>OY992534.1:23925362-24549562 GCA_963921185.1 Dasysyrphus tricinctus
TTTTTCTACAGTCTCGAATTTCCTTGCTCCCCAAACTTGGGCCGCGTAAAATAAAATTGATTGGGATACTGCTTCATAAACTTTATATTTACTGCTGTGTGCGATGTTTTTGTTGTTGAAGCATTCTTTCCAAGCCACATTAATAGCGGTTTTAGCCTTAAACAGTTTTTCCTTGAGATGTTTTTCCATATTTAAGTTTTGGGTAAAATATACTCCTAAGTATCTGTACTCATTTACTCTTTCTATGGTTTCGTTATTGAAGTACCATTGTTCACTTGAGCTATTCCTTCCTCCACCTTTCTTAATTACCATCACTTTCGACTTGTTTAGGTTCACCACCAAACTCCATCGCTTGCAGTACTCGGACAATCGATTTATCATAAGCTGTAGAGATTGCTGTGAGTTTGCCAGCAAAACAATGTCGTCAGCAAAGAGTAAGGCTTTAATGACCTCTCCAGCATAGTTGACACCTCCTGGCAATGCTTCAGTGATATCATCAAGAAATAGTGCGAATAAGCTAGGACTAAGCGCACAACCCTGTCTTACTCCTGACTGTGTCTGGAACCACTCAGATAAATGTTTACCATTCCAGACCGCTGCTCGGGTGTCTACGTACAAATTCTGGATAACTCGTCCAAACTTAAACGACATCCCAGATCCAAATAACTTAAACATTAATGCGTTTCGATCAACTGTGTCAAAGGCAGCTTTAAGATCTACAAAAAATGTGTATAGTTTTTTATTTTTTGCCAAAAATGAGTCCGCTATGCTCCTTAGAACAAATATATGGTCTATAGTAGAGTAACCTGTCCTGAATCCAGCTTGAGACTCACCTAATAGATTCTTCGAGTCAATCCACGTGTTCAGCCGCTTTAGTAGAATCGCTGTAAAAATTTTATAAGAAGCGTTCAAAAATGAGATTCCTCTATAATTAGCTGGATCTTCTATGCTGCCTTTTTTATGTATCGGAAAAATCAATGCATCTTTAAACTGCTGTGGGATGGTTCCAGTTTCTAAAATTTGGTTATAGATGCTTACAAGATTCCTTATAAGTTCCTCAGTGCCATATTTATAAAATTCAGCTGGTATCCTGTCCGAACCTGCCGCTTTTCCATCTGCCAGCGCATTAACCGATGACCGAACCTCCTCCTGTGAAATTGTACTGTCCAAAATGTCATCGTGAAAATACGGTTGGGCATAGTGAATCGTGACTGGGTCCAAAGATGTTGAGTTCAGCAGTTCATTGAAATGAATTCGTAGAGTTGAGGTATCTAATCCACGACTGATAATATAGTTCGTGCCATTTAATTTCCGGGCCAAGTTCCAAAATTCGGAGGGATTACTACACCTTGCTAGCTTTCTCGCCTCAGCTTCATAGTAGATTACTCTTTTTTCCTTACAAAGCGCTTTATAAATTTGGTTATACTCCATATATAGGTTTTTTGCATCGCGTTCGTTACTCCGCCTAAATACATTAAGCCAAGCAAATGATAAGTTTCTCGCCTGGTTGCAATCGGAATCGAACCAAGGTTCTCTAAAATTCTTTTTCTGTTGCCGATGAGGATTATTTGGCACATCATGCGCTTCCTTTATAATGCATTCGATTTTGTTCAAACAAATATAATTTTCCTCGGACAGCAACAGCGAATTCAGCTTTGTTCTGTAATTTGATGCCGTTGTGATCCTCCATTGTAGTTTGGGCAGAAGTTCTAAGGCCACCCTTTCTTCATTCACCATTTCTCCGCATTTAAATGTTACAATAATTGGCATATGATCTGAATAATTTTTTTCTTGTACTTCAAAATCAGTTATCAGTGAACTCCATTCTCCACTTTCTAAGCTATAATCTATAACAGAACTACCCTGTTTCCCAACAAATGTGAGTTCACCTTGGATGTCTCCCGCACTGGTACCATTTTGGATCCTGAGCCCGAAAGAGTTGCATAGATCCAGCAACTTTGTACCTCGTGCATTCTTCGTTGTGTCTTTAGTTCGTCTGTTACAACCAACTCGATCATTTTCAGTTCCTCCTTCGTTACCGACCCTGGCATTTAAATCTCCAATTAGCAGCAAATTTTCGACCAGATTTACAGATGTAACAAAATCCTTAATTTTTTCAAAGTCAGTATCCCATTGATTACAATTTATGTAGGTTGGCAATATACGAAATTTCTTTCCACAAATGCTTAAATCTAGACATATTACTTCTCCATAGTTTTTGAATTCAATGATGTTACTATCGATATCTTTTTTATATCCGAAGATGCAGCCACCACTCGCCCTTCCTTTCGCATGTCTTCTTATTGCTGGTATAATTTCCACATTATAATTACTAAATTTGTTTTCGTACTTTATAAAATCATTACTATTAATATATGTTTCATACAGAAAGAATATATTGAATTGGTTAACAAAACTAAAAAAATCGGTAAATATAAATTTGTTACTAAGCCCTGCTATATTGTATGACAAGATTTTTAATACTTTTACATTTTTCTTTAAATTATTATTTATATTTTCTTGTATGTTATTTTCCTTAAAATTACTTGAATGGCAGACGGCATTACAGCTAAATATATGATGGTGGCATCAAAGATGTCACGTGTGAACTACTGCTTTCCGAATTTTTGCTCTGTCCTGGAACGCGTTCTTCCGAAATGTCATATTGTATCAGCTGGTTCAACGTTGACATTCCGCACACTCCGTCACATTTTAGATTGTTATCGCTGTCATAATAAAATGCTTTGCCTTCTATTGGCGAATGGAGTCACGGCACCTAGCAGTCACTGCGTGAACCCTATGTGGGGGATAAATTTTTTTTCATTTTGACATTCAATGTATTTCCCATAAGAGAAAACCAAAAAAAGGTCTGAAAAACATTGCTTTTGCTAATTAATTTTCTATGAACACGTATTTATTTTATAGTTGCAATAGAAAAAGAATTTATGTGAGTTAGTTAATCAAGAAGAATATGTATCAAAACTTATGTGTAACTTCCTATATTTTGCAGATGAAAAATGTAAACAAACCTGTATTGTTGTTGTTGCTTTCCAAAATGGATTCATGTCGTAAGCAAAATTGGTGTCATGTGCGTAGTCAGGGAAGGGGTTTGATAGACAAGAGTCAATTATGAAGATTTTTATATTATATATTTTACTACTGTTTTCTAATAAGTAAAAGCTTACGTCATCGAAACTTTGCAGTAATGTTTTTATGAAGATGTAGGTATAAAGTATTTATATCTATTTACATATGTATTGGGTTTGTGTATTTGTATTCTTGAGAAAAAAGGAGTACAAATATTTGTATACTATTTGTGACTATCAATAAAATATAATTTGTGTTTAGAAACTAGCGAAGCTCATGGGGTCAATAACACCCTTAATTAAATAAATAAATTTTTGCGTTTAATTTTTTACAATTCTTATTTTCAAAATATGTACCCTCCAAAAATATGAGGAAATAATAACACTTCAATCGTGCCTGCGTCTTTTGTTAATGCCGCATTTATACGATTGGAGAACTGGCAATATAATGACCAAAACAATAACAGAAGAATGGAAAAATTCATTATTTTTGCCATTATACTGGCAGCTTTTCACCAGTCGTGTAAATTCGGTATAAGGAAGAAGCATTTAAAATATTTACATTTACTTCCAAACAAAAAAATTCTGTACGTCGGTAAAAATACTTGAAAAAGTTTTTTTTTTGTAATTAAATTGGTAAATATATATGCAAGAAATTTTCATTCCGAACAAAAATGTTGAAATGTATTTGAAAATCTTCATTTTCAATACAAACATTATTAAAGAAAACAAAACTAAAACTTGGCTACGTCCCTGTGTTGCTTTTTTCTCAAACGAGTATTGGTGTTGTTGTTTCTCGTTGTAGAGGTAGTTTGTTTACATTTTTCATCTTAAATTTAAAGCATTTGAGGCGTCGGTTTTGATTTATTTTTTGCTAGATTTGTAAACTTACATGTTTTCTTATTCTGTTGCAATCATAAAAGTTGTATCCGTTCATATAAAAGTTATTAGAAAAAGTAACATGAATATGACTCTCTTTTGCTTTTCTCTTATGGGAAATACATTGAACGTCAAATTGGGAAAAATTTTATCCCCCAGATAGGGTTCATGTGCTGAAATGCAGGTGGTGTGGAAAGCAACTTACCAGGTGTCAATAAGTAATGTTTGCCCTCGTATTTGTGTTTTTAGAGATTTATTTTTCGCGTAAATATCCGTCCGTAGTGAAATAAGAAGTCTTCTTCGGGCACGTGCAGAGGCGGGTAAATCTCTGTGGATGGAAATTCCTCTATTTCTCAGCTCGTGCGTAGAGCTTAATATTCGTCGCACATCCTCACTTCGGTTCATTCTCACGATGACGTTTGCTACGTTGTTATTTTTCGAGCGCAACACCCTTGTTGATGAAATGACGTTGTCATCATTGCATTGCAACAGTTCCAAGCAACACTTTTTTGCCTTATCGCCTGCATCATCTTCACCTTGCACCGGTATGTGGACAACAACATTTTTTTCATTGGCCTTTGTTTCTAAAAATTCCACTTGGCGCTCCAAAGATTTACATCGAGCTTCAAATTGAGTCACTTGAATCTTCAAGGTCTGATTGTTTTCTTGTAGGTTGTGGATTTCTGATTGAATAAGTTCAAGATCCGATCGTGTTGGCATGTCTTTCATTTTGTCATCCAGAATCGTTGACATTATTTCTTGAATCATAATTCTCAGATCTACCACTTCCATACTTCCAACAGCTGAATTTTTTTGGCTAGAACTGTCTTTAGCCTCTTCTTCGTGCAGATGGGGTTCAGAGTTCAGTTCCTTGTATGGTCTTTTGTTTTGTTGTTTATCACCATTGTTATATTTAGGTGGAGGTGTACAATACATTAAGTATTACAAAATGTATGCTCTGTTAACATAAATTGACAAATTGAAATAAACAAAGTTATAAGAAGATGTGTTGTTTTAAATGTGTTCTACAAATAAAATGCACAAGTATGATATAATCAACGGCGGGGGGGGGGGGGGGGGTGCGCGTTCGCGTTCATACGCGCTTCCGTTCGCTGTTGCCGCAGCGCGCCAGCCGCGCCGCAGCGCATGCGCTACCGTTGCCATTCGTGGTGTAGCCGGTGCGCGGTGAATGGTAGTGCGTCGCGTGGCTGCAACGGCGAACAGTAGCGCGTGCACTGTCGTGCGCCCGGATCGCGACGGCAACGGCGAACGGTAGCGTGATGTTTAATAATGTTTAATAATATTTTTAAAACATTAAATTATTCTGTTAAATTCCTTATTTCTAACAACAATGATTATTTCGCACCCCTAAAGATTTGAAGAGAATCTAAATTGAATATTCTTATAAGAAATTTTTAGTTTAAAAAAATATTTTTTGATTATTTCCTAACTACTGAACAACTATGATGATTTTCCGCCCCTAATGATTTGAATACAATTAAAATTGTCTTATAAAAAAATTGAATGAGTTTTTAATTTAAGAAAACAAACTTTGTGTTTACTCTTTACTACCTACTTATATGAATACAATGGAAAATTGTACTTTTTTATAAAATTTAATAGAATTTTTAATTTAAAACAAAAATGATTTTTTTGTTTATTTACAACTTCTGTAATAAAGAACGATGATGATTTTGCGCCCCTATTGATTTCAATATAATAAAAAGTTAATTGAATTATCAAAATCAAACCAAAATGTAACTTTTATGTTTTTTTTCAACTTCTCATGAACAACGAGGATGATTTTGCCGCTCATACAAAATTTGAATACCAAAAAATTGTATTTTCTAATAAAAATTTAGTAAAATTATAAATAAAAAAAAAATATTAATTGGGTTACAACTTCCAAAGTACAACGAAGATAATTTTGCCGCCCCTAACTCCTGGCGCTCGGGGCGACCATCCCCTTCGCCACCCCCTAACTACGCGATTGAGTACAGCCTGTCAGCGAAAAATTTGGAATTTTTTTGTTCCTTTAATTTTTTTGATTAGTGTAGGTAATATCTGCCTTCATTGACAGATAAGGCCAAGCCTAAATTTTTGTGATTTACCATCGAAACCAGATACATTTTCGTGGACCCCGACTTACAACTGGTGACCCCCCATTTTATTTCATGTCAACGAAGACCCCCGTCGAGTCTCCCACTTGGGAATCACAGATTTAAAATAATAAAATATGTGGATTTCTCTTTTGCTGATTTACCGGAACGCAAGTTTCGCATTGTGTTTTTGAGAGGAACTGGAATATTCATATTTTATGTCAAGAAAGGTTAAAAGGTTTAGTTTTTTTTTGAAAATTAGTTCAAAAAGTGGATTTTTTTAGTATTAAAGAAAAACTTACAATAATTTCAAGTCTCGGGGCTGGTGATTCCAATAAAAGTCTTACTAACACAAAATAACTTTGCCCACTTTAAATAAAGAACAAAAAATGGCAAATCGATTATAATATAAGGAAACACCGGATATGAAACTGGCCATACACGACAGAGCCAAATGACCCCGCACCGATTCAAAATCGGTCGTTAGTGGGGTGGATCGGCCGCCGCCAATTGGGCAAAAATAATCGATTCGGTCGCCAAAAATCAAATTTTTCAAGTCTTCAAAATACTCAGTTGGAAAGCACAGCCTCCACGAAACGACAACAGATAACGGCTTCCGACTAATCGATATTTGCTGCAGCTCGTAATACGGTGATAAGTAGCACTAGGTTTCCCAGGCGCAGGATACACACAGCAACCTGGTGATCTCCAGATGGTCGAACTGCCAACCAAATCGACCACGTGCTAATTGGCGCAAGGTATGCATCGAACATCTTGGACGTGCGAACTTTCCGAGGCGCAAGCGTGGACTCTGACCACTTTCTTGTGGTGACAAAGTTCAGAGCCCGACTGTCCAACGAAAAGAAAACGAAGACCGCCCAAAGGAAGAAATTCAACATTGCATGCCTTAGCACATCTGAGAAAGCCAGAGACTACAGTGAGCAATTGACCGGGAAACTCTCTGCCGTACACCCAGCCACAAGCGTCAACAACCAGTGGAACCAATATCGCGACATCATTAAGGAGACAGCCGAGACCACCATAGGCTATCAACCACCCAGAAAAAAGAACCCGTGGTATGACGATGAATGCGCGGCATTGAAGCAGCAGACGGAAAATGCATGAATGCAAATGCTGCAACGGAAAACAAGAGCAGCAAGAGAGGAGTACCGTGAAAAGAGAAGGAAATAGAAAAAACCCTGCGTAGAAAGAAAAGAGCATCCGTAGCCTCTCAGCTCAAGTATCTCGAAGAGTCTAGCACCGCCACCAACACCCGCCGGTTCTACAAAACAGCCAAGCAACTGGCATCTGGTTATAGGACTGGCGCGCAAGCTCTTCGAAACAGCGAAGGTAACCTAGTCACCGAAGCACAGGGAATTGTAGACGTGTTTAAGCAGCATTTCCAGCAGCTGCTTAATGGGCATTATATAGAGGAGGCAACAGAGGAACAAAGAAGCATAAGACCAGTCAATGAAGATCCAGTCCCAGCGCCCAGTACTGAAGAGGCTAAGAAAGCCATCTACAAGCTTAAGAACAACAAATCTGCCGGCTCGGATGGCCTACCTGTGGAACTCTTTAAGTATGGAGGAGATGTCCTGGTAGGGTGCATGTACCAGCTCATCAACCAAGTGTGGGAGGAGGAAAGTATGCCCGACGACTGGTCAAATAGCTCCATATACCCAATCTACAAAAAGGCGATCCTATGTCCTGCAAGAACTACAGAGGCACATCACTGCTTAATGTTGCCTACAAGATCCTATCCAACGTACTATGTGAGCGTCTAAAACCTTTCTGCAACACTATGATCGGCTCATACCAGTGTGGCTTCAGGCCAGGCAGATCAACGATAGACCAAATCTTCACATTGAGGCAAATCCTGGAAAGACCAACGAATTTCAAGTCAAGGCACTATCTTCAACAGGTCTTCTCAACTGCTTGGCTAGGCGGACGACATCGACATCATCGGCCGCTCCAAGAGAGCTGTACTTGAAGCATTTACAGCTATTGATGAACAGGCGAAACGCGTTGGTCTTGAAGTGAATGAGGACAAAACAAAGTATATGCTATCAACAAACAAAGCCTCATCTGTTCATCGCCTAGGACAAAACGTCACTGTTGGTAGCAGTAATTTCGAGGTAGTCAAGGAGTTCACCTACCTCGGAACAAACATCAATCCGACGAAGAATTACCCTAGCGAACCGCTGCTACTTCGGTTTGGCCAAACAAATGGGTTCAAAACTCCTTTCTCGAAAGACAAAGTGCACGCTATACAAAACGCTAATTTTACCAGTTCTACTCTACGGCGCTGAGTGCTGGACGATAAGTAAAAAAGGGGAATTGAAACTGGGCACTTTCGAGAGAAAAATTCTTCGGCGGATATTTGGTCCTATATGCGAAGAGGGCAATTGGAGGAGAATATTCAATCGTGAACTGTACGAGCTGTACCAAGATGTGGATGTAGTCCAAAGAGCCAAAACACGTCGACTACACTGGCTCGGCCACATCGAGCGAATGGGCAACAACGCTCCAGCCAAGAAAATCTTCGAATCCCAGGCCCCAGGTTCGAGACGACCAGGAAGACCGAACCTCCGCTATAGGGACCAGGCGGTCACAAACGCAAGAGCGCTTGGTCTCGACGACTGGAGGGAGCGTGCGAGGGACCGCAACGGATGGAAGACCGCAATATCTCAGGCAGAGACCCTTCATGGATCGGGAGCCGGATAATTCCAATTCCAATTCAAAATACTCAAGTTTCATTATAAATCAGTAGAAAAAATTCGCATACGTGCAATATGCAATTTTTTTTCATAAATATGTCCAGGTTAAGAGAAAAAGCACCTCAGACTTAGAAAATAATTGTGTTTATGTAAAAGTCATTTTCTAGCTTGGTTTAAAACCACGATTTTTTAAGAAAACCCTTTTAGAAAACGATCGATTTTGTTATGGTAAGTTTTTCTACATATTTATCTATTATAATGTTGAAAAAAAAAATAAAAAACGGTAAGTCGGATAGTACCGTTCGATTTTGTAAAACCAATTTTACTTAAAACCAATTTTTCAGGTTCATTAAAGTGGTTAAAAATTCTCCACTTTTATTTATTTATGTATTGAAAGTGAAGTGAAGTGCTCTATGGAAATTTAAGAAAACCATACCCGCATGAATCTGACTTTAGGAGCTAGAGCGAACAAAAGTCTGTGAGCGACTCTTTCTTCGCAACATTTAACATGAATTGTACCCTATTGTTTTTATTTAGTCCAGTTAATAACTTACAAGTGCACTTGTACTAGTTTTCTTTGACCCTACCAAAACTGTGTTCCCACTCTCTTCAATTCGTTATTTTGTTCCGTTTGGTTGGGACCGCACTTGAGATTTCAATCGTGCGACTGTTTAGTCGCCAGAAATATAGCACATGAATTTGAATAAGAATGAACGCACACGCTACCTAGAAATCGCGACGATTAAAAGTCGAAAGGAGATGACGCATTTTTGGGCCAAGATCGTGCATGAACAAGAGTGGTATCAAAAAAAGGTGAGTGTTAGCACATTAAAACGGTGACGTGAAATAACACCAAATGAAATATAGCCAAATTTTGAATTTGGCCTTATTTCCATCTCGAAAACGAAATAACGCCAAATTGGTGTTATTTCTTATGCCCGATGGAAATAACACCAAAAAAATAATCGAAATAAAACCAAATCTATCGCAAGCAGTTTTTTGGCTTTATTGCAATGCGAAAACAGAATTAAGGCCAAATATTTATTGAGAATCGTTATTTCGGCTATATTATTCAAAGTTTCATAAAATACAGATTCTTTAAATGCAAAAGAAATTTTGCATTCACCCAACCTCGCACCCACTCCAAATCCTATATCGAGCCCAAGCAGGGGGGTTGCAGGGGGGCATCATGCCCCCCCATACATACCTCACTGTTTATTCGTGAATTTTAAAATTTCACAAACCAAATAAAGGAGAGGATTTATTAGGTTTGTGAAACTTAAAAATACCCGAATAAACTGCTTGGGCTCACTATAGGATTTGGGGTGGGTGCGAGGTGAGTGTATGCAAAGTTTCTTTTGCATTGAAATAATCTGGAAACTTCGAATTAATTCTACCAATACACTTCTTTTCAATACTCTCCTTATATCAGGAAACAAAATTTCAGTTTCGGCAGAATTGTTTGAAAATATGAAATAAGTTGAAAACGAAATAAAGCCAAATTGGTCTTATTTCGGTTTCATTAATGAAATAAAACCAAATTTAAAATTAGGTCTTATTTCGTTTTTGAAAACGTAATAAGACCAAATTTTTTAATTTCGGCTTTATTTCGTTTGGCGTTATTTCACGTCACCCATTAAAACTGTGAAGTTTTAGGGAAATAATCTAATAGAATATTCATTATTTTATATTTTTTTTTCTTTTGTTTATAAAATAAACTTTTCTTATCAAACTATTATTTTTTTTTTTTCTCTTTTTATAAAACAACTGTTATCCACATTATAACCTTTTATTATTTTAACATTATAAATGGCTCATTCCATCTTGGGAGCACAGTCAAGTGACTCCAGTTATCTCAGAGATAGGCTAAAGCATCGGAAAAGCTATTTAAATATTGGTCATTTTAACTGTCAAAGTTTTTGTCTCAACAGTAAAAGTTCCAAGTTTAATGAAGTTAAATCAATTTTAAGTTGCCACTATTTAGACATAATTGGTGTCTCCGAAACATGACTTAAAAGCTATCATAGTGACTCGGCTGTGGATATTCCTGGCTACAAAATTTATAGAATGGACAGACCGCGAGCTAGGGGTGGTGGTGTGGCACTGTACATCGACAAGCAAATTCGACCTTCAAAAATACTTAAAGGTACTGAACCTGGTATGGAATTTATATTCGCGGAAATCATATCAGGTCATAATAAAATTGTTGTAGGTGTTATCTATCTTCCCAAGGAAGAATTTTCTAAAGTTGAGACTGTTTTGACTGATCTCACACAAAAATATAACAACATATACATTATGGGTGATTTCAATTTTAATCTTTTGGATAGCAACAAAAGAAGCTCTTGTGATAACTTGTTAGGTAGATGTAACTTGCACACGATACATAGCAATATTCCAACTCATTTTGATAGTTTTCACTCAAATACTTCTCTCCTGGATTTTATGGTTGCAAATGACCCTAACGTAGTACAATATAAAGATCAGTTCTGGATACCAGGTATCTCCAAACATGCTTTTATTTTTGTATCTCTAGATATTATTCCTGAAGTAGCTGACCTGGAAATAAGAATAAGGGATTTCAATGCAATTAATTTTGACCAGTTACGGAGCAGCTTTTCGCTGATTAATTTTGATGTCCTTTACAATACAAATGATTCTAGTTATCAAGTTGATATCTTAAACACTCACTTAAAGCATTTGTATGATGTTTGTGTGCCTGTTAAAATTATTAAACCTTGCAAAAAAGTCAATCCTCTTTCTTCTCCTCGAGTGGTCAGAGCTATTAATTTGAGGGATCTGTCTTTTAGAGCATATCGAAGCAGTTCTTCTGAAAACACCTGGAAAACATATTGTAAATACAGAAATAAGGTTAAAAGTGAAATCAAGGCTTTAAAAATGGAACATGGCATTCATAAATTTGAAGGTAGTCAATCCAGCAAAGACCTCTGGAAAAAAATTAACGCTATTGGTCTTAATAATAAGAAACGGACTACGGAAATCTTGATCCATCGATTCTGAATGCTTATTTTTCACAAAATCAAAGCCACCCAGATAGTGTCAGTGATGATGTTGAATTTGTACCTGAAATTGAAATTGAAATCGAAAATGCTTTTTCTTTTCGTTGTATTTCTATTGTGGAGCTTTACAATGCTCTGTTCTCTATAAAATCGAATGCTATTGGCTTTGATGAAATTCCAATTAAATTCATCAAAATACTTTTTCCTTTATTATCACACCATTTGTTACATGTAATTAACACAGTCTTCACTACGTCTTCATATCCTCAACCTTGGAAAATTGCTAAAATTATACCAATTGGTAAAAAATCTATCCCTCAAGAACCCTCAGATGTCAGACCTATAAGCCTGCTACCAGCTACTTCAAAAATCTTGGAGATTGTAATGAAATGGCAGATCAATGATTTTCTCACTAGTAAAAACTTATTATTTTGCAACCAATCTGGCTTTCGTAAAAATCATAGCACAACTACAACTCTAATTGATCTAACCGACACGATCAAGATGAACATGGATCGCAAGTATGTTTCTTTATTATTACTTTTGGATTTTAGTAAAGCTTTTGATAGCGATAACCATGTTCGTCTCTGCTCCAAACTCAAAAATTATTTTTCCTTCTCAAATAGTGCCTGTAATTTGATATTTTCATACTTATCGCAGCGCTTTCAATATGTCTGTATTGGTGACAATAAATCTGATTTTATTGAGATCATTTCGGGAGTGCCTCAAGGATCTATATTAGGGCCAATTTTGTTTTCTATATTTATTAACGACCTCCACAACGCGACATCTTTCTCACTCGTTCATCTTTTTGCTGACGATGTTCAGTTACTCTTTTCTTGTCCAATAAATGATGTTTCCTCCTTTATCTCTTCTGTTAATGATGACCTTCTTTCTGTTCATACATGGGCTTCACATAATAACTTAAAATTGAACCCAGACAAGTCGCAGGCAATAGCGTTCTACTTTCGACCAGTTAGTAATATTTTGGATCCGGTTGTGTTAGATAATGTTATTATCCCGTACCAGAGTAAGGTTAAAAGTTTGGGTTTTATACTTGATGAAACTCTATCTTGGGAAGCTCATATAAACAGCCTTATAAGTCGAATCAATTTTATCTTGCGGAAACTCTATAATATAAATATTTATTTACCACTCCATATTAAAATTAAACTAGCCAAGGCTCTTCTGGTCCCCCACTTTTTGTATGGTGCTGAAATGTTTTCAGGTGCTACTTGCATAGTGATGTCGAAATTAAGGGTATGTTTTAATGATGTCATCAGGTATGTTTATTCAATTAAGAGAAGAGAACACATTTCTGGTTTTACTAAATCTTTTCTGGGGATGTCGTTCCCAGCGCTCCTGGAGCTAAGAATTCTTACAACTTTCCATAAAATAATTTTTAAGTCTATTCCAGAGTACCTTTTCAGTAAAATTGTGTTTTTAAGGAACACAACTTCTTATAATAGGATTTCTATTCCCAGACACAGAAGTACTAGGGCTTCATCCTCGTTTCTAATTCGTGGAATTAAACTTTGGAATGGCCTTTCGAGACAAGTGCGATCTACACACAATATTTATAAGTTCAAACGAGTAGTATCTGCTACTTTTGCATAACATACTTCCGATTCTTGTGCCTCTGATTTAATTTGAAGTCATGTAAACTATTTTGTTGTGTCTTCATTCTATTAAAGTTAATTTAAATAATGTTAGTTCTTATAACGATGATTGAATTTAACTTTTATTATATTCTTTAAAATTTAGTAAAAATTACTCAAATTTCTTTTAGTTTGTACATTCTCAATTTTCTTAAGTAACTAAGCATATAAATAAGGGACAATGTCCTACAATATGTAGTTTCATATGATAAATAAATAAAATAAATAAAATAAATAAATCGTATGTGGGGGTTTTGAGTTATGTCCATATTTCGAAGGCATCTCCTGCTTGATTTTTGTCCGTTTATAAGCAAATAAAGTTATATATCATAGGAAGTGTAAGACAAACCCGTATCTATTTGGTATCAAATGAAAGGTCAGTTTTATATCTTTGAAATAATGTAAAAATCATGATTCTAGAACCTTCAGTTTTTGAAATAATCAAATAAACGTGAAACTTAGTAATTTTTTTAGAAATCAGTTATTTCAGACAAATCAACAGTGGCTTTGTACCTTTTTTTAACAGTAATGTGTAAGAACACATTTCAGTCTTTATTTTGATATATAATAATCTAAGATTCAGTCAATAATAAGCAAGAAAACCACCTTCCGAAGCCTTGCTTGAGCTGTAAGTCCAGCACTAAAGCTTAAATACTTATTTTAATCAAATACATTTAAAACATGCTTTTTACTTGCGATTATAGGTACTATAAGGCAAGTTTTGGATTCGTGCAAAAAAAAAAAATTTGAGATAACAATCAAACATGATATTACGATGATAGAGAACACCAAAAAAGTGGGTGGCACAGTTCTGTCTGTCTGTCTGTTAGTCTACAGCGTAAACGGCTCGATCGATTTTCTTCAAACTTGGTACATAGTGGTTTTTGGTGATTATGCCCACACGTTTTTTTCATTTTTTCTTAGAACCAAAAATAACGGTACCTGCCATAAATTTTTTTGGCAAATTTACAAAATCGTATTTTTTTCAAAAACGGCTCGACAACTTTTCTTAAAAAAAATTAAATAAATTTATTTTAGTAAAGGCTTTCTTTGGGTGGAAAACCTCCCAAGGAACCCTTTTTTTAATTTTTGATTTTCTTCAGGATGGTATAACCGATTTCAATTATTTTTTTTATACAGAAGCTTCCAAAAAATGTTAAAAGTTTTGTGTACCAACATT
The DNA here is from genome assembly GCA_963921185.1 of Dasysyrphus tricinctus. Classification (NCBI taxonomy): domain Eukaryota; kingdom Metazoa; phylum Arthropoda; class Insecta; order Diptera; family Syrphidae; genus Dasysyrphus; species Dasysyrphus tricinctus. The sequence continues at coordinate 23,940,002 of OY992534.1, forward strand.
TTTGAAAAAATATTTTTTGGATTTTTAAAAAATATTTCAAATTTTTTTTTGGAAAATCAAATATTTCGAAAACAGTATCATAGATTTTTTTTTTGAAACTCGATATTTAAGACTTTTTTAGTACTCTCTAAAATATTTTTAGAAAAAATTTTACATTTATGAAAAAATAACGGTGCCTTCCATATAAAAGTGAAAAACCGCAAAGGAAAATATTTTTCTGCTTGAAAACGACTCCCACGATTTTGATTAAAATTTTTTCATATACTAAAATTAGTACGATCTAACATCAAATATTATAAAATTTTACACATAGCATTATTAGTAGTACCTGTCATAGAACGTATTTTTTTATTTTGAGTTTTTGGATTTTTAAACAAAGTTTCTAACTTTTTTTTTGAAAATTCGATATCTCAAAAACGGGTTGACAATTTTTTTCAAATTTTGTTTTTATATACACATAAATACATAGTTTAAATTTGCATACCAAAATTTGTTCTTAAAAATGTTTCAAGAATTTTATATATAAACAATTTATTTAAAAAAAAACCGCTCCAACGATTTTAAAATTTTTTTTTCCCATACAATCATATTACATCATGAATTAAGATGGCATACTTTCTTTTCACCTCAAACTGTCAAAAGAGTTGTTTTAGCTAATTTAAATGTCGTATTTCATGCTTCTCTACATTTTCTCTCATAATTTCCATGTTTGTATATACAATTTTCTAAAACTCGCAGTGTCTTGAACATAAGAGCAAGTACGTGCGACCCAGTCGTGCATTTTATTTACATTGCTCCGGGCCCAATCAGACGTTTATAACTTTTGATTTACTAAAGCATATTTATGTTTGATACATTAAAATAAAAGTATTTTTTATTTTCAAGCGAAATAAGGTTGATTTTTAAAAATCCGTTTATAAATAAAAATGTTATAAACGTTTAAGTTTAAGTGAATCTGGAGCAATGTACAAAAATCTTGATTTTTATGTAAGCTATTGAAAGAATATTTTATTCCAGCTCTCGTATCATATATAAAAAAAATATACTTCTTGAAAATATTTAATTAAAAGTTTTTTTTTATATCTTGAGTATTTATACGGTTTTTTTTTAAATAATTATACGTTTAGCATTGTATATGAATCTAATAGTAGGCGTTTTCCTTTGGAGGTGGCGAAGTACTTGCAAGTACTTTGCCAGCTTTTTTCAATGGAACACATCAAACTGCTTTCCCATGTAAAATGTATCTACTCGCGCATGAGAGCATGTGCAGTTGATAGTACTAGATTAGGGTTTTCATCTACTCGCAAGTACTTCGCCACCTCCAAAGGAAAACGGCTAGTATTATCATCAAACGAAATTTTTTCTCGACTCCTTCACAAACCAGTGCCGAGATTCAGCTATTTCAGCGAGTGAGATGAGATGACTCGCCTTACTCGCCGACTCATCTCACTTCACTCGCAAAAGTGATTCAGCTATTTAAGTGAAATGAGTAAGTTCGAATTTAGTTTAGAACATGAGACAAAGAATGAAAATAAAAGAGCTAAATACTACCTCCTTGTCACACACGTTACGCAAAACGAAATGAAACAACAAATACAACAATGTAAACATTGGAATCTTTAATAATGGAGTTTGTAGTATCTTTTATTTCAATTATTTTTGTTTGTCATAATTAAAGTTTAATGTGAGTTTCACCCTTGAGAAATAAAAAGTTTAAAAGTGTTTAAAGTGAAAAGAATATAAATTTACTTAATATAATATATGTGCATATGATAATAAAATAAAATTAAAGAATTAATAAAAGGGTACCTAGTTGTTTTTATCTACGTTGTTGTTTTTTTTTATTTCGTTTCCTATCCATGAACAGGAATTCTTGAAAAAAGCACTCATACCTATCCAAAATTGGAAATTTACCAACACATACACCAAGTCACTGCGGAAATATCTGGCGAGTAATCTGACATTTCATTTCACTCGCTCACTCACTCCCTTTTGCTAACTGAATCGATTTTCGACGAAAAGTGACTCATCTCACTCACTCCCTGCGGCTTCGAATTAGCTGAATCTCGGCACAGATGTCGTATGATCGCTTCTAACAGAAAGGGAAATTAAAAATTCCCTTACTGAGGCAAAAAAACAACTGAGCAAACAGCACAAGAGCCCATAACAAATGGCAGATAAAAACAAGAAAAACTGGTTCCAAACAACAACAAACGACAGACAAAAACAAGAAAAACTGGTTACTTTTTCGATTTTCTTGTGTTTAGGAATAAGAGACGGGAATAGGATAGGAACATTGTAGCATGTAGCATGATGTCAATTAAGATCTATAAATTTTTAGCTATTTAAGTGGGTGGACAGTTTTTTTTCGTTGGAAACATGAACCAAGAATTTATTTCATCTTAAAATTGTCGGGGTTTAGAGTAATTTAATATTTACAAATTTAAATCTTCGTGGCCACTATTTTTTTTTCTTGCAAGGTTGTTATAGTTTTTTTTATAGTTAATTAGGTAGGTACCTACTCCTGTGTTTCTCGTCTTAAACGATAAAGTTAAAATAAGAGGGAGATCCAAAATATCAATACAAACGTTGCATTATGAAAGTTAACAAACAAAAATAAATTAAGTATACCTATGTATATCTATTTTTGTAGGCACAAATCTAAGACAAAAAACTATTTTTCTTGTAAATTTTGAACTTCCCACACTTAATTCCAATTTTATTTACAACGGTTCAAAGATTATCGATAGAACTTTCGAACCAATGTTCAAAGTGTTTTATTTAATTTAATTTTATTTTATTTTATTTTGTTTTATTTTATTTATTTTATTTTATTTTATTTATATAATTTATAGGCTTCGTAAAGAATTATACAATTTCTAGTCTCTTAAGCTTCTATCAACACGACTAAAATTGACTGGCAGAGCATCCAAAAATGAACTTCATTCTAATTGAACATTTTTGTCAAAACTGTATGACTATGATTTCAATATTTTTTTTTAATACAGAAGCTTCCAAAAAATAAAACAGTATTGTATACCAAAATTTTCAAAACAATTTTTTTTTTGATTTAAAAAAAATGTTTCCATTTTATTTTTGAAATCAAATATTTCGAAAACGACATCATCGATATTTTTGAAACTTGATACTCAAGAGTTTTTTAATACTTTCCAAAATATTTTAAGAAAACATTTAACTTTTATGAAAAAAACAACGGTACCCTACATACAAAAGTCAAAAAACGGTTAAAGAAAATATTTTTTTCTCAAAAATGACTCCTACGATTTTAATTAAACTTTTTCCGTATGACTATCAAAAATTATAAAATTTTAATCTTAACAACTATTAGTAGTACCTCTCATACAATGGTTTTTTATATTTTGAATTTTCTTATTATCAGCAGAACGGATTTAGATTAATTTTTATATATGGGTGATTCCGTCTCAACCGTGATTCTTTGTGTCCAGTGCTTTTTTTTGTTATTTAATGTAAAATGTTCGTATATATTTTTGGTTTGAATTGTGTAAATGGCTATTTACTTCAATCTACATTCGATATCATGACCCAATTTGCTTCTTTCTAATGAAATACTTCATTGAATTGAAATGTTGTCCGAAGAAAAGTTTGAGTGCAATACTTGCTTGACAAAATAATGCAAAAATTAAGTCAAAATACTTATTGCTGAATAAAATAATCACCAATGAATGTTGTCCGAGGTTTTGGTTCTATTTTTGAATTAAAAAGATTTCCCGCTCAACCGCCATTTTGTTTTAGCTTTAACACGTACAATGTATTGTGGTTTTCTAAAAGATAAACTAGTTATGTATAGTTAACAACAGTCATTTTAATTTTTGAACGTTGTTGTACTTTAAGAGTGATATGTTTTCATGGGATGAAAGTATGTCACAAATTTATTTGTCAGTACCGTGGTAGTATTTTTAAAGCATGTTATAACATGTTTTTGGCTGGTTATCACAATTTTTTGTTTCTTTTAACGGCATAAGTTAAAATTGTCCTGGAAATTATTTTTCTCGTTAGCATAGAGAAGTTAGGTCACATAAGCTGTCTAAATGTCTGTACTGTGGATATCAGTACCGTGACATTTCAATACTTTTTGAACTTTAATTAAATATAATTAACTTATTTCTTGCAATAATACTTTTTTCTATCAATTTTCTTTGTAAGAACGGTAGCGGACGAGCCAAACAAAAATCATTCCGTGCAATAAAAACTAAGTAATAACCCAGCACAAGGAAAAGGGTTGCGATTCAGAAAAACAGACTTCAAAAACGAAAAAGAGATAATTTTTTAAAGAAAAAAAAGGGAAGTAGAAATGTCAAGAGTACAAAACGTATATTAGACAATCATGAATCTCAACAAAAATATGGTCAAAAAGAGGGAGAACTAAAAACAAAAAAAGAAAAAGAGTTTCATTTATCGTCTATACTAGTTTTAGTACATTTCACTATATTTTTTATTTCTTTAAAAGTTGTAGCAAAATGCTTTTACTGATTTGATACTCTCACTAAATGAAGCTACAAACACAAAACAAAAATTGTTTCCAAGAAGTTTTAATTTTTGAAAATATTCTAAAAAAAGAATCACGGTTGGCAGAGAATCACCCATATACATATTTCAAATAAGTTCAAATAATATTGCACATCAAAATTTCCAAAAAACTAATTTCTGGACTTCTAAAAAAGTTTCAAATTATTGTTTTGAAAATTTGATATCTTGAAAACGGGCTCAAACATTTTTTTTGAAATTTAATTTTTATATGTACATAAATAAATACTTAAGATTTGCATGCAAACATTTTTCCTTTAAAATGTAAGAACTTGATATATATATATACAAATTAATTTTTTTAAAAACCGCTCCAACGATTTTAAGTTTTTTTTTCATACAATCATATGTATGAGGCTGTGAGTGCAAAAGCGGTTTAACCCACTTTTTTTTTTATCATGTTTTTCGTTTTGAATCGATTTTTAATAATCTTTTTTATGAGATTCAAATAGTATACGTCACATTTTTGGAAAGCTTTTAGAAATTAAAATTTTACGTTTGATGACTTTTGATGCATAAATGTAAAAATACGACGCAAATATATCAACAATGCCAAAAAATGGGTAACACTACTTTTGCACTCACGGCCTCATATTGCTTTGAATTAAATCTGAGAAACTCGACGCTCCACAGCAAAAAACCACTTAGAAAGCGATAAAAAAATAAAAAACCTGTTTCCACCTACATACAAGAAAATAAGAACGAATACCTACGCAAATAGACATCAGTTTCTAATTTTCATTCCAATCTATTTTAAAGGCTCCCGACACGGAAAGAATTTTGGGTGCCTTATCTTGGCAAAGAACAGTCATCGAGAACAAAAGAATTTGTTTCTGTTTAGAAAATATGCGATGTGTATTGAACCTTTATGTAACGATAAAAACTTTTGATCTTCTTTTTTTGTTTCCTCTTCTCCTCAATGACTGTACCTACGTGTGTATGTATGTACATACATACATACCAATTCATTCTTTATTTTTTTCGGCAGTTTGTTTTTGTTCCCTTCTCACTCTCGTATATTGGCACTGCTGTGACGTGAGGAGAAGGAAGATAATTGCCTTCTCTCATGTAGTGAGGAAATAATGTATTTTTTTATCTTTCATCTGCTGTGAGTTGGGTGTGAAGCTATGATGAGGGAATAATACACTTCTTGCTTCAGTCGTCTGTAGCGCTAGTATCTTTTTCCTCAAGTAATACTACTATTAGATTTATATACAATGGTATTAGGTAAGTTTAGTAAAACATTAACTCAATGTTTTAATTTTTTTTTCAGATTTCCCATGAAAAGTTGATAATAGCCCTGTTTTTGAGTGCATTTTTATCTTCGCTTAGAAAAAAGTAGCATGTTAAATACAACAACAATACGGAATTATACCAGTTTGTTGTTGTAATTAACATGCTACTTTCTTCTAAGCGAAGATAAAAATGCACTGAAAAACAGGGCTAATGTTTTTTCATGAATCTAACAATCTTTTTTTAAATCCTAATCTTAAAGATCCATGCATGCATATCTTATTGAGTAATTTATTTATTAATGAACCTAGGGTCATGTCCCCATCCCCAGTAATCGAACACTTAGTGGTTCGTTGACTGTGCGAGGAAACCATTCAACGTAAATATTTGATGTAAAATTATTTATCAGCTTAAACTCAAATATTTGTTATAACTTTTAAGGTCTTTCTAGTTACTTTAACAACTTTTTTTATAAAAAATCAAAAGCTGAAAAAAGCCAAATTCCCCAGTTGTCGAACACTAGTTTCCTAAGCCCGAACAGAAAGTTTCCTTATTTCGAACACAAGATTTTGTACATAGTTTCAACCAAAAAAAAAATCATAGAAGTAATTTTCTCTCAGTATTTTTAAACAAATTGTGTTTGTTAATGTGCTTTTATTCAATTCTTTTAAAAACGAAATAAAACAAAAACTGTTTAACGGATTCTTAGTTTGAATACAATTCAAAAACTGTTCGAACAATGGAACCTAGCAATGACATGAGAATTACATGAGTTTCCTTAAATCGAACACTGGAAGAAAAGAAGAAAAAGGTGTTCGAATACTGGACCCGTTCCTCTCAGTGTTCTTGACGTAAAACCGTAAAAAAAAATAATTTTCTATAATATTTATTGCTTGAACGAAATAAACAAAATTTGACGGAGTTGCCTATATTCGAACACTAGTGTTCGAACAGGCAACTCTAACAAATTTGGTTTCCTATGTTCGAACAGTCAATTTATTAATAAATTATAAAGCTTTAAGTTAAAACTTTAAGGCCCATTTGCTGATACGGAACATAAATAATTATGTTCCACATAAACCCTTAAGTGGCAGTTATTGCCTTGCACCAAACGTAAACTCAAACATAAAATTCCTTAAGTTGAACATAACTTAGGTGGAAGAAAAAGTACCACCTAAGATATTTATGTTAAACATTAATTTTCGCATACTGCTGATTTTGATTTGTTTTTTAAGAATTGAGAAGATAATATTATTAAAATTGATGTGGAAGTCCTTGAAATTTTAAAGGTAGAACTTACGTGTCTAATTTACGAGAGGAATATTATTTTAACTCTTCCTACCGAAGATTTCGCAAAGGAAATAACAATAGTAATTTTGAATACTTATACCTATAGCCGATTTTGGTGCAAATATATGTATTCTCGATGGTTTAAAGAAAAGTTTTGAGAGTTTCGAGAGCAATAGCTAAATTTGTAAATGTTTATGTAATATTTCCTGAAATTTCAAAAACAAAACGTGATTTTTTAACATAGAATCGAACTATATTTTTTTCTTTTACACTTTTAATTATTATAATTATTGCGATTTGCACTTTTCACAATATGTTGATGCATAATGCCCCTCTTGAAAGCTCCGACTGTAGGCAACAAGGTCTAAAACGTGTTGTTACTGATGAATATACGAGTAAATAATGTAAATACCAGTAGTACCTCGTGGCATAATGGTTAGTGCGTGGGACTGTCATGCCGAAGGTGTGGGTTCGATTCCCAGCCGTGCCACCTAAAAACAGAAATGTTTTATCCGAGGTACTGCCTCTTGTGAGGAACTGACAAATCCTCCAAGAGTATACTTTTCATGAAAAAGTGCTTCTCGTTGAGCCGTTCGGACTCGGCAAAAAACTGTAGGTCCCCTCCATTCCTGCCAACAACACGCACACAGGAATGGTTGTGAGTTGTAAGTCACTAGGCCCTAGTTCTCCACAAGCTGTTGCGCCACCCAATTTATTTATTTTAATGCAAACACCAATTCATTTTCAAACTCCTTTTATTTAACTTGGTATTTTGCAGGATTATAAGCATATCAAATTTCAAACTCAAATACATAAATAAAATAAAACTCAAAACTTCATCTCTAAATAAAAGATTACAGATTATCACATTCATTCGTTGTTAATAAAAATAAAGCGGGCCATTCACGTTAAGACTGTCACACAGGCTGTCGATTGGACTGTTGCAACGACTGTCGAAAGTACGCACACACGTTGCGAACCAGTTTTACGAACAGTGTTTCAAAAAATTCCTTCAATTTGTTTTTTATTTATTTCGTCTCCTAGAAACAAAATAAAAACTATGAAGATTATTCGTAGACTGAGTAGTTCGGTCGCAAGGACTGTCTCGAAAACCCATTCACTATAAGACCATTCGGTCGTGTCGCAAGGTTCGTTGAAATTTTCAACGGACTTAATATTTTAAAAGAACACAATATGCTGCTTCCTCGTCCTTCCTTATTTCGGCTTTGTACCTAGTTTTTAGAAACCTTCTTGAGCGCCTCGCTATTTCAATAAAGAATTATTATCCCGACTGGTTGTTAAATTGTTTTTCTATTCGATCCCAAGTTCCTATTTGCACCATTGTTCTTTTTTGTATAATTCCCGGGCTTTGTTTAAAATAAAATAGCGAAAAATGCGTTTCTGTGGTCGTTTTGAATTTTGATGCAATTCCATGGCGTCGATGTTTTTTGATATGTTAATTAGGTATTTGGTTTCTGGTAGACGACCCTCCCTTATCCGACTATGCTTCCGCATTGAAAATAGGTGGTGTTGAGCGTGGTACACTAGATGGCACGCTAGCCAAATTGCCAGGAACATTTTTGTTTATAACACATCGCCTGGTCCTGGTACGTTCCTCAATGCAAAACTCACATGTCATGAAGTTGGAGCTCGAAGTCCTTGGCCAAAACGCCATGGCAGAGTAGATGCAAAAGGCAGCTCCAAAAGCGAGCACATTCAATATACATTACTATTTGATGGGAGGATTTCAATATTTTTCTTCATACGGAAATGCAACCGGTTGCACAAGAATTCTCAACCGAATGGTGGGGAAAATACAAAATTGGTTCACTTATAACCGAAATATCTTTGCATTAATAGGTATTAATTAATTTAATAATGTTTTTATTTAACAAAAATTTTGAAAACAAAACAAAACAAAACAAAACAGATCCGAATGAGATGAAAACTCAGATTTAAATGAAATGACAATTCGATAATTGTCACTTTTCTTTGTGTGTGCGCAAGTGAGTGTGAATCTCTCTTAAAACGGGGATTGCAGAGATTGATCCCTGACACACAGAAATCGATTTTTTTTGGTCAAAAGGAAAGCGAAAACCTGACAGGGATCAAATAGAGATCAAAAAAATCGATTTTGTTGGTCAAAAGGAAAACCACATTATAATATTTTGACATTTGCGGAAACTGACTTGAAGTTAGTTAGAATTCAAAAGCAGTCCCTTACTATGTTTAACATAAATTTTTTCGAGCAACTTACATAAATTTAAGTATCACATAGAATTTATGTGGAACTTAGCTATGCAATAGATTTATGTTCCGTATCAGCAAATGGGTCTAAGTTACATAAATAAAATAACTATTATCCAACAAGAAAAAGCGTTATAACAGGCATTAAGTTTAATTTGCACACCAAAAATCACAGTTTCCCAGAACACTTCCAACTGTTTTTTTAATTACAAAAACTTGAAATTACTGGATTTCCTAAAGCCTCTTTTTTAAGCCCTTTTTTTAAAACTTTAGGATGAAATTTGACTAGTTGATAGGATTTCAAGGTTTAAAGAAATAACACATAAATTATTCTCCGTTTATAGAAGTTGAAAATTTAAGAAATAACACAGATTATAATAGACCAAGATCCCAGGGCCGCCAGACATATGTATACAGAGAAAACTGAACTATGAGTTATTTAAAAAGATGCATGTTTGATTGTATGTTTAGCTTATACAAATAGAATTCGGCTTAAACCTAATTCTAATCTGTTTAAATGGCAAAATACTATTATTTTAGAGTAAATTGTGTTAAAGTCAAACTGATTCATGTTTGAATATTTCATTAGAACATGGAAATATGTTTTTAATGTTATTCAAACTGGTTTGACTTTGGTTTTTGAAAGGCCTGTTTAATTATTTTTCTCACTTGAAAGTATTTAACATAAAATGAATATGAGCGAGTTTGTTTCAAATATGAGCAAACAGAAAATGATAACAAGAGAAAAAGATTGAACAAAATCTTAAATTTAAACTCAAATCAGTTTGAATTGAACTCAAACGAAGAAAAATTTAGGATAATTTTACCTTGTTATGATGGCATTGTTGTAAAAACTTTCCTTTCGAGAAGAAGAGATATCAAAACACTAAATAAAGAATGTTTGGAACACTTTCAATCTTTAAAGGAGGTTTTTGGTAAGTAATAACTTTTTTAAGATATTATTATGAAAACTAAATCATATTTTTTTCCTTTTTTCTCCAGAAAAAGTACTGCCCTTTCAAAAAATGTTAGGGAACAGCTTGACATGATTTTCTTATAAATCAGTATTAGGGATAATCTTAAGTCAAGCCACATTATCGATTATCACAAACCACCTTTCTGCAATTGTGAAATAATGTGCTTTTAGGATCACTTGGATGTTTGAAGTATTAAGCCAAGCACTTACCAAAAGTAAGTATCACATTAAGACCTAATCCTTCTTTAACTTTATGCAAAAAAGCTAATTATGTAATTCCACATACAGGTGCTCCACAGATTTCCCTTCCACATCAATTAAATGGAATACAAAAATACAACTAAGAAGCTTAATTCCACTAATTTAAATTGTTTTATTTTTAACTATAAACTTAATGTGTTTTTGCTTGACATGTTTGATTAAAGATTTTGACATTTTCATAGACTTTTTACTGTTTTATTGTGTGCTCTGATAGTCAGATTTATGGAGTAAAACTAAAAATAAGTTTGGGTAAGTATATTTGCATCTCTATACATATTTTAAACAAAAAATATAGTTGATTTAAACACGATAATGTTCATGAACCTTAAATATGATTCTATTTGAAATAACATCAAATGAAGTAAATTAAAACAACGAGAAATATGTTCATATCAAATAGAAAGCATATTTAATTTAAACAAAAACATGTTTAATTGTAGTCAACGATGAATAAATACGTTTCTGTTAAATTCAAACAGGAATCGCTTCCATGCCAAATCATATGTGTTTGAGTTTGATTTAAACATGAATATATTCAATATTTTTCTCAGTGACGTCATTTTATCATAGCTGAATTTTTTTCTGTGAATGCACACTAGGGTAGGTATGAACGAATAGATAGTACGAACCTTGAACCCGGGTGCGTTTCGGAGGTATTAAGAGCTAAAAGTGCATAAAATTGATGCAAAATTACGTTATTTTATCAAAGCTGTTTTTTTGATATGTTTTAAAGAAAGTTATGATAAACTTATTTTGAAACTTACCAGACACCTACATGGAGGCACAATGTCAGCCAGACACCATTAAAGGTGCCAAAAAAAATCTTGAAATTTTCATTATAATATCAAAGCTGAATTTTATATATGTTCTTCGGGAAACTGTTACAATATATTTTCTAAGCTGCCAGACACCTACAGAGGGACCAAATGTCAGCCAGACACCTTTGACGTTTTCAAACAAATATTTAGTTTACGTTTAAGTGTCAAAGCAAACGTTTCATGCACTTTGGAAAACTATTTCACAATATTTTTCAAGCAACCAGACACCTAAAATGGGGCTTTACATTCACTGGAGACCCCAAAGTTGTCAAAATAATCGTATATTTTACGTTATATTATCAAAGTTAAGGTTTATATTGTATAATGTTCCTTGGGCAGCTTGGGAAATACAGTGCTGTCTGGGTAGCGTGAACACTGGGCTGCGTGAACACCTGGCTCGCATGAACACCAATTGTTTTATACTGAGCACTCTATAGCGTGAACAACAAAAACCTCGATAGCATGAACATCAAATTTATGCTCCCATTTCGGGGATTTCCCTTTATTTTAGACATCGTAGTTTTATACACACGTTCAAAAACATTTTTGTTCATAATATTTGTACTGATTCCAATAAAAAAAAAAAACTATTTACATTTGAACACGTGAAACTCGCTCCTGTTTGTATGCTTCTTTTCAGTGCAATTTGTTTTTCGACATTTCAAGTTTATTTTCGTCTGTGCAAATATGTTAACAAAAAAAGCAAAGTTTTTATCGTTAAAAGAAAAAGGTGATGTTATCGAGAAGCTAGAAAGGGGTGTAGCCCCATCAATTTTATCCCGGGAATACAATGTGGCTAAATCAACAATTTCGGCCATAAGAAAAAATAAGGAGAAACTCTTTAAAGTAGTCGCCACTAGTCAAATCAGTTCGCTCAAAAGAAAAACCTTAAAACAGGGTGAGTATCCTCGTATGGAACGGGTGCTGTATAAATGGTTTTTAAAGCAGCGTCGAAAGAATCTACCAGTTGGTGGTGAGATGCTCAAAGAAAAAGCAAAACTGTTGCATCAAAAACTAAAAGAGGAAGGAGGCTTCAATGCTAGTTCTGGTTGGCTAGATGGATTCAAATCTCGTTTTGGTGTTCGGCTTCTTAAAATCTGTGGAGAGAAACTTTCATCCGATCACAGCGCAGTTGCACCTTTCAAAAATAATCTCGCAAAGACTATCCAAGAGCACCAGCTATCTGAGAACCAAATTTATAACACTGATGAGTTTGTTTTGGAAGTTGTTGCCTGAAAAAAACGTATGTGACCAAAGGAGAAAAAACTGCTCCCGGTAGAAAAGTTGAAAAAGCTAGAATTACATTTTTAGCATGCACTAACGCTACTGGTCTTCACAAAATTAGGCCGTTGATCATTGGAAAATCCAAAAAACCTCGTTGCTTCCGATATTTTCAAAGCTTGGTTTCATAGTTTATTTGTCCCACAGGTAAGACGCATGATGAAAAGTTATTGGTGTATATAGGCTCATACATTTTTACCAGGTGCAAGATTTCGTACGAAAAGAAGGCTTGCCAATAAAGGCTGTTTTACTACTCGACAACGCACCATGTCATCCTTCGGAGGCCTTATTGAAAACAGATGATGGCTCTATATTCATTATGTATATGCCACCAAACGTGACACCATTGATTCAGCCAATGGATCAAAATGCAATTCGTATTACAAAGCTGTATTACAGAAAAAGTCTCTTACGATTAGCTGTTGGAAAAAAAGATGTTTTGAATTTCTTAAAGTCATTAACTATAAAAGACGCAGTTTCTTTATTCGCAATAGCTTGGAGTCAGTTAAAACCAGATGTTATAGAAAAATGTTGGAGCAATATTTTACCACAGATTTGTACACATTACATCGAACTACAAAGCTCAGATGAAGAGGAAGATACCCCTCTTTATTTAATAAGAGACAAGTTAAGGCAGCAGCAGTTGGAAGAAATCAATGAATTGCAAAACTTGCTACAAATTATTATCCCAGAGGTTTGTCTCATATGATTAAGAAATTAAATCATAGATATCAATTGATTTATGTAATTTAGGCAACATCGACTGTTACGGATATCAACACATGGAACGCTATTGATGATAGAGTAGAGCCAAATGAGGATGAAAGCGAGCTAATATCATCTGATGAAGATGAAACTGACGAAACTCCGAATCAAACCAAAATAACTGCGTCAGAAGCAATCCAGATATTTGATAAGGGGATGGAGTGGGCTGAAGAAAATACGTCTGACTATTCAGATATCATAATGTTAAAAAAACTTCGTGAAAAGGCTGTGCAGAAGGTGCTGGCAAATAAAAAAAAAAAAAATGTATTAAAGATTATTTTAAATGAAAAACAAAGTAAAATAAAACTTTAATTAAAGTTCGGAAACTGTTGTCGAAGTTTGTTTTTCTTGATAGGTAAAATATTGGATAGCGTGAACAACCTGGTTAGCATGGACAGCCTGTGCAATAATTAGTTCACGCGACCCAGACAGTACATATATAAAATTCAGCTTTGATATTATAATGAAAATTTCAAGATTTTTTCTTGCACCTTTAATGGTGTCTGGCTGACATTGTGCCTCCATGTAGGTGTCTGGTTAGTTTCAAAATAAGTTTATCATAACTTTCTTTAAAACATATCAAAAAACCAGCTTTGAAAAAATGACGTAATTTTGCATCAATTTTATGCACTTTTAGCTCTTAATACCTCCGAAACGCACCCGGGTTCAAGGTTCGTATTATCCATTCGTTCATACCTACCCTAGTGTGCATTCACAGAAAAAAATTCAGCTATGATAAAATGACGTATATCTGGCGGCCCTGGGATCTTACTCTATAAGCTTATTTTCAAAAAGTGTTCGACTACTGGGAGTGTTCGAAATTAGGCGACTCTACCCTATGTTGATCTGTTTTTTAATTAAAATTTAAAAAAAAATCCTAATAGTTCTCATCAGAGATGCCTTAGGTTAAAGCATTGTATGACATAATTTTAGAAAAAAAGCAGTGCAATTTATTAATGTGCGTTTTTATTTTTTCAAAATCGCAAAATTTTTCTTCAACTTTTAAATTTACAACGCCGCAAATCGAACTTACTACCCTTTTAGTATGAAAAGGTTTGCCCCTCCTCAATAGTTTTTTCACACAATTAGTATGTCATGTCAGCTTTATTTTCAGACTTCAATCTCGAAGATCCAATTAGAAGAACGGGTTTTATGGTTTTTTAATGCCAACCATTTCAAATTCATTCGATTCAGATAACGGGTCTTCCACACTGGTGGATGGTCATCGACAATGGTTCAAGCATATAATTTCAATGAAATTTTTTGATTTTCGATCAATTTCAAATCAAGACTGTGACACTTCTTTAGCACATAGGAAAACATAGGACAACATGAATTAAAAAAAAATAAAGTAATCCATACATGCACTGAAGAGATATGAGCTCATATGTGAAAGCGCTCAAATATTGCCGTTAACCCCGGTCAACGGTACTCTAGGATTCTAATTTGTTGTATCTGCTATATTCAAATTTATAATTCTTATCATCTGTCAAAGTTTCAGCCTTCTAACCTTACCACTTAAAAAGATATAAATCAAATACTACACAAATTCAAACAAAATCGAAAATTCACATAATATTGCCGGCTGCCGGGGTGTGTGAAATTATTCTTATTTGGCGAGAAACCGGGTAACCGATCCCGGCTAACCGGCTCACAGTGGGACGAAAAGCTGAAAAAGTGGACATCGTGCTGTAACTTTTGAATAAATGGATGGATTTTGATCATTTTTTCGCCATTGTGTTTGTTAAAACTATAGATTAATAAAACATTGAAAAATATTTCATAAAGCATACGATTCCATATCTAGTAAAGTACATTTGAAAAAAAAAAAAAAAATAACCAGCATAAAAAATGGAATTTTAAAGTTTACTATATATTAATTTAAATTTTAAATACTAACATCTTTAGTTAAAAAATTGTTTCTCAAATAATCAAGTAATAGAAATTTTAATTTGTTTTGTTGAGATCCATATACCCATTACCGATAAATTTAAAAATCCTCAAAAATTGAATCTATAAAAGTAGATTAAAGCTAAAACTATTTTTCTATCTGTTTTAACTATAGGTAAGGTAGGTAGATACTTATGATTGTATCCAATACTATGGTTTTTTTTATCAAAATGATGCACAATTTTGAAAATGAGCCTTTCTTCAACTTTTATATAAGAGAAAATGATATTTTTTCTCTTAAGAACATTTCAAATACCCCTCTCTAGAATATTTATAAAAGTATTATATATGTATTACATGAATCTATGTTCATATGTACGTACAATATACATAATATCGCTTTTAAAATCAATCAATTTCAAATATTGTTTCCCGATACAAACTGCTGAAAACTAACATAAATACTAATCCAAATAAATAGCCTTAGAATTATATAATAGCATTCATTTTATTTCACAAAATTTCTTTAAGAAAATTGTGGAAAATTAAGACATGCAATAGATAAATGAAAAACAGATTGAAGTAAATTTAAAAACAAAAGAATAGTATTCAAAATCTATAATAAGCTTTAAATGCTATTTTCACTCTCGATATCGTCATTCGGATCTGATGGATTTCTCGGAGAAGAAAAGAGATACCGGAAAGATTTGAAAGGAATTTAAAAGAAAAAATGTTGTTTTTCTAAAAACCGTTACACATTTCGTTCAAACAAGTAATCTCACGCTTTAACATAGGTTATGTTAAAGCGCTGTTACGAAAACAGCGAAAAACGGTTATTTTCAATTTTCAAACGGTTATATCCCAGAAACGTGACGTGATAGAATTTTTCTGACTTCGGATTTGAGTTCAGCACATCTAAAAATACTGTAAAAGTATATTTTGGTTTCTGTTACAAAAAAAAAGAAAAAATTTGAGCAATGACCAGTATAAAAGTTAGAGATTTTTTAAAGCTCATAGGTTAGCGGGGTCGGATCCGGTCGGATCCAATTCTTGTTAAATATTACTCACCGATAGCATGAAATTCCTTAAAGGTGAATTAGAAAGCAGGCATGTGTAAGCATTTTTTTGAAAGCTTGTTGGAAGTTCTAGATATTTTTTTAAAAGTAACTTTAAAAACAGGTGTTTTCGAATGGACCAATCTGTAATTTTATTTTTTTTTATTTTATTTTTTTAAACTAATCTTCCTTAGTCGAACAAAATTGATTTCATTGAGTTATCTTAAAAATTGAATGAAAGACTCGAAAAACAAAAAATATCTACTGTGCGGCTGCCGGGCATGTGTGAAATGGGCCTAACAGTATAGGCATTCACAAAAGAAATGTTTCATACAGAAATAAAGATAATTAAATTTCCTATGCTAAAAGTACCAACTTATTTTTTGTGCGATGAGCCGTTGTTGAGATATTGGCTAAAACGCATTCAAAATGGCGGCTGACCAGGGCTGTCGTTTCACTTTTTCAGAGAGCAGTACTTCCATTAAAAAATAGCAGTACACAGCAGTACGGTAGTAAAATACATATATACATACATAATTGTTAATGCATTTAATTTTGTTTAAATGCAAATATTGTTCATTAGAAATTATAAAATACCCCCTAATTACCTACACTAGTCAACAACATTAAAGGAACAAATTTTTTTCCAATTTTTGTTAGCGTTTTTTGAAGAGCTGTATCTTTGTGACGAGTGGTCGTATTGAGTTGAAATAAAAAGCATCTTACAGCTTTATGTTTTTTGTTTCGAGATTTGTTTGCAAACAAATTTTTTTGAAGTACCGTTATTGCGTTATTGCGTTATTGCAAAAAATGAGACGAGACAACAAAATTATTTTGTTTTTATTTTTTTTGAAGGTCCTCATTTCTATGGATAAATTTTTCTGAGTCAATTAAATGTCATGATCAGATACCCTGTTTATTCAGCTTCAATTCAGTTTTTTTGTTGTTTTCGTACGATTTTTTTTGACATGGTTCATCTGACTTTGAATGAAAAAAGATACTTTTAGCCTTGATTACCAATATCTCAGCAAATAATGACGTTATAAAAAATTCAAAGACAGTTTTTGAAATTTGAAAAAGCGTTTTACAAGATTTTTTTATGATTTTGTAGAAATTATTTTTTTTTACCGTTCACCGTTAGTTTAAAAAAAGTACTAAAAACCGACGCTTTGTGGTCTTTTCGTAAATCTTTTTTTTTCGTTGCAAATATTGATTGCATGGCTTGCGTTGGTATGGAAATTTATAGACTTTTAAATTATAAATATTCTTGTAAATTTTCAAATTGATTCATCGAACCGTTTTTCCTCACCAAAACTTCAAAGTCTTACAAACCAGGTAAAGGAACAAATTGTGGTGTTCCTAAACAATGCGAAGTTGTCATCAAAATGACAAGAAAACCGCAATTCCAGTGGTTTTTTTCACAGTTTTGCATTAGTTAGATACTTTTTTGAGTTGAAATTAAATAAAAAGTACATTAAACAAAAAAATAAAAAAAATGTATTTAAAAAAATTTTCAAACAAAAAAACTTGATTATTTTATTTTTTTTTTTTTTGAAAAATGTAATTTTTTTTTCATTTCCATTCAAAAAAGTATCTAACTAATGCAAAACTGTGAAAAAAATCCACTGGAATTGCGGTTTTCTGTCATTTTGATGACAACTTCGCATTGTTTAGGAACACCACAATTTGTTCCTTTACCTGGTTTGTAAGACTTTGAAGTTTTGGTGAGGAAAAACGGTTCGATGAATCAATTTGAAAATTTACAAGAATATTTATAATTTAAAAGTCTATAAATTTCCATACCAACGCAAGCCATGCAATCAATATTTGCAACGAAAAAAAAAGATTTACGAAAAGACCACAAAACGTCGGTTTTTAGTACTTTTTTTAAACTAACGGTGAACGGTAAAAAAAATAATTTCTACAAAATCATAAAAAAATCTTGTAAAACGCTTTTTCAAATTTCAAAAACTGTCTTTGAATTTTTTATAACGTCATTATTTGCTGAGATATTGGTAATCAAGGCTAAAAGTATCTTTTTTCATTCAAAGTCAGATGAACCATGTCAAAAAAAATCGTACGAAAACAACAAAAAAACTGAATTGAAGCTGAATAAACAAGGTATCTGATCATGACATTTAATTGACTCAAAAAAATTTATCCATAGAAATGAGGACCTTCAAAAAAAATAAAAACAAAATAATTTTGTTGTCTCGTCTCATTTTTTGCAATAACGCAATAACGGTACTTCAAAAAAATTTGTTTGCAAACAAATCTCGAAACAAAAAACATAAAGCTGTAAGATGCTTTTTATTTCAACTCAATACGACCACTCGTCACAAAGATACAGCTCTTCAAAAAACGCTAACAAAAATTGGAAAAAAATTTGTTCCTTTAATATTGTTGACTAGTGTATTTCAATAGTCAATAGAACCAAGTATCACAAAATTTCCTAAAAATATCTGAGTTGAAAAGGCGTTTTTTTAAGGGTAGGGGCAAGTGTAGAATTATTACCATAACACCCACGAAAAAAACTCTTACACTCATGAAACTTGCCAAAAGAGTTTAATTTTATTTAACTTGAATTTGAATTAGATTCAGCGTTTAAAGGTACCCTTAAAATATGTATCATATGATTAGGTTGTTGCAAAACAAATATTTTAGTTTGATAGACCTCCAACTTTTTCACTAAAAAAGTATCAAATTAATCTTATCCATGCAATTATCTAGGGAAGGGGTCAAAAACGTCGCAAGAGTTTTGAAAAAGGGTAAGAAAAGAGACATTTCTTTAAAAAGTCGTCTCATGGTCGCATGAGGCAAAAAAGGGTTCAAAATGCGACTAATGTCGCACAGCAGCAACCGTGAATAAGTTCATAATAAATTTAATGCTCCCGTTACTCGGGAAGAGTACGATAACTCAGGCGCCAAGAAATTATAACGGTGTTTTGTAGAACAGTTTAATACAAGAATTTTTTACTATGGGAGGAGGTCTATCTCACCCCGTTTGGGCGGGAGGGGCAATTTCAAAAAAGCAGTACCAAAAATGTAAAAAGAATATTAAAAAATAACGGTAATACTTATAACAAAGTATTATACTTTAATTTAAAGCCAATACTCTGTTCTATTAGCCAGTTTTTAAATCAAGTGAAATCTATGCATGGTTTTTGAAAAAATGAGATTTAAAGTCAAAATTTGCGAGGAAAAAGCATAAAAAAAGGTTTAAAGTGTAATTTCTCAAAACTGTGAAATTATATATCTTTTTTTTCTGAAATGCGTTACTCTAATTAATTCTTAATCAAAAACTGAAAACTAGATGATTTTATGTCTTCTAGTTTTTGAGAAAATTGAAAATTAATAAAACTACTACCGCACAAAACTCGAATGCTTGCTCGTTTTTTTTATGATCTAAGTGATGCATACTTTGAACATTACAACTGCTTTGTATATGTTTCCTTAATCCAGATTCTTTAAATGCAAAAGAAACTTTGCATACACCCAACCTCGCACCTACCCCAAATCCTATAATATGCCCAAGCAGGGAGGTTGCATACCCATAGATACCTCACTGTTTATACGCCAGCCGTAATAAGATAGACCCCCCCTCCCATAGTAAAAAATGCTTGTATTAAACTGTTCTACAAAAAACCGTTATTATTTATTGGCGCCTGAGTTATCGTACTCGTGCCCGTTACTCCTTTGAGAATTCTTGTATATTATTAGATACTGCTCTTAGCTCATTTAAGTGAAAGTGAATAATGAATTTAATAATAAAATTGAAGAAAATTATTAGGTGGCAGCTTAATTTACAAAATAATCGATATGGTCCTGCTTTCTTATGGACTTATTATTTCATTAATTACCTTTGCTTAAATAATTTCCAGGGTTCTATTACATCAATTTTATGCTCATGACATTTATCAGAGAGACTGAACCAGCTTGGAAAGTATGCATTTATTTCAGTTATGCATTCTTTTATAATTTTTTTTTTAGCTTAGATGCAAAAGGTGTTTTTTGAAAGTAGGCTGAAAATATTTGTACATGAAGGCGGAACACTTGAAAAAATTTCAGATGGCCATAAAAAAACTGTGTTTTCACGTGAGTTTTCGTATACTCCTTAAGTTTTATTAATATTTCTGCTAGTTCGAAATTGTGTTTATCTTTCGATATTTCTTGAACACAGTTTTCACAAATTCATTGATTTAAAAAGGAAATAGCCTGCAAAATATCTAGTAGCGAGGTCCCTGATTTCTGGCACTTTCACCGATAGCGCATTTTCCTCGAATATATTTATTATGTTGATGTTGTTGACATTGAGGTAATTTTCAGAACTTTCAACTTCTTCACTTTTGGGTTGCTCATCTATGATCGATATTTGTTGCTCCGTTTCACTCTGTGAGATGGCATTCCAGTCCACCTTAAGGTATTCTGAATCCTCTTCCTCACAATTGGAACATTTGGATTTGAATACAAATTTCATCGATATAACCAGGGCTGTCGAAGTACTGCAATTGAAGTATTTGTACTGCTTTTTCAAACTCCGTACTGCTTTAATACGAGCAAAGTACTGCTTTTTTGGAAATGTATTCACACAAAATTTTCAAATCATAATCCTATCCAAAAAGATATAGTCCTTTTTATCCAATGTTGACTTTCATAGTTTCGAGTTCCATTTTTTACGAATGCATAGTTTGCCACCTAGGCAAAGCCTTTATATCGCAAGTAAACAATTCGTAGTTCTGAAAATTTTCAGATTTTCTTTTCTGATCCGAAAAAAGGAAGTTTAAGGACATTTTGATGCCATTTGGAACGAAATATTCCACACCCGTCAAAATGTAGTTTTTCACCCATCTGTCAAGCAATGTGAAATAATATTAATATTTTACGTACATTGACAAAACTCCTACAAAGCTGAATTTTGGGGGGGCTTTGTTTTGACGTCTTGAGCAATTTCCAACACCACCCTAAATTTTGGCTAAAGAAAGAATTTTTGGAGGAGTAAAAGGTAGTAAAGTTCAGTGTTTTGCTAATTTCTCGAAAACTATCAACTTTTTGGAATTAAATGAAAAAGTAAAAATTGTAGCTTACTCAATTTCAAAAAAAAATTATCATGTTTTTTTTTTCATACGACCAATAGATTTAGAGGAACTTTATGGAGTAGATAATTGAGTCAAAAAATTTATTAAAATTGCATTAATTAATGAGCAATATTTTGTATACTTATGTATGTATATGCCTTAGGCTACATCTTCTCATTATAGACCAAGTTATTGTGGTGCCCAGGGTAAGTAAGGCCATCAGCTGGCGAATGGAGTTATTTTAATTTCTTTAATAACTTTATGGAAGGAAGGAGAAGGAAAACAAATATTTATAATTAATATTGTATGAAGCTCATAAGGCTCTACCCAAAAAATATTAACTTTTTTCGTTAAAACAACCGATTTTGAGAAAAACGTGCACACACACAACAAGAGTTTTTTATATAATGAAATCTGTTCAATACCACCATTACAGTGTTCTAGAGTTAAATACACTAGTCAACAATATTAAAGGAACACATTTTTTTTCAATTTTTGTTTGCGTTTTTTGAAGAGCTGTATCTTTGTGACGAGTGGTCGTATTGAGTTGAAATAAAAAGCATTTTACAGCTTTATGTTTTTTGTTTCGAGATTTGTTTGCAAACAAATTTTTTTCAAGTACCGTTATTGCGTTATTGCAAAAAATGAGACGAGACAACAAAATTATTTTGTTTTTATTTTTTTTGAAGGTCCTCATTTCTATGGATAAATTTTTTTGAGTCAATTAAATGTCATGATCAGATACCTTGTTTCAGCTTCAATTCAGTTTTTTTGTTGTTTTCGTACGATTTTTTTTGACATGGTTCATCTGACTTTGAATGAAAAAAGATACTTTTAGCCTTGATTACCAATATCTCAGCAAATAATGACGTTATAAAAAATTCAAAGACAGTTTTTGAAATTTGAAAAAGCGTTTTACAAGATTTTTTTATGATTTTGTAGAAATTATTTTTTTTTACCGTTCACCGTTAGTTTAAAAAAAGTACTAAAAACCGACGTTTTGTGGTCTTTTCGTAAATCTTTTTTTTTCGTTGCAAATATTGATTGCATGGCTTGCGTTGGTATGGAAATTTATAGACTTTTAAATTATAAATATTCTTGTAAATTTTCAAATTGATTCATCGAACCGTTTTTCCTCACCAAAACTTCAAAGTCTTACAAACCAGGTAAAGGAACAAATTGTGGTGTTCCTAAACAATGCGAAGTTGTCATCAAAATGACAAGAAAACCGCAATTCCAGTGGATTTTTTTCACAGTTTTGCATTAGTTAGATACTTTTTTGAATGGAAATGAAAAAAAAATTACATTTTTCAAAAAAAAAAAAAAAAATAATCAAGTTTTTTTGTTTGAAAATTTTTTTAAATAAATTGTTTTTATTTTTTTGTTTAATGTACTTTTTATTTAATTTCAACTCAAAAAAGTATCTAACTAATGCAAAACTGTGAAAAAAATCCACTGGAATTGCGGTTTTCTTGTCATTTTGATGACAACTTCGCATTGTTTAGGAACACCACAATTTGTTCCTTTACCTGGTTTGTAAGACTTTGAAGTTTTGGTGAGGAAAAACGGTTCGATGAATCAATTTGAAAATTTACAAGAATATTTATAATTTAAAAGTCTATAAATTTTTATACCAACGCAAGCCATGCAATCAATATTTGCAACGAAAAAAAAGATTTACGAAAAGACCACAAAACGTCGGTTTTTAGTACTTTTTTTAAACTAACGGTGAACGGTAAAAAAAAATAATTTCTACAAAATCATAAAAAAATCTTGTAAAACGCTTTTTCAAATTTCAAAAACTGTCTTTGAATTTTTTATAACGTCATTATTTGCTGAGATATTGGTAATCAAGGCTAAAAGTATCTTTTTTCATTCAAAGTCAGATGAACCATGTCAAAAAAAATCGTACGAAAACAACAAAAAAACTGAATTGAAGCTGAATAAACAAGGTATCTGATCATGACATTTAATTGACTCAAAAAAATTTATCCATAGAAATGAGGACCTTCAAAAAAAATAAAAACAAAATAATTTTGTTGTCTCGTCTCATTTTTTGCAATAACGCAATAACGGTACTTCAAAAAAATTTGTTTCCAAACAAATCTCGAAACAAAAAACATAAAGCTGTAAAATGCTTTTTATTTCAACTCAATACGACCACTCGTCACAAAGATACAGCTCTTCAAAAAACGCTAACAAAAATTGGAAACAAATTTGTTCCTTTAATATTGTTGACTAGTGTATTTATCCCAAGTTCGCTTTACATAGGTATAGGTACCATTGTTTTCATGGGGTCTCGGTACAATTGTAGGTATGTACTTAAAAAAAAATCATCATTGCATAAAAAGGACCTTAACTTTTTGTTTGGGTAGATGATCATTTTCGATTTCTCATTAAATTCAGCGTTAAAAGTTATCCTTAAAAAAATGTACAATAACATAATTAGGTTGCTGCAAAAAAATAGGTATTTCAGTTTGAAAGACTTCCAACTTTTTCACCTTTCCACCTCTTCAAATGCATCTACACAAAAAGTCAATGTGGGGATTTTGAGGGACTTTGGATATGCTATTGAGTGTGTAATTCTGCGTCGATACCGATTTGAGTATTTCATGAATTAATTATTTCACATCTGCACCTATTTTTCCTGGGCTATCCATACCCATACAATTTACGAATTTACCTCAATCAAGACATCACCCTGATTTATGACGAATAATGAATTGAAACAAGGCAAAAACTATTTTATCTTCCATCAAATCAAGAAGAAAATATCTGCATAAGTAGTGCGTATACAATATCAATAACTAACCCATGACGATCTCTTCCACTTAACTACCCTCTTTATCTATTAAAAATAATTCATATAATTAAAAAAACCTCTTCTCTTTTTTCAAATTAATTTTTTCCCAACATTTTCAAAAAGTCAATTTCAATATTTTTCAGATAAAATCTCATGCAGTGCGAAGCAAAATATGTATACAATGAAGCACACATAATGTATATGTAAAACAAACCATCTTTATCTTTCAAACGCATGTATGTTAATAGAGTACGAAGCAGGGCTGTCGTTTCACTCTTTCAAAAAGCAGTACTTCGAGGAAAAAAAAAGCAGTACACAGCAGTACTAAATGCATATATTGTTCATTAAAAATTATCACATATGCGCCTATTCCCTATTTAACTTAAGAGCACTGCAATGGTGGTATTGAAAAGTTTTCATTACTTACAAAAACTATTTTTATGTTTATTTTTCTCAAAATCTGTTGCTTTTGGGAAAAAAGTTTATATTTTTGGGTAGAATTTTTTGAGCTACATACATACAATATTTATTATATAAGAAGGTTTTATAATACAAATTCTATATACTACTGAAATAAATCAGCCTAGTAGAAGACTAAGCATTAAGGACTGGACTTGTTGAATTATTGATTCAAAATAGCTTTTATGGCCTTTAGTCCAGCTTAATGATTAGGAATTCTAATCTTGTTGGATATAGTTTACAGTGGATTTTCGCTGAAAAATCCATGTAAGTTGAACTGAACTTAAAACAATTTGCGTATGACAAAGCCCTCACTATGTCACTGATGAGTTCAAGTGAGCAAGCCGAACGAAACGCCAATTTGTAGGACTAAAGGCCATAAAAAGCTATTTTGAATATTTATTATAATTATTTTTTTTCCTTTCCCTGCCTTTGCCTTTATAGACCAAATTTGACCCGCTATAACTTCATTAGTGCATAGGTACATGCAGGTTTAGATAATTTTACCGCCTAAAGGTTAATTTTCGTCATTTTGTTGTAAAATGAAATACCATAAAGTTTTTAATTAAATTGAAACCGCTCCTTTTTTCAGTTGGTGGCCTTACTTACCTTGGGCACCACAATAACTTGGTTTATAGTGAGAAAACGTAGACAAACGCTTATAGTACAAAAAATATTGTTGATCCATTAATGCAATTTTAATAAACTTTTTGACTAAATTTGCTACTCCATAAAAATCTTGTATGATTTACTCTTAATCTATTGGTTGTATGAAGAAAGAGCATGGTAATTTTTTTTTTGCATAGAATTGAATAAGCTACAATTTTACTTTAACATTTCATTCCAAAAAGTTGATAGTTTTCGTGAAATTAGCAAAAAATTGAATGTTACACTCTTTTACTCCTCCAAAAATTCTTTCTTCAGCCAAAGTTTAGGGTGATGGTTTTGGAAATTGCTCAGGACCTCAAAACAAAGCCCAACCAAAATTCAGCTTAGTAGGAGTTTTGTCGAAGTACGTAAGAGTCTAAATTTCCTGGGCTAGGGATCCATTAAAATAATTTAACATTGCTTGACAGATGGGTGAAAAACTACATTTTGACGTGTGTGGAATATTTTGTTTCAAATGACAGCAAAATATCCATAAGCTTCCTTTTTTCGGATCATAAAAGAAAATCTGAAAGTTCCAGAATTTCGAATTTTTTACTTGCGATATACAGGCAAGGCCTAAACGAAAAACTATGCACTCGTAAAAAAATATAATGCGAGATTCTGTTCAATAAATCTACGACTTTTTTAATTTATTTATTTTAAAGCTTTTTGGATAGGACTATGATTTGCAAATGTTCTGTGAACAAATCATCAAAAAAGCAGTACTTAGGTCGTATAAGCAGTACGGCAGTACGGAGTTTCAAAATGCAGTACAATTACTTCAATTGCAGTACTTCGACAGCCCTGCGGCTGACGCACAACACTTACAAACTCGCCATTTTTTCTCAAACTCAAAAACGACCCATCTATTAATTCAAATCAAAAAAATTGATCCTTTTAGTTTTGCATTATGGAATATCTTTTTTGCCTCTGCCGACTGGCCTATTATCTGTATTCTAAGAAAACATTTTTTGGAACAAGGTCTGAGAGAAACCTTTATTTTTATTTTTCACTGAGAAAAAAAAAATCTCATGTGCAAATACATACATATATCAATCCGTTAGAGTGACCCGTTGGTATTTTATGGGACCTGCATGCGGAAAATAAGTTAATAAAGCTTTTAAATCATAAGTGAATACCTATGTACTTGTGGGTGTTGAGTGAATTTCAAAATCATTTTTACGCTTAAATTCAAGCTAACATAAGGTTGAATTCGTTAATTATTCATAAAAACAAATTATTAATTAACTATTAAGTAAAGTAAGTTTTTGCAACTATATTATTAAAGAAAATTGTTTTATTTCACTGGAGGAAGATTATTTTTTGACGTTTTTTCTCGTTTTTTTTTGCATTGTTTTCTTAAATGCGCACAAATGTTCGTTGACGAATTTTGTCCTTTGAGTAGTGAAACCATTTTTTAATGATGGAATTCATACATTTTAAATTTTGTCCTTTGAGTAGTGAAACCATTTTTACTTGCGATTATAGGTACTATAAGGCAAGTTTTGGATTCGTGCAGAAAAAAATTTTTGAGATAACAATCAAACATGATATTACGATGATAGAGAACACCAAAAAAGTGGGTGGCAAAATTCTGTCTGTCTGTCTGTCTGTCTGTCTGTTCGTCTACAGCCTAAACGGCTCGATCGATTTTCTTCAAACTTGGTACTTATTGGTTTTTGGTTATTCTGCCGACACTATTTTTTCATTTTTTTTTTTTAGAACCAAAAATAACGGTACCTGTCCTACATTTTTTTTTGGCAAATTTACATAATCGTATTTTTCTCAAAAACGGCTCGACAACTTTTCTTAAAAAAAATTCAATAAATTTATTTTAGTATTTGGGTGGAAAACCATTTTTCAAAAATGGTTATTAATGGTACCTCCCAAGGAACCATTTTTTTAATTTTTGACTTTCTTCAAAATGGTATGACCGATTTCAATTATTTTTTTTATACAGAAGCTTCCAAAAAATGTTAATAGTTTTGTGTACCAAAATTTTTGAAAAAATATTTTTTGGGTTCTTAAAAAATGTTTCAAAATTTTTTTGGAAAATCAAATATTTCGAAAACGGCATTATAGATTTTTTTGAAACTCGATATTTAAGACTTTTTTAGTACTCTCTAAAATATTTTTAGAAAAAATTTTACATTTAAGAAAAAATAACGGTGCCTTCCATACAAAAGTCAAAAAACCACAAAGGAAAATATTTTTTTGCTTGAAAACGACTCCTACGATTTTGATTAAACTCTTTTCA
This sequence comes from Dasysyrphus tricinctus, assembly GCA_963921185.1. Taxonomy (NCBI): domain Eukaryota; kingdom Metazoa; phylum Arthropoda; class Insecta; order Diptera; family Syrphidae; genus Dasysyrphus; species Dasysyrphus tricinctus. The sequence continues at coordinate 23,967,626 of OY992534.1, forward strand.
TATACTTAAATTAGTACGATCTACCATCAAAAATTATAAAATTTTACACATAGCAACTATTAGTAGTACCTGTCATAGAACGTATTTTTTTATTTTGAGTTTTCTCGTTATAAGCTTAACGGATTTAAATGAATTTTTTATATTCAAATTTCAGATAAGATTAAATAATATTGCATATCAAAATTTTCAAAAAAAATTTTTTTGGATTTTTAAAAAAAGTTTCAAATTTTTTTTTTGAAAATTCGATATCTCAAAAACGGGTTGACAATTTTTTTTCAAATTTTGTTTTTTAATACACAGAAATATAAAGTTTAAATCTGCATACCAAAATTTGTTCTTAAAAATGTTTTAAGAGTTTTATATATAAAAAATTAATTTAAAAAAAACCGCTCCAACGATTTTAAATTTTTTTCCCATACAATCATATTCTATCATGAATTAAGATGGCATACTTTTTTTTCACCTCAAGCTGTCAAAAAAGTTGTTTTAGCTAATTTAAGTGCCGTATTTCATGCTTCTCTACATTTTTCTCTCATAATTTTCATGTTTGTATATACAATTTTCTTAAACTCGCATTGTCTTGAACATAAGAGCAAGTACGTGCGATCCAGTCGTGCATTTTATTTAATGAAGGAATTCATATATTTTAATTTTATTTATACTTGCGAAAAGCCCCAGGGGGGGTCATGATCCCATTTATATATTATTTTATCATGCCAAGCTTCACAGTTCACATAAAAACGGGTGATTTTTTAAGAGGTTTAGAACTTTAAAAAAAAAAAAAACACAAAAATTTCGAAAAAATGAATGAAATATTTATTTGAATCGATAGTTTGAACCTTGCAATTTAATGTTTAAAGATAATTTCATGCAAATGTTGACCGCGGCTGCGTCTCAGGTAGCCCATCCGCTGAGTCCAATTTCGGCATACTCTTTCACACATATCGGCCGGTATCTCACGAATGAATGCATGGATGTTGGCTTCCAGTGCGTCAATCGAAGCGGGCTTGTCCCTATAGACATTAGCCTTGACATACCCCCACAAAAATTAATCTAATGGTGTCAAATCGCACGATCTAGGCGGCCAATTGACCGGCCCGAAACGTGAAATTAACTGTTCACCAAACTCGCCTCGCAATTGCGCCATTGTTTCGCGTGCTGTGTGGCATGTGGCACCGTCTTGTTGAAACCACATATCATGCAAGTCAAGAACTTCCATTTCGGGCAAAAAAAAGTTTGTTATCATCGCTCGGTAGCGTTCACCATTGACAGTAACGCTGCGATTCGCATCATCTTTGAAGAAATATGGCCCAATAATGCCGCCGGCCCATAAACCGCACCAAACAGTGGCTTTTTCGGGATGCATTGGTAGCTGTTGCAATGCTTCTGGCTGATCTTCACTCCAAATGCGGCAATTATGCTTATTTACGTACCCATTCAACCAAAAATGAGCCTCGAGAATGCCGACCATAATATGGAAGCAGCGCGCGATGAACATTTCGAACCGAGCACGAATTTTGATAGTAAAATTCAATAATTTGAAAGCGTTGTTCATTTGTAAGACGATCCATGGTTAAATTGCAAACCAAACTGAAGCTGTTTGACAGTGACACAAGGTACTAAACACACGTCAGCTGTCAAAACCAGTGTTGCCAAAACCAAACCAGCTAAAAAATCACCCGTTATATACCTAAATTACTATGTGACCGCTTAAGGTCCTTCTGTAACACTTCCATTGGTAAATAGTAAATACCAATATAGCTGCTGGCATATCGACCATAGATCAGATCTTACCTTTTACTTAGATCGTGGAAAAGGTCAACATCAAGAGCTCTATAATAGGCGTTTTCTTTTTAAGCTCCGAGCATAGCACTGAGCTGTCAAAAAAGATCGGTGTTTCTTTTTTAGCTCCGAGCACTCAGAGCGCTGAAACTTGTGTTTCTTTCTTAAATCAGAGCTAGCTCGGAGTACGCTCTATGAGCTCACAATAAAAAGACCGGGCGAATAGAGTAAATAGCTGAGCGCAGCCAACTTTACTCTCTTTTTGCACTAATTTCAAGTGGCCGCGTTCGACACATAATTTTCAGTTCACAATTTGGAAATTTTTCGAGTTTTTGATTGTCCACCTGTCTGATGAAAATTAAGTCATTACCTAATTTTGGTGAGTTGAACGCATCGCAATCGTATGACAGTTCAGAGCTCAGATGTGTTTCAAAATTATATCGGAGAGCTCTGATCATACTCTGCTCAGAGCTTACTCCGATAGCTCGAGCTCTACTCCATGCTCTGCTCAGAGCTAAAAAAGAAAAGCGCCTAATATGGTAATAACCGAGTTCAGGATCCCGGTGTGTCATGAGACATTAGAAAACACAGGGTGCAACAATGTGCAATTGAACTAAACTATTGCAAACATTTACTGTATTTCGGGAAGAAGATGCGCTATCATGTGGTGTTTGGTGTCTTTAATCTCGTTCCGGAACAGAGCCGCTAGGAAATCAAGATATCGATATCAACTCTATTAGTGACAGCTTGGTGGAAATCCAGTGATGAATTGCCCTAGAAAACTGCTGCTATTTCGGTATGGCGAACAAATGGGTTCAAAACTCCTTACGGGTAAATAGAAGTTCACACTCTGCAAAACACTCTTATTTCCCGATTTTTATTTATATCCAATTATTTGAATGGCCTTTCTTATTTCGTAAAAGAATTACGACTCAACCAAGCCTCATTAGGGGGGTTCACATGGACCAGCATTGCTTGACAGCATGGCTTGATTTGATCATTTGAACGCAAGAAACAACCGCTTGACAAGCAATGTTGTATGGTTTTTAAAAGATTTTGAATACTTGTTCCATTTCCATCAAGCGATGCTGTCATGCAATGTAAACCCCCCTATTAGCAGGGAGTGTCTGGAGTGTCACATCTAATAAGGTGATTGGGCTGGACCGGACCCACAAACAAAAAATTTAGAGCGAGGCTGCGTGGGCGATGTTCTGAAAGTACGTGTCTCCACGGATCTTTTACCTAATAAGTATTTCACCCACCGGTAAAACGAATTAAATGGTATCAAAACGCTACACCCAGACCCAATGCCAATTGAGCCACCGACCGGGCTAAATTGCCATTTTTACCTGCCTATACAATACCTATTACATTTAATAAATTACGTCAACTATGAAAGTCAGTATACTTTCCACCGAGTCACAGTCCTGCATTTTATTTTCGATATTTTTTTTTTTCTTGTAAAATTCATAAAGTATCCCAGACTATTATTATTATTATTATAAAAATTACACGTTTTCGTATGTTTATATTTTTTTTCACAATAGATTTTCAAACAGAAGAAAAAATAACAACAAATGAGAAATTCAGATACAAAATTTGGAGAGCATTTATACTCACACACAAGACACAACACATACATTCTAAGGTATCTTAAAAATAGAACCCACAAAACTATTTTTAATACCACGAACAAAATATATTTAAATTTAATGTTTTTTTGTTCTTTATAGAGAAGAAAATATTTTTCAAAAGAAACAAAATAAAAGTAAGGACAACGACGACGGGACGGTTTGAGACTTGAGATAAAAAAAAATCAGTATATTCGAAAGAAGGCAATTTCGAGAGAATAGAAATGATGATGATGATGATGATGATAATGTTTTCTGGGGTGCTGCTTTTTGTTGCTATTTTGTGCATGTGTTTGTTTTAATAGAATGCCTTCTTCTTATTTTTTGGCGGCTTTGTAAACAGGTGGTTAAATTAAACACCTGAAAACATGCATGTGTACAACATTCTTAAGAGGTTTTTAATTTTATTATTTTAGTTGCTGTGTTGTTGTGCGTTTTTTATATATTTTTTTTTTGTTTTTGTTTTAAGATGGTATAAATATAGGTTCTTTCTTAAGAATGATGAAAAAGAAAAAAAAAAAAAAACATTAAGAATATACCTACAAATTAAGAACACATTGATTGAACTTTAATAAAAAAATAACAGGAATAGGCAAATGCGGGCAGAGAAGAAGATGTTCTGATTTTTGGAGAAAAAACTAAATTTTTTTTTGGTAAAATTTAAATTTATATTTTTTGCTGTCGGAAAACAGTTAGAGAAACTTTTAATTTTATTTATTTTGCTTGTGTAAAGTAAAGGCATTCCTTTAAGAATCAAGAAAAAATATTTTTATAATAAAGTGAAATTAAATTTCTCTTAAGCCTATTAAGCTCTGAACATTGAAATTCATAAGTGATTTATTATATTCCAAGAAAAACTGAATTGTTGGGAGAGATTTAGTCACTGTTAAATACAACTCAATTCTGAGGCTTTGAATATTCAAGCAAGCTACTTAAGTAAAAAATCAGATTAATATGTTTCAGTTCTCTTCGTTGTTCTGAAATCCTTTAACTCATAAAAAAGCTTCTTAGAATATTTTTTTGAGCTATTGACAAGAAATGCGGGATAAAACCAAAAAATTAAACAATTAAAAAAAAAAATTAAAATCGGAAAAGCTATTAACCAGAAAAACACAAATAGAAACTAATAATAGGAAAGTTCATACATATTTCCATGAACTTGAAACGAAGTTTCATTGAAATCAATCTTAACATCAAAGATAAACTTTAATCAAAGTAGATCAAGTCGCTTAGAGAATTTTCAAACAACTGTCAAAAACGAAATAAATAAAACCAATTTAATGTTTGATGTTTCTATCTTTGACAACTATCATATTAATTAAATATTAGTTGTATTGAAATACACATGCCTGAAGAATTAGAATAAAATCAAAAATTACTAGTATTATTGCAATCATTTTTAAAATCACTAAAGCAATTTATGAGAAAATTTGAAAAAAGTTTAAGAACAAAATAAGTAGTTTTTTTTTCATTCTTTTTTGATTTTGTTTAAAAAAAATATTTGCAATAGGTATATGCAATATTACTTATCCTACTTGAAGTTTATGTGTGTACAATTAGACCTACTAATGAAAAGTAATCTTTCTCAACCACTTGTTAAGGGATTTTAATAAAAACTTAATTCGGCGGTGGGTTTTATTTTGAAAAAAAAATTAGTTAAAGATATTGCATTCCTTCCTTTCAATCGCTCACAAGTTAATTACAAACTAATACAACAATTAATATTATTTATCTCCCAACCGCTTGCTAAATACCCATTTCAGAAATAGCATACGTTTTATGTTGAATATTCAATGGGATTTTAATAAACAAGCTTAAAAAGTGGGAAAGTCTAACAAAAACAAAAAATCAATAAAAGTATACTCCACGTAGGTATGTATAGGTGATTTAAGTAAAAAAATTAACCTCAAAAGTTGAATTTTTTTAAAACGAAATATTAAACTCTCCTCGCAATTGATAATCCCCTGCGATTTGAATGAACAAATTTCATTGCAATGTTAAATCCTCAGGTAAAAACTTAGGTTAGTGTTATATTTTTTTTTGGGTGGAACTTACAATATTTTTATTCTTCACGACTACGTTAGATTCCATAAGTGGTGTTTTTTCTTTCTTTTTTTTTTGCCTAAATCACTTTTGTTTAAAATATATCTACATAACATAGGTGTAGATGTTTAAATTAAAAAATATCTATAGATATAGAATTTCTCATAAATCAAATACAATTTTTAATCAATGCTCGTATTACCCAACACCAATACAATTTCATTTCCATTAAAATTTGATTTTTGTTATTGTTGTATTTATCTTTAATTTCAGCAAATAACACTTAGATAATACAAAATTACTCTATGCATACATAAGTGATCTTAAGGTTTTTATTATCATTTTTTATTATTTTATTTTGTGAAAAACGAAATGCGAAAGACAAAAAATAAAACATTTTTTTTATGCCCAGTATGAAAGAGATTATAATCACCGTTATATGAAATAGACTTAATTATTTTTGTTGTTTGTTAAATGATTTTTTCGTGCACAAAAAGAACTAAGAAAATCGAACAAAATCGCTTTAATTATATTTATTTCTTAATGATAAATTTAATTGACACTTTTATCACTTTTTAAGCGGCACATATAATATATTTTAAGACCTTAGGTTATGATTTATTTAAATTAGTTTTGTTTCGTTGGTTGGTTTGTTGGTTGGTTTGGATTGTGCATATGTATCTTGCTACCCAACACTGATTTTAATTATGATTTTTTTAAATAAATAACGACTAATCAAATTTTTTTGAAAAAACCAAAATAAAAACGAAAACATCAAATTTATCGCGAAACAAATAGATACAAAACTCCACATAAACCACTGTTTCGTCGTTTGCAGTACCCCATTTTTTGTTTCGTGCCCCCCATAAGAGTTCTTGGATTGCACTGGGCGAAGGCGGCTGAAAAATATTCTTGGCTCGTAAAAAAAAGACAAAAAAAAGGAAAATCCAACACGAACCACCAACAGCCAGCCATCAAGAACAACCAACAAACCACCGAAAACAAAAACAACAATAGCCAAGCTATACAAAAATACAGTCAGTCGAAAATAAAATATTTTTCAAAAACCTATATTTCTTAACGAGATATGGTTTTTCAAAGGAATAGACAAAAAAAGAAAAAGGCTTATAGAGAGATCTCTTCGATCCTCCTCTATATCTCTATAGCTCTGTCGAGAGATGTTGATTCTATTTTACTTTTAACGAAATTTTTATATATATAAATATATATTTTTGTGAAATTATAAAACATATATTTTGAGTTCTCTTGCTCTCGATTTTTTAATTTAATTTTTTTTTTGAAAACGAACACACAGAATTCTGATTCTCAAGATCTTAGTGCAATAAGCACTAAAAAATATATATTTTTTCAACCAGGGGAAGAAGGAAATTTTCTGTGGGAAAATTAGATGATGTTCAATTATTTGTCTAGTGCTATATGAACAAAAAAAATCTTTTAGTTAAAAATGCTAAATGTGACTGCAACTGAAAAGCTTATACAATATATCCTTCCATTCCCATCTCCACTTCTTGCCTCCGACTCTCTATCAGGTGGAAATTGTTATGAATGCAAGAGTATTATTTTTTTTTTTTGCTTTTTTTAGGGGTTTCCCTGGGGGCTTCGGAGAAAAAGGGTAATAGCATAAGAGAATGCTGCCGAGTAAGTATCAGGTTATTTTTTTATGTCATTATTTTAATGGAATTTTTGGTGTCATCAAAATTATGATGTAGATACAGTGTGGTTTATTTTACAGCATCAGCATATTTGTACTCTTGTAACAGAAATGATTGTGGTTTTTAACCAAACCTCATATTATGGTGATTGACATGTTCACAGAAGTGCTTTCCGTGATACCAGCCGTTGGCAGTATGGTTTGAATAAATACGATTCGAGATGGACAAAAGTATTTTTTATTTGAAATTATTTAAACAAATGTTGAAGAACAGGATTACAAAATTATAAAATACATTCTTTCAAAAGCAGTGGTTCTACATACATATAAGTACATTTGTACATAAACATTGGTGTAATAATCTCGTATTATGAATTGCTCCTATGAAGCATAGCACACGCTGCTCTGTCGAAGGTTTTTTGTAGGAAAATATCCGAATAATGTACACAATACACATAAAGTCTACTCGTTTGCGCTGTGCTCAAGGAGGGTTTTTTGTGATAAACTATAAAATCGTGCTCATACTCCCTCCTCGATTTATGCGCTGAAACGGAGGTTGTATTCAGTTGTCTCATTATTTGATTTCATCTGGAAACTCTACTATGCTTCAACACAAAACGAAGCATATGGGTTTGTTTTTTTGCTTTTTTTTTAATTAGCATTTTGTTGCCTAATTTTTTTTATTTGGCATTTTATTGCAAAGCTTTTTTTGTTTTACATTCAATTACCAGTAGCAGCGACAATCAGGAACTGAATTAAATCAACCCCCATCAACGGGTACACAAAAATAAGGAAAAGCCGCGCATAATTATCCAGGAAAATTAGACATACATTTGTAAAAAGCTCGGAAAAATTTTATAAAATGTTTTTATATTTTTGAAACAGCACGGTTTAAGTGTTTTGAATTTTTTAGGGAAGCTTCCTATCGAGCCGGTCAAAGGTCACGAAACATGATATTTCGCTGATATAGTTCAGGGGGTCAATTCTCAATCTGTGAAACTGTGAAGTGATAAATATGAAAAAGCTTTCACGAAAAATGAATGTGGAATAATAATAATTCATAACTGCACTGCCGGATAAAATAAAAGGAACGATGCCTATTTTTTCTTTGACGGTTCGATAGAAACTAATGGGATGGTTTTTTGTATATGTTATTGTTTATATATAAAGGTATTCTCACGGTAAATAAAGTTAGCTATAGCTCTGTCAGATTTGAGACAATTTGGCGAACAGAAATTTGATAAAAACACTTAAATTTACGCATTGGAAATTTGATTGAGAAATTCTGTTTGCGCAAGAGTGAGTGCTTTGCGTTTCATCCGGCTTTTCTTCCAATTTATCTTATCAAAGTATTGAAGAAATATTGCTTATGGTAAAAGTGTTAAATTTAAGTAAAAAATCCAGATTCAAGTGAAGTTCTGTGGTTTCGATCAGCTATGGAAATTTGAACAGTGTGCGAAAAAGGAGTGTAGACTTCTCCAAAAAATATGCAACAATTATCAATTTCGTTCATCGAACAGCGTACTGCAGAACGAAAAGTAAAACTAAATTTTTCGTTTATGATTTCGTTGTGTCATTTTTAAGCCTAGTACGCAGCTGATGCGAAACGAAATATTTAGTTGGTCTCCAACAACACAACGAAATGCTTACGAAAACGCAGCGAAAAAATATTCATTGACAGTAACACCAATTCAAAAAATCAAAACCAATGCAACTGATAAAAAATGAACACAGCCAGCCACGCTGTAATGAAAGAAACAACAAAAATACACACAAATGTCATTTTTCCGCACACAATAAATGGCCTGGGTAATTAATTGTGTGCGAAAAGAGTGTAGACTTCTACAAAAAGTATGCAACAATTTTTCAGTTTCGTTCATCGAACAGCGTACTGCAGAACGAAAAGTGGAACTAAATTTTTATTTTATGATTTCGTTGTGTCATTTTTGTATGGGATTTTTCGTTTCGCATCAGCAGCGTACTGGGCTTTAAATGGGATTTTTCGTTTCGCATCAGCAGCGTACTAGGCTTTACAGCGTGGCTGTCTGTGCTCATTTTTACTTGCGATATAGATAATATAGGGCAAGTTTTGGATTCGTGCAAAAACAAAATTTCGAGATAACAATCCAACATGACATTACGATGATAGAGAACACGAAAAAAGTGGGTGACAAAATTCTGTCTGTCTGTCTGTCTGTCTGTCCCTACCTCAACCTACAGCCTAAACCACTGAAGCGATTTTCTTCCAATTTTGAACTTAAGGTTTTTTTGTAACTCTCCAGAGGGGAAATTGAAATTTTTTTTAGCTCAAAAAATAACGATACTTGCCATACAACCGTTAAGGAAAAGCTTATCTATCTCAAGAACGGCTCCAACGATTTTGATTAAAAAAAATCAGTGTATTATTGTAGGAATGATGTACCTTTTAGTAAGAAAAAAAATCACCAAAAACATTTATTAACGGTACCTGCCATATAACGGTTTTTTTTATTTTTGATTTTCTCATCAATCGCTCATCCGATTTCAATGAAATTTTTTGCACAAAAGCTTTGTTAGAATATAAATAATACTGCATACCAAAATTTTGGAAAAAATAAATTTTGGATTTTTAAAAAAAAGGTTCAAATTTTTTTTTTTGAAAATTCAATATTTCAAAAACGGGTTGATGAACTATTTTGAAATTTCAGTTTTAAATGTATATTAATATATACTCAAAATTGGCATACCAAATTTTTTTTAAAAAATGTTACAAGAATTTTATATATAAAAAATTAGTTTTTAAGAAGACGGCTCCAACGATTTAAAATTTTTTTTTTGCATATATTCATATTTTTCAAGTAATCAAATGACATACTTTTTTTTTAGCTCTAAGTTATTTATCAGGCTGTTTAGACAATTAAAAGAACGATTTAAGTGCTTTTTATACTTTTTCTATAATTACTTGAATATTTTTTAAAGTTCTTAAGCCCCACACAACTTGAACATAAGAGCAAGTACGTGCGATCCAGTCGTGCATTTTATTTTCAGTTGCATTCTTTTTGATTTTTTGAATTGGTGTAGTGTAACTATCAATGGATATTTTTGTGCTGCGTTTTCGACTTTTCGTAAGCATTTCGTTGTCTTATTAGAGACCAACTAAAATTTCGTTTCGCATCAAGCCTAGTACGCTTCTGATGCGAAACGAAAATTTTAGTTGGTCTCCAACAAGACAACGAAATGCTTACGAAAACGCAGCGAAAAATATTCATTGTCAGTTACACCAATTCAAAACAAATGCAACTGAAAAAAAAGAACATAGCCACGCTCAAATGAAAGAAACAACAAAAATACACATGAAAAAACAAATGTCATTTTTCCGCACACAATTAATGGCCTGGTAATTAATTTTGTGCGAAGAAAGAGTGTAGACTTCTCCAAAAAATATGCAACAATTTTCAATTTCGTCCATCGAACAGCGTACTGCAGAACGAAAAGTTAAACTAAATTTTTCGTTTATGATTTCGTTGCGTCATTTTTGTATGGGATTTTTCGTTTCGCATCAGCAGCGTACTGGGATTAATACAGAATTCAAGAAATTTTAAAAAATTACCTTTTTACAAATTCAACGGTCATTAAATGGTGATAAACCTAGTTACAGTTATTTGGCAGGCATAGACGATTTCTTTCAGAAGTTTCTAAAGTTTTCTTAAAGGTTTAAAAAAGGTTTCATTCCAAAAAGATCCATGTCTGACCAAAAACTGAAACTAGCTGACTTTAAATAACAATTTAGTGACCTTTAATTAGGCATACCCAGTTTATAGATTACCTAAATGAGGTACCAAACATTTTTTCAGTGCAGGTCACTGCAAAAATTAAAAATACATCAAAGTAAATCTTTGACCAATTCCTGAGACAATCTCGCAAATTTAAACTTCGCATGTATAATCACGCAAAGCAAAATCTCGAGATTTCAAAAATCCCTTTTAATAATCTTTCAATAAAATAATAAGGAGATTTCCTTCCTTCTGCATAAAAAAAAAATATATGAGTACCGACTTTCTGGCCACATTATTATCTTTTAATTTTAGATCGAGAGCCCACAGCAGATTTTGGGTGTGAACGATAGCGAAAATAAATATAAGTATAGGCGTCGAAACCTTCATTAAAGGCTATTAAAAAAATCAAAGTCTTAAAGTCCACAACTGGGGCCTTTGCGAGTAATAGTGCATCGAAAAAAAATATGAATGCAACTTCGAGGATAATCGTGTTTGCCGAAATTGGTTTTCACTCCTCCCTAGATAAGCTCCTCGGATCACATATCACGGAATCTGAGACCATTTGAGTGTATAGTTGGCTCTACCAGACCGTTTAAAAAATTCAAAATTCAAAGTGAAAAACGGTTTTTTTAAACAGTCTGGCAGGGCGAATTTAACACTCAAATGATCTCAGATTCCGTGATATGGGATCCGCGGAGCTTATCTGGGGCGGGGTGAAAACCAATTTCGGCTAACACGATTATCCTCGAAGTTGCCTTCATATTTTTTTTTCGATGCACTGTTACTCGCAAAGGCCCCAGTTTTGGACTGCAAGACTTTGATTTTTTTAATAGCCTTTAATGAAGCTTTCGACGCCTATACTTCTTTTTTTGCTATCGTTCACACCCAAAATCTGCTGTGGGCTCTTACTCTTAGTCTATTTTGTTACTGTTTATTTTTGGAGAGAAAAATATAGAAATTGTACATGCAGTTGTACATGCAGAATTGTACAATGCAGTTGTTGTAATAAGAGAAATTCAAGGCCAATACCGAAAACAAAGTGTGGGAAATAATAAATAGAGACAGAAAGAAGAGAAATACGAGAGGGGAAGGGATTGAAGAAGAGGAATGGAAAAAGTACTTTGTGAGTCTAAAGGTAGAACTAGAATAGTTGGAGGCCAACTTAAGTGGTCGTACGAAACCGAGCGAAAACAAGAAATTTATAAGACGCGCACATAATTGCGAAGTGGAACTTTTCGTTTAGTTTTCGTTAACTTTTGCCATCGGAAGTGAGAGCGCTCAACGACCGCTCTTTCGTAAGTGAGCGAATGCAAAATTAAAATGGTGGAAGCAAACTAACAAGAACTTGGCGCTTGGTGCAAAGTTTTCAACTTTTTTTTTCTGTTTCATGAATGAATGAGAGAAGTCACAACAATTTTCTTTTAATTAATTTATATCACATAGAATTTTAGTGGTTTTGCAAAGTAAATAATTAAAAGCTATCACTCTGCGCTGGGAATAAGTATATGAGAAAATAAACATTGAATAAACAATTATTTATTTTTTGTTCACCTCCAACCACTTAAGTGCATTATGGGCCACTTGTGAAATTGACGTTTCGGAAAGCTACTTTTCGGTCGGTTTTGATATAAGCTTCCGACAGCTTCCGCCTATTATAGTTCTACCTTAAGGCTAGTCGCGCACATTCAACTTTCAGTTTCGCAACTGTTTGGTTGCAAAAATGAATCCTATTGACTCATATGGGACAGTGCGCACATGCAGAAACTATTCAGTCGTCGTTTCAAGCAACTTTTCAGTTTGTGTTTTGCCACAAACTGGACGACTGCCCGAAATCGGTTTTTCAATTTGTGTCATATAAAATAATATGTAACTGCCCGCACATGCAACCAAATAGTTGCAGATATTTAACCACACCGTTGAATTTTGTTCGTTCCAAAGTGACTTATGTTCTCTGTGCGAAAGAGAACAAATGTATGTCGGCATTTACACCACCCGATTTTTCCACACACGATCTTTTGTTCATAGGTGAAGGGGGTAGAAAGTGAGGGGTAAGGACCAAATCGTCCGTTCCTGGCAAACTCACACGGTTTTTCCAGTATGGTTGCGTTGTCTTTTATACTTTTTCCAGAGTCTTGTATGTTTAGGGCGGTATTCACCGACGGCTCATAACTTATGAGGCTCATAAGCCTATTCACCAAGCAATAATAGTGAATATTTATGAGCGCTCATAAGACTTATGAGTGGTCCTGACCACTCATAAAGTTATGAGCGCTCTCTCCGAAACTAATTCGAAAACCTTCGAAGTAACCCTTCAAGAAAATTCACTGACTCATTTCGTCGGTACTACTTGGATAATTGCAAAAATGAGTCTCGCACGCACACATATTGTAGTTCCTTTTGTCTTCAGGAATTTTATTTATTGTATCAATTTCGTAAGTTCTTTTTTGTAATTCACTCGGTGAAGATAATTCTTTTGTCCGTTTGCTGTGAAAATTTGAAAAAATAGGATAATAAAAGGTGTATATAATGAATCTGCTCCGAATAGAAAATTACAGAAAAGTACAGGATTGTGCGTTCCATGAGTAAAAACCTTAAACAAACTATTCTTCATTCTGTCACTATGTGTTCCATATGATGTTTTTCAGAACAGCTTAAAACAATATTTCCTGCACCTACTTTAATGGTGGAGAAAATGAGTGAGAAATGTCGAAGTACCAGTACCAGTTGATTTGTTTGTCTGGGATAATAATAAGCTAAAATTCTGTGGCCACAAGCAATAACCGCTTAAGTCGATTTAAGACAAAAGTCAGTTTTTTGTTTCATCATGTTCTCCATGTTCCATTGCACTGTTGAAAAAAATCCCCTGTAATTTAAGCCCTTTTTTCATAAAATAAAACCAATATGAAAAAACCGCTTAAGTCATTTTCACTCCAAGCAGCATATGCAATAAACGCTTAACTCAAAATAAGAATTCATAAATAATATAATGCAGTTTTAAATAACGGCTTGTTTCGACTTAAGCTGCTTTTCTAAATTGAAAACCTCTCCAAGCCCAGAAATGTATATTGGAGTCAAAAACAACTTATTTCGGTTTAAGCGCTTATTGCAAAACGAAAAATATATTTTCATTGTTATAAAAATGAATTAAGTCATTTTTGCAAATTTTTATTTGTATTTTGAGAAATCTTATGTTACTTAAGCTACTATTGCAAACTGAAAATTCTTACATATAGAGAATTAAATGGACTTAAGCTGTTATCTCCAATGCATGAGGTAGTTTTCAATGAACTTAAGTGCTTTTTGAAGGAAATAGTAAACTGAGTTGCAGATTGTAATATTAAAAATTTTGAAACAAATTTTGACTACCTCATACAAAAATGTATAAATTAGTATGAGTTGAATGTTCTCAAAATGGTGAATCATAAATTTGATTTTTCTTAAATTTAAAACAGGTTGCAATTTTTATTGAAGTTAAAGATATCTGGAAAACGGGGACAACCGCTTATTGTTAAACAAAAGAAAATAATAATTAAAACAAATTTCTATCGACATATCTCATATGATTGTATGGATATACAAAACAACAATATACATACAACAAATCTAAATTTTTTTAAATTGTTTGGTGGAAATGTTAGTCCAGAACAATACTTGTTCAACTTCAATTAAGATAATTTCGATGATTTTCGCTTCTAACGAATAATATTAAAGAACTCATCCTCGTGAGAATATTTTGTTCGTAAGATAGCGTATCCACTCTTTTTTCTTTGTTTTCTAAGATTACTTATGAAAAAGAAGTTACGTATAGCTTCATATAAGAAATTCACACAAGATCGGTAGTAGGTACCTGAGTATTTCTACTGGAAAAATATTTAGGAGTAATTCGAACAGTGTGAAAGCCCTTACAAATAACGGTCCAGTCAACGAAAGCGACTTTTTACTACTGATACTAGGTACTTGCAAATAGTTAAATACAATATCTGTCGTTGGACACAATTATTTATGAGTTCTACTAAATCTCCAAGGAAATATTAAAATTTCTTCGGGACAGCTACTTGTATAATAGTTGGTAAATCTGTGGAAATTATGTCTTTTTGTTTTTCTCTAAAATTGGAAGACAAGCTCAATTGTGAGATGCATTTCTGGCCTTACCGAATGCTAGCTTTTCCATTTATGTAAGTAATAGAAAATAAGTTCTAAGATTCAAGATCATGCAGTCGTGAAGGAGATAAATAATGGAATAGATACATTGTCACTAACTGGCATTATGTTATCGGGTTGAAAGAGATAAAACCATAATCAAGCCAAGACTTAATAAAGCCAAGGCCTTTTCGACTCCTGTTCATTTAAAAAATTAAAATCATGGTGGAAATGTAGATTCAAAAAAATTTGTGTTGCAAAAATAAATTGGCAAGATACAGCAAACCAAAAGTTGGCCGAATCCACTATCAAATAAATCTAGATGTAAATAAAATAGCCTGAGCTTTTAACAGAGGGAAAGCGCATGATGTCAATCAGGGAGGGGGCGAAACTCATTCAAAAATTCATATTAGCAAAGAAATCTAGCTTTGAGATTCAAAAGAAAACAAATTGGATGAAATGTTAGTTAGAGTTAGTGCCTCTCCCTACCCCTTTGCGTACTCCCTTCACCTTAAATATGCCCAAACGTGGTATTAATGCAGGTGCCGTGACATAAGGGTAAGTGCCATAAGGCCAAATTTAAAAGTTTGGCCTTAAGTCACTTTCCAAAAGCGACTTAATGCCAAGTTTTAAGAGTTGGCCTTATGTCGCTTTTACAAAGTGACATAATATAAAAATATTCAAATAAACAGTGAGGTATGGATGCAACCCCCCTGCTTGGGCTCACGATAGGATTTTGGGTGGGTGCAAATTTGGATGTATGCAAAGTTTCTTACGCATTTAAGGAAACTGGATTTTATGAAATTTTCCAATGAAAAAAGAAAAAAAAATAACAGGTATGAACACTAGTATCAAAAGTGACACAAGGCCAAATTGGCCTTATGTCCCTTTGTAAAAGCGACACTAGGCCAACTCTTAAAATTTGGCTCTATGTCACTTTTGTTAAGTGACATAAGGCCAAATATTCTTTGGCCTTATTTCACTTGGCCTTATGTCACGGCACCATTTATGCATTTATGGCAATTTATTATTATTTATGTATTGAAGTTGATTAAGAGTCCGTTACTTTCTATGAAAATTGATTATGAAACTCATTTAAGCAATATAACATTTTTTTTTCTATTTCTAACAAACAAAAACTAATTTTTAACTTATTTTAATATCCTCTCTATAAAAATAGCTTATATCGGAAAAACATAAGAAATTAAATTTTTAAAAACAGCTTACGTCGTTATAAGATGCCAGTGAACTAAAATTTTGATTTGCAATAACCGCTTAAGTGATGTAAGCGAATGAGAGTAAATTATTTAAATAAGCAATAACAACTTAAAACACGTTTTTAGCAATAACTATTGCAAATTAGTTTATTTATAAACAAAAAAATGTTTATTTATTAATAGTAATACTATATTTTAAAAATATGTATCAGTTTGTTACATAGATGGTTGGAATTTTTTCAAATCTCAAATTGAAAGTTTAAAGTGCATTTCCCAAAAAGTTAATTTTCAGACTTAAGCGGTTATTGCTTGTGACCACAGAATTTATCTCAGAAAAACTTTTTGCTTAAATCTGACAGTTTTGACAGTTCTCACACATTTATACTGTTCTGGGGCCCAATTACGCAAGGGTGACTGATTTTCTGTGTACACATTCTATTTATTCACACCCAAAACAAATGTAAATAAATTTGATTGATTGTGCATGCGTTATCTGTCAAAAACTTAAAACTCACACTTGCCGAATCGCAAAAATCGATGTGTACATGAAATTCTGTGTACACAGAAAAAACTCACTCTTGTGGAATTGGGCCCCTGACGTAGTTTTTCTTCATTGAACAGAGCTAATATAAACCAACATTTGACGTCTATCTCCCCTTCAAGTGAACGATTCCATTTTGGATCCGCAAACGTAGTAGACAATGTACGAACGAAATAATTAGCGAAACTAAAAAGTAAAGTAAGAACATTTCCCTATATAAAACAAACTAAAACTTGCAATGATCTTCACCCCGACTAGACTGAGAAAATAAGTGGAAAGAAACTAAAATCAGTGTAGTCACAAAGAATTTATTTATGTGCATGCAACACTCATTTTTTCAAGGATCCAAAAAGTACCGACAAAGTGCGGTCATTTTTGAAAACAGTTTGATTTCACAGTTTAGGGGTACATGGGGAAGAGAGAGGTGTTCTCATTTTCGAACTTCGAAAAAGAGCTATGAGTGGTTGGTGAATAGCACAAATATTATTTGAGCTAGGAGCCTCATAAACTTAAGAGCCGTTTATGAGTGCTCAGTGAATACCGCCCTTAGTGTTGACCAGCATTGCCACTAATCGGAAATTTTTCCGAAGTTGATCCAAAAACAAAATGCAGTAAGTAGATTTATTTTTTTTTCGCAGGAGATATGCATTTTCAAATTTCTATTTGTATTTCCGAAAAAGAAATTAATAATAACAGATAATTGATTGAAAATACATACTTAAAACATTACCTAAGATCTTGGACTGCGAATAAATTTGTTTAGGCAATTCCAAACGCAAATATCAAATAATTCTGGCTTAAATTTTTCCACAAAGTAAATAAACTATGCTATCAACAATTTTAAAAACAAAACATGGCTTTAAATTTGTTTTAATTGTAAAATTATGCATTTTATATTTTCTACGTGACCAATAAGCTATTTTGGGAGAACCATCAAACACTAATTATTCGCAGCCCCCAGCATCAGGACGAATTTCATAAAGCAGATAATGGCAAAATTCACTCAAATTTAAACGTTTTTAGTACCCATTTACTGATTTATTTTTATGAAAATTCACGTCATTTGACGACCAAGCAAATTACGCATTTGAAAGAATAATTTCAGAATTCACGACTATTTGCAATTTTCAGTTTGTTACACGGCTCATATGCAAGACACTAAAAGGGTGGATTTCAGGAGAAATAACAATAACAATGATGATGAAATTACTTGTAGTTTTAATTTTTTCGAATCTTAATTTTTTTTGTGACACCAAAAAGTATTTGATTGGCAGTAGATTTGTTTACAAAAAAAAATGTAATAGGCAACGCTGGTTTTAAAATGCCACCTACCTCTGAATGCAAAATGAAAGGGACAGCAATAAAGTATGAAGAAGACAGGGACACAAATCGGACTGGAAAGATCATTTCATATCGTTTCATGTAAACATTTCACCCGATTTTGGGAAAAATCGTACTGGAAAAATCGGGTAATGTAAATTCCGACTATCTGATATTTTATTTTCTGAACAAAAGAATAGGACAAAGTCAATGCTCTTTTTCTTTGTATTTATGAGATAGAAACATTAAAAAAAAATGTCAGTGTGTTGGTTTAGTTCGGCGCGATTGCTTGTGGAGTGTTTCATGTGCGCGCTCATCGATCAATTTGTGACTTAAGCCTCGTACGCAGATCGAGCTAAAATTTCGCTCCCATACAAAATTCTCTCCAAAATTTAGCCAAGCTAAAATTAAGCCAAACATTTTAGCCGAGAGGTATGCAGCTCCAGCTAAAAAATCAAATTTTCGTTTCTTACTGAACGCACTCATCTGTCAAAATTTAGCGCGTGAAATAATTGTTCGGCACATTAATTCTCGAGCTAAATTGTGGCAGGTTCATTTATTTGTGAGATTATGTGAGCTTTACATTGCGAAAATGAAAATTGAGACAGAGAAATATTCAAGGGCAAACGATTTAGTAATGCCAAAAGGAAAAATCTATTTTATTTGATTATTTTAACTTGCAATATTGAAAGAAAATTCTTTGAAATTGTTGAATAAAATTTCTTTTCAGAGAACAGCTGTCTGATTTCTCCACAAAAATCTTGTGTCAAAATTTAGCTAGGATTTTAGCTGGTGTTTGGAGAGAAATGTGGCTGCGGAATTTTAGCTCGATGTGCATACTAGGCTTTAACTGTTTCGTTGCAGTAATAGTTGCATGTGCGCGACTAGCCTAATTGGAGGGGTGGAAGAAAGAGTGAGAATGGGAGAACAGGTAACAAGAAGAGCGGAAGACGAGACCGAAATTAGTAAAGAGGAGATCAGAAAGGTGGTTAGAAAACTCAAAGAAGGAAAAGCTATGGGAATAGACGGTATAACTAATGAGGCGTGGAGATATGGAGGAGAACAAGCGATGGAGGCAGGGTTGCCACTTCAAGAAAAGTTGAGCGCAGTAGATTCTTTAAAAAACTGCAGTAGATTTAATTTTTCCGCAGTAGATTTTTTTTAACAAAAAAGAACAATAATCGGTTTCTTAAGACTTCTCAACATTAACCTAAAAAGCCTTTGTTAACCACTCAATTGGTTTTAATATACTTTACATCTGTGAAATTAAAATTTTGAAAGAACTCTAGAATCCCAGGAGAGTCTGACACTTTCCAACAACTGTTGTTGACACTCATTTCCTTACCCAAAATTACATTTTCCAGAGTACATTAGACGCTCGATATAGTAAAGTAATAAAAACCAGGCCTGTTCACTCTTACGAGATTGTTCAATTTTTCGAGCGAGAGTTTTTGAATTTGATCCAAAATGCACATTGTGTGCGATGTAAAGGTTTTTACATTTATTTGAACGTTAAACAGGTTTAATAAAAAAAACAGAGACGGCTCTTCAGTATTTTCAATCAATCTTAAGTGCTTGTGAGACGTTTTTTTATACAAAATACATTTTTATATGAAATTGTGTGTGTTCACTATAGTGGATAGTTCTTTTTTTGAGATTCACTAAATCGATCGTCTACCGTATTTACATTTAATTTGTTTTGTAATTTATTTCTTACTAGCCTTACAGCCGAAAACTTTCATTCTGCAGCAGCATAACTATTTGGGAGTGAACAGAAAATGAATATATACTCGAAAAATTCGACACATATATTTTTGCCCAAAAGCGTTACTTGTATCGAGTAAATCAAACCAAAATTTTGAACAGTCTAAGGGATCATAATATTTAAATAAAAGTTCTTGGCTCCCTAGTAAGGACCTGCACTGGGTATTTAAAATTTCTTTATTGCTATCGGTAAATGGAAATACATAATATTGATGGCATATCACCATCCACTACTAATTTTGCATTTTAGCAGTTTAGCTAAAATTGAGACTTACAGTGGCTCAATTCTTAAATGGTTTTTTGCAACTGCTCGAAAGAAAATTTATGAAACAAAAAAGTGCAGTGTATTGGATTAAGTGGCAGTAGATTTATTTTTTGCGCAAAGTGCAGTAGATCTACTGCAATTGCAGCAAAGTGGCATCCCTGGATAGAGGTAGCATGGGAGATCTGCAGGAAGGTGTGGAGGGGAGACAGATGGACAAAGTTAGAAGAATACAGAGGCTCATGCCATCGCTATATAAAATATATACGACGGTTTTAGCGATGAGGTTAGAACTAATTGGTGAAAAAGAGGTTGCAGAGGAGAGGGGCAAGCTAGTGGCACTGTTTATAGATTTAAAAGCTGCATTTGACTCAGCAGACAGGAAAATTATGATGGAGGCGTTGGAGGAAAGAGGAGTGAGAGAAGGGCTCAGGGAAAGGGTAGGGGAGGTCTACGAAGAAACAACGAGTAGAGTGAAATCGGCAGGAGTGATGGGGGAAACATTTTGGACGGGAAAGGGGGTAAGGTAGGGATCCCTGATGAGCCCAATACTGTTCAACTTGTTGACGGCGGGTATAGAAGAAGAACTGGGCAAAGGGAGCTGGGAAAAAAGTGAAGGAAAAAGAATTTGCTCGCTAGCATACGCAGACGATGTGGTGGTAATGGCGAAAAATAAAGAAGAGATGCAAAGCATTATAAGAAGACTGGAGAAGTACTTCGGGGGAAAAGACTGGAAGTAAATGTGGAAAAGACGAAGTGATGAGGTTCAGGAAAGGAGGGGGAGGAACACAACAGAAGACTGGACATGGAGGGGAAAGAAGATCGAAGAAGTAAAAGAATTTAAATACCTGGGGTATGCATTCAAAAAGAATGGAGGGCAGGAAGCACATATAAAGGACAGAATAAAAAAGGCAGCAACGGCCATGAAGGAAGCATGGGGGATTGGAAGGAGGAAATTCGAGATGGATTGGGGGAGGAAGATGTGGCTTTTCGACGCTCTGGTGTGGACGGTGATGGGATATGAGGCGGAAGTATGGGGATGGGAGGAGAGACAAGAAATGGAAAGGGTGCAAGAAAGGTACCTCAAGTGGACGCTAGGGGTAGAATGGCAAACTCCAGGGTACATGGTAAGAGAGGAAACAAAACGTATAAGATAATGATTAGAGCACGAAAAAGGGCATGGAATTATAAACAGAAGTTAACAGATGGAAAAGGAAGCGAAATAGCAAGGGAATGTTTAGAGGAGATGAAAGAGAGACTGAGAGATGGACGGGGAAGATGGTCACTATGAAAACAAGGGAGAGAAAAAATAAAGGGAAGAGAAGACAGTGTGAATGGATACGAGGGAGTAGAAAGAGAAGACAGGAGAGAGCAAGAGAAGGAAAGAAGTGAACGAATAAGAGAATCCAGTTACAACAGGTGGTATAAAGAAGTAATGACAGAAAGGATTCCACAATATTTAAAAGCGGGTTGGAGGACAGAAAGAACAAGGAGAATTGCAGAGTCAGGCTAGGGAATGAGGTGAGAGAAAGATGGTACTGGAAACGGGAAGAGGAGAGTATTTGCAGAATATGTGAGGGTGAACAAGAGACATGGGAACATGTATTAGAAAGATGCAGATCTGGCGGAGATGAAGGAAAATCAATAGGGGAAAGGATGAGGGAAATAATGGATGAAACGGGGAAGGGGGAAGAGTGGATAAAGGAACTAGAGGCAGTGAGAAAAGATAAGGTGATTGAGAGGGGAGGAGAGGGAGCAGAGTAGGGAAGCGGGAGCCTTGTAACCCTTAGGGGAGTCAATAAAAATCAATATATGTATGTATGTACAATGCAGTTGTTCATTTAATTTCATAAAAGTAAGAAATAAATCTTAGTTTTCAAAAATAGATTTTGAATTTAACTATTTTATTGATGAAACAATAGATGCGAATCTTACTATGAGATTTGAATTTTCAAAATTTGGATATTCGAGATTTTGG
Source organism: Dasysyrphus tricinctus (assembly GCA_963921185.1). NCBI lineage: Eukaryota > Metazoa > Arthropoda > Insecta > Diptera > Syrphidae > Dasysyrphus > Dasysyrphus tricinctus. The sequence continues at coordinate 23,989,731 of OY992534.1, forward strand.
TTAGTATGTTTTTGCAAGATTGCAAGGCAAGAAAAGCAGGATAAAATATTTACGACTTTTCGTTTTTTTTTTTAGATTTAAACAAATGCGAGGTTTCCTTATTTTAGATTTTTGTTTGCAGGATTTACAGTTCTTGGCTTTTCGGTATACATTTTTTTACGAATATCCCACAAATATGGTGCCAAAAATCGAGCGGTAGTTTGAAAAATTGTACCCATTACTGATCAATTAGATGCATACCCCAGGGGTCCCAGGATGCCAAAGCCAATGCCTAGCACCCACTAGGCAACAAAGTTATGATCAACTTACTAGGGTTTAAGCCTCGGAAAAACCAAAGTGATTTGTGGTATCGAGTTATTTTATCGCAGTACTACCGTATTTTGCTTCGATTTGCCCAAAGCTGTAATTGCTCGCGCTTTTCCACCAACTTTGGGGAATTGAATTTTGTATATGTTGACGTTTCTTCATATGCTTTGTTTAGGGGATGCCATTATAGAAAGTGGTTAGTAATAAAAGTTGCGAGAGATTTTGAAGTGTAAATACGGTCTTATTGTGATAAGGGGTTAAGGTTTAAAGGCCAAGAAGAAACTGTTCCTTAACTATACTTGTAATAAAAGAAAATAATTTTAAGTGCATAATAATTAATTTATTTTGAAACAACTGGGCAAAAGTCTTGATCCGCCCTTGGCATTTGCAGAAAACCATGAAAACAGGTCTGAGGACAACTAGAAACTATTGCTCTTGACAGATGAGTGCAGATTTTGCCTCAAGCCAGACGACAGTCCAGAAAAGTGTAAAGACGGTTAGGTGAGCAAAATGCACAATGCAATGTCGTCCCATGAGCAGTTATTGTCATGGAGGTTCATTGATCTGGGGTGGCATATGTTTGGCCGCCCGCACGGAGTTACATTTTTAATATATGATTTTAAATGGGTCCTTGACAAGAAAATTCCGAGTCCATCAACTTTGGAGGAGCTAAAAAGTGCATTTCTCGAAGCATGGGGGCAAATAACCCAGAAAAACATCAACATGTTAAGGATACTGGTTTTTAGCCTTAGAGCAAGAAGAGGTAATTGTAATATCAAGTACTAAACCATCCTCATTTTTTCTGAACTTTGAAGGTATACTTAAAACTTTTTAAATCACTGAAAATCATTATACTCAAAGCAAAATATCCCTTTTTTATATGATTTGATGGAGTAGCAGAATTCATCATCAACGAAATAATGATAAAATTAAAATAAACCAATTGTTTTCACATTTTGCCTGCATTCCTCTTATTTTGTCCGGCAGTGTATATCTCGGGTGTTTTTAAGGAGTAGGTATACCTATTTCGGGTGTTTTTAAGGAGAAAGAGAATGGACATAAGGATATGGATTATAAAGAAAAACCCTACAAAAACAGGTTAATTGATGGAACTGACCAAAAAGTATCGTTTGTAGACTCCAGAGCGTGTATACAAATGTCGTGGGTAGATGGTGAAAAAAATATTTTGATGCAGTCCGGGCATATGGCACATCATTTTAAGTTTTTTTTTTTTAGGTTGGATCTTATGGAAAAGTCCTTAAGTGTAAACAAAAATTGAGTGCCTTTTTCTGAGTATTATAAAGTAACGGCAAGTTGTTTGAGGCCAATTCCATACATGTTATTATAAAATTCTACGTAAAATCTCTCTAGAGTGGACAGCAACGGTGCACAATTTTTTGTCCGCCTAAGGAAGACTTCCGTTTAAGGGTGTGCAAATAGAGTACATTAATTTAACACAAACTAAAGTATTATTATATTAATTTACTAACAGAACCATTAAAAATCAATTTTATTTCAACCCTCGCTCGAAGAAACAATAAATCAACTAATATGAGTTGTCCAGGGTTCCTCCTAGTTACACTTAAGTATTGGCAACCCTGGTCCCAAACTATCAAGAAAGTGCAAATTTAAGCTCTCGGATTTGAACAAAATTACAAATATTTAAAGGAAAATATAGTGAAAGTGATTGATTTCAAAGTGCGCAAGAAGTTTGCTTTTATCTAAACAACACAAAAACTCAACAGAGTAAGTCATATACTTAGATAATAAGAAAGACAAAAATTGATCTTGCAAACAAAGAAATTATATCAAGTACCTACCACTCATACGCAAACTCACGCATACTACCTAATATAATATACTATACATATATATATGCTTAAGCGAAAGGTAGGTGAAACTTCACCGGAGACACATTATCCGAACCTAAAAAACCCTTGCACAATGGGTGTGGGCGAAATGTCAGTGGAAGATCTGGAACAATTGTTTGACCGAAAAACAGCCAACCTTGCAACGAAGGGCGATCTTGTAGATTTGCAAAACAACATCGCAGAACAAAAGGCCCAGATAGATGTGCTGCAAAGCCAATTGACGGCCACCCAAGATCAACTGCAGAAAACTCAAGAAGCTCTTTACAAAACACAGCGTAGATGTTGTACGTGGGAAAGAGAGGTGGAATTTTTGGCAAAAAAGGCATGTGAAAACAATATCATTGTGCATGTACCAATAACCTCAAATGCCGACCCGATTGTACGTGCAAAAGAAATATGCGCAGATTTGTTAGAAACCAATGCAAATAGAAATGGGCTATTTAAAGATGCAAGAAGCTTGGGACGTGCAACCGAGAGAGGTGCAAATGTACTTGTACAGGTAAGCAACACTGCAGATGTCAAAACAATAATGACCAAAGTTCGCACACTACGAAACCCTGGAATTTCAATTCGTAGAGATCTTCCTAGGACAGTACGCGATCGGCGGAGGAGAATATTTAACCTGAAGAAGAACCTACTATCTAAAAATCAACACTTAAAAATTGTACTTAAAGGCGAACATATCCAAGTGGAAGATAAAACATTCTTTTATGATGAAAACGAAAAACTTATTTGGAAAGATGGAGATGGCGACGGAGAAGAAATCATCAATCAGCTGGTTTTGACAGTGGCAAATACAACAAATGGAAGAATCTCTCCAACGATGGCAGAGACATCTACACGCTCAGCTAGAAACGATCTCGTATCCGGGGCACAAACCCAACCTCTAACTCATTCCTAATAGTATTGCCGTCTGCCCTAGTATTAAAGTAGCTAAATCAAATAATAATTTAAACTTTAGTATTTTATCATATAATGTAGCTGGTCTAAAAAATAAAAGTAAATATTTAGATTTTTTTGAATATGTTAAAAAACATGAAATATTTTTTTTATATGAAACTTTTCTAATGGAAAATTATGAAAATTTTGAAAATTGTTTTAATGAATTCGAATTGTTATGGAGTGCTGCAATCCGAACACATACGGTAGGAAGAGCAAGTGGGGGAACGGTTTTTGGGATAAATAAAAAATTTTCGTCAAAAACAAACTGCTGCTTTATAAAAAGAGAAAATAGAGAATATGTAAAAATAGATATCAAGGGAGAACCTATGGAGATTTGTCCAATCTACATAAACTGTTGCAACTGGCAAATGGAATACAATGATTTAATCGATTGCTTACTCACTGCAGGCTGCAAAAATATGCTTCTGGTTGGTGACTTTAACGCTAGAGTTGGAAAAGAACAAATAGCACCTATAATGAAAGGAGAATATGAGTCTTTCTGTAACGTAATTAGAGAGTCTAAAGATGAAACTATCGATGCCAAAGGCAAGCAACTTATTGAAGCATGTGACTCTCTTAACTTATGTCTTTTAAACGGTAGAACACCAAGCGATAGTAGGGAGAATTTACGTTTGTAAAGGGAAACGGATGCTCCGTAATTGATTATGCGTTCATTAATGGTAACTGGCACGAGCTGATACAGGATATGGAAGTAGCAACCCAACTTTTCTCAGATCACCTGCCCCTATCTATTAAATGTGGAACAAAAACAAACAATCCTCTTACCAAAAATCTTTCGTTGCTACCAAAACTTATTTGGAAAGACAACTGTGTCTTTGAGTATCATCGCCAACTAGATGAATGCGTAACAACGCTGGAAATTGAGTGGGACCATGCTTTTTTATACCCTAGTTTTCTAACAAGTATTATCAAACACATAGCAGAACCAAAAACAAGCAACAACAAAATAGTTAGAAAGCAACCTTGGTTTGATGAAGAATGCGCCAAAGCTAGGAAAAAATCACTTGGATCTCTCAACTTGTTTAGAGAGTTGAACACAGAAACATCGAAACAAATGTATATTGAAGCGAATTTGCACTACAAAACAGTTTGCGAATCCAAGAAAACCATATATTTCAATGGGATGGCGAGTGAAATAGCTGAGGTTTCGAGTAGTAAAGACTTTTGGACCATTGCCAGAAAACTCAACGGAAACTCATACAGAGTTGGCACCCGAGTTGAAGTTGACACTCTTAAGAACCACTTCCGAGCAATTCTGAATCCCGAGGGACCACAAGTTTCATATATGTATGCATTACCACAAGTGTTTGATGAAATCTTGGACCCACCATTCAGCATCGAAGAGCTTTTTGAAGTGTTGAGAAAAGCAAAACAAAATAAGGCACCAGGCGAAGATCGAATCCCCTATGAGTTCTACCAAAATGCAACAATCAATTTTCTTGAAAAAGTACTTAAGTCCTTAAATTATATATACAAAGAAGCAAAGGTACCAGAGGAGTTTCAGAAATCAATAATCTTCCCAATATTAAAGAAAGGTGATCCTGACAACGCAGCGAAGTATAGAGGTATCTCTTTTATGAATACTATAGCGAAAATTTTTACTGGCTTATTGAACACACGCCTAACAAAATGGGTTAAAGAAAATAGAAAGTTAAGCCAATTCCAGGCGGGATTTAGAGAAGGCTATTCTACTGTAGATCAGATTTTTAATCTAACAAGTATAGCGCAAACCTACCTTAATAGAGGAAAGAAATTATATGCTTTTTTTATCGACTTTCGTGCGGCATTTGATACGATCAACAGAAACTGTCTTTTCTACAAACTTTCCCAAATTGGCGTATCGACTAAGTTTCTAAATATCCTGATCAATCTCTACAGTGCCAACAAACAGCAATATGGAATGGGAATGAGCTGTCAGACTGGTTTGGAATTGAAATAGGTGTACGTCAGGGATGCTTGCTAAGTCCCCTAATTTTTTCACTATTTTTGGATGACATTTCAGAGTGCCTGCCGGCAGGAATCATGGTTGAAGGTATCAAAATCACCACATTGCTTTTTGCGGATGATCTAGTAATCTTAGCAGAATCACATAGCTCTCTTCAGCTTATGATAAACAAATTAGAAAACTACTGCAAGTGCAATTGTTTACAAATCAACACAGCAAAGTCTAAAGTACTTGTTTTCAGAAAAGGAAGAGGCCGACTAGCTGGATACGAAAAATGGAAATATGGTGGTGAGGATCTGGAAGTTGTGAAATCGTATAAGTACCTAGGAGTGACGATAAATCATGACCTTTCCTTCAAACAACATTTTAAAATTAAACTTGCTGATTCGAAAAAAGCCATCAATACAACTTGGAAAAATCTAATGTCTAACTCTAGGGTTGAAATACCATCCAAAATAAAGATTTTCGAAGCTGTAATGCGCTCCATAATGTGCTACGGCGGGCAAATTTGGGGTGGCAAATACTACGAAGATGTAGAAAGACTGTTACATTTCTTTTTAAAAAAACTTCTGCGGCTACCATCAACCACTCCTAACTATATGTTATTAATTGAAAGTGGAATGTCACCTCTTTATGTCTTCACACTTCAACTCAGCATGAACTATGTGACCAAAGTTCTTAACGAGGAAGACGATTCACGACTTACCAAGGTTCTCGTCAAGAAGGCACTTAGAACGAAAACAATGTTCTTCAAGGACTGGGAAAATGCAGCAGCTAAATACAACATTCTGCTAGATCTAACAGAATATAATATCCCAGAGTGGAAAGACAGAACCCAAAAATTCGTTCTTGATGTGAAACAGGCAATCAAAATAGAAGGCATAACACAAGCTGAAAATTCATCAACACGCTTTTTGTATCGACAACTCGAACACCAACAGATTGAGTATCTGAATCCTGGCCTCAGTACTGCACAAATTTCTATGATAATCCGAGTGAGAGGAGAACTACTCAAGCTAAACTGCATGCCCCATCGCGAAGATATTTCACCAATATGCAGCTTATGCAACACTAGGGAAAACGAAGACGTGATGCACTTTCTTGGTTCCTGTCCCATCTTGAAAGAAATAAGGCGATACCACTATGGAGTTAATCTGATGAATATTGAAGAGGTAAGACTTATTCTCAACGACAGCGAAAATTGGAAGAAACTTGCTTCTTATTGCTATGCAGCGCTCAATTATAGAACAAGAATAATTAATGAAAATTTTTGAAATAAATGTAAAATAAACATTTTCCTTACATAAATATTTGTAAATATACTTTTTATATCTTAATTTTGTATACAAAACAACTGTTAAATTTGTTGTCATTTCTCGGCAGACGGCTAAGCCATGCTTAAATGTACTTAATATTAAACAATTACAATTGTAAATTTTATAAATGAATTAATAAAGTACCAAATAATAAAAAAAAAAAAAAACTTAAGTATACTGTTATTTTGCGGAGCTACTTTTCTTTCGGAAAACTTTATTAAGTCAATTGTAGTACCTAATTATTGTAGTACCTCGTGACATAATGGTTGGTTAGTGCGTCGATTCTCTGCCGTGCCACTTTTAAACATAAATGTTTTATCCTAGGTACTGCATCTTGTGAGGAACTGACAAATCCTCCAAGTATACTTGTCATTTATAAGTGCTTCTCATCTAGCGGTTCGGACTCGGCAAAAACTGTAGGTCCCCTCCATGGTATAAGTATAACAAGGTATGCTTGACAGTTCAGGCAATTGATTCGTGACGTCATTGCGAGTGAATGATCTCAATTGTTGGTCATTTATGGCAAAGAAAGTAAATACAGATTGCTTATGTTTTGAAGCTATTTGCTATTAAAACTCAAAGGAAAACAATAGATTATTTATGTTTTGAAGTTATATTTTGTTAAATTTCAAGTAAAACAGTAAATAATTTATTTTTTAAAGCTATGTGTTGGTGAACACTCGCTATGACGTCACACAAAACAAAATATGGCGACCCTTCATCTCATATACAACATACCTTGTATTTTTATACCATGTTCCTGCCAACAACACACACACATGAATGTTTGAGAGTTGTAAGGCTGGCCATACACGACAGAGCCAATGAGCCAAATGGCCCCGTGCCGATTCAAAATCGGTCGTGTATGGCCACCAATCCATTTGGATTTCCAGCCAATTTGAAATCCAACCGAGCCAAATGGATTGTATGGCTCGGTCGTGTATGCTTAAGTCACTAAGCCCTGGTTCTCCACGAGCTGTTGCGCCACCCAATTTATTTATTTATTTATTTCCTTTTTTAATGGAATCCTGAGAATATTTTTTATAATTTTGTATATGTACCTGTGCAAAGGTAAATATAAACGTGAATTTCGAGAATGAAACCTTTTTCGGCGTCCAAAAAAACCACATGAATGAGAGAAAAAATGCAATCAGATCGCACAGCAAACATTTATGTAAATGTTCATTCATCATTTAAGGACAATGAAGAATATACAATTCCAAAAAAAAAATCAAATCTGCATATGGCTCACTATTTCAAAATATTAATATTTCAGTCTCCTTCATTTTTGAACCGAAGTACAAAATTTTATTATAAGTTTGTTAGTTGGATGGCTTGAAACAAACGGATTCTAATATTCGCTCTAGAAAAAATAAAGTAAAAAAAAATATCATACCCGCTATGTCCATTTAAACACCCAAAATGTCATTCCCCTGACGTGTCCCCAGGCCTACTTACCACACTGTCTGAATTTTAGCAACGAAACTAAAAACAATACAAAAAATCTAATGATGCAGTCTTTTTAATAATATATGCATCCTTACTAAAAAATAGTTAAATGATTTGAAGATGCTTTATTTTTTTAAATAGGAGCTATTAAGTAAGTGTCCCCCATAAATTGATCATTTCTATCCCACCAATGGAAATTAAAAAGAAATATATATAGGCTCAAAATAGAAAACTTATTTTTTTGTTGTTTAACGGTACAGAATTGCTCTTTATGAAAATTGAAGCAAGGGTTTCAAAAAAACTCTGTTGTCTTTTTTATTTGAAGTTAAGGCAGTGATTTTGTTTTTCGTCAAGCGAAATTGTCATTCCTCTAACGCTTGTTTTTTACTAAACCGTGTGGTATAAAAATTAAAAAGTTTTACTCGTCTGTGTCTTTCACAAGGGCCTACGTGAAAAATAATATAAAACATCTAATTTTCTAATAACCTCTATTTAATTCTCATAAAACACCCTTCGGAGTCATTCCCCTAACATTATTTTTTGTGTCATTCCCCTGACTTCTAAGTTTTCATTATAATGATTGATTGCGTTTTGGTAACTCTAGAAGAATCTATAATATTACATTTAAGCATATTTACAGTATTTTTAGTAGTTTTGAATTTTTTCACATTTTCTCGGTCAAAATATCATACAAAAATACGATTATTACTCTAAAATGTTTAGTATCGCAAAATCCTTAAATCATGAGAGCAAGTTCGTGCAACATAGTCGTGGATTCTATTTTTCATGTTAGTATTTGTTCCCTTTTTTCTTTATACTCCTAAAACCATACGCAAAATTAAATATTCATCTAATCAACGGAGTAAATATAAATTTTTGTCATTCCCCTGATACAAGTATCATTTCCCTGACTTAAAAAACCGTTAGATTTGATCAAATGTTATGACTCCTTGTTTTAAAGTGGTTATTATAGAGTTATTAATGTCGAATTCCTTACAACCAAATAATCGATTTTTTTCTAAACAGAATCGATTTTTTTCTAAACAAAATCGATTTTATTCTGTCAAAACAAATCTTGCATTTTCAGCAAGACTTCAAATCGATTTCACACACACTAACAAGATTTGACATTTCTCTGGAGTTGAAAGTATTTTGCGGTGGGTTTAACAAATGTTCTAAAGTGTTCGTCGGTCATTTAAATAGATTTAAAGCAAATAAATCATCAAAACTAATTTTAATTCATCAAAAAATAGTGAATAGTCAGTAAGAAGTCATAAAAATATCAACTAACTTTGATTCAAAGTGCCCAAAGTCAATTAAAGATATAAATCGCGCGCTCGCCGATGTGTTTCTCAAATGATGTGTTTCTTGGATGAATTTCGGTTGTTTTTTTTTACTTTAATGGCCACATAATTATTTTTTGTTTATTTTTGCAACTTTTCTTGGAAATGTATATGTTTTTAATCTAACAAAATGACGCGAAAAACTGAATGCACTTTGGAATATTTGTAACAAATTTGTATGCGCATAGTTTGTTTACTTTTTGCCTCAAAGCTACTGTCGAATGACACACACACAATCCCACACGAAAAATTTGATTCTTTGTGTGTTCCTTACAACCAACAAAAACAAATCGATTTGAAATGGTTGTAAGGAATTCAACCAGCGCTGCCACCCTACTCCTTTAGCAGTAGATCTACTGCGTTTAGTCCTTAATGAAAATCTACTGCGCAGCCAAACGAATCTACTCCTTTTTTGATAATTTTGAAAATTATACAAAGTTAGCCAAAAAGATAACACACTCCAATGAAGATTGTTGGTCGGCCTCAGACTCACCAGGAATTATTGACTTTTTCAATAAATTTAAACATAAATGGTGAATATAAAAGAAAGTAAGACAAAAATATTTGTAGGATGTATGAATTTTCCAAAAAAATGTGACTTTTTACTAATTTTGTTTATAAATCTTCGTTTTTATTTTTTGTTATTGATGAAATTAATATTATAGTGGAGTTCGTTTTTGAAGTCATTTCTGAGTCTCCAGATACTCCTATATTTTTTCGTTAGTAAAATGCATTAGAAATGGATTGAATTTGATTATTTGTGTATTTTCTGAGATCTACTGCGGTATATTGCAATCTACTGCGTTTTTTCTTCATATATACTGCGCTCAATCATCTATAGGGTGGCAGCGCTGAATTCAACATAAGAGACATAATTGTTCGTCTACCAAAATAGGTTCTTTTGAGCGAGGGTCCACTTTGGAGTGAAAAATATTAATGTTTTGAAATATTGACCCATATATGGTCTGAAGCTAAAAAAAAACTTGTGGTGCGTTCCAACTGGCGCGGCACGGCGCGCGCTGCACTGCCGCCACGTTCACCGCCCGATCGTAGGATCAATTAATTTATGCGTGTGCAGGCATCTTAAAATATGCTCTGAATGCAATATGAAATTCCAAACTGCCGAAGGACATCAATTTTCTTACTCATGAACTTCATTTGTTACGTTAAATAAACTAAATTCATAAGAAATCTTTGTGTGACTTATTTCATTTTTGGTTTGGGAATTTATTTCATCTTCGAATTTGGGGACTTATTTCAAAATGCAAAAAACTCCCCAATTTGGGAGTTATTTCGATGGGTAGTTATTTCACGGAGCCGAAATATGAATTTGAAACAATTACTATGTTTACAAGCAGAATCGAAAGCTCGAGTTGAAATAGGGTCGAATATTCAACCCAGGTTTTTCTTTACTTGAGTTGAGTGCTCCATTTAAAGTTGAGTTGAAATGGTATTGAGATTCCAGAAAAATGAATGGCATTAATGTATTTATTTTAATGCAAAGCAAATATAATTGAACTAGTAATTTACTACACGTATCTATTTAAACAAAACTATATTTGAAGACAAACATACAAATAAACAGACAAAAGTGTATTAGCTGTAAAGCCAACTCCTCGACCCAGGTTTTTCGTCACAAATTTCGACTCGACTCAGCCCTCCGAGCGGAATCGAGTCGAATCAAGCTCATTACAGCTCGAGCCAGGTATATAAAGAGTTGAAGCGAGCTTCAAGCTCGCTTCAACACCACATGTAAACGTAGTAAATGAGAATCATTAAGAGTTTGAATTTTAGGCATATTTTAAGTTGTTTATTGTGCTGATCGGAGATGCCAGGAAATTCCACCTTTCAAAAAAAGGTAATTATTATTCCTTATTTCTGCTTTCTTGGTCCGATTTTAATTTGATTCGATTGAATAAAACTAGCTTTAGCTATACACGTTGGGTATTCAGCCAGAAAGTATTCAATTTTGTACACATTTGCAGTGGCGTAACCAGGATATTTACCATCGGGAGCAAAACAATAATTTTCCGTCTCTTCGGGCTGAACATAATCAAACAATTTTGTATGCAAACAATTTTTTTTAGCTTCGGTCTTGAAGTTGCAGACAAAATTTCGATTAAAATATTTTTTTTACCAATGCAAAGAATTGCATTTTGCGAAATATTGATGCACACGGCTTTGCCTCAATATCTGCAGAAGGAGAGTTTTTTTTTGTTTCTGACCTACTGAGTCTTAACTCGACAACGATGTATGCACATTGTATTGCACATGAGACTTATTTTTTTCTTGCGATAGGTATATAGTACAAATGGCAAAAAAAATTGAACTTGAGATTTTGACCATACTTGAATTACGATGAAAGAGAAGACGAAAAAAAGTTGGTCTCACAATTCTGCCTGTCTGTCTGTTTGGCTACATCCTAAGCGGCCGAATAGATTTCCTCAAAGCTTGGTACATAGTGGTATTTGGTGATTCTGCCAAAACGAACCAAAAATAACGGAACCAGCCAAACAATTTTTTTAGTAATTTATACAAACTTCAATAAATTATTTTTAGTAAAGGCTACCATTTAATGGGAATTAATAGTACCTCCCAACAAACCATTTTTTTATTTTCGATTTTCTTCAACTATTTTTTATACAGAGGCTTCCAAAAAATAAAAATCGTCGGCTTAGAGTGTAAAGCAGCTAACTCCTATTTTATATTTTTTACAAAAAAAATATTAAAAAAAAAGTGTTCGCATTATTTGAATAAAACCAGAATTACATTAAGTATTTTCATACACTTGTTATTACTAAATGCAGTGAAATTGAAAAGATTTGATAGGTTTTTATATTTTCTAGCAATTTTTGAAGTGGTCTATAATCATCAAACAAAATGTAGAGTTAGCCGCTTTTCACTAGCCGACGAAAAAGTGTTGTGTATCTACTATAATTAAAAAAAAATATTTTATGGAATTTGTAAAGCTGTTTCAACTTTTTTTTTAAATTCTAATATTTCGAAAAAGACATGATCGATTTTTTCACACTCGATACTTTTTCCGTATGCTTAAATTAGTGTGATCTACTACTAAAAATTATAAAAATTTACACTTAGCATCTATTAGTAGGTAGTACCTCTCATAGAATGTTTTTTTTATTTTGAATTTTCTCATTGTCAGTTGAACAGATGAAACAGTGAAAAAAGAATTTATTCGATTTTTTTTTCAAATTTGGACTTAAAAATTTGGACACTAATTTTTTTTTGAACTGCAAATTGAATTGCAAATTCAGAGCCTTATTTCAGATTCCTAGCTAGTCCTGTTGCTGATAAAAGGACAGGCCACTGTTAACTTCACAGTGAAGTTAGCAGTACAGTCGGTTACACCCACTATTTGTTGAACTGCAAAATCCGGAATAGAAATGCATTAAAAATGCAAAAAAACTGCAAATTCCTGCCATGGTCCCATTGGTCTAGCTCAAAAATGTTATGCCAACTTCACACACGTCTATAAAATAGTAAAAGTATAATCATTTAACGCCGTGAAGCAACTCGCGAACGCGTAAAACTGTATAGACAGTTCAATTATTAAAACAACAGCACTTCTAAAAGACTCTCACGCTGCTTGATTGACATCATTTTTGCGAGTAACTGCCTGTACAGAATGCAAGAAACAGCTGGAATGGATAGCAAAAATGCTGCAGTAGAAGTTAAACATAGTTCAACTCTTGCAATTCCGACTGCAGTATTTTTGACATCTATTCCAGCTCCGTCTTGCATTCTGTACAGGCAGTTACTCGCATAAATGATGTCACTCAAGCAGCAGATGTCTGAGTGAAAAAACTAATGCTGTTTCTTTGTGTCGATGTAATCTGTTAATTCATTTAATAATTGATTGTTTTTTTCTTCGAATTTTGTATTGCATACTTCTGTGCTTTACTTTAATTTAATACAGTACGCCCTCGGTAAAAGCAACCAATAAAAATTCGAGCAGTTGCGTTAGTTGGTTTGTTGCTATGACCGAGTCACAAAAAAGTATAGCCTTGGCATAAGAAATGAGCTTAACAATGGTAAATCAAAATGAAAATACAATACACTTATGAATTATGGGTGCACAATATTTTGAGAAGTAGCTATAAAATAACTGCCCAGTTACAATAAAAGTTGTCATTGAAAAAATGAAAATATTTGTCAAACTTTATAGAGTTAATTGCATGGAAAATTGCGTTTACCTACTGAGTCACACTTTTTTGAAAAGTTGCAATTACTGAGTCGCTAATGGTAAAAATTTTGGTGTTGCTTCAACCGAGGTATTGCGTTTATCGAGGGTTGCTTTTACCGAGGGCGAACGGTATTATATTGCATACACTTTTGCTTTTTATGGTATATTTTAAATTGGCATCTTATATTATCCAGGGCCGTAGTGAACATCGCCTCCAATAAAAAAAAAAAACAAAACAAAATATACCAAATTAACATTTCTTTAAGGAAAATTTTATCACATCATACATTTTGGTAATACACATATAAAATGGATATTTTAATAATTAATAACCACAAAGCTTATATAAACTCTTTGGAGCAGAAGATTGATCGGCTTACTGACGCGGTTGCTTTTCTCAATGAGCAACTTTCACCAATCATTATATCACCTGAAGGAATAAAGCCAGATTCCTAAAATTGATAACTTAAAAAGACTAGTAACACCTCATAAATCTTCTTCTAAACCTACTGGGCCTTCTGGTGTTAACCGTGTTATCCGTAATAATTGAAAAAGAACCAGCAAACTCTTACACCATTTGCTCAAAAAAAAACTATTATTAATTCGGCACCACTATCATAACCAACTGCTAAATCTCCCATGCTTCTTAATGTATCATCTTCGATATCATCAGATCCTCTAACGTCCAGTTCTTCATCTACATACATCAACATCATCTAACTCATCTATTTGTAAGGCATCATCACCTAATCAATCTACATCAACTTCGTTTCCTACGACATCCTCTCCTTTATCTACCTCTACATTATCATTATCTATAATAACTACACCGTCTCCGCTTTCTATTGCATCTACCATATCTACATACGTCCATTATGTCCCGAACGCCACTTACATCATCAACGAATTCTACGTCTTGATCTTTATCTACTATTCCAATTGCGTCGGTATCTACGACTTCATCTACGTATTCATCTAAGTCTTCATCTATGTCTCCATCAATGCCGTCTCCATCAATGCCTCTCCATCAATGCCGTCTTCACCTTCATCTTCACCTTCATCTTCCTCTTCATTTCATCTTCATCTTCATCTTCATCTTCATCTTCATCTTCATCTTCATCTTCATCTTCATCTTCATCTTCATCTTCATCTTCATCTTCATCTTCATCTTCATCTTCATCTTCATCTTCATCTTCATCTTCATCTTCATCTCATCTTCATCTTCATCTTCATCTTCATCTTCATCTCATCTTCATCTTCATCTTCAGTCTTCATCTTCATCTTCATCTTCATCTTCATCTTCATCTTCATCTTCATCTTCATCTCATCTCATCTTCATCTTCATCTTCATCTTCATCTTCATCTTCATCTTCATCTTCATCTTCATCTTCATCTTCACTCATCTTCATCTTCATCTCATCTTCATCTTCATCTTCATCTTCATCTTCATCTTCATCTTCATCTTCATCTTCATCTTCATCTTCATCTTCATCTTCATCTTCATCTTCATCTTCATCTTCATCTTCATCTTCATCTTCATCTTCATCTTCATCTTCATCTTCATCTTCATCTTCATCTTCATCTTCATCTTCATCTTCATCTTCATCTTCATCTTCATCTCATCTTCATCTTCATCTTCATTTCATTTCATCTTCATCTTCATCTTCATCTTCATCTTCATCTTCATCTTCATCTTCATCTTCATCTTCATCTTCATCTTCATCTTCATCTTCATCTTCATCTTATCTTCATCTTCATCTTCATCTTCTCTTCATCTTCATCTTCATCTCATCTCATCTTCATCTCATCTTCATCTTCCATCTTCATCTTCATCTTCATCTTCATCTTCATCTTCATCTTCATCTTCATCTTCATCTTCATCTCATCTTCATCTTCATCTTCATCTTCATCTTCATTCATCTTCTTTCTTCATCTTCATCTTCATCTTCATCTTCATCTTCATCTCATCTTCATCTTCATCTTCATCTTCATCTTCATCTTCATCTTCAATCTTCATCTTCATCTTCACTCATCTTCATCTTCATCTTCATCTTCATCTTCATCTTCATCTTCATCTTCATCTTCATCATCTCATCTTCATCTTCATCTTCATCTTCATCTCATTTCATCTTCATCTTCATCTTCATCTTCATCTTCATCTTCATCTTCATCTTCATCTTCATCTTCATCTTCATCTTCATCTTCATCTTCATCTTCATCTTCATCTTCATCTTCATCTTCATCTTCATCTTCATCTTCATCTTCATCTTCATCTTCATCTTCATCTTCATCTTCATCTTCATCTTCATCTTCATCTTCATCTTCATCTTCATCTTCATCTTCATCTTCATCTTCATCTTCATCTTCATCTTCATCTTCATCTTCATCTTCATCTTCATCTTCATCTTCATCTTCATCTTCATCTTCATCTTCATCTTCATCTTCATCTTCATCTTCATCTTCATCTTCATCTTCATCTTCATCTTCATCTTCATCTTCATCTTCATCTTCATCTTCATCTTCATCTTCATCTTCATCTTCATCTTCATCTTCATCTTCATCTTCATCTTCATCTTCATCTTCATCTTCATCTTCATCTTCATCTTCATCTTCATCTTCATCTTCATCTTCATCTTCATCTTCATCTTCATCTTCATCTTCATCTTCATCTTCATCTTCATCTTCATCTTCATCTTCATCTTCATCTTCATCTTCATCTTCATCTTCATCTTCATCTTCATCTTCATCTTCATCTTCATCTTCATCTTCATCTTCATCTTCATCTTCATCTTCATCTTCATCTTCATCTTCATCTTCATCTTCATCTTCATCTTCATCTTCATCTTCATCTTCATCTTCATCTTCATCTTCATCTTCATCTTCATCTTCATCTTCATCTTCATCTTCATCTTCATCTTCATCTTCATCTTCATCTTCATCTTCATCTTCATCTTCATCTTCATCTTCATCTTCATCTTCATCTTCATCTTCATCTTCATCTTCATCTTCATCTTCATCTTCATCTTCATCTTCATCTTCATCTTCATCTTCATCTTCATCTTCATCTTCATCTTCATCTTCATCTTCATCTTCATCTTCATCTTCATCTTCATCTTCATCTTCATCTTCATCTTCATCTTCATCTTCATCTTCATCTTCATCTTCATCTTCATCTTCATCTTCATCTTCATCTTCATCTTCATCTTCATCTTCATCTTCATCTTCATCTTCATCTTCATCTTCATCTTCATCTTCATCTTCATCTTCATCTTCATCTTCATCTTCATCTTCATCTTCATCTTCATCTTCATCTTCATCTTCATCTTCATCTTCATCTTCATCTTCATCTTCATCTTCATCTTCATCTTCATCTTCATCTTCATCTTCATCTTCATCTTCATCTTCATCTTCATCTTCATCTTCATCTTCATCTTCATCTTCATCTTCATCTTCATCTTCATCTTCATCTTCATCTTCATCTTCATCTTCATCTTCATCTTCATCTTCATCTTCATCTTCATCTTCATCTTCATCTTCATCTTCATCTTCATCTTCATCTTCATCTTCATCTTCATCTTCATCTTCATCTTCATCTTCATCTTCATCTTCATCTTCATCTTCATCTTCATCTTCCTCTTCCTCTTCCTCTTCATCTTCATCGTCATCTTCATCTTCATCTTCATCGTCATCTTCATCTTCATCTTCATCTTCATCTTCATCTTCATCTTCATCTTCATCTTCATCTTCATCTTCATCTTCATCTTCATCTTCATCTTCATCTTCATCTTCATCTTCATCTTCATCTTCATCGTCATCTTCATCTTCATCTTCATCTTCATCTTCATCTTCATCTTCATCTTCATCTACTATTTCAACTGAATGTTTATCTTCGACTTCATCTACTTCTTCATCTATGCCTTCATCTTCGTCTCTATCTTCGTCTTCATCTTCATCTTCATCTACGTCTTCATCTTAATCTTCATTTACGTCCGTATCCACGTCTTCACTAATATCACAAGTTTCACCATTATATACTTCATCCACATCAATTTAGCATCTTCATCATCTTCTTCATATCTACTTCTTTTCTCTTACCTACATCATCGTCATCAACATTTTCTACTCAATCTATTCCATCTACATCATTATTACTTTCTACTCTACCTACACCATCAACTATTCCTACAAATTCATCGTCATCACTTTCAACAACATGTTTATCCAATTTACCTTTGATGTCAGCCTCTATCTCTTCACTACGTGCGATCACCTCGCCTTGTTTTTGATCGACATCTTCATTACTACCCACTAACAATCCTGATGCTCATAGGGAGTTCCAACTTAAAGCAGCAGAACGATTTAAATGCATCTTTTTATTAAATGTTGATCCTAGTACAAGCTGCGGTGACATATCCAAGTACATAAATTCACGTTTTAATAATGTCAAACTCAAACTCGAACAGTTATGTACCAACCAATAGTATGAATTATGCCTCATATAAACTGTTTGTTACCCAGGAAATTTTCAATCACCTGCTTGATCATAAATATTGGGCTGATGATATCGTCCATGAATTTGTGAACAAAAAGAATATTGTTCGCAATCCTTTTCGGAAAACACTGACAAGACAAACAAATTGTCGCCAATAATTGACATATTTTATCAAAATGTTAGGGGGCTCCGGACTAAGACCAACATGGTCTACTATTCATCCTCCATCTGCTCTTATCACATCATTGCCCTCACCGAAACATGGATAGGCATATGCCGGTATCCACGATTCAGAAATATTTGACCACACATTTAACGTTTTAAGGCGTGACAGACATTCTGATCCTAATATCGTCGCTGTGGGTAGTGGTTTGATAGCCGTAAAATCTTGTTTCATAGCTACCCCCGTTATCATTCCTGTAGCACTTGACAAAGAATCTCTTGTATTAAAGTGTCTCTAAGGGACAAAAACTTATACGTTGTAACCTTATATATTGTTCCTGGCAGCCCTTATGACGTCTATGCAAAAGCTTACGAATACTTATGCTTCATCAACGAACTTGGAGTATCAGGTTGAATTTATTTGCCTAGGTGACTTCAATCTTACAAGTGTTGCTTGGATTCGCTGTTCTGATACAAATGTCATGTTGCCATCTGGAAATCTAAAATCGGAGGACTCAAAATTTATTTATCTCTTGGACTTCACCAATTTAACGACGTTTTAAACACAAACGGAAAATTACTGGATTTAGGGCGGTATTCACCGAACAGTCATAAACGGCTCTTAAGTTTATGAGGCTCCTAACTCAAATAATATTTGTGCTATTCACCAACCACTCATAGCTCTTTTTCCAAGTTCGAAAATCAGAACAACTCTCTCTACCCCAGGTACCCCTAAACTGTGAAATTAAACTGTTTTCAAAAATGACCGCCCTTTGTCGGTACTTCTTGGATCCTTGAAAAATTAGTGTTGCATGCACATAAATAAATTCTTTGTGACTACATTAATTTTAATTTCTTTCCACTTATTTTCTTAGTTTTGTCTCGGGGTGAAGATCATTGCACGTTTTAGTTTGTTTTTATAGGGAAATGTTCTAACTTTACTTTTTAGTTTCGCTAATTATTTCTTTCGTACATTGTTTACTACGTTTGCAGATCCAAAATGGACTCGTTCGCTTGAAGGAGAGATAGACGTCAAATCTTGGTTTATATTAGCTGTGTCAAATGAAGAAAAACTACATCAGGGGCCCAATTCAAAAACTGTGAGTTTTTTCTGTGTACATAGAAATTCGTGTACACATCGATTTTTGCGATTCGGCAAGTGTGAGTTTTAAGTTTTTGACAGATATGTTTTGGGTGTGAATAGAATGTGTACACAGAAAATCAGTCACCCTTGCGGAATTGGGCCCAGAACAGTGTAAAAAAAAAGTTTTTCTGAGACAAATTTTAGCTTATTATTATCCCAGACAAACAAATCAACTGGTACTGGTACTTCGACAGTGGTCAGGACCACTCATAATTCTTATGAGCGCTCATAAATATTCACTATTATTGCTTGGTGAATAGGTTTATGAGCCTCATAAGTTATGAGCCGTCGGTGAATACCGCCCAAGGCCTGGTTCACACGAGATTGTACCGCACGATTTTTTGCAGTATAAATCCGTGCGAATGAGCAGTGGCGTATATGTTTTACATAGAGCCTTTCACACGACATCTGTACGGCAAAAAAACGTACTCAGCTAAGTACGTTTATCGAATACTCAACGGACTTATAAAAAAAAACGAATGAACTGCGACGTATCGTCTTCCAGTGGCGTATAGTTATATATGTATAGTCTCGTTCACATGGTTTAAATCCACGTCGGGTATTTGTTCGTTGGCAGCGAATGAGCTTCAGTGGAGAGAAAAGCCCATGTACACAAACAAAATTAATCGACCGATATGGTTGGTTTAAAAAAATTATAACTACGGTGATACTCATTGGATCTTACAGGTTAAGGTCTTTAATAAAGAAGTGGAATGAGGCAATAAATATGCGTTTTTAGTTTTTCAAAATTATAAAAATTTTCATAAACATTTGAATTTAGAATAAAATAAATGGAATTGAATTGGGCTTTATTCACCCCTTTAGTATGAAATTTTTTGCCCCTCTTCAATGATTTTTTTACACAAATTAGCCCGTTATGTCAGCTTTCTTTAAAAATCTTAACCTTGAAGATCCAATCAGTAGAACGGGAGCTATAATTTTTTAAAGCCATCCATATCAAATTTTAATAAAACAAACTCCACGTAGATAACGGGATCTTCTCGCTGGTGGATGGTCGTGGACAATGGTCCAAGCAGGTAATTTCAATGCAATTGTTTTGATTTTTCGATCATTTTAAAATCAAGATTGTATCGCTTATATAGATACCACGTAGGATCATGAATGAGGTATCAAAATAACCGTAATTTTATATTATTTATATGTTATGTTTAAAACAACAAGAAAATTCATCAATGCACTAAACAGATATGAGTTCATATGTGAAAGCGCTCAAATAATGCCGTTATCTCAGTCCAACGGTATTCTAGGACTCTTATTTTTTAATTTATATTTAAATCGATATTTTCTATCATCCGTTAAAATTTCAGCTTTCTAGCCCTTTCCCTTAAAAAGATTAAAATAAAATACTTCACAAATTCAAACTTTTCCATTCATTTTCATTATACTGCAGCTATTCGAGTTTTAAACGAATAAATGTAAATATCGTGTGAACACCCGATATTTGTTCGGTAAAAACCGAATGCGATGAAAAACGTGCGATACAATCTCGTGTGAACCAGGCCTAAGTCTTCACTACCATTGATGAAGGCATTACAGTGGAAAAATCAAATGAGCCTCTAGTGTCTGAAGACAACCACCATCCAGCTCTTACTTTTACTCTTTTAATAAACTCAGATTATTCAAACAATGATATTTTTGAAAATTCTTACACTTTTAATTTTAAAAAGACAAATTTGTAAAACTAAATAGCTTGTTAGCACAAGCAGACTGGTCATGTCTAATTAATTGTTCAAATGTTAACTCTATTGTCTTTGAATTGTACAATGTTTTGTTTGATTGTTTTCTAAAAACTATACCTCTGACCGTTATTAAATCAAGATCTTTAGTTCCTGATTGCTACGATAGCGAGTTAAAAAGTCTTAAAAATCGAAGAAATATGTTATGGTCTATATACAAGCTATCTCAGAGCGAAGCTAATTTTGAAAATAATTGTGAAGCATAAAACATTTTTAATAGCATTTCAAGTTTAAAGTATCTAAATTATCTGCAGAAGGTGCAAAGAGATCTTAAATTGAACTCAAAATATTTTTGGATATTCATAAATAGTAAAAGAAAGTCTTGTCCTTACCCGTCTCACAGTGGTCTCAAAAGCGAATCTAGCGGGTCAAAAGTCCAAAAAATATGCATTTTATATCAGGGCAGGTAGTACATAGGTTGATTGTACACATGTCAGAGACAATGTATAGAGTCAAATTAACTGACAGAAGACTTTAGTTTTCAAGCAATAATACCGTTAATTGCAGACACATCATTCAGTCATTGTTCGTTCAATATTTAATGATGGTAGGACTTTGTTTACCTCTTATTTGTTTGAAAAGTCATGAACTTTTTTGTTATTATTCCCAAATATACTATATTTAAAAAGGTTAATAATTTTGTTTATTTATGATTTATGGTGTTTTAACTAAACGAACCATGGCATTTACTTTATTAGTAAGAAAAAATTGACAAAGCATTTATTCTGTAGGCTGCAACTTTTTCTGTACAAACCTGTACAAAAAGATTGAACTTAAACTAAGTTCCAGGATTAATATATATAACATATTTTAATATTTCATCTGCCCGTTTTTGCCCGTTTTCGAAAAAGTATAACATAACATCTTACAGGTTATTTGACGACAGTGGTCCAAATTCTTCGGCTAAAAATGAAAAACTATCAGTGGAAAATATCTCAGAGATCAATATAATATTAGCTTATATAGTTTTACCTATGTTCAAACCATAATTTAGTACAAAAACTGGCATTGAGACATCATTTCATCATTATTTCTGTGTCTTTCTTGTCTCTTAAAAATATTTAATTGTTCACATAACCATGAAAAAACGATTCTCTCTATTTGGCACCTGCAAGGCTATTTAGGTGTTTAAATAAGATACGGACACACACACCACTCGTTTACAAAGATTTGGATTTTTGACCCGCTAGATTTGCTTTTCAGCCCACTGTGCGTCTGTCCTCAAGTCAAATGACATTTCTAGTCATGACCCTCGACTTATAACACAACTATTTTCTGACTTCTTTTAAACTGCCTTAAACTGTGATACTAACATCTGTGATACCCTAAACTGTGATATTTTGAACTGTGATAGTTTTGACGATATTGCCCAACACTTCAGGCATTTGAAATCTTTCTTTTACTTGAGTGACATCAATTTTAATATAAAAACTGACAATATTTCCAAGTTTATATCTTATATACATAGATGATAGTTGTATACCAGGCCCTGATGGTATACCTTCTACTATTTTGAAAAACTGTGTGAGTCACTTGGCGTTACCTTTGTCCGATATTTTTAACTTATCAATGTTCTCTTGTGCATTTCCATCTATTGGGAAAAATTCTTTCATAATCCCTCAACATAAGAAAGGAAAAAGAGATGAAATCAAAAATTATAGACCTATTGCTAGATTCCAAAATTTTTCGAGGCTATTATCTGTGAATCTTTATGTTTTTTATGTGAAATCACTTTTAGTTCAACAAAAGACAATTAGATTGCGTCTTTACAGACTTCAGTAAGGCGTTTGACAAACTCTCTCATCGAGTCTTACTATTTAAATTAAGAAAACTAGAATTTAGTGAACATTTTGTAATGTGGCTTCAATCTTATTTATTTGATAGATCATACTCGGCACTTTTCAATGGTTGTGAATCGAATAACTTTAAAGTTAATTCCGGAATACCTCAAGGCAGCCATTCGGGCCCAATCCTTTTTATTTTATTTACTAACGGCCTACTGTCTGTGTTAAAATACTCAAACTGTCTGATTTATGCGGACGATGTTACAATCTTTAAATATATTTCGAATAATCAAGATTGTGAGGAATTGCAGAATGACCTAAATTTTTTGTTTAACTGGTGTGCTTGGGATTGTTTGTTTCTCAACATCGATAAATGTAAAACTAAGTTTTACTAGAAAGTTTTCCGTTTCTTCTTTTAACTAATTGTTTAACGGTCTGCTCTTGTCACGTGTAAGCGATATAAATTTTCTTGGTGTATTATTTGATCGTAAACTGGAATTCACACACCATATCAACTCCATAGCTAATAGGGCCAATTGAATTCTAGGCTGGATTAAAAGTGAGTCAAGACAGTTTTCCGATCCTTTCGTTATCAAACAGCTTTTTGTATCATTTGTTCGACCCATTCTGGAATATGCCTGTCAGGTCTGGTCACCTCATTATGATTGTCATAAGGCCAGATTAGAACAACTACAAGGAAGATTTTTGAGGTTTGCGCTCAGAGGCTTAGGTTGGGAAAATCCCTATGAACCCCCTCCTTACGAGCAAATTCCTTCACCTTAAGATCAGTACCTTGGGCATCAGTGAAATTAGGTGGAGAGGAAGAGCCGAATACAGATCTGGATCTGGGCAAACGAGAATGCTGTATTCCGGGGAGGATGAAAGAGAGGGTGGTTAAAGGCTGCATGGTGTCGGAGTTATGTTGACCGAAGAAGCGAGGCGTAGTTTTTTTTCCTGGGAACCCATTTCTGCAAGAATAATGAGAGCAAGGACAGAGGTGTTCCGAGAGCCGACATAATAATTGTCAAGATCTCAATGCTAAAGTCAGATAACACAACTACGGTCTGGAACGCGTGATGGGGAAAAATGGCTTGGGGTCACGGAATGAAAATTATGACTTGCTGGTCGATTTTTGTAACGCAAATCGCTTTGTTTAAACATAAGATTAGCAACAAAATCACCTGGGTGCATCCGGATGGTCAAATTAAAAGCCAAATTGACCATATCATGATTCAGCAGCGATGGAGGAAGTCAATGTGCGATGTTCGAAGTATTAGAAATGCCTACATGGGAAGCGACCACTATTTGGTTCTCATGAGTCTCAAGCTACGAACCGCAGCTGTACTACGACAATCACAGTTTGCAGCAAGAAGTTCGAAGTTCAATAAGAATATGCCTTAGGTGATCCGAACATACATATGTCGTAACTATGTCACCGAATTTAACGACAGAACTTCGTGAAATTCATCATTAAACGGAGTTCAACATGCAACAATTGATGAGATGTGATATAAAAGTGTTTTTATGGAGGCTAGATTCGAAACTGTACCCCAGCAGACGAGAGTTAAAGACTCTTGGACATCCCAAGACACCTGGGATAAAATCGAGCTTCGAAAATAGTTGAAAATGCAAATAAATACCGAAGCAGATGCTGAAGGAAAGGCTGAATTGCGAAGAGAGTATCACCTGAACATAAAATGGTCTATCGCTGTGTGAGACATGACAAGAGGTTGAGGTTAGATGGTCTCGCAGACTATGCGGAAAACGCTGCAAGAAGAGGAGATATGAGGGAATTGTACCAAATATCCAAGGAAGTTGTCGGAAAAAAAGCAACACCAATTGTTTGGGACTAAATTATTTTGTTTATAATTTAAAATCACTATATTTTCACCCCTGTACTTTTTCTCATTATTTGGAAATATTGTTTCATTTTTTTTTTTGTTCTTGTTTGTAATGGTCAAAGGTGTGGTGAGTTTAATTTAAACAAAATCTAGCTGCCCATGTTTGCACACTCTCTGCTATAGTGAAAGCAATGCTCTACATAATTAAGAGAGTCTGCATCCATATGTCTATGGCTAGTTAAATCGTAATTCTTATCATCTCGTTCACTTGGAGCTTGATCTCAGAAGACACCACGCCTTTGGCCAGCTGCTTGGATAAGTATCAAACTATACATAATTGATATTACAATTAAAATTACTTGTTTGAAAATCAACTTGGCAAGCTTACTTTTTGTTCTGGCGTATGATCAAAATAATTTGTGTGGTTGGATCCATTTCACCAATCATCTTCTCAAAAACAATAAAACCTTTGGACTCAGAACGGCTAGTATTCTACACTACACCCGTTAATACAAGTAGTATGGGAAAACGAAATCTATCCCAGCGACTGGAAGGATGGTGTAAAGTATTCGAACCTTACTCCAATCGGAGCAAATTTACTCCAATTTTGAGGAAAAAAACAAATCTACTCCACCACTCCGCTTTTTTGAGATCTACTCCTTTTTTCCAACCTGTGTCGAGATTCAGCTAGTTCGAAACCGCAGGGAGTGAGTGAGATGAGTCACTTTTCGTCGAAAATCGATTCAGCTAGCAAAAGTGAGTGAGTGAGCGAGTGAAATGAAATGTCAGAATACTCGCCAGATATTTCCGCAGTGACTTGGTGTATGTGTTGGTAAATTTTCAGTTTTGGATAGGTATGTGTGCTTTTCTCAAGAGTTCCTATTCATGGATAGGAATCAAAGAAAAAAAAAAAACAACAACGTAGATAAAAACAACTACCCTTTACTGATTCTTAAATCGTATTTTATTATCATATGCACATATGTATGTTAAATAAAATTATATTCTATTCACTTTCGACCCTATTAAACTTTTTTTTTCTCAAGGGTGAAAACTAACATTAAACTTTAACTACGACAAAAAAAATTATTGAAACAAAAGATACTCCATTATTAAAGATTTCAATGTTTACATTGTTGTATTTATTATTTCATTTCATTTGCGTAACGAGTGTGACAAGGAGGTAGAATTTAGCTCTTTTATATTTATTCTTTGTCTCAAGTTCTAAACTCAATTCGAACTTACTCATTTCACTTGAATAGCTGAATCACTTTTGCGAGTGAAGTGAGATGAGTCGGCGAGTAAGGCGAATCATCTCATCTCACTCGCTGAATCTCGGCACTAGAAATTCTTCGGCCAAATCATATGAAACTAAATGGCAAGACTGTGTTATTCAATTTTACAACCAACTCTGGACTCTGAATGTTAGCATCTGAAACGGAATCATTTCTTTTTCTTTCTTTGTTCGTCGTTTCTCGTTCATTATGTGCTTTTTTTTCTTTTATATATCTTTTTATTTTTGTTAAATACATTTTTGTTAAAAGTACAATTTTTGAAAACTTGAGTTTTCCCTTTGTTTTAAAATCTGCTCCGGAAATTTTTTATTTACTCCACTTTTTTTACAAATCTGCTCCGAAATATTGTTACTGAGGTTCGAACCCTGATGGTGTGATTGTTAAGTTACCAGAGAAAGGTTACCTTAAGAATTGCAACAATTGGCGAGGTATTATAGTTTTGTTCATTTTTCCAAAACTAATGGCAACCATCATTTTCGAGTGAATAAAGGTTAGACTCGATTCTACACAAGCTGGTTTCCGCAGTGGGCGGTCGTGTGTTCACCATATCAACACTCTGCGTATCGTTCTTGAGCAGTCTGTGGAGTTTCAATCACCGCTTTACCTCATGTTCGTGGATTTTAAGAAGGCCTTTGACCGAGTCAACCCTGAATGTATATGGAGATCACTTCTTGGTAGGGGAATTCCTCCAAAAATTGTTGTCATTATAAGAGAGTCCTACAATAACGCAAGATGTTTTGTTTTACACAATGGGCAGCTATCCGACTCTTTCGAAGTGCGGCAGGGTGTGAGACGGAGGGATGTTCTATCACCAATTCTCTTTATAATAGCGATAGACGATGTATAGACGGCCAGAGTTGGAACAGCGGAGAGAAAAGGTATTCAATGGAAACCATTTGAAAGGCTTAGTCAATTAGACTATGCCGATGATATATATGTCTCTTGGCAAATAACATCAGGGGGCTGAACAGGATGTGTCAAGCACTGAAGGTGAAAGGAGAGTCGAGTGGTCTAAAAATAAATAGCAAAAAGACAAAAATAATGCTCACAGCACAGGCCGCTCCACACATCAGCGTAGGTATTTTTATACAGGGGACGCCAGTTGAAGAGGTTGAACAATTTAACTACCTTGGAAGTATTGTTTCAGCAAATGGTGGTACTGATCTTTACGTTCAAAGTAGAATAAATAAAGCTCACGCAGCCTTCGGTTCTCTGTCCCAAATTTGTAAATCCAGTCAAATCTCCTAACGCACTAAGTTGAGATTCTTCGAATCCAATGTCATCCGTACTGTTATATGCTTGCGAGACCTGGAAAGTCACGACTACTATTTTTTTTAACACTTCAGATTTTTAGTTGTAGTCAGCTTAGAGCAAGCTGCAACCTACAATCAGAGGCTCATCATAAGTGCATGTGTTAGTGGTTAGTAAAATAAGGCAATCTAACATTTATGCATAATAATATACTAATACATTAACAAAATAAAACAAAAAAATTATATACATACATAATTAAACGATATACAAAATATTAAAAAAAAAATATTAAGTAGTATCAAGAAATAAGAACAATCACGATCTTATCTTACTAATATTAAAATCAACAGAAGACCTATTTAAACTAAAAATCTTGCACATGCGGTTAAGAGGCTCATGTATACCGTAGTTAGTTCTATGGAAATGAACGTGTAATAGTTCAAATCTTCGCAGGTGGTGAGATCTTCCGCGGTAATTTGTGCCTATACACATACAGGCTAACAAATCAGGAGCATTAATTTGGACATTTATAAGTTGGTGAAGAAGGGTTATGTACGAATGACCGACAAAAAAATGTCTACGGGTTAAAATGTCGACTTTTACCGACTTTTTTGAAAGTTAAAATACCGACTTTATTTTTACCGACTTATTAAAATGTCGACAGTTTGAAATGTCGATTTGACAAAAAGTCGACTGCCCTGATAGAATCTCGAGAAAAATATCGACTTGTCGGAATTTTTCCCATGCAGAAAAGTCGATATAAAATATAAATCGACATTTTAACCAGTCGACATTTTGACTTGTCGATATTTTGTCTGTCGGTCATTTGAAAGTAACCTAAAGAACAAAGCTCCGCCTTAAATGTTTGCACGGAATAACTATAAACTCAAGAATCATGAATTCTTGTCTGATTTTGTAACAGGAACTTAACAGTTTTTCGATGCTGTGGAAAATATAAGACTATGTTTAAGACACAAGTTCTTAATTGATTCTTATAATAATTAACTTATTTAGGTAGTTATTAATTTTATATTACCTTTTGTTAAGCTTCAAGAAAGTTCAATAGAACGCATTTTTGTTGCTTTACTACATTATACCTTATATTTCGAACTTTTAACTGCCTCATTTTCTGGATGTTTAATTATTGTATTAATATTAAAACACATTACAGACGCAGAATAATGGGCAATTAAGACGTCAAAATATATAGGCAACAAAAATTTAATTACAAAAAATGCGATTTATTGAACTATGACAATGCGATATTAGATAATAATGTCGACTTTCAAAATGTCGACTTTTAAAATGTCGACTGTTGAAATCTCGATTCATAAAATCTCGATCACTGTCGACATTTTGAGAATCGACATTTTGAAAAATCGACATTTCAAAAAGTCGGTCAAATTTGTGTCTATATTTTGATCTGTCGGTCTTTTAACCAGTCGAGATTTTTTCTGTCGAGATTTTAAAAGTCGATCTTATGGAATCGATATTTTAAAAGTCGACATATTATCCTACCCAATCCGGTGAAGAAATAGTTAATCATTATTAACACGCCTTTGATAAAAGGTTTGGACCTGCAGAAGCTGGATCCGATGTTCATATGGTGGAAGGTTGTACGGATCAGCCCAAGGAAGACCCTTCAAAGCAAATCGAATGAATTTATGTTGTATTGATTCAATACGATTTTTATGAATTTCATAAAAGGGAGACCATATTTGCGAGGCGTACTCTAGATGAGGTCGTACATAACAATTGTATAAGGAAAGGGTAACATATGGATCCTTAGCCCAACGTTTTATAAATCCAAGCATGGAGCTTGCTGTATTAACGATGTAACTTATGTGTTCAGTGAATTCTAAATTTGAGCTAAAGTCCAAGTCCTTGAAACTAAAGACTCGACAGAGTTTTTGCTGCGAAATGGAATAATCAAAAGCACCTGCAATTCGCTTTCTGGAGAAAGTAATTGTTTGGCATTTAATAGGGTTAAGAGAAAGACCGTTCTTACCACACCAAATATTGAAACTGTCAATATCGGCTTGCAGAAGAACGTGGTCATGGTTAGCTTTTATTGACTTAAATATCTTCATATTATCAGCAAATATAAGAATATCACTAGAGCGTATACATGAAACAACATCATTTATAGCCAGGATAAATAAAAATGAGCCTAGATGACTTCCTGGGGCACACCGGAGTGAGCAAAGAATGAATTTGAAAGGCAGTTTCTAAATTTTTCTAGGTACGATCTATTTTCAAGATATGACTTTACCCATGTGATAAAGAAAGTTGGAAAACCAAAAGCTTTAAGTTTGAAGAAAATAATGTTGTGACTAAGTTGGTGGAATGCTTTAGACAAATCAGTGTATATGCAATCAACTTCACTTCCATTTTCTTAGGCATAAGAACATTTATGCAAGAACGTAAAAAGGTTTGTTACTGTTGATTTTCTTCTCACAAACCCATGCTGTTGGTCACATATTAAATTCTTGGTATGGAATGCTAAAGTCTCACACAAAACTTGTTCAAAGAGCTTTGGTATACATGACAGTTTGGATATAGGCCTTAGTGGCGTGGCGTGAATATTTCGAAAAGGGAAGACGAAGCGAAGAATGTATCATCTCAAACTTTAGAACCTTATTTCACTGTTTTTACAACAAGATGGTACATTTTTAGATGATTATATGAGCTTCTCCAAGATATGTTTGATATCTCAAAATATCAATTGTACATGATTTTATATAACCTCGGTCCAATTTAAAAAATTCTTTTTTCAATTCGCCATTATTAAAGCTCCTATGCCAATATGTGTTTATAAAACATTTTAACTTATGAAATTTCATAATCTCAACCTTTTTCATTTGTCAATCAACTTGCGGAAACAAAAACATCATCTTTTTCTAAATTACACTAACCTACGTCTCAGAATTTTCATTTGCATACCTTATTTACATAGTAGGTAAATTTTTTTAATGGAAAAATTTACATAGGTACATTTTTTTAATAGACAAATTATATTTACTGGTTTCAATGATTATCTAAAAGATCACTATTTGTTTGAACACAAATTTGCTTATGAAATCATGCCCACTGTCTTTTCTAAAGTAGAATGGTCTTTTTTCGAACAATATAAAATTTTACCTACTTTTCCTGTTACCTATTTTTTCTGATTTTTAGAAAAATGATAGGACTATTTTGTTTGGTAAAACAAATGGTATTATAATTTTTTGAACAAACATTTTTAGATATAAATGTAGCCTATTATTTTCCTGTGGTTTAAAGACTTTAATCTTGAAGATCCGACAATTAGCACTCAAATAATGAGTTTATTACTGAATCAACATTGATATTTTGAACACAGTCACTTTAAATAAAACGAGAACAGTCGTTTTCCCTTCATAAAATACAAACATAATATAAACTAAAAAATAAAATATATCCTCCCAAATGACCTCACTTCTTGCTATGACAAACTACCTTCAGGCACAGATACTTAAAAACCATGCAATAAAATAGGTCTGTTTGGTTACTGAAATTTCGTACGAATTCGTACGACGTCGCACAACATTTCACAAATTCCTGTTAATTAACTCCAAAGTGTAGCAAAAAGAGAGCAAAATGAGAGAGCAAGAAATTTCCCCTCCATGAAAAATCTAGCGCAGGGTTAAAAGTCCAGAAGCCAAAAGTCCATAATGGAATTTTGACCCACTTGGGTGGGTTAAAAGTCCATAAATGTATTATCGACTTTTAACCCACCCAAGTGGGTCAAAAATCCAGAAAAATTCTTATGCACTACTGGCCCATCGTTTATGGAATTTTGGACCACTAAGGTGAGCCAAAAGTCCATAATTATGTAAAAGCTTTCATATTTGCTTCTTTGTTTACTAAAATGAGTATTACAAATATTTCTTGCACTCTTTTCAAAGGGTGGTGATATTACTGCGGCTAAAATAAAAAAAAAAATATTTAAAAATACAGGGTGTCCCGTAATGAGTGGATAATACTGTAACTGGTGATAGCAGGCCTTATGACTGCTCAGAAAAAAAATATTAAAAAATATTTTTCTTGTGGTCTCCATGGTATAATTTATTTTCGAAAAATGTTAAAAAAATCAGGGTCTCCTAAAATACCTAATTACAACGGCCACCCATAAAGGATTCTTATTATTTTTGTATTTTTATATTATAAATAAATAAATTGGGTGGCGCAACAGCTCGTGGAGAACCAGGGCCTAGTGACTTACAACTCACAACCATTCCTGTGTGCGTGTTTGTTGGCAGGAATGGAGGGGACCTACAGTTTTTTGCCGAGTCCGAACGGCTAAATGAGAAGCACTTTTTCATGACAAGTATACTCTTGGAGGATTTGTCAGTTCCTCGCAAGAGGCAGTACCTCGAATAAAACATTTCTGTTTTTAGGTGGCACGGCTGGGAATCGAACCCACACCTTCGGCATGACAGTCCTACGCACTAACCATCAAGCCACGAGGTACTACTATTTTTATATTATTATTGAATAACCGTTTTAAATGATGGGTAGTAAATTTTAACACCAGCTGGTGCATTTTTTGTGTTATAATTTTTTAAAATTATTTTTTTAGTAAAAAATAATTAAATATTTTTTTTCACCAAAGTTTGAAAAATAATAAAGGGAAAAAATGTATGAGAACATAAGTGGCAAATTTGATAAAAATTGGCCTGTTTAATGTTCTTTCCAAAATGGTATAACACATGTTTGTGTCTACAACCATAACCAATAAAATTGGCATTTAATCTTAAGTAGTTTTTTAACATTTTATCAGATGAAATTAAGTAACAAAGTAAAGTAAACACTACGACGACGAATGAATAACTCATATTGTTTTTTTAATTTTTATTGCATTTAAAAATAACCGTTCTTAAATAACGGCAGTGACATTTAACACTTATTGCTGGATTTTTTTTCTTAATTAATTTTTTAATAAAAAAATTATTTAATTAATTATTTAATCATTTTTTTTTATTTTCATCAAAGTTTATAAGTTAATAAAAAAGACAAAGAACTGAAAACTTTCGTGGCAAATAATGTTAACAAAATCTCCTTTTAATGTATTTTCCCAAATGGTAAATCACAAGCTTCTATCTACAGCAATAGCACATTAAATTGGCTTTTTATCTACTAGAGAAGATTTTTAACCACTTTCTCAAATCAAAATTGACTTGTAATAAAATAGGCATTAAAATGCATAAAAAAGTATTATTTGCAAATATTGTCAATTCTCTGTCATAACATAACGTATAACGTTGTTATACTGGTTTCGTCAATTAAACGAATTTTCGAATTTGATTAAATTAATACTGATTAAGAATGTCAGAGTATACGCCGCTGGAGTATGCAAATATGCATTTAATATACGGGGCATGCAGAGGAAGCGCTAACGCAGCTGCAGCACTCTAAAGAGAGCGATATCCAAATGCGCGACATCTGGACTATCGAGTGTTCATCAGAGTCCATCAATGTTTTTCAGAAGGACGAATGCCTGGTAATGGACTGGGCAGCACTAGCAGAGGACGTTTACCGCGAGAAGAAATTGATGGTACTGTGCTGAATGAAATTGAAGCAGATTCAACTACATCAACACGGGTGGCTGCAAGACGAACAGGGATCGCAAAATCATTAGTTCATAAGGTATTGCAAAAATATAAATTTCATCCTTTTCATTTCACGCGACTAATATTTTATGTAGCCGCCAACGAAATAAAAAAAAAAAACTAAATATTTTTTTTATACTTAAATTGGGCCACAGGCCTCTTACGCTTTATTTAATATAAAATTATTACAAATAAAATTTAAATTAAAAAACCACCAAGACAGTCCGCCGTCCAAGCGTCGCTGCAATCATCAGGGTAGTATACGTATTATTGGGCACCTCTGCGTCTCAATGTCTTTGGTTTTATATTGGTTTGTTGTTGACATTGCATTTATAGGTTTACTGAAATGTGTTGATGTTGTAGTTCTTGCATTTGGTTCAGTTGTAGATTGTTGACCCAAATGTGTTGATGGTATATTTGTAGAAGCTATATCATATGTAACTCCTCCTCGGTTTGAGTAAGAATTCTTCTGAATTCTATAATTTACTTGTTTTACATTGTATGCTTTACTATATATTTTATTACAAAAATAGATTATGCTTACTGTTGTACAAATAATCATTATAATCATGCTGACGTTTATTACATATGATATATTTTTATGAAATTTCAACTCTTTAATTTCTTTAATATTTTCAAAATTATTTAAAACAATATCCCCAAAAGTGATTGTTTTTTGAAAAGAAGTATTAAAATTATTTTCGGGGTAAAAATATTTTTCTTGAATTATTGTTTGGTTATTATAGAAAATTTTTTTAAACAAATATATTTGACAATTAAAAAAATTAATAAGATAATTATTATTTAGTACAATTTTTCTTTCATCACAATTATGTTTCAATTCTTCTTTGTATGCATTTTTTACAATTCGGCCATTCCAAAGTAACGGAGAAGACAATCGGACGCTTGTAGTAAGGTTTTTCTTGTTAAGAAATTAATATTTTTTTTATGAAACTCAGTGGTTTTTAAGAATTCATCACAAAGTACACGACACAGAAGTTTCACCAAAAAATTATGAAATTTAGTAAGTTTATTCAAAAAAATAGACGGTAACGGAGAAGACACGTACGATTTAGATATTTCCGACCATTGCCTTGAAGTTCAAAAATCTGCGCCGTCCATTAAGATATGAAGTTGATTTTTTTTGCAGACTTTCACAAAACCAACATTTATCAAAAACCATCCTTGGTTTAATGCCAAGTTTCATTTTACTAACAGAAAAAAAATATGAAAGATGGTAACGGAGAAGACAGCTAATGGTAACGGAGAAGACACGTACGATTAAAGATTTCTTTTTTGTTCAGTTATATTGAAATTCGTATTTTTAAATTATTCTCATCAATGATAAAAAGTGATTCAGGCAATTGAAAAAATGTGTGTAAAATTTCATTGAAATCGGTTAACGTTAACACGTGCTAGCGAGCACTTGAAATTTTTCATTCAAAACACATGGGGTTTTCACAGTTTTTACTCAAAATATCAGCAAAATTGTAAAAGTTGATGGAAAATCTTTAAACTTGGCACATAAATTAACTACCGTTAAGAGTATCAAAAAAAAATATTTTCAATAGTTTTGCATAATACTAACCCCATCAAAAAATTTAATTAAAAATCGTTGTTTTTGTTTCTATTTTAAATGGAGTTACTGTTATTTACAAAAATAAATTTGTATACTCCTTATGGTGGTATACTCCTTATGGTAGTTAGCATATTTGCCAAGTTTAAAGTTTTTCCATCAACGTTTACACTTTTACGGGCCCTTTGTGTAAGAGACTGTCAAAACACCATGTTTTTATATGAAAAACTTCAAGTGCTTGCTAGCACGTGTAAACGTCCACCGATTTCAATGAAATTTAACAAATATTTTTTTTTAGTTACCTTGATCCATTTTGAGCAAGGGGATCAAAGAAATTCAGACTTTAAAAAAAAAAGTGCCTGTGAGTCGTTGAAATTTGGATGAGAAAGTGCAATTTTGTCTTCTCCGTTACCCTGTTTTAGACAGTAAGACATGATTTAAAAATCTATAAAAAATCCACCATAATCCTTTTTCAAGTCTTGCTTTGTATGCGGAATAATTTTACAAACACTAATATAGTTCACCATTTATACCAACTTTAGTCATTTTTCGGTAACGGAGAAGACATGAAATGTTCAGTCATTTTTAGGCGTAATACTATTTTTACAGCACTCCTATCAGAAAAATAGTTCCGAATTTAAGTAGTGTATTGGAAACACTTATAAGAACCTAACTGCGCATCGCCATTTGCATCACAATTTATAGAGAACTGATAGCGGCAAAAATGCCGAAAAATGCCCAGATACGAAAGATAAAGTATGAGCTTTTTTGATCACTTGCCTATTTTACAACAACAAGTAAAATTTTATATTTACAATTTTTTCGTTAACTCTAATATATATTGTAAATATTGGCATATTTAAATATATTTTGTTCCTTAATTTGAAATTGAGTTGCTTGGTTTCGAATTTTTTGGAATGGCCGAATTAAAGTTTCTTCATCTATTATTTGAATTTGGGTTTTATTGTTATATCTCAATTTACAATTTTTTGTTAGAATACAATGCTTGCTTGGTTTTAATTGCTGTAAAGTTGCATCATTTTGGTATATAAATGTTTTATTATTTATTTCTATATTCTATAGTATATTCGTTTTCGTAGTCAATTTCAAAATGTT
Source organism: Dasysyrphus tricinctus (assembly GCA_963921185.1). Taxonomy (NCBI): domain Eukaryota; kingdom Metazoa; phylum Arthropoda; class Insecta; order Diptera; family Syrphidae; genus Dasysyrphus; species Dasysyrphus tricinctus. The sequence goes on from OY992534.1 coordinate 24,025,179, forward strand.
TATCATTGGGTAGAGGTAAAATTAACTTTTGTTCTACTGTCACATAGTTTCTAGGAATCTTGATGGCAATTATAAGAAATTTGTTTTTGTATTCTAGTATACCCATTTTAATTAATTTAAGTTTATGCAAATCTATTTCATATTCATTTAGTTCTTCTAATGTTAATATACTGGGGTGTATTATATTATATTTCGCTGATAGAACGTTATCTTGAATTTGATTTATTTTGTTTTCTATGAACCTTAATTTGGTTATTTGATCTAAAAATAATTGTTGTTGTACAATTTTTGAAATAGAATTTTCTATTTTATTATAAGTATTAAGTATGTTTTTTCTATCGTTTAAAATTATTGTTTTTAATGTTTCTATCGATTCATTGAAATGGTTGTTGATTTTAATTTGTTCATTTACTGCCTCAATTGCATTATGACTATTTTCTTCTGCTATATTTAAATAATTCCAGATTTGTTCCCTATCTTTATTATCCATGGTTCCAAAGAGCCATTTTTCTATGTTTCCTACCACGTTTATTAAACCTCTTCTAGTTCTTCTTTGTTCTTTAGGTGTAATTGACTTAATTTTAGCTATAAGTGTTTCTATTTCTTTAAATATCATTTTTTTGTTTTCGATCTGTAAGTGTTTAATGTTAGTTTGTATGAGTGTGATTGTGTTAAGAATTTCTTCTGGGTTTATAATATGTAAAATAGTATTTGTTTGATTAGTAATTTCTAAATCCTTAATTTTTATTTTTAAGAAACCTGTTTGTTCATTGATTAGAGTTGTTTGAAGTATCCCGTTTGTTGTTTGTGTTATTAGTAGTATTAGGAAAATTATTACCTGAAAATTTAAAAGGTCTTTTAATATTGCTAACGTGTACGTTATTAAGATTTTTAATTTTATATCTAGGTTGTTCTTTATGTCGAACATTTTTGTAATTTTTTATTGGTCCTGCTTCTCTTTTTTCTGAGTAAGTTTCGCGCTTTTCATTAAGTTTGTTAATTTTTTTAAGCTTCATTTGTTCGATTCTTTCTCTAAGTATTAATTCATTGATTTCTTCTTTAGCTATCTTAGGTGTGGTTTTTATTGTGGAATGATATCTGTTGTTATAATTATCTAGAACTAATTGCAATTTCATTTCTATTGATAAATCTTTTTCTTCAATGCCTTATATTTTTTCCAAAATAGTTGAATGCAATCTTTCAATGTCTGCGTTCCCTGTGTGGCTATTGGGTTTCGTGAAATGTATTTCGACCTCACTTCTATTAAGAAAATCTAGAATATGTTCTGATTTAAATTCGTTATCTGATATTATTTTTTTTGGTTTACCGAATTTCGAGAAATGTTCTATTATAATTGCTTTTTTACTTCTCCAATTTCTATCAGTTATTACATACCCTACTGCAAATTTCGTAAGTTTGTCAATTATAGTTAGGAATGCTTTTTTCTCAATATGAAATATATCTAAATGTATTATTTCATTTTGATGTTTCGGGGTTTCTGTTAAGTTATACTTTGGTTTAATGGGATTCCTATCGTATTTTATCTCCTGACACTTCTTGCAATTGTTAATTACTAATTGTATTTGTTCCTGAAGTTTGGGGAAAAAAATTTTATCTTTCAGTGTGTAGTATGTTTCGTTTATTCCACTATGCATAGATTCTTTTGTGTGGTACAGAGAAATCTGTTTATGAATCTCCTCCTCGGTTTTGATCTCGGCTGCCCTATTAGTACATTTTATGAATTTTATTTTGTCGTTCATGGAGAATAATTGAATTATTACTTGTTGAACTTTATTATAGTCATGATCTTCTACCTCAGAATATATACCTGTTGTTCCTTTCTTAGTTACTCGAATTAGAACATCTTTTATTTTATCAACTCCTTCAAGAGGATTAAGATATATAATTCTTCGTTCATGCAATATTTCTATTTCATTTGTTATTTTACTGTAGGTTAGGATTAATTGCGTTTTATACTTGTTAACAATTTCTTCTTTTATTCCTATATGATCTAAATGTTGTTCCTCGACTGAGTGAATTGTTTCTGTTAGCTCCATATTAGATTCTGAATCATTATCCTCATTAATTTTAGGTGTATTCTCTAACCTACTTAGGAAATCCGCAACTTTGTTCTCTTTCCCTTGCAAATATTCGATTTCAAAATTATACTCTTGAAGTTTCAAAAGCCATCTTTGATTTCTCTGAGAGAATTCCTTTCCTTTGTATTTGCTATTTAAATACTTTATTGGAATGTGATCAGTTACAATTTTAAAATGATTTCCATATAAATATGGTCGAAATTAACTGAATAAACAATTGCAAGGAACTCTTTATCAGTTACACTATATTTTTGTTCGTGTTTATTAAGAGTTCTGGATACGAAGCATATCGGGTGCCCATTTTGAGAAAGAACAGCGCCAATTGCATAATTGCTTGCGTCTGTTGTAACTACAAATGGTTTGTCATATTCAGGATATTTTAAAATTGGATGTGAAATTATTAAATCTTTAAGGTTTTCAAATGCTGAAATATATTGAGGGTCTTTAATATTAATTGTTTCGCCTTTCTTTAAATACCTTATCATCGGATACGCAATCTTAGCATAATCCCTGACGAACTTTCTATAATAGCCTGTCATCCCTAAGAAACCTTTAAGTTGTTTCTCCGTTTTTGGTATCTTTAAATTATCAATTTCTTTTATTTTGTTTGGATTTGGTTTAATCCCTTCCTTAGTCAAGATGTGACCAAGAAATTCAGTATCTCGTTTCATGAAGCTACATTTATCTGCTTGTATTTTAAGGTTATGATCTTGTAATTTTCTAAATATTTTTTCTAGTGACTGCATATGTTCTTCTAAGGTTGTGGAGAATATTAGTATATCATCCAAATAGACTATGCATATTCTATTTATATAATCACGTAATACATCATTCATCAGTCTCTGAAACGTTGCAGGTGCATTCTTTAAACCGAATGGCATCCTGACGTATTCATATAGACCTGTTCAGCTACTAAGATTTGATGATAACCTTTCGCCAGATCTAAAGTGCTGAAATACTGAGATTTCCCTAATTTATCTAATATGCTATTGATATTAGGAATTGGGTATTTATCATCTATGGTTACTTGGTTTAATTTCCTATAATCTACTACTATCCTGTATTTTTGTATTCCTGAGCTGTCAAGTTTTTTCGGAATAACTATTATTGGTGAACTATAACGACTTTTACTCTTTCTAATGATTCCTTGTTTCTCCATTTCTTCCATTTGCTTACGTACTTCATCTTCGTGCTTTGGGGGGTACCTATATAATTTAGAGTTAATTTGTTGGTTTGTAGTTGTTTTTATTTCATGAACTACTGTACTTGTGTTTGTTAATTGATCTCCTTCTTTGAAAATCAATTTTTTATATCTATTTAAAAGTTTTTCTATCGATTCTTTTTCTAATTCATTGAGGTGATTTGTTTGAATGTTGCAAACTTCGCTTATTTCAAACACATTAACTTCTTCAAGTAATATGGTTAAGAATGGAAGATGCCTATCATTCATTAAAATAATTTCTTTATTTTTTAAATCTATAATTTTTGCATTGTTCTTTATCCAATCCATTCCTATAAGGAAATCGTAAGGTTTATTTAATGCTACTTTCGTCCATTTGATTCTTGCATTGCAAAGGTTGATCAAATTGAATTGGATATTTTGTTTTTACTTGTGCCGTTTCGTTAACAGTACCATGAATAGTGTTTATTTGAATTGGTATATCGTTTATGTATTCGTAAAGATTTGAGGGGACTCTAGTTGAGTTAAGAAGGCTTATGGTTGATCCTGTATCAATCAATGCTATATAATCTGTTTTTTCAAAAGTTAACTGTATACAAATTTTTCGTGTATCCGAGGCTAGTTGATAAAAAACTCGTGATTTTCTATTTGGTTAGTCTCTTCTCTATTACTTAAAGAGTCTACTTCCATAGGTTCTATTCTATTCTGTCTTGATCTATGTTGACCTGAGTTTTGAAAGTTTTGGGGGCTGCTATTATACCAATTATTTCTAGCTTGGCCTGATGCATTATTATTTCTTATTTGTCCTGTCGGGCTATTCCCATTAGGTTGATTTTGATAAGCGTTATTGTTTCTATTGAAAGGGTTTTGATTAGTGTAATTATTGTTTCTAAAAGGATTTTGGTTAGTGTAATTGTTGTTTTTGTTAAAATGTTGATTAGTGTAATTGTGTCTGTTATTTTGAAAATTTTGAGAAGCTGTATTTTGATAATGATTTCTAGGTTCAAAGGTATGTGTTTTTTCTAATCGTAAATTGTATACATCTTGACCTATATATTTAAACAAAATTTGTCTAATTCTTGATAAATTGTATTCATTGTGAATTTCTGCAGCTAATGCTCCTGCTGTTACATCTTTTATTTTAAGAATTAATGCACTATTTAGACAGTTAGCTATTTCTAAACCATTTTGATTGAACGTTGCACATTCTGTTGTGTAGTTAATAATATTTTGGACTTTATCTAGTAATTGACTTATACTATATACCTTTATACTATTGATGTTTTTCAATATGGTTGCTTCGTCTTTTGTCGGCCGGAAATGTATTTTAAGTTTTTGCTTGCACTGCTCCCACGTGCTGGTGCTTCAATCGCCAAAAAGTTTTTCGCAATTCCTCCAATTTTTTCGTTGTATACTACAGCAAACACTTCGTTATGATTTACCGCTCCAAATTCTTCTAAAAGGGCCCACAGACACCACACTTGTGTGCACACATGTGTCGGTGTGCGGAAATGTGTGCTGTGTGTGGGCTGGTGCACACACCGATTTTCGGTGTCAGACACGGAGCGAGTAAAAATCAAAAGTTTTTGATTTTTGGTGTCGGTGTCTCGATCGGTGTGATGTGTGTGGGGATGTGCGCGCACATTTGTAATTAAGTTGCATTGGAATCGCGTTTGAAAGAGGTGCGTCGGAAGTTTTTCGATTTTAAATATTATTATCATTATGGTATTTTTCTATGAGATATCTAAAGCGTGTACGATTTGGTGTGGCGTGTGTGGCAGAATCGCACACCGGTGTCGGTACACATGTGTGCACACAAGTGTGGTGTCTGTGGGCCCTTTAAGATTTGGTCTACCGTCGCGATAAACGAAGGTAATGTATCTTGTTTTCCCGTAAAAGTTTCTATGTATTTTAACCGTTTTTCTATCGTAACTCTTATGTTTTGCACTGTATTCTGATTGTTTAGAATTTCAGTTAATGTTAACAAACATTGTTCCATTGTTGGCTGTGCCATTTTCGATTTTGTTTTTGGATGCGATTATTAGATTCTTAAAAGTCACTTTATTATAATCACAGTTTTCACTTCGATAATCCGTGGTTTTTGTTTAATGCGATTATTAGATCCTTAAAGTCTCTTTATTATAATCACACTTTTCACTTTGCTAATCCGTGGTTTTTGCTTTTTATTGAAGAGTTTCTTTCTAAAACAAAACACTGAGATTTTTATTTTTCGTATCGTTTCACTATCCTCTAATTTTTACTTGCGATTATAGGTACTATAAGGCAAGTTTTGGATTCGTGCAAAAAAAAAATTTTGAGATAACAATCAAACATGATATTACGATGATAGAGAACACCAAAAAAGTGGGTGGCAAAATTCTGTCTGTCTGTCTGTCTGTCTGTCTGTCTGTCTGTCTGTCTGTCTGTCTGTCTGTTCGTCTACAGCCTAAACGGCTAGATCGATTTTCTTCAAACTTGGTACTTAGTGGTTTTTGGTGATTCTGCCGACACGTTTTTTTCATTTTTTTTTTAGAATCAAAAATAACGGTACCTGTCATACATTTTTTTTTGGCAAATTTACATAATCGTATTTTTCTCAAAAACGGCTCGACAAATTTTCTTAAAAAAAATTCAATAAATTTATTTTAGTAAAGGCTTTCTTTGGGTGGAAAACCATTTTTCAAAAATTGTTATTAATGGTACCTCCCAAGGAACCATTTTTTTAATTTTTGATTTTCTTCAAAATGGTATGACCTATTTCAATTATTTTTTTTATACAAAAGCTTCCAAGAAATGTTAATAGTTTTGTGTACCAACATTTTTGAAAAAGTATTTTATGGATTTTTAAAAAATATTTCAAATTTTTTTTTGGAAAATCAAATATTTCGAAAACGGCATGATCGATTTTTTTGAAACTCGATATTTAAGACTTTTTTAGTACTCTCTAAAATATTTTTGGAAAAAATTTTACATTTATGAAAAAATAACGGTACCTTCCATACAAAAGTGAAAAAACCGCAAAGGAAAATATTTTTTTGCTTGAAAACGACTCCTACGATTTTGATTAAACTTTTTTCATATACTTAAATTTGTACGATCTACCACCAAAAATTATAAAATTTTACACATAGCAACTATTAGTAGTACCTGTCATAGAACGTATTTTTTTATTTTGAGTTTTCTCGTTATTGGCTCAACGGATTTAAATGAATTTTTTTATATACAAATTTTAGATAAGATGAAATAATATTGCATATCAAAATTTTCCAAAAAAAAGTTTTTGGATTTTTAAAAAAAGTTTCAATTTTTTTTTTTGAAAATTCGATATCTCAAAAACGGGTTGACAATTTTTTTTCAAATTTTGTTTTTATATACACAGAAATATATAGTTTAAATCTGCATACCAAGATTTGTTCTTAAAAATGTTTTAAGAATTTTATATATAAAAAATTAATTTAAAAAAAAACCGCTCCAACGATTTTAAAATTTTTTTTCCCATACAATCATATTCCATCATGAATTAAGATGGCATACTTTTTTTTCACCTCAAACTGTCAAAAGAGTTGTTTTAGCTAATTTAAGTGTCGTATTTCATGCTTCTCTACATTTTTCTCTCATAATTTCCATGTTTGTATATACAATTTTCTTAAACTCGCAGTGTCTTGAACATAAGAGCAAGTACGTGCGACCCAGTCGTGCATTTTATTTATCACAGAGGACAACCGACTGCGCCACTAATATTTTATGTAGCCGCCAACGAAATAAAAAAAAAAAACTAAATATTTTTTTTATACTTAAATTGGGCCACAGGCCTCTTACGCTTTATTTAATATAAAATTATTACAAATAAAATTTAAATTAAAAAACCACCAAGACAGTCCGCCGTCCAAGCGCCGCTGCAACCATCAGGGTAGTATACGTATTATTGGGCACCTCTGCGTCTCAATGTCTTTGGTTTTATATTGGTTTGTTGTTGACATTGCATTTATAGGTTTACTGAAATGTGTTGATGTTGTAGTTCTTGTATTTGGTTCAGTTGTAGATTGTTGACCCAAATGTGTTGATGGTATATTTGTAGAAGCTATATCATATGTAACTCGCGTGTCCAGACTCTGCTACCAAGAGATTTCCCCGCAAGAGTTATTTTTTGTCAAAAAATGTTGGAAAAAATTCACGAAGATCCGGAGTTCTTCAAAAAAATATTGTGGAGTGATGAGTCGTCTCTTAAAAGGGATGGATATTTCAATATTCATAATTTACATAGCTGGCAACGCAGTACCAATTCAAAATCAATTACTGGGCAGGTATCCTGAATGGACAAATTATAGGCCCTTTTGAATTACCAGGAAACTTAGATGGTGAAGCCTTTCTTAATTGCTTGCAAACTAATTTGCCAACTCTATTGCAAGAAGTGCCCGAGGAGCTAAGGAATTCAATGTGGCTTCAAAACGATGGATGTCCTGCTCATTATGCTGTAAATGTAAGGAGGTACTTAAATCGAACGTATCCCAACAGGTGGATAAGCCGCCTGGGCCCAATTTTGTGGCCACCACGTTCGCCAGACCTAAATCCCTTGGACTTTTTCTACTGGAGGTGCCTGAAAGAAATGGTTTATACTAAACCAATTACATCTATTACGGAACTGCGTCGTCGTGTTCAAGACGTTGTGATGAAAATAAATGAGCGCCAATATGCTCGTTTTATTGAGAGGTCCTTCATTAGAAGATGCAGAGCCTGTATCACAGTGAATGAGGGACAGTTTTAAAACATGATATAAATTTATTTAAAAATACAAATAAATCATAATTTTTAATACTGCTGTTTTTATTTATCGCATTTCCCATACCTAAATCAAAACCGTTTTGAAAGTGCATACTATTATTTTAGTTAGTGAATTTAGCAGACATAATAGTGACACTGGTATATCTATTGACTTTTCCTTGCAACTCAATTTTTGTTGTCATCAAACATTAATGAAAAAAGATATTTAATCATTTTTTTATTAAAAAATTTATTAAAAAAATTATAAAAAAAAAATCCAGCAACTAGTGTTAAATGTTACTGCTTTTATTTAAGAACGGTTATTTTTAAATGCAATAAAAATTAAAAAAACAATATGAGTTATTCATTCGTCGTCGTAGTGTTTACTTAACTTTGTAACTTAATTTCATCTGATAAAATGTTAAAAAACTACTTTAGTAGATTAAATGCCAATTTTATTGGTTATGGTTGTAGACACAAACATGTGTTATACCATTTTGGAAAGTACATTAAACAGGCCAATTTTTATCAAATTTGCCACTTATGTTCTCATACATTTTGTTCCCTTTATTATTTTTCAAACTTTGGTGAAAAAAAATATTGAATTATTTTTGAATAAAAAAATAATAAAAAAAAATGTGTGAGTACCAGGACTCGCGTGCAAGATGTGTAAACATTCGTTTTCACCTGAAGGTAAGGGATCGGGTCATTACCACGTATGGCAAAAACTAGGAATCTGTAATACAAGCGCTAAGGCTATGTCCTAATTGGACAAAGATCGCGCAACCCAGCGATAAGCTTCGGTCGGTCGCATCGCTTGTTGGTAGCGCTACCAAAATGTGTGTCTGATCGCTCCTAAGTAATATCGTGCATTGTAAGTGGATGTTAACACACTATCGAGCGACCACAAAAGTGAATTTTGTATAAAAATGGTTTTCTATTCTTTCAAGTTTGCACCAAACCTCAATGTTGTTAAGAGTAAATAAAATGTTTACAGCTAATCTTGAATGTACAAGAGAGATTTTTAAAATGCGCCAATTGCTAAATATGATGATTGCGATGTTCATGTTCAAATGTACAACTATAAATTTAAAAAAATTACAATTCTAAAACCCCACCTAATTATAAAATAATTGAATCTATTTTTGAAGCCATCCCAACATTTATCCCATAAAATTAGGATTAAATAAGCTTCATTTATCATATTTTCCTTCAAATCCGTTGCATTTTAGTGCGATCAAAAACAAACTCGTTTGATTTTAAGCGATGAAACAATTTCTTGTAGCGTCGGTCGCACAAATTCAGTTCCTGATTTCCCTTAAGGTATTGAGTTTGTTTTTGAAAGCTTGTGTGGAATAGCTTGAACGATCTCAAAACAAGCATGTGCGACTGTTATACGTCATCGCGCTACCGCGTTTATATTCTAATAAGGACACATTGATTGATTTATTCAAGTTAGATGTTTTGGTTGTCCGATACAGCGATCATCGCTTGTTGTTCAGTCGTGCGATGGGTGCCAATTAGGACATAGCCTAAGGTAATGTCCTAATTTGCACCCATCGCATGACCGAGCAACGCGGTAGCGCGATGACGTATAACAGTCGCACATGCTTGTTTTGAGATCGCTCAAGCTATTCCACACAAGCTTTCAAAAACAAACTCAATACCTAAAGGGAAATGTCCTAATCAGGTACTGAATTTGCGCGACCGACGCTACAAGAAGTTGTTTAATTGCTTAAAATCAAGCGAGTTTGTTTTTTATCGCACTACAATACAACGGATTTCAAGGAAAATATGATAAATGAATCTTAATTAATCTTCATTTTATGGGATAAATGTTGGGATTGTTTCAAAAATAGATTCAATGCAATCAAGGTGGGGTTTTAGAATTGTTATTTGCTTTAGATTTATAGTTATATATTTATTGAACCTCGCAATCATCATATTTTGTGATTGGCGCATTTGAAAAGTCTCTCTTGAACATTCAATACTAGCTTTGTTTACTCTGACATTGAGGTATGGTGCAAACTCCAAATAGGAAACCACATACAAAATTCACCTTCGTGGTCGCCCGATATGGTGTTTACATCCACTTACCACGCGCGGTTTTAAGAAGCGATTGGTAATAGGACACACATTTTGGTAGCGCTATCAACAAGCGATGCGACCGACCGAAGCTCATCGCTGGGTTGCGCGATCTTTGTCCAATTAGGACATAGCCTAAAACAAAATGGTTGCACGACACAAATTATAATGAATTTACCCATTAAAAAACTCCTTACGAGAAAACTCCTCCGCAAATAAACCATCACAAATTTAGCTACTTCAATTAACTTTATGACGTCACAAAGTTGTTCGTGGATTCAAAGTTAAAGTGTCAAAAAGTAACTTTGAGTACATTTTTCCAACTCATCTATTTGATACTGAGTTGAAATGGTTAATCCGTCAAAAGCAGCTGAAATCACGATGTTTTCATTTTGAGTTATCTTTTGTTTGCTTCTCGATCGTTCGGTTTGTAATTGATCTCATTTTTGTAATATGTAATAGTTTAATTTTATTATCCCCCAGATCTGATCCGGATTAGATTATCATAATAAAACAAAACAGGATCCCAGTGCGACAAGAGTGTTATATACCTATCCGATCCCCGTTTATCCTTTTGTTTCTGTATTTTCTCTCTTCTCTATTCCCTATTTTCTCCTTATCTTCAACACAAAAAGCCATCTACCTGTGAGAGAAAAAACTCATTTTTGCAAAGAAGTACAAAGGGTGTATGGTCAGAATAAATTTGCAAATCGAAATCCAAAAGCAAGGTCGAATTTTGTGTTGTTTTTGTAATACATGTATGCATATACAATCCAGATCAGATCTGGGGGAAAATATAAAGCTAATATATTTTTATTTTTATTGATTTTACCGTCGATAGTGAGTTTGGAAAATTTCCCAGGTTTTGCGACCTTTTTAATCTGATTTGGTCGATTTCTAGTAAAGAAATTTGTGCAAGTAATGAATGATAAAAAAAATTGGAAATATTTTTGCTTAAATATTCAATTTTGTGCTAGAATGAAGTGAAATTAAATTTAATTTGAAAAATGTATGCATTTTCGAAGTGCTGATAAAAGTTCTTTTTAATAATGAAATCACAATTTCATCTAGATTTTTAATTCCAAATCTATTTCGACTTTTTTCACCCAATTTGTTTGACAGATCAGCCATATTTTTAGCTTTTGTCGTTCATAAATGAAAAGTAACTCAAAGTAACTTTTTTAAATATGACATTACAACACTTCTTTTTGACACATTAACCACAGCCAATACTAGAGAAACATAAAAGAATGCGCCACTTGGCAAATCATGTTATGACATTTCAAATCAAGAAATTGCAAATAACACTTAATATCACAAACCAAAATTGTCACTCGCCATTACAGAGATTAACATCAAAAGCAGCATATGGATACAAAATAATGAAATAAAAAATTAAATTTCTAGAAAAAAAGCAACAAAATCTTCACCTGGCAAAATGTATGTCAAATATCTCTGTCAAGATATTTACATCTTGACATCCAATCAAGATATGAAACGGAGTGACTCCATTCGATATTTAATGTCAAGACGAACATTCTGAGAGAAATTATCTACTGTGGAGTCGGGGTGTAAGGAATTCACTCCACTTAGCAAATACCAAAACCTACCTAATGGTTTTGGTATTTGCTATTTGAAAACTACCTTACCTATTCGAGTTTACAGAGTTCTTCTTACCTACAACAAACAAAATGGTTCCAAACGGAACCGTGAGCCCATATCCGTTATATCCGATTTTCAATTTTACCCATACCGAGCGCTAAGATGTTTACACATAAAAAAAAAAACTATAACACAAAAAATGCATCAGCTGGTGTTAAAATTTACTACCCATCATCTAGAACGGTTATTCAATAATATTATAAAAATACAAAAATAATGAGAATCCCTTATGGGTGGCCGTTGTAATTAGGTATTTTAGGAGACCCTGAATTTTTTAACATTTTTCGAAAATAAATTATACCATGGAGACCACAAGAAAAATATTTTTTTATATTTTTTTCTGAGCAGTCATAAGGCCTGCTATCACCAGTTGTAGTATTATCCACTCATTACGGGACACCCTGTATATATAATTATGTATAAATAAAATAATAAATTGGGTGGCGCAACAGCTCGTGGAGAACCAGGGCCTAGTTACTTACAACTCACAACCATTCCTGTGTGCGTGTTGTTGGCAGGAATGGAAGGGACCTACAGTTTTTTGCCGAGTCCAAACGGCTAGATGAGATGCACTTATTCATGACAAATATACTCTTGGAGGATTTGTCAGTTCCTCGCAGGAGGCAGTACCTAGGATAAAACATTTCTGTTTTTAGGTGGCACGTCGGGGAATCGAACCCACACCAGACAGTCCAACGCACTAACCATCATGCCACGAGGTACTACTATATAATTATGTATATACATATATACATAAATAATAATTATCTTACGATGTTGAAAAACAAACAATACGGTTTTTCTAAGGTTCTTCAGCTCCAATATTTAAAGTTTATTTCTTAAGTGTTTCCATAGGCGAGTGGAAGCAATTGATAATTTTTTGTATCGCACATTCTGAACACGTAAGTACTTACAAAGTTTTCGCAGATTTAATTTCATCTAATTTTTGTTTGTTTAGGGTTTGCGAAAATTGAAAAATAAGATTTAAAAAAAATCACTTGACAATTTTATACAATAATATTGAGTTTTGAGAAAACGACATTGCTATGTTTTTGGATATATTTTTTGGGAAATTTGAATTTTCGAAAAATTTAATTAGCTTAATTATTTCGTGATCGTTTTTATAATTTTGCTAACTGAACTTTTAAAAGAAATTTTCAAAAAAGTAAGCTCAATAAGTCACTTAGAAAATTTTAAAGAGATATAATTTTCGAATCGAAGTTTTGTGATACACGGAATTTTAATATTTTTCGAAATGATTTTTGTGAAATTAGAATTTCAAAAAATGCAATCAGGTAATTTTAAAAATTTCGCTCGAAATTTTTAAAATTACCTGATTGCATAAAATTTTTCGAAGTGATTTTTGTGCAATTTGAATTTTTGAAAATTACATGATTGCATTTTTCAAAAATTCAAATTTCACAAAAATCATTTCGCAAAATATTAAAATTCCGTGTATCACAAAACTTCTATTCGAAAATTATATAAATTATATTATATGGACTTTTGACCAATTTCCTTAAGAAATTAGCTCACTTGGGTAAGTTAAAAGTTCATAATACATTTATGGACTTCTTACCCATCCAAGTGGGCAAAATTCCATCATGGACTTTTGGCTTCTGGACTTTTAACCCTGCGCCGAAAAATCTCGCAAATTTCTGCTATTCTGTGTGGAAGTAAAAAAACTGTCAAATCCACGTCTGTGTGTATTTTTGTTTGTGTGTGTCTTAAGATTTGCCTGTAGTGTTTGATAGTATGTGTCACGTTTGAAGTTTCGTACACAAAAGTGGTACAAAATTGGTTTTTCGCGTTTGTTAACTTTTTATCAAGTTTTCCCCTCTATGAAAGAATTTTCCCCTTCTTTCAATAATTTGACAGTTTTTGAACATCGTGCTACAAAAGTAACCAAACAAACCTAATGTCTGTATGCACTTCCAACGTCAATCCACATCGCCACACCATCGCCATCGGCATCCACAAAAATTCTCTCTGTCCCCTTTTGTTCATTGTTCAGCAACCGCTCGGCTCTGCCTCTCATACAAAATAATAAGATGATCATTCACGTCTTATTTTATTCGTTTATAGCATCCCTTTCTTTCTCTATGGCAGTTTTTCTTTACCTTTCTTTGTTCAACACACGCGAATCATTAGACAAAATAAGACGTTCATTCCTCGTCTTCTTAGAGTGGATTTGTTCAAAACGATAATGAATATGAAGAGAAAAAAACAAAAGATGATTCATTTGAACTTTCAATTTAATTTTTGCTTAAAAGGTTTCCGGAAAAGGTGATATGGTTCCACTTAAATGCTTGTAACTTGAGTTTTACTGGTCGGATCTTCAAAATTGAGACCTTGAAATCACGAAAAATTATAGGCTACATTTATGTTAAAAAAATGCAATGAGAATTGTTTTAATTGCATTTAAAAACAGAAGACGCAGGGAATCGTGTTATATGGACGCCACGCCACTATAGGCCTATAATTAGAAATATCAGTTTTATCACCCTTTTTAAAAATTGGAGTTAGGAATGAAGTTTTCTATAAGCAAGGAAATTTCCCTGATTTAATAGAAAGCTCAAAAAAAAATTGAAGAGGTTCAGCTAGAATATGTCTACACTTTTTTAATAATGTTGGGGGAATTCCATCTGGTCCAGATGAGAAATCATTATTTAACGGTGCATGATAGTAATTCTAAAACAGTACTCTGTTGCACAGCGAAATTATTGCAATTCGTTTGGGCATAGGAGTGTAAATTTTTGAAATAATCTTCATCAATATCAAGAGGAGGGTCCACAAAAGAGTTTTGAAAGTTTTTCGCAAATGCGTTGCAAATATCGATGGTTTCTTTCAACACACAATTTTCATATATGAATTTTGCCGGGTAACCATCTGAGTCTTTCTTCGAATTTACAAACTTCCAAAATGCGTTAGGGTCTTCTTCAAGAGATCTGCCCATTTTCTTATACATGATTGGCAGCCCAGGATTTACCCTTAGACCAACCAGGCCCAGGCCTGGGGCATCACGACAAAAGGGGCCACAAAAGTAAGTAAACACAATGAAGCAACTGAATCTTTATTGCTCATACGAGCAAAATGGATAATAGATCTTCACAAATCTTCAAATTCGGCAAATGGCAACGCTCAAGTATTTTCATATAAGATGGCCAGCCTATTGAACGCTTCTTAACGTTTTTGGAGATGCATTCTCATACTGGATCCGGTATTGCTAATCAAGCATTAAAGTATCTGAGTGAACATAACATACTTACTTACTTACTTAAGGTGGCGCTACAGTCCGGGGTGGACCAGGGCCTCAACCAACAAGCTTCTCCAGCCGGCTCGGTTTCTAGCTAAATGTCTCCAGTTTCGCACGCCAAGTTGGTTGAGGTCCTCTTCCACTTGCGTGCGCCACCTTTTACGCTGTCCACCTCTACTGCGCTGTCCCACGGGGTTGGATTCGAAGACTTTCCGGGCCGGAGCATTGGTGTACATTCGCTCTAGGTGACCCAGCCATCTCAGTCGTTGGCTTTTCACTTTTGTGGCTAGGTCGGTGTCGCTGTACAGCCCATACAGTTCGCTGTTGTATCTTCTTCTCCATTCCCCATCTATGCAGACGGGACCAAAAATCACCCGGAGAATTTTCCTCTCGAAACAGCCTAAAGCGTTCTCATCCACCGTTAACAGTGTCCATGCCTCTGCACCATACATCAGGACCGGTATGATAAGCGTCTTATACAGGGACAGTTTAGTTGCTCGAGAGAGGCTTTGCTTCTCAATTGCCTTCTTAGCCCAAAGAAACAGCGATTGGCAAGAGTAATTCTTCATTTGATCTCAACACTTATATCGTTCGCTGAGTTTATAGCGGATCCTAGGAAGACAAAGTCTCTGACCACCTCAAAATTATAGCTGTCTATAGTGACGTTCTGTCTTAGACGTCGGTGTTGGGTGTCCTTTCTTGTTGACAGCATATATTTCGTTTTGCTTTCATTCACCGTTAAACCCATCTTCTTGGCTTCCTTCTCAATACTCACAAAAGCACCACTGACATCACGCTTTGTTCGTCCGATTATGTCAATGTCGTCAGCGTAAGTCAAGAATAGTACAAAAAATAGTGAACATAACATATCAATTTTAAAATGCAGAGGGCAAACATACGACAATGCTCCAAATATATCCGTTCAGTATAAAGGGATGCAACAGCAAATTCTTCTGACAAATCCATATGCAGTCTATGTACCTTGTGCATCACTCTCTTTAAATCTTGTTGGTCGCTGTGCTGTGGATTGCTGTCTTAACTGTCTTATCACAGTTGATTTTTTTTCTGTCTGCTATACAATTTTTTCCGCTTCAACTAGATGGCTTCAACTAGATGGGAAGCTCATGCTGCAGCTACTTTTGCAATCATTCAATCATATAATAAATTATTAGATACTTTAAACGACATTTCCGAAGATAATACACTAAAAGGAGATGCTAGGAGGGAAGCTGGTGATCTACTAAACAAAATGAATAAACTAGAATTTGCCTTAATGCTTGTGATTTGGAACGATATCTTTAAGTTTTCAAAAAGTCAGTAAAGTTTTGCAAAGCGAAGACGTAACACTACTGACGTGCGCGAATTTGTATAGATCATTGTCCGATCAACTGGAGAAAATGCGTGATAATTTCGACACTATTGAAATGCGCTCTAAAGAACTTCTACCTGATGGCAGCTACATGATTACACGAAAACGAATTCGCAAAAAAATGCTTAACGATGGTAATGCTCCCGATGTAGATTTAAGCCCGAAGGATAAGTTTCGATTAAACGCTTTTTGTATTATTATCGATAAGCTAAGAATACAAATGGATTCCAGAGGTAAAATATATAAAGAAATTTCTGAAAGATTTGATTTTCTTGGCACAAGCAATGAAAAAGTCAACGTTATAGCCTGTGTCCAGCGTTTGGTGTCAAATTATCCGGAAGATTTAAATTCAGAACTTGCTGACGAGTTAATACAATTCCATCGTTATGTGATGCATAAAATGGCAATAATTTTAAATTTTTCAATTAAGCCAATTTATATAAGATTATTTGGGAAGATAAAATTACATCAGCGTTTCTGAATGTAGACACGGCATTACGTTTATTTTTAAGTCTGATGGTGACAAACTGTTTTGCGGAAAGATCATTTAGTCAATTAAAACGCTTAAAAAGTCCTTGTCGAACAATGATAACGCAGGAAAGACTTGATGCACTATCTCTGCTCTGTATTGAGAGTGATTTGCTTCATGAAATAGATTTCGATGAACTTATAAAAAACTTCGCTGCTAAAATAAACAAGAAAACAATATTTCAAAAATTAAGTAAAAAAATCTGTAAAAAAGTCGTATACATATGTACGTACATATTCTTGTAACTAGTAACTACCATTATAAATAAAATTAATTTTTGTTTTATGGAATTCATTGTAATTTGTTTTCTTAAGTATTTAACTTTGTATGTAGTAAACCATACAATAAAAGAGAATATATGCAAAGGGGGCACCATTTACTCTTCAGGCCTAGGGCCCAAAAAAGCTAAATCCGGCGCTGATGATTGGTGTATAGAGGCTTTGAAAGAGATTTGAATTCTTCAAAAAGGGCAATGTAAGAGTTGTGGTCAACTGAAGAAAGAGTTTTTAAATATATTTTCCATGCTCTATTTCTTCTATTTCGGAGCGACCTTAACTCTTTCGTATACGATGAGTGGCAAAAGTTCGTATTTATTAGTGTTTTTATAGGGATAGTATTAGTTATGCAATTATTAAGTATGGTATTACAGTTATTAACTGCTTCGTCAATATTACTAGATACTGATATACTATCTATACCAGATCTAGCTAATTCTTCTGATAGCAACTGAAAGTTTGCCATTCTGAAGTCCAAAGTAAATGAGCGATAATATGCGTTGCTATTTTCTATAACCCTCTACTGCATGAATTATGAAGGAAATGAAAACAAAAATAATTGGACATTAATTAACCTTTATTTGGGGTTAAGAAAAGGTTTTACATAGAATTTTTTTGTACATACATGTATAAAATGTTTTACATAAATAATATGGGTTATCATGCACTAGAGCCATTTTAAATTACAAATTAAGAACCCTTATATGGTTTATTATGTATTAAAGGCTAAATTAATTCAATTTGTTTTGCTTTTGGAGTTTTGTCAAACAATCCGTTTATCATTAAGACACAATAATACGTTTAAGTTCCAGCACAACGTTAATGTTTTTATCCCACAAATTCCACATTTATGGCTATTTTTTGCCAATCTGGCCTATGGTTATAATAATTATTACACCTCAAAGTGTTCAACGAAAAATCATATATTCTATCTCGTTTTCCTCTGAGCGTTCTTGAATTTTTGACGGCCCTGGGCTTCTGTGGCTTGTATGACTGTCTAATGCTTCGCTACCCGTTTAAATTAACAATCCTAGTTTTTTTTTTCAAACACGTCCTCGTCGTCTTCGGAAGATTTGGTTCAAGTTCGTCATCGGAGTAATCGCTCTCGATCTCCGGAATTAAAACTGGAGCTTCTACGATGTTGAAATTCAATACGAGGAACATATTTATCACCAGAATCGGAAGCTAGACTTACATCATTTGAAAACTATCGCACAGATATATCATTAGTTAGTTTATTGTTTCCATAACAACTCTTTGGCTTTCTTCTACAAGTTGAAACATATTTTTACAAAATTCAGTCAGTTAAGTCACTAATGCATATAAGGTTATATATGGGCTTTATAAAAAAGCCTACAATGCATGAAAGATCATATATGGTCTCAAAGAAAAAGCCCCAAAAAAGTCATAAATAATTAAATAAACAAGAAATAAAGCTTATAAACATAAAAAAGAAATTTAAATACATAACAGAACAATTTTGTATTTGATAGGACTTATCTTTTTATTATAAAAAACGTATCCAAAGATCGAACTTTTTTCATTTAGCTGCATTTGGCCAGTGCTCTTTGAACAATGATCTTATTTAGGAATGACGACTCTTTTCCAAAAAACAAAATCCGGTGGATTATAGTAAAATAGACATAGTTTCATTAAATAGTGCATTTTTGTTCCACTCGTGAAATAATAATGGAAATAAATGATAATGAATTTGGTGAACCATATATGGGTTTGTATGCGGTAGAGGGATAATA
This sequence comes from Dasysyrphus tricinctus, assembly GCA_963921185.1. Taxonomy (NCBI): domain Eukaryota; kingdom Metazoa; phylum Arthropoda; class Insecta; order Diptera; family Syrphidae; genus Dasysyrphus; species Dasysyrphus tricinctus. The sequence goes on from OY992534.1 coordinate 24,044,149, forward strand.
TGACTGCTCAAGTCAAGAACTATATGCAAAGGAGGATGGTAACTATCTATATTAGACATTCCAGAACTAGGGTACTAATAGCGTCAGATGAAAATACTAAATCGAGAATTCGATTTTTTGAATTTTAAATACAGCTTTCTTGCTGTAAGTCAGTTGCAATAATTCTATCCAAAAGCTGAAGCTCAGTTTGTGAAGACGTTAAAGATGCTTCTTGAAAACATTCATCCTCAGAGGGAATCCACTCTATTGACGACTAGAAAAGTCAAAATGCGATACCTGGTGGCGAATAAAACAACTGGATAACTACATTATGAAGAAGTTTTACTTTATTATTTAAGTAGGTTAGGTTAGGTTGAAGTGGCTGCCAGTCGTGGAGACTGACACACTTAGACCATGAGTTGGTCCATTGTGATACCACATGAATCTAGGAAACCCTTTTCCTTACTCGGTGAACCATTTGGAGCTTCTTATGAAGCGTAATAGACTGCCAATGTCTAAGTTTCTCAGATCACTAGGATCATTGAAGTAGAACTCACCAAGGTGAAGTCTTCGTCTATGAGATAGAGCAGGGCACGTGCATAGAAGGTGAGGGATCGATTCTATCTCTTCCTCATCCATACAGCTTCTGCAAAAATCGTTAGCGAATACGCCAAGACGCGTTGCGTGCTTGCCTATGAGGCAGTGTCCGGTTATAACACCAATCATGGAGCTGATGTGCAATCTGCTTAGAGAAATCAAACGCTTAGATCGTTTTAAATCCATTACTGGCCAGATTTGTTTTGTTGCCAAACAAGAGGTGATATCATTCCACCTAAGATTTGTTCTCTCTAAGGCATCTTGCTTCAGCAAAAGTTTACATGTAGCGATGGGTATACCTATTTCTGCCTTACTAGGTAGAAGAGGTAAAGTTGTACCATTTTTAGCGAGTTCATCGGCCTTACAATTACCTGGGATGTCCCTATGCCCCGGCACCCAACACAGGTGAATATTAAACTGTTGTGCCATCTCCAGCAGAGACGAACGGCAATTTAGGGCTGTTATAGAGTTAGTAGAGACCGATTCCAGGGATTTAATAGCTGCTTGACTATCCGAGAAGATGCGGATATCTGTAGTTGATATCACGTTTTCCTTCAGCCAAGATAAGGCTTCTTTAATCGCCATAAGTTCCGCCTGGAACACGCTACAATGATTAGGAAGACGGAATGAGAGACTTAATTTTAGTCTTTCTGAGTACACACCGCCACCCACCCCTTCATCAGTTTTCGATCCGTCCGTGTAGATATGAACCGATTCATCTTCCAAGAAAGCCATATCCTCCCAGAGGGTTCTAGAAGGAATGGTGACTTGAAAGTTTAAGCCGAATTGTGGTTTTGGGATGGTGTAGTCAATGCGACTAGGTAGTGACCTGAATGAATTCAGAATGATGGAATGGCCAATATTATTGTTGTACCATTGTGAGGAAGCTTGTAGGCGTAAGGCTGTATTTGCAGCCACCTGTTTGCTAAATATATCGAGGGGAGTCAGATATAGCAGAACGTCTAGAGCGGCAGAGGGTGTCGTGCGAAGCGCACCACTTATGCATAAACAAGCCGAGCGTTGTACTTTGTTTAGTCTGTCGCAGTTTACCGCTTTATCTAGAGCAGTCCACCATACTGCAACACCATATGTGAGAATCGGTCTAATCACCGATGTGTATAGCCAATGAGTAATACGAGGTTGAAGGCCCCATTTGTTCCCAACGGCTTTTTTGCATGAGAAGAGTGCTACTGTGGCCTTCTTGACTCTTTCTTGTATATTAGGTTTCCAACTTAACTTTTTGTCTAAAATAAGACCCAAATATTTTGCCTGATCAGTGAATGTTAATGGAACACCTTTAATAGAGGGAGGATCTACATGAGGGATTTTATATTTCCTTGAGAATAGAACAAGTTCTGTTTTATGAGGGTTGACGCCCAGACCACACCGGTCTGCCCAATTGGTTAGCCTATTTAAAGCATTTTGTAAGAGTTCTTTTAAAGTGGTAGGATGCTTTCCTGATACGGCAATAGCAACATCGTCCGCATAGGCAATCACTCTGTAACCCTCCTCTTCCAGGCATATTAGCAGCTCATTTACCACCAAGTTCCATAGAAGGGGAGAAAGGACACCGCCTTGCGGCGTACCTCTACTAACAGACCTTCTAGCAGAATAGCTACCTAGTTTTGAGTTGATAACCCTGCTCGTCAGCATTTGGTTAATCAATTCTCCAAGCGAACCATCTACCTTCAGAGATGTCAGCGCAGATGCGATTGCAGATGCGTCGACATTATTAAAAGCGCCTTCTATATCTAAGAAAGCAACCATGGTGTACTCTTTGTGATGGAGGGAATATTCAATGGTTCTTACTAAACTATGTAAGGCAGTTTCTACAGATTTCCCTTTGCAGTAAGCATGTTGACTCGTAGACAAAAGTCGCGTGTCAATGCATGATCGTAAGTGGATATCAATCAATCGTTCAAAAGTTTTTAGAAGGAATGATGATAGACTAATAGGTCTGAGATCCTTTGGGTTTACTTGGGAGCACTTTCCAGCTTTGGGTATGAACACAACCCTAACCTCTCTCCAAGACAGGGGGATGTAGACGAGTGCTAAGCAGCTAGTAAAAATAGACTCCAGAATTGGCAGAATTAAATCTTTATTCATCTGGAGTTCGGCTGGTATTATGCCATCTGGTCCCGCAGACTTGTAAGGCTGAAAGCTGTTGAGCGCCCATTGCAGTTTTTCCCTTGTAATCAGACCTTGTGGATAGCTTGGATTCATATCAAACCTATTACGATCGAAGCAATTAATGTTTTGAGAGCTACCAGGGAAGTGAGTATCCAATAGCAAGTTAAGCGATTCTTCGCAGGAATTTGTCCATGAGCCATCAGCATTTTTTAAGCAGCTTGGCATTACTGGATTTGTAGAGAGAATTTTTCTTAGTCTAGATGCCTCTGAAGTTTCTTCTATTTTTCCACAGAAATTTCTCCAGGAGGATCTCTTTGACTTTCTCAATGCTTTCTTATACAGTTTGAGGGTTATTTTATAAGATTCCCAATCTGACACTGCACGAGTGCTTTTAGCTCGATTGAAACACTTGCGACAGTCTTTCCTGAGCGGTTCAAGCCCAGAATCCCACCAATGTGGTTTCTTTTTCCCCCTAACTAGAGTAAGTGGGCAGGATGTAGCCATAGATTTGTTGAGGGCTAATGTGAGATCATTGACCTTGCAGTCAAGTTCATAATTATTAGAAGGAGGATTTAAGAGATCTGGTTTTAATAGCCCCTGGAGTGTAATCCTATATTTGAGCCAGTCGGTTTTTCGAGGGTTTCGAAATTCTACGCGGCAAGGATGTTCATCGATGAGACTGAATTGAATGTATCTGTGATCGGAGAACGAGTGTTCATCCGACACTTTCCAATTCGAGATCTTATGATGAATGGTGTCTGAGACAAGAGTAATATCTAATACTTCCTGTCGGTTTTTAGTGATGAAGGTAGGTTCATTACCCACATTACTTACAATAAGGTTAGTACTTAAAATAAAATCAAAAAGAGACTCACCTCTATTATTGATATCAGTACTTCCCCATACTGTATGATGGGAGTTCGCATCACTCCCAATGATGAGGCATATCTTCTGCCGTTCTGCATGAGCGATCAGTCTCTCCAGTGTATGACCGGGGAGAGGGCCGAGGTGGTCATGGCCCAGATACGCCGACACTAGCCAGTACGTCTCATTGGCCGTTTCGAGCCTTGCGGCGGTGATATCTCTATCGCTGAAATCAGGGAGTAAATATACATTAGTGCTACGCTTAACTAGTATACACGATCTAGGGTCACCTTTATCAGACGCATACAGTACGTAGTATCCAGGAGTCCTGAGTCCACTAACAATGGATTTAACAATCCACGGTTCCTGGATCAGGACAATATCCTCTCCATTCCTGGATAAACGGAGGAGGAGGGAGGCCGAAGCCTTAATGGAGTGTTGGAGATTAATCTGGACTAACTGCAGCATTTTGGCTACAATTAGGCAGATCAACCTCCACCACGGTTTCGTTGAGTTCCTCCGAAGATGAGCCCAAAAGCTCATCCTCACCCAAGGGAACAAGGTTGATGAAGTCTTCGGTCTCCATATCGGTTAGACTGTCGACATTAGAAGAAGACTGTACCGTGATCGAGGATGACCTGGATTCCTCATCACCCATCGGTGGAAAGGTGATGGATGCACCAGGGTCCTCTACCACGGACACAGCTTCAGTGTTTAACAGAGGGACGCGTTCCGCGTCAACCTCGTCTTTTTTGTAAACCTTCAGCGAGATCGAATCGAACCCATACCGAATCATGCCTTTGGTCTGCGCTAAGGGGGCAAGGGAATCCTTATTGATCACGATAATCGCGCTTCTATAAAGACCCCTTACCTCCTCAAGCTTTGCGACTTTCCAGTCATGAGTCGGTAATGAGGGGTTGCTCAACTTGACTATCTGGAGTATTTCCTCCATGCAAGAAGGCTCAGCTGGTATCCAGATGCGGGCTCTAGGTCTGCACGGGATGTCTTCCCTAGCAACAACTTCGAGCTTCGCACCTGGCCAGACCTCGCCTAACCTACTGACAGCAAGCTTATACAGATCGCACGATCTCTGATCCTCACAGACGATGAGTTTGACATGCCCTTGATGCCAACCGCCATCGCCTGTGAGAGGAGGTGGTCCCGGATTATCCCTCATGAGACTCAAGAAGCCTGCCGAGAGCTTCATCCTGACCACCTGCCATTGATCAGGAGAAATCGTACCATCAATATCACTCCTGTCGATAACCGCAACCACGATCTTGTTCTTGTTTTTAAGAGCGTCGCTATAGGATCTGGATCCTCCGGAATGGAGAGTGCTGGCGTTCTGCACTTTGGGACGCTTGGGCACCGGAACGGTTTCATCCAGAGACCTATTACGCTTCGACGTGGAGTCGTCGCTGGTCTGCGCATTCGCTAGAATGCTCTGGGCCCATTTGATCCTGGGGTCCTGCTCCGGCATCCCTTCGACCACCGGTTTATTACCGAGGGTCTTGAGGAGCCTAGCAGCTGACCGCCTGACCCTATAGCCGCCCTTCGACGGCCTATTTCGACGGCTCTCGCGCGATGGTCTCGGGAGAGAGCCCACCCCAGCGGTAGGAGGACCGTTTTTCACAACCCTGGCACCACTAGGCCGGGCTCCCCCTCGAGACGTACTCGGGAGAGCTGCATTAACTCTGGTAGTGGTGGGATCGTTATTCACAACCCCCATCCCACTACTAAAATTAGGTATTACTACCACATCACTACTCTCACTGGGATTAGTATCAGATGAGGGGCCATGACATGCCACAGCCTCCCCACCGACACCAGCCCCAGGAGTAACAGCAAACAGCTTTGTCGCCGTACTGCTGCCCGGTTTAGAAGAGGAACCGGTCTTAACTTCTTTTTCTTCTTCTAAGTTTTTTTGTTTGTTTGTTTTGTTTTGTTTTGACATATAAATTTTGGACCCACGAGTATCGAATAAAGGGTGGTCACTCTACACAGGGATTCGTGTATGCAGAGAAGGCAAGCTGATCCGAAAAGTGCCAAAAATCGGATACTCCGTTAACGACTGGGCTAGTATTTTTAATTGGGCCCCCAGCCAGGCTGATCATCGGCACGGGTCGTATAACACCTTAGATCCAGCCCAATAGGAAAATTGGAGAGGGTGAGGAAGGGAAAATGATAAGAAAGAGTGACAGACAGCCATTCGCCGTACTGTCAAGGAAAGGATTAATGTGTTTAGGAAAACACGTCGAACAGCGATACGCCGTACCGACATGGAGGAAACCTCGATGAACAGCTTTTTCGCCGTGCCTCCGAGGGGGATAACGTTGGACAGCTATTCGCCGTGCCGACGAGGGACAAGGATGGACAAGGATTGGGAAGGTTTAGGAAGTGAAGCGCCCTTTGGTTTCAGGACTCATCTGGAGTTAAACTCGAGAATCTTTGACCTTACTCAGCTTCTACAACTCGACAAGTTCGACGCTCAGGTAGAAGCGATTATTTAAGTAAAAATATAGTTTTTATATTTATTAGAATAGTTTTTCTTCTTTTAATAAATAATTTAGGAAAAAACACTTCACAAATCACATACGATTTACAACAAATTTTGACATCTTATGTAGTTATTCTGTTGCATTTTTTGCCCAGTAGAGTACTGCCTCCAGTCGTCAATAGACGTTAAATTAATAGAGAAGTAATATGGTGCTGTTGGAGCAAGACAATTCAATAATAAAATCTAGAGCCTTAGAGAGTTCAACATTGACTGCGTTCGAGCCTTTTGGAGGAATGTATGCATTTAATATATAAATAAATTTTGACTGTATGGATGGCTAACTTTATGCAAATTAGTTCAATTGATAAATTGAAAGGAAATATAATACGTGAAGATATTAATTTATTTCGAACTGCGAAATAAAACACCACCACCCACTTCTTTTGGTGTATCAACAGGTGTTAGGAAATAACGCCCAAGGAAAAAGCGCCCAAATCGATTTGGAAATAACGCCCAAAAAAACACTGAACAAATTGTTGTTGTATTTTTTTTCTCATTTTGGGAAATATTTCCTAATTTTGCTTTATTTCATAAAATGAAACAATGCCCAAATTGATAAATTAAAATAGCAAAATGGGAAATAAAGCCCAAAATAGGAAACATTGCCAAAAAAATTGCAATATAAGGAAATATCGCCCAAATGCAATCGGGGCGATTCCAGATTCTTTAAATGCAAAAAGAAACTTTGCATACACTCAACCTCGCACCCACCCCATATCCTATAACGAGCCCAAGCAGGGGGTTGCAGGGGGGCAGCATGCCCCCCCATACATACCTCACTGTATATTCGTGAATTTGTATCTACATTTCACAAACCTAATAAATCCTCTCCTTTATTTGGTTTGTGAAATTTAAAAATTTGCGAATAAGCAGTGAGTGAAATGTAGATACAAATTCACCAATAAACAGTGAGGTATGTATGGGGGGGGGGCATGCTGCCCCCCTGCAACCCCCCTGCTTGGGCTCATTATAGGATTTGGGTTGGGTGCGAGGTTGAGTATATGCAAAGTTTCTTTTGCATTTATAATAATTGTAACTGTATCATTTTGAGATCTTAAACAGATATTACCATCACAAAAATTTCTTAAAATTTTGACTATTCATTGAAATAAAGTTTGGAAATACCACCCAAAATTGAAGAAATATCGCCTAAATTCTACAAAAACAATTTACATGCAAAATATTTGGGCGACATTTCCATTTTATTATTTGGGTTCAAAGTTGTTTTGGGCAATATTTCCAATTTCTTCTTTGCTTTTGGGTGATAAAAATATTTTTGGACGATGTTTCCAAATCGATTTGGGCGCTATTTCCTTGGGTGTTATTTCCTAACGCCGTATCAACATGACGATCTTTTCTATAAACTAAGAACTCTTTGTTCTGTGTCCAAAAAGCTTGAATTAAGACAGGTTTCTGTCAAAATAAAGATGTTATGTGAAAATGCCTGCGAGTTAACATAGATGTCAGCAGTTTTAGTACGAAGCTCTCTTACATTTTGATAGAAGAGGGTAATCCTATTAAGTTTTTTGAGGATGCTCTTAGAAGTATTTGTAGGGATACAGTTTCTAGCTATTAAGTGGCTTACAATCTCTTCAGGAACAATATCTGGTTCAAGTCGAGATATGAAAACTGTTTTCAGTTTGGAGACAGCTTCGATGGGTCTTGGATCGGTAAAAATATTAGATACAGTAATACAATCCGCTTCAGGAATAGTGCTTGGAACCGTCACTAAATCTTCATTCGCTATCTGAACCGGACAAGGTAAATCCGAAGGCTAGGAGGATTAAGGTTTGTTCGTTTAGGGGGTGGGCTAGTATTTTTGATATCTAATGTGGTATCCCGACCTCTTTTTTTGCTCTTTTTGGCATCAGATTTGACATCACTGCGCACTGTTGAACTGCACTGCGCAATCAAATCATCATCCACTAGCAAACTCAATGGAGGGGGAGATTCCTGTATTAGGTCATCAGTGGATGTTACGATATCCAGCGGATCATTTGGGAGAGTCAATAAGCTAAAATATGAGACTGCTTTGTTAAAATTACAGACAAGCTCTTCCCCTTAGAAAGTTTTACAATGTCTGATTTGAAAACAGACATTTTAAAAGCCAAATGAGACAGGGAGAGCTTACGGCAATTCGTGTATTAGGTCATCAGTGGATGTTACGATATCCACCGGATCATTTGGGAGAGTCAATGAGCTAACATTTGAGACTGCTTTGTTAAAATTACAGACAAGCTCTTCAAATCTCTTAGAAAGTTTTACAATATCTGATTTGAAATCAGACATTTTAAAAGCCAATTGAGACAGGGAGAGCTTACGGCAATTCGTACAATACCAATATGCAAATTTAGAATTTGTTATCTTCTCAATAAACACTAGACTGTTTCAAAAAAAAATTTTAGTTTTCGATTTTCTTCCAAACAGGCTCAAAAGTTTTATTTAAGCAAAAAAAGACGTCTGTCAAAATTTGAGCCCTTAAAATTCATGTTTAGACATGCCTCATCGCAGATTTCGGTTTTCCATACGATTTGTATTGGAGAAAACACCTGTTTGTGTTTGGAATTTTATAACTTAATAATGACAAGTATTTAAACTAACGGCATATGTTTTTCTTGTAGAAAATTGAACGTTCTTCAAAAAAGTTCTTAACATGTTTTATCGTAAATCCAGCCGTTTTAAAGTTACAGTCAGTCAAACTCATTCCATAAAATTCCCATACATTTACTTAACGTAAAATTAGCATTATTTTAGTAATTGAAGATATTATGGTAGTTAATATCACTCTTATCGAAAAATTACTTAAGACCTTTTTTGTAGAGGACCAATTTGCCTTTCCAATGGTGCCTCACAATATTACTTCACTTCAACTAATACAGTTATATCACAATAATTAGTCGCTTTTAAATTAATTTTTAGTGGGAAATTACATGGAAGTTCCCTAATTAAACTCGGCAGAAAATTGTTTAAAACAGAAACTAAAATATACTTTTCCAAAGGTTTTTGGGGTGCTGAGCTCGAATCAGAAGTCAAAAATATTCTATTATTTCACGTTTATGAAATATTGCCGTTTGAAAATTGAAAAAAAGAAGTTTTTCGCTGCAAATAAACTTTTTTTCAATTTTCCATACGGCAATATCTCACAAATGTGACGTAGTAGAATATTTCTGACTTCCGATTCTAGTTCAGCACCCAAAAACCTTTGGAAAAGTATATTTTAGTTTCTGTTTCAAAAAATGTTGAGTTGAATAAGGGAATTTCCATGTAATTTCCCACTAAAAATTAATTTAAAAGCGACTAATTATTGTAATATAACTGTATTAGTTGAAGTGAAGTAATATTGTGAGGCACCATTGGAAAGGAAAATTGGTCCTCTACAAAAAAGGTCTTAAGTAATTTTTCGATAAGAGTAATATTAACTACCATAATATCTTCAATTACTAAAATAATGCTAATTTTACGTTAAATAAATGTATGGGAATTTTATGGAATGAGTTTGACTGACTGTAACTTTAAAACGGCTGGATTTATGATAAAACATGTCGAGACCTTTTTTGAAGAACGTTTAATTTTCTACAAGAAAAACATATGCCGTTAGTTTAAATACTTGTCATTATTAAGTTATAAAATTCCAAACACAAACAGGTGTTTTCTCCCATACAAATCGTATGGAAAACCGAAATCTGCGATGAGGCATGTCTTAACATGAATTTTAAGGGCTCAAATTTTCGAAATAGTAACTAAGTTTCAAAAATGAAGTTTCGAAAGGCAAAGTTTCGAAGGATAAAGTTTCGAAAAACCAATGTTTCGAAAAGACAAAGTTTCGAAAAGATAAAGTTTCGAAAATCAAAATTTCGAAAAACGAAGTTTCGAAAGGAGAAAGTTTCGAAAAGTCAAAGTTTCGGAAGAGAAAGTATCGAAGGACAAAGTTTCGAAAAAAAAGTTCCGAAATCCTCGGAACTTAGTTGTTCCTTGAGCGATTCAAACGAGATTGACACAGGTGATAGCTGATACGGAATAAGAAAAGAAAAAAAAATATTTTAAAAGTAGGGTGCTCCAAAAATATGTCAAAATATTGCAACTTCGTTGTTCCTTGAGCGATTTCAATCAAATTGACACAGGCGACAGTTGATATAGAATTAAAAATAAAAAAAATATTTGCATTAGGTTGTTCCGAAAAAAATGTCAACTTCGTTGTTCATTGAGCGATTTCAACGAAATTGACACAGGTGATAGCTGATACGGAATTAGAAAAGAAAAAAATATTTTCAAAGTAGGGTGCTCCAAAAATATGTCAACATATTGCAACTTCGTTGTTCCTGGAGTGATTTCAACGAAATTCACAAAGGTGATAGCTGATACAGAATTAAAAACGAAAAAAATATTTGCATTAGGGTGTTCCAAAAAAAATGTCAACTTCGTTGTTCTTTGAGCGATTTCAACGAAATTGACACAAGTGATAGCTGATACGGAATTAGAAAAGAAAAAAATATTTTCAAAGTAGGGTGCTCCAAAAATATGTCAACACATTGCAACTTCGTTGTTCCTTGAGCTATTTCAATCTAATTGACACAGGCAACAGTTGATATAGAATAAAAATAAAAAAAAAATATTTGCATTAGGGTGTTAAAAAAAAAAATTAACGCACTAAAATTTTTTTTTCTTCAACATCCACAGTTAAGGATGTTTCTGAAAAGCTGTATTATAATATTCACTACAATATAATGTAAGTATGAAACCCATTACCAACATTAAGAAGTTTGTATGGAACCATGTTTTTGTTTCCTGGGCTAGATATCAAAGTTCCATTCCACACAATATGTCAAATAGATTTATATATGGTGGGAAAAAAGATTTTTGTCTCATAAAAATGAGCTCTGAAATAATTCTCATCTGAGAAATCGAACAATTTGAGAAGTGGGCTTGATTGTTGTGGCTGGAGGTGAATTTAACTTGAATTGTTTTCTATATTTTTACTTGCCAATATCGTTAGTGCCGTTTCTGAAAAACCAATTAATAATAAAAGTGGGTAGGCATGGCAGTAGGTGGACTCTGTTGAAACTATTTTTATATTTTTTCCTCGTTCATAAGAATAAACTATGATAATTTCATCGAAGTTAATGAAAAAGGAAGCCTCCGAAAGTTGGTAAGGAGGCGGTTGATGTGGTGGTCAAAGACTCACGCAAATCGTAGTATTCTTAGGCAACAAAAGGAGGTTCATTGTTTTCCCATCAATGCACCGTAGACCGTACATCAATTAAAGTTTTTCAAGCTGAAAGCAAAGTGAATACACTGATTGTGTCGACAGCAGCGCCACTTCCAAGCTGAATAATGTAAATTGTATGATTGTGCATGAAGATACTGCTTGTTGTTATGACTCCTGTTCCTAATGGTCAGCGTTATATTTGCATGATTTTTTAAGAAAAAAGAACGCAAGCATCAGAAGGATCTTCATTTAAGTATCTGGCTTTTTGACACATCAGGCTCCCATAATGTCTCTTATTTCAGTATGCTACTAGTTGTGGCACAACGTCCGCTTCCTATAAGAAATAAGGGAACATCACATCCTTAAAGCTTCAAGGAAATAGAGAGTTGCAAGATAGAGATGGTGTTTTCAACAAGCCAGGTGTCGCTCATGAGGAATCTTTTTTCTTTCAAAAAAGATATTGATTATGATTACACATGCGAATTATTGCAAAGGAGTCAATAGAACTAAAGTTTGATTTGAATAGTCTTCCACCAGCAGAACAACAATCATTCAGAGTCTACACCAGGTAGAATTGAATGTTCCTTCTTTCGAGTGCCTCTGTTAATCAGGTGGGTCACAAGCAGTGTTGTCACTTTACCACAATTGTGGTAGATCTACCACTTTTTTTCAAGATATTGATAATCTACCACTTCTACCACTGAAGTAAAAAATTCTACCACTTTTTGCTCATCCATAACAAATAAAATTTGAAACTGAAAAGATAATCCGATCATTCAGGAAAAAAATTCCCAAACAATTTTCATGAGAAATCACCTTTGTGAATTTCGTTGAAATCACTCCAGGAACAACTAAGTTGCAATGTGTTGACATATTTTTGGAGCACCCTACTTTGAAAATATTTTTTTCCTTTCTAATTCCGTATCAGCTATCACCTGTGTCAATTTCGTTGAAATCGCTCAAGGAACAACGAAGTTGCAATATTTTGACATATTTTTGGAGCACCCTACTTTGAAAATATTTTTTTTCTTTTCTAATTTCGTATCAGCTATCACCTGTGTCAATTTCGTTGAAATCGCTCAAGGAACAATGAAGTTGACATTTTTTTTGGAACACCCTAATGCAAATATTTTTTTTGTTTTTAGTTCTGTATCAGCTATTACCTTTGTGAATTTCGTTGAAATCACTCCAGGAACAACGAAGTTGCAATATGTTGACATATTTTTGGAGCACCCTACTTTTAAAATATTTTTTCTTTTCTTATTCCGTATCAGCTTTCACCTGTGTCAATTTCGTTGAAATCGCTCAAGGAACAATGAAGTTGACATTTTTTTTTGGAACACCCTAATGCAAATATTTTCTTTGTTTTTAGTTCTGTATCAGCTAATACCTTTGTGAATTTCGTTGAAATCACTCCAGGAACAACGAAGTTGCAATATGTTGACATATTTTTGGAGCACCCTACTTTGAAAATATGTTTTTCTTTTCTAATTCCGTATCAGCTATCACCTGTGTCAATTTCGTTGAAATCGCTCAAGGAACAACGAAGTTGACATTTTTTTTGGAACATCCTAATGCAAACATTTTTTTTATTTTTAATTCTATATCACCTGTCGCCTGTGTCAATTTGATTGAAATCGCTCAAGGAACAACGAAGTTGCAATATTTTGACATATTTTTGGAGCACCCTACTTTTAAAATATTTTTTTTCTTTTCTAATTTCGTATCAGCTATCGCCTGTGTCAATCTCGTTTGAATCGCTCAAGGAACAACGAAGTTCCGAGGGTTTCGGAACTTTTTTTTTCGAAACTTTGTCCTTCGATACTTTCTCTTCCGAAACTTTGACTTTTCGAAACTTTCTCCTTTCGAAACTTCGTTTTTCAAAATTTTGATTTTCGAAACTTTATCTTTTCGAAACTTTGTCCTTTCGAAACTTTGGTTTTTCGAAACTTTATCCTTCGAAACTTTGCCTTTCGAAACTTTAGGTTTCGAAACTCTGGCGGATTCCCCAAATTTTCACAGACGTCTTTTTTGCTTAAATAAAACTTTTGAGCCTTTTTGAAAGACATTTTTTTTTTTTTTGAAACAGTCTAATAAACACATTAGTTGAACCAATGCATTTAGCGTGGTAAAGATTTCCACAGGCATATAATGGGGTTGAATTTAAGCCCTCAGGGCAGTTTTTGGCATAGCAAACCATTTCGATAAAGAAAACAAAAATAATGAAAAAAGAAAATTGTACAAATTTTGAGAAATGTAAGAAAAAAAATATAAAAATAGAAATAATAATAAAAAAAGGGATGAAAAACACGAGGACTCGAACCCACACAGTGAAGATCAGGGAGCCTAGTGCTTTTTTTTTTTTTTTTTTTTTTTTTTTTTGTAAATTCATTTTTATTTTCAATTCATCTTAAAACTATCTTAAAGCTAGACAAAAATTCATAAAAAACTAGCCTACTTATCAATATCTTACAACTAACTTACTGGCCCCATTCGGGCGCTCTAAGTTAAACTAATAACTTAATGCTAATGCCTTTCGGCCTAAGAACTATCTTAAAACTAGAATCCATATCGGTTTTATTTTTCACCGAGAAGAATTTATAAAAAACTCGGTATCCTTTGTCTTTATTTTTTGTTTTATATAAAACTTACAAACTAAATAAAACTAAATTAAATCTAATTAAAACTAATTAAAACTAATTATAACTAATTAAAACTAATTAAAACTACTATAAAACTACTTAAAGCTACTTACAAACTACTTACAGACTACCTACAAACTAGAACAGCCACAGCAAGCATTTTCGGGTTTTTATAATTTTTTTTGTGTTTTTATTGGTTTTATAATTTTTTTTTTTTTTTTTTTTGTGTTTTTATTGGTTTTTTTTTTTTTTTTTTTTTTGGTGCCACCCTGACTGTCCCTGCTTAAAACTAACTACCTAAACCTATGTAAGTCGGCCATGGCATAGAAAAATGGAGTCAACTTTTAAATATCCGAAGAATCTTCGTGTTCAGGTTTCAACCACCAGAACTGGTTCTCCTGCTTTACCCTATCTCTTCGGTCCCGATCGGACACAGTCCTACTGAACCGAAGGTGCTCCGCTCCGTGTTGTGCGAGGACGTCTCGACTGTAAAGGAGCCGCCGATCCACAGTTCTACGGCCGACGTGGTAGATTAGCGGAACCGCCGCTCTATCCTGGATCAGCCCTCGACTGTCTAAGTAGAGGAATGCATCGGGCGGAATAAAGCCGCTTAGACGCACACTCTCGTAGTAATCGTTTTTAGGGTAATAAGCCCCAAAAATTAAGCTGTTGGTCGAGGACATTGCTCTTGCAATGTGACCTCGGATAAGCTTCAGCAAGAAATTATCTATCCTGTTTATGTTGGCGCCGTTGTATAGAACCAGGTTGGAATAATAATGTTTGTACTCCGACTCTGGTGTTCTGTGTAATCCAAGGCAGCGTCTAAGACACTGCCTCTCAAACACCCGAATCTTTTCCATTTGAGATGGGGCAACGTTGAACCAAACCGAGCACCCATAGGGAATCATCGGCCGTATGAGGGCCATGTAGCAAATCACCTTCACCCTGCTGTCAAGCCGGCTGCTATAAAACAACCGTTTTGTCAGGGCAAAAGCTCCCCTAGCCCTGGATAGAGCAGCATTTATATGTCTGTCGAAATACAAATACTGATCCATCCAGATGCCAAGGTACTTTACTACACTTTTACTCGCCAGAGGCTGTCCATTTGGTCCTACGATCACCAGCTTACGCCAGTTCTTTCTCGTATCCCTTGTGGCTCCATGCAACGGAGTCCTAAACAAGATAGTTTCTGATTTCTGGAAGTTGATTTTCAACTTCCAGTCATCGCAATATCGCTGAATCTTCTCGAAGTCACGCTGCAAAAGAATTCTGATGACCTCGACTTTTGGAGCTGTTCTGTACGCAATTAGATCGTCGGCATACGCAATTGCCTGAGTTAGACTACTTATCAGATCGCTGGTGTAAATGCTGAATAGAATCGGCGAGTTGACCGCTCCCTGCTGAAGACCATTTTTAATATTAAAGGTTGTGGCAGAAGTCACATTGCCACTCTTGACAACAAACTTTCTACCATTTAGCATATCATAAAGCATATATAACAGTGGTTTACTAATGCCCAGTCTGGTCAGCTTTAGATAAAGACCCTCTAGCCATACGGTGTCGAAGGCCTTCTCCAAATCAACCAGACAGGCACCCGTACACTGCTTTTTAGATTTGTTCCATTGGACATCAGAAACGAGTTTAGACGCGGCATGAATGGTGTCATGTCCCGCCTTAAAACCGAACTGATTATCCGGTATGATATTATTGTCCTCTGCCCACTTTGACAGAGCTCTATTGATAACTTTTTCGAATACCTTGCTGATACTCGGAAGAAGACTTATCGACCGGAGATTCGCCGGATTGGAGTTGTCCTTTCCCTTTTTCGGGAGAGGATGCACCACAGCCGTCTTCCACCGCACTGGATAATATGCATTATTCAGAGCGTTGTTAAACAGTGTGGTATAAATGTCTACTGCTTCTTGGGGTAAATGTCGAAGTACAACGTTGGATATGCCATCGACTCCTGCTGACTTCTTCTTCTTTAATGAATCGAAGATGAGCTGAAGCTCCACCTTCGTAATTAACAGGGAACTGGGCCCATTTCGTTCGGCGATTATGGCGTTTGCCAAATGATCTTCATTGAACCCGGTGAAACCGAGGTTCTCTGATCGCCATTGCGTGATGTCATTCCGAAGGTAGAAGTGGTGGAGCAAGGCTCTGTTCTCCAGGTCATGGTTCGGGCGAATGCATGCATTCACCTTGTACACTTGCTGGAAAGCAGCCCCCACAGCCTCCACTTTCTCCTGCGGATCTTCGACAATAAAGAGGTCATCGTCCAAGACGGCGTCCTCTGGATCAATTCCTGCTGTCAGAAGTACGTCTCTGTTATCAGTCGTTCTCTGGAGCTTAAGACACGGAAGGTCGTTCTGATCATTCCTTCTAAATATTTTGTTAATTTGGGGAAACATACTCGGGTCACTTGAATTAACAGCCCGAATTTTGTTGTCCCAATACAAATTAATCGACAACCGATAATTTTCCTTAATAAGCTGGTTGATGTTCTTGATCGAAGACTTCAGTGTCCTAATCTCCAGATCGTGTGGGTCAGTAAACCGTCGGTACAAGAGTTTGAGTCTTGTCAGCAGTCCACTTTTTTGTCTGTGTAATGCGTCAATGGTCGCATTCCGGTACATGTCAGTTGCGTCCCGTTGTTTGTACTTTGGTATCGTTCTGTCCATTGTTCGTTTGATTGTCTCGTCCATTTGTTCAAGGTATTGGTCTATTTCGTTATTTGTCAAATTCCTGTCATTTGGTGGGGATATGTTATTCGAACTGATTTCGCTCGATAAGGCGTTGGTAAAGCGTGGCCAGCGCACCTTACTGTAATTGTAAGTATGCACAGGCACATACTCATCCAACTCCACGAGCTCGTTCGGAAGCTGTATTACGGCGGCGAGTCCGCAGTGGTCACTGTCGTACTCGATCGTTCGTAAACAGTTTCTTGGTCTTTGACCCACAGTGTCCGTAATTGTCAGTCTTGAGTCTATTAGCAATAGATCCAGATAGGCACCGCTTCTTGGAAACGATGGCCGATCCGTAGCCAGCAGGTCGACACGGGAGCCTAGTGCTTACTATCTGCACCACCACCGGCGGTAATAAATATTGTGAATCAAATATTTAATAATAACTAAACACAGAATTTTAAAATGAGTAAAATGGGTTTAGGAAAAAAGAGAGCGGGACAACACTAAGGACTAGGCTACATGAAGTTGAAAGCCTAGGCTTAAGAAGAAAAAAGTAGGGGAAATAACTATTATTAAGGTATAAATGCACATACACAATAACACAGATATAATATTAGAAGGAAAGAAAAAAAAAATTGTTTAAATTCACTCAAATAGAGAAACACAAATTTTGGTTACTTAAAAAATCTTATCAAGCTATTTAAATTTTAATTTAAAGACACAAAAACACATTAATTAAACAAAACGTAACTAATTTAATTACAATTCTAAACTATTAAGTGAATTAAAGAAGTAACACAAATAAACATTAACGAGATACAAATAAATAAATAAGCACAAGCGATGTGCACACACAACAAACTAGAACAAACCAAAGTGCTGTCCACTTCTCAAAAAAATTGCAGGCTTTTGTGAATCGCTATCTACGCCATATTCTAAAAATTTGCTTGCCACAAATTATATCAAAGGAAGAATTGTGGCGCAGGACAAGTCAAGAGCAACTGGACGTTGACATAAGAAAGCGTAAATGGCAATGGATTATAGTCACACACTGAGGAAACCACATGATGAAATTGCAAAGCAGTCCTTTGAATGTAATCCTCAGGGTGCATGGCGGATCAGAAGACCAAGAACAACATGGAAATCAACAGTTCTAGCAGAAGCAGACTCCCAGAGAAAGACGTGGCCACAGTTAAAATATCTAGCTGCCGACCGTGAAGGATGAAAACGATGGTGCAGTGTAATAACAACCGCGGTAAAAACGCCCGTGGGCGTTATTACACAAAATAAAAGGAAAAAACACCCACGGTTTTTTTTTCATTTTGAAATGGCAATAAGACCCAAGAAAGAAAAGAAATAGCAACCGTGGGTGTTATTGCCTTTTGGATTTGGCATTTAAGCCCACACTTAAAGTATGAAAAATCTCAAAATGATACAGTATTATTGTTGGATATATAGCATAAATTCAAAGTTTCTTAAGATACAGATTCTGCAAATGCAAAAGAAACTTTGGATACACCCAACCTCGCACCCACCCCAAATCCTATAGTGAGCCCAAGTAGGGGGGTTTCCTCCATACATAACTCACTGTTTAATCGCAAATTTAAAAATTCCACAAACCAAATAAAGTAGCCCCTGCTTGGGCTCATTATAGGATTTGGGGTGGGTGCGAGGTTGGTGTATGTAAAGTTTCTTTTGCGTTTGAAGAATTTCGAAATTCGGCTTTATTTCGCTCGGCATTATTGCACGTCACCAAAATTTTATATAAATATTAACTAAGGGATTTTGTTATTCTTCTAAAAAGAAATTTGAAAATACTTTCGTTATATTAAAATATTTTAAAGGATGTTAAATTTGAGCCTTGTTTTATTTTGTTCAGTGGGTCTTTTTTCCATGTATAGTTGGAATTAAGACCCAAAAGGAAAAAGAAACAAGACCCGCGGCTTTTATTTCCATTTCAAAAAGGAAAAAAACCCCGTGTGTGTTTTTTTCATTTTATTTTGGGTAATATCGTCCACGGGTGTTATTACCGCGGGTGTTATTACACTGCACCGGAAACGATTTGTTGGCGCCCTATGCCCCAATCGAGGTAACAGGACTTAATGATGATGATCTGTTGACAAACAATTCTACCATCTCCACGACCGCGACAACGGTAACGCCCAACGCAGCATTGGAAATCAGCCATAATCAAAATTTGTTTGTCATTATAAAAGTTGTAAAATAAACAAATTTTTTTCGATGTTTCGATAAATCATTCCTTTTATAAAACACTATTAAAAAATTCATAAACAAGGATAGGTACTATGTATAAATATATCTAAGATATTTTGATTTTAAATATTATTATTATTTTTTAACATGAATGATCATTAAAATTAAAAAATCTAATAGTTTTTTTTTATGAATTATAAAACTAAAATCAACAAGAAAATAAAGAATTGCTGCCGTTTTTCGGCCTTAAAGACACGGGTTAATGACCCCGGACAAATTCAATAAATATGTTTGGAACTATCGAAGAGCATAATGGGAGTTTAGAATAGATAGACCGGTAACTATATGATGGTAACTAGTTTTCTCGAATTCCCCATCATCGTAATGTGAAACACGATTAAAACCTCATCTGTTTAAAGTCAAATTGACGTTTGTGTTGCAATTTGTTGAACAGCAAGTTGTCAGACCTCTTTTAATTAATTTAATTAAAAAAGAATATAGTGAACAAAAACTGTATAAAGTTCTAAAAATTATAAGATAACTAAACGAGGCAAGGCATATAAAAATCCGAGTAACTGCCTGAACAGAATGCAAGACGCAGCTGGAATAGATGTCAAAAATGCTGCAGTAAAAGTTAAAAATTGTTCAACTCTTGCAGCTCCGGCTGCAGCATTTTTGACAACTATTCCAGCACCGTCTTGCATTCTGTACAGGCAGTAAGTGTAAGTTGTAGTCCTTACTGTAGTCTGACCTGCGAGTCAGAAGTACATGCATAAAATTAAAAGGAAATTCGACGAAACGTCACCAGAAAAAACGATCGCTCTAAAAAAAACAACAAACCATGTCACTCGTTGGCAATATGAGCGTTTCGGATTTCGTAGTTGTGCTGGATTCGAGGATAAAGGATTTGGCTACAAAGGACGACTTAAAAGCCATGAGCGAGGAGATGAAGACTCTACGAAACGAGAACCTGTACCTGCATACAAAAGTTGGAAATTAAGTGTGCTCGTATGGAAGATCTCTATGAAAATATCCTACAAAAGCAAAGAGAAGGCAACGTCATCTGCCACATGACCACCCAAGAAGGAAAAGATTGCAGGGAAGAGCTTCAAGCCATCTTCAAGAGTGTTCTACATTTGCCAAACTGTCTCAATGATTGACAGGTCAAAGAGATTCGCTCTAATAGACCTGAAACACATAGTTTTATGCTAAAGATTACACCAACGGAGGCAGGGTCAATGCTTAGACAATGGAAGCTTCTTGGTAACTCAGGGATCTCAATTCATAAGGACTTCACTCCCTACATCCGAACAAAGAGGAAGAAGTTGATAGGGGTAAAAATCGCGGTTAAAAAGTGCAATCCCGATGTAAATATCATTCTCCGAGATGACAGACTTTACGTTGACGACAAGTTGTTTACGTGGAACGCGACGGAAGGTCTTAAGCAAGGAAATCGGGACGGAATAGGATTTTTGGCATAGAAATACCTAAACATAAACCTCGAATTTTTGCAAGGAGATAATAAATCACAAAATGTTAACAAAAACGATGAGTCAAACCAAGTGTCAAATAATCCAGAGTTGGTATTGTCAACGATTGCCGCGCCATCTTCAAGTTCATCTGGAAATGTTGGAGATCTTTTAACGAAGTACAGTAAGGTGCTTGTTCAGATTCAAGAAAGAGGAAACTAATGGCATACATTTCACGTACCGAGTGTTTTCAAATATAACATGTATCGAAGATTCATCAAATGAGATTGGCATACCAAGTGTTTACATAGTTCCAGTCTACCTTAACTGTAACAACTGGCGAAATGACTACAACAGACTTTTGGACATGTTAAAAAACTTTGGTAAGGAAAATATTTTATTGATTGGCGATTTTAATGGGCGAACCGCGGCTAATAGCCCAGGAAAAATGTACAAATAAATTGCCATTCTGCGGAAAAATTCCAAGTGAAGATTTTTTAATGCAATTATCTTTATTTGTGCATAAGAAATATGCATGCGAAAGTCTACAAACGAAACTGGCTTGCGTTAAAAGTTATTCAAGGTAAAATGTCAAAAATACCGGTTCTCCACGTATAACTTTGAAACGGTACATGGAATTAAAAAAGTAATTCAGACAAAACTTGTAGATAATGGGATTATCTACAAGGAATGTAAAAAAACACTTTTTTTTATCGACTGATGGTAAACGTAAATTGATGAAAATATCCCTTTTTTGCGTAAAACTCAGAAATGGTGAGTGCTATTGAAAAAATTTGTAGGCAAGGTTTGTACACTATGTTACCCTCTATTAAAAAAAATATTTAATTTTTTCTAAGAGTGATAATTTTAAAGATATAATTATTTGAAAAATTTCGTCAAAAACCTGAAATTCCAGACTTTTGCTTTTAAATCTTAAATCTTGTCATAAAATAACTTATGTTCAGCTTATGGATTATAATGTAATCTACAAAAAATATTAACACACTTTTTTCCACACGAGTGACCAGTAACAAGATATTGCTACTTCAAAAAGGCTAAGTATTGAAAATAAAGACTTTTCGCTTACCACTCTTAAACGGTAAATTTTATTTTTACACAGTTTGTAGGTTATTTACCCTTCTACAAGAAAATACATTTTTTTGTTTTGCGGTTATTTAAAAGATATATGATTATTTTGGTTGTCTTAGTTTTGTTGTCGTTGGAAGAGGGATTCATTCTTGTAACATGATTGGTAACACCTCAGTTAAATCAGTTATCAAAATATTATCTGGAGCTCGCGAAGGTTTTAAGTTGTGTTGTATAAATGCTCGTAGCCTTAATATGGATAAGCTGGATTTTATGAAATATGTGTTCGAATCTTCAGGGTTGGATGTCATTTGCGTTACTGAGACATGGTTTAAACCAGATATTCATAGTAGCACATATGATATCGATAGCTATTACTTGACAAGAAATGATAGAATCACTGATACAGTTGGGGGTGGGGTTGCAGTATATTGCAATGCATCACTAAAAAGTAAGGTTATTGGAAAGTCTGAGAATGGTGGAGTTGAGTTTCTTATTTTAGAGATAACGGATGGTAATATAAAGACTATTTTGGGTGTTGTTTATAATCCCAATAGAAGTATTTCCCCCGAACCCTTTTTTTCAGCTCTTCAACAGTTCTCTGCCTCTTACGAGCATATTATTGTCTGCGGTGATTTCAATGCAGACCTTTTGTTATTGGATAGTAGGGCCAAACAACTTAGAGATGAAATTGCGACACACGGACTTTCTGTTTCGAACACCTATGCCACCCGTTTTGCTCCTAACTCTACTCCGAGTCTTCTTGACCTTATAATCGTTTCTGACATATCGAATGTTATTTTACAGGATCAATTGTCTCTTGATGGTATATCTGACCATGATCTGGTTTTCTGTACATACAACATTGATTTTTCACGTGTATCTACCCCATTGTCTTTTCAGTTCAGAGACTTTAAATCTATTAATAACCCTGCACTACAGGCAGATGCAACCAATTTTCCCTGGCATCTTTGTCATCAATTCTCAAATTCAAATGATAAAGTAAATTATTTTCAATCATTGCTTCTTGAATTATTTGAAAAACATGTTCCACTCAAAACAGTCTCAGTACGAAGCAAAAATTGTCCTTGGTTTACCTCTGATGTCCACAGGTCTATCAAGAATCGGAGAAAATTTTACTCAAAGTGGAAGTTAAACCCCACGACTGCAAATTGGGAACTTGTTTGCAATTCTCGAAACAATGCAACTCTTATAACTCGCAGAGCCAAAAAAAGTTTTTTCATGTCCAAGTTGGATACTAACCAGTCGTCTCGAAAGCTTTGGGGCAATCTACGCTCAATTGGAATCGGTAAAAAGGAGACTATTCAAAATTTTCCTGATCCCAATGAACTTAACGAGACCTTTGTTTTGAAAGACGTTCAACAACCTAATTTTGTTCCCAACATTGAAATTCCAAGTGAACCATCAACGGTATTCGAGTTTGAAGTTATTTCAGAATATGATGTCCTTGAAAGCATTCGTTCCATCAAATCAGATGCTTTTGGTGAGGATGGTGTGCCAATTTGCTTTTTAAAAATGATTTTGCCACATGTTTCCAATACTTTGACACACTTAATTAATTTTTGCATAACCTCTTCATCTTTTCCAGAAAGCTGGAAAAAAGCTAAGGTCATTCCTGTGGCTAAAAAGTCGAATGCTAGGTCTTGCTTGGACTTTCGTCCCATAAGTATTCTTCCATGTCTGTCAAAAGTCTTTGAGAAAATTCTAGTCTCACAGATATCTAATCACCTAAATAGATTTAATTTGTTGTCACCACATCAGTCTGGGTTCCGTGCACATCATAGCTGTCAAACAGCGATGATTAAGGTTCTTGATGATATTAGGATTGAATTTGACCGTGACAATTTAACCATTCTCTGTTTACTTGATTTCTCAAAGGCTTTTGACATAGTTAACCATGATATACTGTGCAAAAAGCTGAAGCACTACTTTGGGTTTCACGATAGAGCTGTGTGTCTTATTAAAGATTATCTTTGTAACCGAAGCCAAAGAGTACATTTTGGACAGTTACAATCTGAGTCTTTGAGCTTGCAAATGGGTGTACCGCAAGGTTCTATTTTAGGACCTGTATTGTTCTGTATTTACATAAATGACCTTCCAAAAGCATGCTCGAGTGTACTGCTACATCTATACGCAGATGATGTACAAATGTATATATCCCGTCCACTTGGCTTGCAGGAAGATTTGGTATGTAGATTAAATGAGGATCTCACAGCAATATCCAATTGGTCACTCCAGAATGGCCTTACGCTTAATCCAAAAAAGTCCCAACTCATCGCGATATCCAAAAAGCAGTTTGATACGTCACTTTTGCCCCCAATTTTTCTACTTCAATCTCAGCTTGACTTTGCCGACAGTGTAACCAGTCTTGGTATTAAGGTGAATAAATCACTTTCAGCTGAAAACCACACTAATTATATAGTCAGTAGAATTTACGCTGGGCTCCGTAAGCTCTGGTTATTTTCTGCCCTTACCCCCGTTAATACTAAACTCAGGCTCATAAAAACTTTGCTTTTGCCCTTAATTACCTATGGTTATACCGTGTATTGTAAACCTGATTCTCATTCCCAACACAAGCTCCTTGTCGCTTTTAATGACATGATTAGATATGTGTATGGACTTCGGAGACATGAGCACATATCGCATTATCATCGGCTTGTCCTTGGATGCTCCCTTCAGCATTTTCTTGATGCTAGATGTTGTATATTCTTACACAAAATTATTCAAAGTAAAACACCTTTATACATTTATGAAAAATTTACATTTGCTCAATCCCTAAGAACTTTAAAGATTTTGGTACCACATTTTAACTATTTGAACTCTTCGCGGCTCTTCAAGATCTATGCAACGAAGCTATGGAACTCTCTCCCAGTGGCTATTAAGAAAATTATAAATGTTTTAAATTTCAGAAATGCAATTACTTCTGAATTTCGCTAAACTCCTCAAAGCATTTCTAAATAAATTATAGGTAAATGAAAGAAAATTAAACAGGTTCTTTTCTACAATAAAATCTCACATTACATACATAATTGTAAATAAAATAAAATAAAATATTATTCATTTATATTCATAACTATAGTTACAAATTTTATCTATACGTATATTATTTAGGTTTTTTTTTTATTTAATAAAGTAAAATAATTGCTTCTTATCCAACTGTTAGGTACTATAAAAGACAAAGTCTTACTGTACATTTGTATTTAATAAATTGAATTGAATTGAATTGAATTGAAATAATATTTTATATAAAATGCACAAAAGTCAAACATAACGGTATTTTGCGGTTTTCTCTTAAATGGTGAAGTTTTTGAAAAATAATTTATACTTTTTGTATATACAATTTTATTCTCTATAAGAACTTTTATGAAGACTTTTTCGATATAAGGCCCCAATAAAAAGATATTGAGAATTCAAAAAGTATCAATTTTCGAAAATGCTGGTTTTTCCGGCCCAAAATGATTCGCCCAGCGACATAAATAATAATAGGGTTTTTTAGAGAGACAAAGTAAAAACATTTTTTAAATACTGAGGGGGGTGTCTATCTCCCCCCAATCAACCGGGAGGAGCAATTTTCTGAAAATAGTACTAAAATTAAAAAAAAAATGCAATTAAAACAAATGGCAGCACTTAAAATAAAGTACTATATTTTTTTTGAGATTTTCAAATTTGTTCTTTAATTATTTTATCAAAAAGTTATTCTGCCAATAGTTTTCGAGAATATACCTTCAAACCAACATTAAAAAAAAAACTGAAAAACATTTTATAGGAACCTACTGTTCTTTTTTCAAAATATGAAATTAGGAATTATATTAGTTTCTATTATGCACTTTTCCTGTAATTTTTAAATGAACACTGAAAACCAGATGGTTTTATGCCATCTAGTTTTCGAGAAAATTGTAAACTAATAACACTATTTTTATATTATATGTTTTTTTTTGGTATTATATCTAGGAAAAATGCATTACCACTTCGGGAAAATTCCAAGTTAAAATTTTTAAGCACAATTATCTTAATTTTCTCATAATCAATACTAGTGCAAAAGTCTACACACGAATCTGGCTTGCGCTAAGAGTTATTCAAGGTCAAACACCAGCAGAATGTTCTTTAAGAACATAACCTTTTTTTTGGATAGTATCAAGGAAAAAATTCATTTCCACTTATGCCAATTTAAAGATAATAGCGCTTAAAAATTATAACTTGGAATTTTCCTAAGTGGAAATGAATTTTTTCATTGATACTATCCAAAAAAAAGGTTATGTTCTTAAAGAACATTCTGCTGGTCTTTGACCTTGAATAACTCTTAGCGCAAGCCAGATTCGTGTGTAGACTTTTGCACTAGTATTGATTATGAGAAAATTAAGATAATTGCGCTTAAAAATTTTAACTTGGAATTTTCCCGAAGTGGTAATGCATTGTTCCTAGATATGCTACCAAAAAAAATATAATATAAAAATAGTGTTATTAGTTTACAATTTTCTCGAAAACTAGATGGCATAAAACCATCTGGTTCTCAGTGTTCATTTAAAAATTACAGGAAAAGTGTATAATAGAAACTAATATAATTCCTGATTGCATATTTTGAAAAAAGAACAGTAGGTACATATATAATGTTTTTTCATTTTTTTTTTTAATGTTGGTTTGAAGGTATTTTTCTCGAAAACTATTGGCAGAATAACTTATTTTGAAAAAATAATTAAAGAACAAACTTGAAAATCTCAAAAAAAATATAGTACTTTATTTTAAGTGCTGCCATTTGTTTTAAATGTATTTTTTTTTTTTAATTTTAGTACTATTTTCAGAAAATTTCTCCTCCCGGTTGATTGGGGGGAGATAGACACCACCCTCAGTATTAAAAAATGTTTTTACTTTGTCTCTCTAAAAAACCCTATTATTATTTTATGTCGCTGGGCGAATCATTTTGGGCCGGAAAAACCAGCATTTTCGAAAATTGATATTTTTGGAGTCTCAATGGGCCTTACTAATAGTCAAACACTAATGTCGACTATTAGCTAACTGAGAGGTTAAAATAAAATGTGGAGCTTAAACGGAATGCTACCAATAAAGAATTTTAACCTCTAGCTAACAAAATCCTCAGACTTCCCTTGAATCTACTACAATTTGCATCAAATTCCATCAAACAAAACCGCACACTACAATAACACAAATGAAAACATAGAAGAAGAAATACCCAAACACAAATGCATTGGCACAGGGTTGGCGTGCAGTTACACGGCTAAATTCTGGGGCACCCAAGGAAAGCAAGATAAAAAAAAATCATTGAGGTGCTTCTGTCAATTTTGCCGAGCTATAGGAAAGTGTATAAAGATTTTAAAACGTTAAAAAAAAAGTAAAAAAAAGCTATTCAAACTAAATAAAAAAGTGAAACAAAAGTAAATACAGTGAATACTTGCAATACTTATATTTAAAAAATAAATATGTATAAGACAACATGCGGCATTAAATAATGTAAGAACACCTATAATACGGAGTGAACAAATTTTTCATTACTTACTGTGAAGTTTTGCCTCATATTCTACATAAAGTTATGTGAAGTGGAGTTCTTTAGGTAAATAAATTATGTAAGAATACTTTTAAAATGACATAAGACTTCTTGCCGAAAATACAAAACTGAGATGATAGTTAGGGCCAACAGCAAAAAGACCCTTAAGAATATATAACTGAAAACGTTGAAAATAACTCTGCGCTTCAGACACTTAATGGATTTGAGCGCCTTGTCATACTCATAACCAACAAAACTGAGGCCGTCCCTGCTGGACGAGAATTTCTCATTTGACAGATGAATCTCTACTAAATCACTTGATTGAAGTATATTTTTATTTACAACAAATTAGATTAATAATAGCAAAATATCATGAAATATCAATTGA
Organism: Dasysyrphus tricinctus; assembly: GCA_963921185.1. NCBI lineage: Eukaryota > Metazoa > Arthropoda > Insecta > Diptera > Syrphidae > Dasysyrphus > Dasysyrphus tricinctus. The sequence goes on from OY992534.1 coordinate 24,071,489, forward strand.
AAAGTTTTCAATTTCAATTCAATTCAATTTCTTTTATTGAACATTATATATACAATCTGGCTTATAACTAATATGATACTATGATAAATTTACATTTGTTGGCACATAGGGGGCCTAACGTTATACAATGTCTTAAGTTTATCAAATTATAGATATATAAATTACATGTCAAAAAATTTAAATTAAAAGTCGGCTGACTTAATCGTCCTCAGGGTGTTCATTCCCGGTTGTCAATGGTGTTTTTGGTGTAGGTTGGGGGAAGTTTTGGCGTTTAGCCACGGTAGAAGGCTGACCCAATGTCAGCGTAGAACGAGACTGCTTCCTCGTTGTCCATGATTATGTTGTCATCAAGTGCTTCCATTACACTGAGGTACCTTGGCTCCGGATGTCGTTGCTCAGTGGTCATCCTTCTCATTAGCTGATTCGGGTGGTCGATGATGTTCCGTACTAGTCTCTTCGCTGAAAGGACTAGGTATTTGTCCAGCGGGATTATGTTGGCTTCGGAGTAGAGATGTTCGTTCCTGTAGTGTTTCCGCCGCTGCCGGTCGAAGTACAGTCCGGTGCAAATTCTGAGAATCTTCCTTTCGAATACTTGAAGCTCCTTCATGGCTGTCTTGGAGATTGAAAACCAGACTGGGAAGGAGTAGCTGATGATAGGTCGTAAGAGCTGCTTGTAGATCAGTAACTTCGTTGGTTGGCTTAGTCCTTTTCTTTTCTTCATCAATGGATGTAGACGGTGAAAGGCCCAGCTGGCTTTTTTGAGTACATTTTTTGAGTGCGGGTTGAACCTTAGCAACTCATTGAACTGGACTCCCAGGTACTTCACATTCTTTTTGGCAGCTATGATGGATCCGTCAGGGAGTCTCAAGATCAGATTTCTGCAGTTGGCTGCGGTGCGAAGACCTCTACCAGTTGAAGGCCTCCTGAAGCAGACAAGTTCCGACTTGGAAGTGTTGATTCGGATGCCCCATTTCGTGTAGAAATTGAAGAGTCTGTTGATGTGGGCCTCTACTTGTCGGACGGTGATAAACGGTGACATTGATGATGCATAGGTGAGCGAGTCGTCGGCGTATAGCAGGTTCTCGCATCCAATTGGGGCAGGTTGGTCGGATGTCATCAGGCTGTAGAGGAAGGGGCCAAGTTTTGAACCTTGGGCGACTCCGGCTCTGATATTCTTCATGTTTGACTTACAATTGTCTAGTTGTACGAAAAATTTCCTGAAAGAAAGAAAAGAAAAAAGAATTTTTGTTAGTGGCGGTGGTACCTGTAATAGATGAAGTTTATGTATTAGGGCTTCTATCCAAACGCTATCAAATGCTTTCTCAACATCCAGAAAGCATCCGACGGTGACACGATGACTGTTGAGGGAGGTGGTGATATCGTGTTGGAACTTCAGCAGCGGATGCAGCGTTGAGTGCTTTTCTCGAAAGCCAAACTGCATGTCAGGGATGATTGAGTTTTCATTGCAGAATTTCTTCAGCCTCCGGAGGATTACTTCTTCCAATAATTTGCTGATATTGTTGAGAAGTGATATTGGCCTGTAGTTGGATATTAGGTTGGAAGCACCTTTCTTCGGGATTGCCACAATCTTCGCTGTTTTCCACGTCTGGGGGAAGTAGCAGTTGTTGATGCAGTTGTTAAGGATGATTGTGAGGAAGATCATTACTGCTTGTGGAAACCTTTTCAGGATGTAATTGGAAACGCCATCTGGTCCAGATGATTTTTTTGGCTTTGCATTGCCGATGATCTCTGCTACCTCCTCTAGATTGCATAGATGTGGACTATCGGTGGGATCACTTGCTGGATTGGTGTCATCGAAACTGATTATATCCGGATTTGGCTGTAGGGTTTGCTGAATTGATGCTTCTACTTCTTGTAGGAAGGTCGGGTCAGTAGGTGGGTTCGGTGTGAAGTTTCCTTCGAAGTAGTTGGCGAACGCTTCCACCTTGTCCTGGGCTGAGGTTGCTTCAATGTTGTTGCTGATAATGGATTCAGGCATCTGAGGCTGTTTTCCAATGATCCTATTGATGTTTTTGAATGCATCAGGTCCTGGCTTAATTGCTTGCAATCTTCTCTGGTACTGGATATTGTTATGGTGTTGAATTGAGTTCCGGAACATGATGTTGACTTGCTGTAGCTCATTCCAAACTGTCTGGTAGTTGATATTTGTCGTATTTAGCTCGCTTCGATGGATCCGCTGGAGTCGTTTTCTTAGCCGCTGTCTGTGAGCATACAAATTCTGGACGTAATCAGGAAGGTGTTGGTACCTGTCCTTTGACGTCCTAGGCCGCTTTTGCTTCTCCAGGGCTTCAGATACGGCATGTTCGAGGTTGTCAATAGCTGCATCGATTTCGGTATCCAGCAGTTTCCTGTTTGAAGGTGGAAGAGTTATGTTGTCTTCGATGTCCCTGTGAAGTCTTTCAATATCCAGCCGTCTGAAGTTGATGAAGTTATCCGGAGTTTCTGTTGATAGGAGTATTGGTTGGTTCAGGTTGATAGACAGTTGAACAGCTTCGTGATCCGAGTCGCTTTGTATAACTGTACAGATATAATTCCGGATTTCCGGAAGAATGTGTACAAGGTTCGAGGAGGCCAGGAAGAAGTCCAGCGTTGATGGCGTTCTAGGGAAGGTCGGCTTCGGCTGGGATATAACCACCAGAGAATGTTCATTGCTGTTCAGTTCCATCCAATCTACAATTGCCTTGCCTTCGTTGCTGATTTTGGAGTCCAACCATAGGTGATGTCTCGCATTGAAATCACCTCCAATGATGCCATAGGTGCTTTGCTTCAGGATGCTGTTGAGGATGAGCAGGTCACTATGTATGTTCCTTGCAGAGGATGCGCACTTGAAGTATGTGCTGATGACTGTAAGGGTCTCACCTCTTCCTAGGGTCATCGTGATGGCGGTGGCTTCACTAGTCTTTAGTCGTGGGATAATGACTTCTTTTATACTGGGGGAGAATTTGTCTTTTATGAAGACTGCTGTTCCAACGCGGTCCTCGTTTTTGTCCTGCCGGTACGTTTTGTATCCTTTGATGTTGATGTTGTTTTGTTTGGTCACTTTCGTCTCGCTGATGAGGGCAGTATCAGGGGTATTGTTCTTCATGAATAGGTTGAATGACGTCCTCTTATCTAGGCTGTATAATGAATTAACATTATACGTCAGGATGCGGAGTTTCTTCAATGGCATATTTCGAAGACGAAGGCGGCCAAGACCGCGGACTTGTCTTTATCACTAAGTTGATTGTAGTTGGATGGAACGGCATTCCGGGCTTTATCCATGATGGAGATGAGGTTGGACCCGAGGAGCCGCTGGACTTCATTGTTGAGGTTCATGGATGGGGAAGTTGCTGAAGTTCTTGTCGGTTTGACAGAGGCTGTCTTCACAGGGATGGTTTTGGCTGTAATCCTTGGCTGCTGTTGATGCTGCGTTTTCGTTGTTGATGGTCTGGGTGTTGAATTCTGTCTGGCCATTGCTGCGTAGCTGACTGATGGACGGGTTACCACACAAGCTGATTTAGCGACGAACTCTTTGTGCGCCTTCTTCTCTGCAATCACCTTGTTCCTCTCTGTTAGGCGGGCCTTTAGAGTGGGGCAGCCCTTGAAGCTTGCAGGATGTCCTTCTTTCTGACAGTTGGCACACCATACGTCCAGTCCTGTGTTCTCCTTTCGCTTGCATTGTCCGGGCTCGTGGTCTTCTTTGCACTTGACGCACACGTATTGGCGGCCACAGTTGGTGGCTACGTGTCCGAAGCGCTGGCAGTTCCGGCACTGGACGATGTCATTGGACTTCATTCGCTCCCAATGAACCCTCTGGTTCATTATTAATTGAAAAGTTTTCTACGATAGTTTATTAACCTAAAAAACCTCACTTCACATTACTTTATGTGGAAATATCAGACAAAACTCACTTTTGAAATGAAATATTTGCACACTCTTTATTATAGGCGTTTTTTTTTAGGATTTAATGCAGCACCGCGTATTTTTTTATATTTTATTTAAAAAAGTATTGAAAGTGTTCATTACACTAATTATATTACACTTCTTCAATTAGTTTAATAAAGTTTTTATCACTTGTTAAACGATTCGAAATCTCAAAACATCATTTTTTCATTTCATTTCATTTTCATTTTTCATTTCATTTCATTCATTTTTTTTTTGTTCAAGGAGTGAAGATAAGTATTGCCGTATTCTTTTTTAACAGCAACTTTTTCAGTACTAGGTATAGTAAATAATTTTTTTGGTTCAAGGAGTGAAGATAAGTATTGCCGTATTCTTTTTTAACAGCAACTTTTTCAGTACTATAGTAAGTAATTCGTTCAAAGGGTTTGGACGATTTTAATTTTTTTTTTTATGTACATAGTTGATAAACATAATGCAAGAACATGCATATTTTGAGTAAACTTCATAGTTTTCTGACATTATGTACACACCAGCATGAAATTGCTACGGAAACAAATTATTTTCTGTTGGGATTTTTACAGTGATATTTCTGTTCCCGTCAACTTAAAAGATAATTTTTTTTGGGATCAGAGTACTGTTGTTTCCATTGTTTTTTTTAGAAAATGTATCCTTTTTAATTCCAATAACCGACCGACTTTCTGAATTCATGCAAACTTTACCAAATGACGCTATTTTATGCGAAACGATTTTTCATACATTAATTTCTCTGAAAAGTAATCCTAAGAATGACTACGTACGTATGTTAACGTGTATAGGTGTGCTCTCTGACAAAAACACTACCAAAACATAACAGTAATGAACGAAGCCACTGGAAGACTTTTGGAAAACAGAAGGAGTTAAAAAGGACTACAAGGAGTGACCGAAGAAAAACGACATGATTGACAATCATTTTGAAGTTTGTCTCGTTATGTTTTTGACAAGACGTTTGTGGAAATATAAATATTCTTTAAAAATATTTGATTAACTTATATAATGTTAAATAAATAAAAAACTATGAAAAAATCCTTTCCCGTTCAACACAAAAAATTACTTTTTAGATATACGTAATTTGGTATGCAAATATATAAAACGGAATCAAAAAATTATGCTCATACTCAACGTAAATGCAGACGTACTAAATATTTATGAAAAAAATAAATAATCTGTTCCTGTTGCAATACATAAATATATACTCGTAAACAATAAATAAAGTTTTTCTAGATAAAGTTATTCTTTTTCACTGTAAAACAATGATCTGAATATTGAAACCAATTCATGAAAATACCTATTGAAATCTACCTGCTAACTTGGGAAAAGATTTAAGTATTAAATACAAATTAAAATACCATAAAACAGCACTAGAGCAACACTTTTTATTTAGTGTTCGACTTTAAACATGGATTTCTATGTATTAAATTTTGACTTATTGCTAACGACTAAACTAGAGATTAAATTCGTTATTGGTATGAGGATTTTCTAAAATCGGGAAATTTTCTTTTAAGTTTAACACTAAATTTGATTATTATAAAGGCCCAATATCTTTTTATTTGGGCCTTATATCGAAAAAGTCTTCATAAAAGTTCTTATAGAGAATATTATTGTATATACAAAAAGTATAAATTATTTTTTAAAAACTTCACCATTTAAGAGAAAACCGCACAATACCGTTATTTTTGACTTTTGTGCATTTTATATAAAATATTATATCTTTTAAATAACCGCAAAACAAAATAAATTTTTATTTTCTTGTAGAAGGGTAAATAACCAACAAACTGTGTAAAAATAAAATTTCTAACATATACCGTTTAAGAGTGGTAAGCGAAAAGTCTTTAGTTTCAATACTTAGCCTTTTTGAAGTAGCAATATCTTGTTACTGGTCACTCGTGTGGAAAGATTAATCTATAAGCTGAACATAAATTATTTTATGACAATTTCGTTATTTAAGATTTAAAAGCAAAAGTCTGGAATTTCAGGTTCTTGACAAAATTTTTCAAATAATTATATCTTTAAAATTATATATTCAAAAATTATATATTTATCTACATAGACAAGTACAGCTTAAAGGTAGAACTATAATAGTCGGAAGGGCACTGAAGCTAATGTCAAAAACCAACGAAAAGTTGCTTTCCGTACCGAAAAAAGGGGAACACACCCATAATGTATTTATCATCTTTCTCTTTTTGGCATTCCTATTTCACCAAATGTCAGTTTTACTTAAGTGAGGTGCGCTCGGGAGCGCACCTCACTTCCGTAACCAAAGTTGAACGAAACTTGACGAAACGCTCCACTTCGCAACTATAGTCGCGTCAAATGCTTTCCATGTATTCGCTTGTTTTCTTCCGACCACTTAAGTGCCCCTCCGAGCATTATAGTTCTAGCTTAAGAATGTCTACGAATATGTTCCATTGAGTTGAAGGAAAAGGCTAGAGACCCTTCCCCCTTTCCCACTCCAGGCAGTAAAGGCGGAAAAGAGAAATGCAGCGTTTCGTAGCGTTTAGGTTGCAAAAATCGAATTCTTGACCAAGCCTTAAGGAAAAACTGGAGGCCCCAAGGAGTTTCACTTTATACACATGTTTCTGTTTAGAAAAAAATTTGTCTAAAAATATTTTAGAGAGTACTAAAAAAGTCTTAAATATCGAGTTTCAAAAAAATCGATGACAATGTTTTCGAAATATTTGATTTTCCAAAAAAAAAATAGAAACATTTTTTAAAAATCCAAAAAATACTTTTTAAAAAATTTTGGTACTCGAAACTATTAATATTGTTTGAAAGCTTCTGTATACAAAAATAATTTAAATTCGTCTTACCGTTTCGAAGAAAATCAAAAATTTAAAAAATGGTTCTTTGGGAGGTACCATTGATAACCATTTTTGAAAAATGGTTTTCCACCCAAAGAAAGCCTTTACTAAAATAAATCTATTGATTTTTTTTAAGAAAAGTTGTCGAGCCGTATTTGAGAAAAATATGATAATGTAAATTTGCTAAAAAAAATGTATGGCAGGTACCGTTATTTTTGGTTCTGAAAAAAATGAAAAAAGTGGGCATAATCACTAAAAACCACTATGTACCAAGTTTGAAGAAAATCGATTTAGCCGTTTAGGCTGTAGACGAACAGACAGACAGAATTGTGCCACCAACTTTTTTGGTGTTATCTATCATCGTAATATCATGTTTGATTGTTATTTCAAAAACCCAAAACTTGCCTTATCCTATAATCGCAAGTAAAAAACTTCTTTATGGTAATTTAGTAATGTTATTTAGTAAAGTTAAAAAAATTTAATTATCTCCTACTTTGTTAAAGCAAGTGTGTTGATTTTGACAATTATTCTAAACTTTGAAGAAACTAGATGGCAACTCTAGAACTAGGAAAAATTTTAAACTAGACTTTTATTTTTGACTTAACTGGTCATGACTCCCTAATACACCCTGTTTGAGCGTATAATCGAACAAATCCATCAAAACAGCCAAAAATGCCATTCATAAAGCTTTAAAAACTTAAAATCAGCCTAGTTTGAATGACTATTTCTCGGTCGATTTTTATCCAAACGGTTTTTTTAAATGTATTTTAAAGAAAATTTAATTATCTTTCTTTTATATGGAGTAATGCATATACCTATCTCTACTGCTAAGAAAGTTATAAGCAAATACGTAAAAAAAAAAAACAAAAAATGCGATTTTTCACATTTTTTCCAATGATTTTTTTAAAATTTAGCTAACTAAAATTTTTTTTTTTTTTTTGAAAAATCCATCCATGGTAAATTTTATTCTCTTCAAAAAAGTTTTTGAGAATTATCTCGAAATCTTGCATCGTTTTCGAGTTAAATGCAAAAAACCAAAAAGAGTTCTTTTTCACCTCCCTCTAAAAAATGCACCCTCCAATTTAATAGCACTCCGCGGTTTTCTCATCTTCAATGACCCCTTTGATGATTTTTCAATAAAATCCTATGAACGTCTTACTTCTTTATTGCCCTGTTTTTTAGGACATAATCAATAGCCATTAGCGTAGCTAGGGGGGGGCGAAGGGGGCGGTCGCCCCGGGCGCCAGGAGTTAGGGGCGGCAAATCGGAAAATCATCTTCGTTGTTCATGGGATGTTGTAAACCAATTACAAAAGTTTTTTTTAGTGAAAATTTTATTAAATTTTTATCAGAAAACATACAATTTTTATAGTATTCAAATTTGTAGGGGCAGTAAAATCATCCTCGTTGTTCATGAGGAGTTGGAAATAAACAAAAGTTTAATTTTTGTTTAATAAATAATTCAATCAATTTTTATTAAATTGAAATCAAGAGGGGCGCAAATCATCATCGTTGTTTATTACAGAAGTTGGAAATAAACAAAAAAGTATTATTTTTTTAAGTTAAAAATTCTATAACATTTGAATAGGTATATGAACGTACAATTTTTCACTGTGTTCAAATCACTAGGGGCGGCAGAATCATGACCATTGCTCATTATAGAAGTAGGTAATAAACACAACAGTTTATTTTTAAATTAACAATTCTTTCAAATTTTGAAACAAAATGATGGCTTTCGTAATGACCATTCTCTCTTGTAGTAGCCTTACATATATAGTCTAAGAGCCGACAGCAAATTTCGGGAGTGGAGGTATAACCAAAATCGGTGTATGAGGGATTATTGGTACATGTATCGTGATATCAAGTACCAAAGTCTGGCAGGTTTTGTTTTCAGCCTTTGGGAGGGGTGGGGGGTTATAAAGTGCTAGATCCCCTGATTTATTTTCAGGGTTATAACATCTTAAATTTATTTTTAAAAAATTGGATATGATTCCCTGTCATTTTTCCTAAGCATAAACACCACAATCTTGACGGTCCAATTAATAGAACTCAAGATATAACCATTTTACGTGAACCTTATCATCCCTTTTTTGGAGATTTTCAACAAAACAAAAAATCAATAAATAAAGTCTCCACAAAAACGCCAATAAGGTTTGCTTAAAAAGGTAAAATAATGGGTCCTGTTTATCGGATTACCAAGATAAAAGTCTTGAAACTTAGGGAAAATGACAGAGCATCATATCCAATTTTTTAAAAGTGAATTGAAGTTCTAATGACCCTACCATATATATAGGAAACTACTCGGCTTTTAAACCCCCACCCCCACCAAAGGCTGAAAACAAAACCTGCCAGACTTTCATATTCCAAATCACGATACATGTACCTATAATCCCTCATACTCCGATTTTGGTTATACCTCCACTCCCAAAATTTGCTGTCGGCTCTTGGTCTAATAGGTACATGTCTGTTAATTCCCTCAATTTAGAGATCAGAGGGGTTGAATTTTTTCAGAAAATTTTTCGCGTTAGATTTAAAAAAAAAAATGCTGTAGATTGAATATTTTCGGAGATGATTTGTTTTTGTTTTTTTTTTTTTTTGTTTAAATAAAAAATAAATATTATTTAAATAAACTGATGAATGAATAAAAATAAATAAAATATTACATTAGTTTTTTTTAAACATAAAACCAGCAAACAAAAAATCTCCTAATAATACATAATGGCTGAATTCAACACAAAGAATAAAAAAACAAATGTGAGTTTTTTTTGCGAAGATTATTTTTTTTTCGTAAAATGAAGTGCAGTATGTAGATTTTGCAGCAGATTTATTTTGAGAAAAAATGCATTAGATCAACAATCTACTACAATTTCAGTGAAGTAATAACTCTGTAGTCAGACACTCAGTAGTGACTTAGCCGTGGCTTTGACCCTCTCATGGTTCATTATCATTTTCATTTGATCTGAGAAATATGAACAGTATGCAATTTCTCAGTTTTGCTATCGAGTACTGATGCAACAATAGGCGTGTCTCACCCAGTGAGCGCTCAATATCAAGTTGACGTAGGCGGAATGTTTTGGTGGAATAAGATTCCCTGTTCAATCGTACTGAAATTATGGAAACAAAATTTTAACTTTGCTTTAAATATTTAAATGTTATAGCACAAAACTTTATAAAATTAATGAAAAATACTAAGATCAATTTATTTTTCCTGTTTATCAACATTTAACTTCTATTTTGTATTTTTGGTAGCATTTTTGTATATTTGCCCATCACCAATAAATTGCAATTTAGCTGTAAAATGAACAGTTTTAGCTGAGAAAGAATATTGAGAAATAAATCCAAAAAATTTTCGTCTCAGTTATCTCTGAAGAAAATCTCAGGGCTCAGGTGAGATTTTTTGTCCCACTTTAAAAATCTCTGAGCTCCCAGAGATTTTATTTGGTGAGACACGCCCAATGAACAATTATGAGCTTCACTATTTTTGGACGAAAGGAAACATTAAAAAATTTCAAGTCTCATGTGCCTATATTATATACAGTCGGTTTAAAGTTAAATCTTAGTAGGTCAGAAAAAAAATTCATTCAGCAGATATTGCGGCAAAGTGGCGTGTATCAATATTTCGTAGAATGTAATTCCTTGCATTTATAAAAAAATACTTTCAAATTTTGTCGGCAACCTTAAGACCGATAATATGAAGGTATATGTCACAAAATTTCTTAATAAAGTATTGTTAGACCGAAGGGGCGGCACATTATTGTTTTGCCCCGGGCGGCAAATATCCTAGCTACGCCACTGTCAATAGCCTATACATAGGGAAACTGAAACTACAAACTCAACGAACTTAACAAATGCCTTAGCATGCTATTCCATTTCAATTGTTTACTGTTTTTATTTAACTTTTTACTAGAGATATGCTTTTACATGGTCCTATTTTAAATTTAAAATTTATTTTTTTATTCTTTTTTTTCTTTCTTAATTTTATGTATTAATAACTTTTTAAATTTTGTAACCACTTGCCAACCTTTTTTCTCTCAGCGTGCGTTCGTATCGCATTTAAAAAGAAGTTATTGTTTTATTTAGGCATCAGTTCAACGTATTAACTATTTATCCTTATTTTCTATATAAAATAATTTTATGCATAAGTTCAGATATCGAACTTGCCGTCATACATGGTGTAAATGGACCCCAGCACGTGCGTGATCTGGGGGGATAGAGGCGTGGGATTATTTATTTAGTCGTAGAAAAAAAACTTTAAGGTGGCAAACCCCTGTATTGTATATCTGTAAGCCTCTCAGAAGAACAATACATTTTTCAAGGCCAATTAAAATTCTGCAAAAGCTTTACAAGTTCCTATAAAATACGATTTGAATTTTGATTGGGTGGAATGTGATTTGAGTATAAAATGCATATAATGTTACAGCTACCAATGTGAATGCTTTTGTGGGTTGCTATGGAAATTCCAATCCACCATTCACGACACTTGTTTGAATAGGTTTTATTGGAAGCTCATTTTTTTTCAATTCGCTTTCCACGAAAAAGAATCTAATCAGGAGTGGAATCGGCTAAGGTGATTGGTGATTGTCACATTTATGATAATCAAAATGTGATCACTTTTTATTTTCCGTCTGTGTAAGGTGATCACCAAAAATTATTATAAAATTGGTATCACTTTGAAAGACAAGTACTGTGACCTGTCAAAAATTCATTTATTTGATTTTGAAATATTAAGAAGTTGTCTCACAAATTATAATAATTATAATTTAGCCCATCCGAACTAACTTGCATTTGGCATCCACCAAATACAAGAAAATTGCATTTGCACACTACTGGAATCGGGCAATAGGAGAGGAGAAATGTGGGTTAATCAAACTGTAGCTGGCAAATCTATGAACCGAAAAATATGTGTATGCAAATGTGTTTCTAATAGCCGAATGTCTTATGGACCTATGCACTTGCGGAAACCCGGCGTGTGCTATTTCGCTAAAAAAGAAATATGTTCATTTTGTTGATTTGTTGGAAAAAATGAAGTTTTTGTATGGGGAGATTCGAAATCAATTTCATGAAAACGAAGGTGTTGGAATGTTTTAGTGGCCTTGAACCATCTTCGCCTAATTGCCATTGAATGAAACAGAAGATTATATTTGTGAACGTCTAGCAGAACTTATACATACATATGTGTATGGACAGAATTATGTGCTCGGGTTTGCTTCTAATGTTAATCCTCAGAGAGTCGCATATTTCCGTTGTACCTAAATATTTTTCATTTTCCACATTTTGGTTTGGTAAAAATGATTTCACAGGCACTAATAGATTAGTTTTTCTTTTTCAACCTCAGAAATTCAAAATAAAATTAGGATTTTATATGAAAAAATTATAGTTTAAAAAACTAAAAACACGCTTTTAGAGATAATCAAACTAAAAAGTAAAAAATAATTCTTAGCATGAGAATAAAATCACCGAAGACAAAATTAATGTCACTGTTCTAAAAGCGGGGAGTGCCTTGTATGACAAAGTGTGTTAATATTTTTTGTAGATTACATTATAATCCATAAGCTGAACATAAATTATTTTATGACAAGATTAAAGATTTAAAAGCAAAAGTCTGGAATTTCAGGTTTTTGACGAAATTTTTCAAATAATTATATCTTTAAAATTATCACTCTTAGAAAAAATTAAATATTTTTTTTAATAGAGGGTAACATAGTGTACAAACCTTGCCTACAAATGTTTTCAATAACACTCACCATTTCTGAGTTATACGCAAAAAAGGGATATTTTCGTCAATTTACGTTTTTTGAAACGCCGATATCTTCTTAACCATCAGTCAGAGAAAAAAAAGTGTTTTAACATTTGTTGTAGATAATCGCATTATCTACAAGTTTTGTCTGCATTACTTTTTAATTCCATGTACCGTTTCAAAGTTATACGTGGAAAACCCGTATTTTCGACATTTAACCTTGAATAACTTTTAACGCAAGCCAGTTTCGTTTGTAGACTTTCGCATGCGTATTCCTTATGCACAAATAAAGATAATTGCATTCAAAAATCTTCACTTGGAATTTTTCCGCAGGGAAAGTACATTTTTCCTGGGCTATAAGCAGAGTATCGTAGGAGAGAGAAAGCAAATGTTGAGGACATAAAAAGATAAAGAAAGCAACTCACAAGGAAGTGGAATTCTTGATATGTGCAACAGCTTTGGGCTTGCCATTTTAAATGGAGCTGCACATGGAGACAAAGATGACGAGTTTACTTTTGTAAAGCAAGGAAACTCCATAATTGATTATGAGTTAGCCTCGGAACCTTTGTTGGACTTTATCGTAGACTTCTGAGTTTTAACCATGCCATACTCTAATCACATGCCTGTTGAGGTCGTAGTCAAATTTAAATGCCGAGATAATAGCAACACTCAAACGTTATAGTCTAAGAGCCGGTAGCAAATTTTGTGGGTGAACGCATAACCAAAATCTGAGTATGAGGGTTTGTAGGTGCATGCATCTTGATATTGAATATAAAAGTCTGGCAGGATTTTTTTGGCGCCCGTAGTGGGGACGAGAGATTAAAAATAGCGGTTTTCCCATTACGGGCGCCAAAAAAATCCTGCCAGACTTTGATATTCGATATCAAGATGCATGCACCTACAAACCCTCATACTCATATTTTGGTTATGCGTTCACCCACAAAATTTGCTGCCAGCTCTTAGTCTATGAAGGCTTCTGCCAAAACTCCCTTGGAAGGATTCACAAATTGAAATATATAAAAACTCCTTGAATGAAAATTTATCGAAAATAAAAAATGAACTAGGGAATGGAGAGATAAACTTAGAACTGATGGCGACTGTCATAAAGATATCAGCGGAGGATGTGAATGGAAAAATTTCGCGAGGAAAACCAAAACATAATAAATAAATAAAATGTTCAGTCGTCTAAGGCTTTTTAGGAGGTTTGGAGGAGCTTTTCTGCGAAAATGGTATTCGGAATCCACAAGGGAGTACAAGAACTTATGTAAGCAAAAAAAGAAGGAATTCTATGAAAATGAAGCAAAGAAGTTAGCTGCTTGTCGAAACTCGAAAGAATTTTGGACTTCGATTCGTCATTTGAATAGCAACAAGCCTCGTATAAGTTGCACTATTACTATGGAGTACCTTAAGATCCATTTTCAAAGCATATTTAATCAACCTTTTACTTCTCAACAATTTCTATACGCTCCACCTCGTTTTGCAGATGATATTCTGGATACAATAATAACGAAAGGAGAAGTGAAACTAGCGCTATCCAAATGCCAAAACAACAAGGCCGCAGGAACGGACAGAATACCAACAGAGCACTAAAAATATTCCACAGAAGAGTTTTTGGAAACGTTTACAAAAGAAATAAATGTGATATTTGACAAATCTGAAGTTTCAAGAAGTCTTAAAGAATCCATCATTTACCCACTGCATAAAAAAGGAAATGTGGATGATGTTAATAATTACAGAGGAATTTCTTTTTTGAACTCTTCAACAAAAGTCTTCACATCTATACTGCAAGCACGCTTAAAGAAATGGATAACGGAAAGGGGAGTGCTGAGTGAATTTCAAGCTGGATTTCGGGGAAGTTACTCTTCTGTTGATCACATCTTTGCATTATCAAACATTGTTCACACATATATAGAAAAAAGCAAGAAGTTATTTGTATTCTTTGTCGATTTCAAGGCTGCTTTTGACACAATAGATCGCAAAGCCTTATTTTATAAACAGTTTAGAGCTGGATTGTCTTATAAATACATTAAAGTTATCCAAAAAAGAAGAGTTCGAGACTGTATCAGGAGTCAGGACTTAAGCAAGGATGTGGACTTAGTCCAGACTTGTTCGCTTTGTTCATCGAGAACCTTAGTGAAATCCTTCCAGCAGGAATTACCTTTGCAGGAATTAATATAAAAATATTGATGTATGCAGATGACATCGTCATCATGGCAGAGTCAGCCGATTCATTACAATTAATGATTAACCGCCTTGCAGAATACTACAATACATGGAATCTCACGGTCAATCTAAATAAATCGAAAGCTATGATTTTTCGAAGAGGACATGGAAGGTATTCGAGGAATGAGCAGTTTTTCTACAGTGGACAAGAGAAAGAAGTCGTTCGAAAGTACAAGTACCTTGGAATCATAATTTCCAGTAATGGTAGTTTTGACAAACATCTTTCAGAGAAACTTTCAAGTGCCACAAATGCGTTAAACACAACATGGAAAAACTGCATGGCCAATCGTCTGGTACCGCTTAATACGAAGTATGAAGTTTTTGAATCTACTGCGAAGTCAATCTTGTGTTATGGAGCACAGGTCTGGGGGTTTTTGGAATCAGATAGCGTAGAAAAATTACTGAGAATAATTTAAAAACGACTATTCAGACTTCCACAGACTACTCAAAACTACATGTTGTACCTGGAAACAGGCCACGCTAAAGCTGCATTTCGATTATGTTTTGAAAATCCTATCATGGAACAGCAACAGGATACCGAGAAAAATAGCAGAGTTCTTTATCATCCGGAAATCTTTCTGGTTCAAAAAATGGTTGGATTTAGCAGATTTTTGTAACTACACTTTGGAGCTACCACAGAATAAAATGAGTCGAGTAATGTTCATGAACATTGAATACTTACCGGAAAAAACGAGTTCAAACAAACAAAGTCAACACAACCAAAATGTTTGCGAGTTTTCATGTTCATGAGTATGATGACTCGTAAGTCAGCACACTCATCAAACGAGTACAAATGAGTATACGTTGCAACCGAGTTCAAATGGTTTCGAATAAAAACGAGTCAGGCGCTCGTGACCATATTGTTCACGATCAGTGTGATGATGATCAAATATACACTGAGAAAACTGAGCTATGAGTTATTTAAACAGAAGCATGTTTAACTATATGTTTAAATTCGAACAAATAGAATTCAATTTAAATCTACCTTTTATCTATTTAGATTCAAAAATACTTTTATATGGAGTCAAATCTATTTAAATCAAAGTAAATCATGTTTAATTATTATATTGGAAGCTACACGTAACTTTTTACATGAATTCAAGACTACTTGGGTTTGATTTTTGAAAGACCTGTTAAATTATTTTACTCACTTAAAAGTGTTTAACATAAAATTAACATGCTCGAGATTGTTTCAAATATAAATGCACTTTAAATATTAAGAAGAGAAAGGGATTGAACACAAATGTTTAATTTAAACTCGAATCAATTTTAATTGAACTCAAAGGAATACTAAACATAACTGTAACTGTCTTATGATTCTTACAGGCACTTGGCGTCTAAAATAATTGCAAATTAATCCATCACGACCACCGATCATGAAAGACATAAAGATATGTCGCCGGTCCAAAGGTAAAACTCACTAAGTGCGGAACAAAATGTTCAAGAAAATTAGAATACAACGAATTTTTTAATCCAATAAGTATATAATTTTGCAAAGTTTGTATAAAGAAATTGAAAGCTATGCCCAGGAACTTAATTTAAAAAATTGCGAAGTGACTTTTAAGCATCAATCTGATTTCTTTCAAAAGTGTAACTTGTTAGTAAGTGAGTTTTAACTTTGAACCGACATGATATGTGTGTATGTAGCATGTATTATAGCTATAAGAAACGCTCCCATCATTACAAATAGAATAAATTCGTATTTAATTCAAAGGATCTAGCATCTTTTTGGAAAAACGAACATTGAAATCATTTGTTTTAAAAACATATTAGACCCAAACACGGATATGTTCAAAAAAATTAATATGATTCTATTTGAAACAACATCAAATGAAGTTAATTAAAACAAACAGAAATATCCGTATGTTAAATAGAAAGCATAGTTAATTTGAACAAAATCATGCTCAAATCGTTTCAACGATGAATTAATACGATTCTATATTTAAATTAAATTAAAATCGTTTCTATGCCAAATCATATGTGTTTGAGTTTGATTTTAATATGAATATGTTCAATATTTTTCTCAGTGTACTCGAATCGTGGCGGAAGATGTGTATTCGAGGTCTGTTGATGACGATGGGTAGGCTAAGCAATTTTGTGTGGATTGGTGGATGGTGGTTGGTTTTTGTGATGTAATTTCAATTTCTTTTTTCAGTATTTCGACTAATAGTGAGAAATAGATGTTTCTTGGATTATGTGTTTTCAAAATAATAAAAATAGATGAAATGAAATTTGTTTAACTTGTTTTATCTAACTGAATTAAGAAAGTATAATGATATCCAAGGTATATAAAATGAAAAAAAAGATATAAGAGAAGAAAATGAATAAAAATAAATAAAACAAAGAAAAAACTAATAAAAACTTAAGAGCTATGAAACTTTTTTTAAATAATAGTTTAGATATAGCATTCGCACATTAAATTAACCAAATCGCAAATAGGTTTAACCTAAACGCAAATAAGTTTCACCCAAGCGCAAATAGATTTAACCCAAACGCAAATAGGATTAACCCAATCGCAATTCGAATTAAACAAAACGCAAATAGAGTTAAACTATTAACAAATCATTTTAACCAAAACGCAAATTGAATTAACCCGGGCTCAATTTGTTGTTCCAGCTGTGTGGTGAAGAAATGGAAGGCTTATAACAGTAGGAAAAGTCCACCATAAGATTTTGACAAAACCCCAACTGTAAATTCAACTAGTTTTGCGCATTTTTCCAAGAACTTACCAAAAATAAAAGGCCAATCCCTTAATAATGGCTTTTTAACAATTATGGATAGTACCAAAATCCATTAGACCCAAAAAGTACACCTGGAACAATAAATCAAGCTAAGGTTTATTCAATTTGCGTTTTGGTTAAAATAATTTGTTAATAGTTTAACTCTATTTACGTTTTGTTTAATTCGAATTGCGATTGGGTTAATTCTATTTGCGTTTGGGTTAAATCTATTTGCGCTTGGGTGAAACTTATTTGCGTTTAGGTTAAGCCTAATTGCGATTTGGTTAATTTAATGTGCGAATGCTATATATCTGTTTAAAAAGATTATAATGTATTTTAGAAAAGCCTTTATTGAATATTATTTTTATTTTATTATTAAATTGTTGATCCTCTTAAATTTCCGTCGTTGAGTGAAATAGGATTTATCTTCAAATTGGAATTCACGTCGAATTTTCAACCATAAAGTCGGAGAAAAGGTCTCTGGCACTAGATGAAGTAGAAGGTTGATCTTCAACATTGCCAACAGATGTAGAATGCACTATCGGAACTATAGACTTTATATAATCATAGATATATTTCCATTTTCTCGATTTCCGAAAGAATTTGCAATAAAATGCATGGAGAATATAAAAATGTTGCAGCTTTGAAAACTATTTTTTCATATATCATTTGGAAGGCGTTTAAAAATCTCCAACGTACAAACAAAAGTACCCAAATATCTTTTTTAAAGAATGACCTAAAACCGCAATATCCCAAACTATTTTGTGGCATGTGTGAAGGTATATTATAAGCCTTACTTACAAAAAGGCATTTGTCGCGATATTGATGATTATGTGTCACATAATTGCATTTTCTATAAATCGACCCATTCATAATTTTTTTTAACATCCTCGCAAAAAAAAACAGTGACCAGTTTTTTTTTTTCCTGATAATTCAACCCATCCCTAAAAAAACACTAGACAATATAGGTAGGTACCTAAGCCCAAAAAACGAAAAGAGTTATCCTATTTTAAAATAAATCCAAAAATACAGCACTATACATACCGCATTTTTATTAGGGTCGCATAACTATACTATTTACATAAATACCTAATCTACATAAGTACATTTGTCGCAGATATTGACGATCATGTTTTGCATTCTTACCGACCCAATAAATCTATTCAATAGATACAAACAAAAAACAACAGGAACAAGTTTACTTCTTGCAAAGTTGCAAATTGAAACCACCGACCATAGAAACAATGAATAGATAAAAATAAATACATAGAATCTACCTGCCCGTCCACAAACTATGACGCAAGACCAACGACAGATCCACGATCACATTGCCTTTGGCTATTCATGATGTTCACGATATTTTCGAATACCCATTTTTTTTCGAGTATACTCGTTTTGTTTTGACTACCCGAAAATTGTTGCAACTGTTCATGAGTAATTTTGATTGTGGATATAGAAGGCATCAGATACTCATGAGTTCGATCAATTTGTTTGACTTGACTTATGAGTATTTTTACTCGTGGATAAAATGACTTACGAGTATAGAGGCGGAACGATCGAGTATGAACGATCATAAACAGAAATTGGATTTTGTTCGAACTGATTCGAGCACGCTCATTTTAATCTCTGGGAGCTACCTCTGCAAAATGTAACTAACTGGAAATGCCAATTGTATGGACTTTTAAAGAAGCTGGATGAAAAATATCGGTTCGACTACTTTGAATCTGCGAGATCATCAATAGACGTGTTTTTTTGGGATTTTATATATAGTACAGTGAGAAATTTCCATAAAAACGCATCCGCAGCGGCCTATATTTTTGTATTTGCAATATGGTACGCCTGAACAGCCGTCACGACACAAAAGGGAATTTTGTGAAAGTTAAAAGTAGAAATAAACCAAAATTATTAACAAAAACTAACATTTTTGCAAGTTAAATGGGAAATATAACTATATATTTATATAATTACAGCCTTATTCATAAACGCATCATAGCTTGTGCATAGTGCTATGTACTCGTTATAATGCGTCTGAACGCAAAAACCTTATTCATAAAACTTATGCAACGTTAAATAGACTCATTATAAGCTAAACGCGTTTGGAGGTTGAATAGTGGCAACATAAGGATATTTTAGTATCAAATGTCACTAACACACACAAAAGTGAAATATTTAGATATATGCCAACATACATATCTATACCTATTCTTCCCAATAAAAACTGTGAGCAAATAATGAAATAAAACAACAAAACAGATTATTTTCACAAAAAATTTAATTTAATTTTATTTATGCACATGAATGCGTATCTAATATAAACAATAACACAACGAAAACTGAATTATAATACACAAACAAAAATAAAGAAACTAAAAACAATCCAACCGGTGTGGCGGTAGCGCAGCAGGAAAAATGGGGATTGTATTTTTTTTATAAAAATTCACTAAGATTAAATGCAACATCAAATTGCTTTGAGTTTTTATCGAAACTTTTATTTATTTTTGCTAAAAATGAGTAGCGAGGTAGCGACACAAGAATTAAAAAATTATAATTATAAATTTAGAAATTGAAAAGACCGAACTGGAAGCATTTTATTGATTTTTTACAAACAGCTGATGTTTGTTTATGTGATGTGGAAGTAAAACGTAATAGATTTCCTCTTTTTGGTACTTTATTTGACACAAGCGTTGCATAACTAAAATGGATGGGGAAATTTTTTATGAATAAGGATTTATGTAACGTTACATAGCGGCTACATAAATCCTTATGCAGTGCATAACTATTCATCAGTTTAGCGCATTCTAATGAATAAGGCTGTTAATGTTTTCAATCAAATGTTTGTGTCCCTTTTTTCTTTATTTGCCATTTTCAGATACGAAAATTGATTTTGCAGATATAAAAGAAAAGAAAAGGGGTATGGGTGTGTTGGTAGACTGTGGTCAAAGTAAAAAAGTCATGATTTAGTCTGCTATTACACGAAGACTTTTTAGTTGAGATTTTTCGAAATTTAATATTGTGAAAGTGAAACCAAATTTTGTTTTCTTAATTGCACTCATTTAATTTTGAAAAAAGTCGTGACTCAAAAGTCGTCGTATAGTAACAGACTCAATACACATGGAGTAGATGACTTTATTAGCGATAATTTTATAAATTATAATAAGGACATGATTGTATGGCTAATTTTAATGCATTTACCTAGTTTTCCACTGGACATTTTTTAACTCACCAATTTTACCGGATTAACTGAGTACATTAGTAGCCAAATAAGCCTGAACCTTCCTTGAACTTCAGTTAGTTTCAGCTGTACCAACTGGTTCAAAATTTGATCCATGGTTCAGCATTTGTGACTCATCGATTTTATCGGATCTACTGAAATGCAACGATGATTCCAAGGTTCAAGCCTTTGCACCAAAAGCAGTGACTTAAAATTGCTGAGCATCGGATCAAAATTTGAACCATGTCTATACAAACTGGTCCCTATAGACCAACAGCCTTATTCATAAACGCATCATAGCAAGTGTATAGCGCTATCCACTCATTATAATGCCTCTGAACGCGAAAACCTTATTCATTAAACTTATACAACGTAACATAGGCTCATAATAAGCTAAACGCGTTTGGAGGTTGAATAGTGGCAACATAAGGATATATAAGTATCGAAATGTCACTAATATACTCACAATAGTGAAATATTCAGATGTATGCATATACACACATGCATAACCTATTCTTCCCAATAAAAACTGCGTGCGAAAAGAATAATGAAATAAAACAACAAAACAGTTTTTATCTCAAACATTTTTATTTAATTTATGCACATATGCATACCTACTATAAACAATAACAACGAAAACTTTATTATATAAAAAAAAAACTTAAAAGAATCTAACCGGAATGGAGCTGTGGCAGCCGCCGACGTCGCAGCAGGAAAAATGGGGGTTGATTTGTTTTCCCTTGTAATAAAAATTCACTGAGTATACGAAATATAAAATAGCTTAGTTTTATTGAAATATTTATTAATTATTACTAAAAAGGACACAAGAAAACTTTAAAATTATAATTATTAACACTGAAATTGAAAAGACCCGAACTGGCAGTATTATTCTTTTATTGATTTTGATATTTGCTCAGAGATATGCAAGTAAAATGTAATAGATTTTCCCTTTTTGGTACTTTATTTGACACAAGCGATGTATAACTAGGCGTTTTCCTTTGGAGGTGGCGAAGTACTTACGAGTAGATGAAAACCCTAATCTAGTACTACCAACTGCACATGCTCTCATGCGCGAGTAGATACATTTTACATGTGAAAGCAGTTTGATGTGTTCCATTGAAAAAAGCTGGCAAAGTACTTGCAAGTACTTCGCCACCTCCAAAGGAAAACGCCTACTATAATGGGTAGGAAAATGTTTTATGAATAAGAATTGGTGTAACACTGAATAGTGGCTATACAAGTCCTTATTCAGTGTATAACTATTCATCTGTTTAGTGGAATCTAATGAATAAGGCTGCAAAGGTTTACAAAAAGAGCTTTTCATATGAGCTGCGAATAGTGAATTTTGAAATGGGAATGATCGTGAATTTTGACTTTCCATTCCCTTGAGTAATTTGTTTGGTTGCCTATAGAAGAAAATGTGAAGAAAAATGCTTTGTGAAATGCGTCTTGATGTTGTGGTTTGCGAATTATCGTTTGACAGTCGGCAGAATATATCTTGTTTGTCACTTATAAATAAAAATGCTAAATTTTGCACTTTAAACTAATTTAAGGCAGCGTTTTTTTTTAGCATGGCATAGGATAGGATCATTTTTTCATTTTGTCGAAAAGGTAAAACAAAACAACCATGCACTTACAAACGACCCTGTCTAGACTGTAATTGCTCACTACGCCACCATGACATAAATTTATGGGTGAAATTTTCTCTTCACCGATTTCTTCTACAAAAACATGGTCTTGACGAAGTGAAAAGTTACAGTCTAAACAGGGCCATTCATTTAACATAATTCTACTCTACGAACATAGCCATCGAGAATTCGAGACACATAAAAGTACCAGTCGTACCAATGACGACACACAAAAATCCTATTCAATTGAGTTCGATACTCGAACAAACCTCAAAAGTTTATCGGCAGCGGGATTCTACTTTAACTTTTATCGGCCGCGATTTTGCTGCCGATGCTGTTTTTGTAATTCATATAAAATTTCACTGTGCTGCGTATAGCTTTTCCAATAAAACACACCTAATATACAGGTGTAATTACAGTCAGCTGGAATATGACTTAAACGAAAATAATTATTTCCAAAACAACAACAACGTCGAAGCAATATCGATTATTTTTAAAGCAAGAGGAGAACTGCTGAGTTTGAACTTTATTCCGCATAGAGCTGACCAGACACTTTTTATGCATATGTCCTGTTTTGAAAGAGATACGCCGTTCAGTATGGAAAACGAATGTTTTGAGTGAGGTGCAAATGAACGAGATCTTAGGCCTGGTTCACACGAGATTGTACCGCACGTTTTTTATCGCATTCGGTTTTTTCCGAAGAAATATCGGGTGTTCACACGATATTTATATTTATTCGTTTAAAACTCGAATAGCTGCAGTACAATGAAAATGAATGGAAAAGTTTGAATTTGTGAAGTATTTTATTTTTATCTTTTTAAGGGAAAGGGCTAGAAAGCTGAAATTTAGATGGATGATAGAAATTATTGATTTAAATATGAATTAAAAAAATAAGAGTCCTAGAATACCGTTGGACTGAGATAACGGCATTATTTGAGCGCTTTCACATATGAACTCATATCTCTTTAGTGCATTGATGAATTTTCTTGTTGTTTTAAATATAACATATAAATAAAATTACGATTATTTTGATACCCCATCCATTATCGTACGTGGTATATAAGCGACACAATCTTGATTTTAAATTGATCGAAAAATCAAAAAAAATGCATTGAAATAACCTGCTTGGGCCATTGTCCACGACCATCCACCACCGTTATCTACATGGAATTTTTTTGATTAAAATTTGATATGGATGGCTTTAAAAAAGTATAGCTCCCGTTCTACTGATTGGATCTTCAAGGTTAAGGTCTTTAAAGAAAGCTGATATAACGGGCTATATTGTGTAAAAAAATCATTGAGAAGGGGCAAAAATTTTCATACTAAAGGGGTGAATAAAGCCCAATTCAATTCCATTTATTTTATTCTAAGTTCAAATATTGATGAAAATTTTTTTATAATTTTGAAAAACTAAAAACGCATATTTATTGCCTCATTCCTCTTCTTTATTTTAAAACCTTAACCTACAAGATCCAATGAGTATCACCGGAGTTATAATTTTTTTAAATCAACCATATCGGTCGATTAAATTTTTTTGTGTACGTCGGCTTTTCTCTCCACTGAAGCTCATTGGATGCCAACGAACCAGGCGCGGATCCAGGATTTCGTTCAGGAGGGGGGCAATTTTCGTGAGTTTCCAAGTAGTATAAATATCGGACTTGAGCAATAAAATTGTGCTCCTAGTGTAAAAAAATATGCTCATCCAGCCAAAATTGCTCCTCATAGAGCAAGTAGTACTGTGTACGAAGTAGTGTGTGTGTGTGTAGCGATGAATGGATTGCTTGTGCATGGAAAAAGGTGGATGAAATGTGTAGGATAAATGTGTACGATTTATTTTTAGAACTGAAGAAAATGTGGTAAGAAATTTGGATCTGATAAATCAATGAAAAATGTAAGGAAAATGCGTTATCAGGAAAACTATTGTCGCGACTGTAGGAATATACTTTACAGGGATGGGAAAAATTGAATGCTGTGTAATTACAACAACTATACAGTAGTATAAATATCGGACTTGAGGAACAGAGCATTTGGGTGAATGTATTTTGTTGGTGTAAATGTAAAACTTTGGGGTGAATTTAGTTTTCGTGACTGTGAATTGTGGCTAGTGATGTACAGAGATATTTGTATGGTTTTTTGCTTGAAGGTTGACGAGGTGGATGTGTAGTAGGTACATATATGCAAGTAAAAGGAATTCTTGTATGGTTTGTAGGTATGTAGATTTGGAGTGGGCATATGTTGATATGAGTTTTGAGTGGTGACGGGATCATATACTACGATGGGAGTTCATTGACTTTGAGATGCATTGGTAGGTTGAAGGGAGATAATGATTTAAGAAATTTAGGAACAGAAAGGAAACAAATAATTTTTGTCTTTTATAATAATTGTGATTTATTAATCCATGAATTGTTAGCCGATGGGAAGCCAAGCCATTTAACATATACATTGTCTCCATTACTTTTAAGTACTTTTTCAACGAGATAAATATTAGGATATTTAGTCTTTTGTAATTCTTTTTCGTAAAAACATCCGCTGATAGGTTGACCATTAAAATCTTCAAGGAGATATGTTGCTGGATTGGTTAGGTTTACTTTTCTTATCGTAAAAATTTCCGTTGTCCAATTTGGTGTGTAGCCTTTCTCAAAAACGTGTTTGAACTTGCTTATTCTAACATTGTCCCCAACTCGAAATTTACCCCGTGGAGCGATTTTAATTCTATTATAAGCCGTAGATAAGAGTGTTTTAGAGTTTTCCTGATTCACATCGTATTCAATTTTACTGTATTTATTTTTTTCTGGAGAACATGTTCACTCATGCTTATTCGGAGCTGAGTTCATATCTTTATACATATCGATACAGTTAAATGCAGATTCAATTTTCTGTATAAATAGCGGTTTCAGTTTAAGATGCATCTCATATCCTCAACGATGAATCTCAAAGAAGAACTGTTAAAAGTGGAAGAAGAGGTTGCATTCAAACCTTGTAAGAAGATTTTTGAATTAAATAAAAATGAAAAATATCCTATTGACAAGCTGAAACGGTGTGTAACCAAATTTGGTGAACGAATTGTTGCTGATTTGGGGCAATTTCAGGTAATTGAATACATATTTATAGGTTTTATGCATACAACATAAATACTAAAGACCTTTTCCTTACAGACTTTCTTTCCAATGCGCTACAGCAAATTATCAGATGCTGCCATAGCTGAAATAAATCAAGGGTCATTTAATGTTATGTATTTGGGTTCACTAGGACGAACTTCTAATATTAAAATTGAAGAACAGTTGTACTAATATATTGAATAAAGCATATCTGTATACATATTTATTTAGTTTTAATTATCTCTTTTATCTCTTTTTGTTAAAAAGTATTTGTTGTAAAAAAAGCATTTGGAACATGTTTCAACATGTTTGCATTTGATTACCATTCAATCTTAACGCTCTCTACATCAATAGTAAGTATGCGATAAAGATGTAATGGCTATATGAATCTTGTCAAATTGTTAACGGTTAAATATGAAAGGGTCAAAGATTTGTTATAGTTAGAAAAAAAAAAATCAAATTATAAAATTTAAGAGCTAGGGATATCAATATGGTGCTTGAAAAATCATAAAACATTAAATTTATAAGTACTCAGAAAATCTAAACGGAATTGATTATCAGGTACATCTATAAAAACGTATGCCAACGGGTTGTTTAAATTTTAGTGAACATATGAAAATCCTAAAATCAATAAATAATGATGTACGCTTATTGACACATACCATATCAATAAATGTTGATGCTGTCATTATTACAGCGGGATCCTGCTTATCATATACAAAGATTCTGTGGGTGAAAATAAGTTTGTTTATTTAAATCACAACGTATGTCAACAGGTTGTTTAAATGCCAACGGGGGATTGTTTTAATTTTTGTGAACATCTGAAAATCCTAAAATCAATAAATACTGATGCACGCTTATTGACACATACCATATCAGTATATTTTGATGCTCTCATTATTATAGCAGGATCCTGCTTATCATAAACAAAGATTCTGGGGGTGAAATTAAAAGTTTGTTTATTTAAAACCCAACGTATGCCAACAGGTTGCTTAAATTCCAACGGGGGGCATGCACGCTTATTGACACATACCATATCAGTATATTTTGATGTTCTCATTATTACAACGGGATCCTGCTTATCATAAACAAAGATTCTGGGGGTGAAATTAAAAGTTTGTTTATTTAAAACCCAACGTATGCCAACAGGTTGCTTAAATTCCAACGGGGGGCATGCACGCTTATTGACACATACCATATCAGTATATTTTGATGTTCTCATTATTACAACGGGATCCTGCTTATGATAAACAAAGATTCTGAGGGACAAAATTATAGTTTGTTTATTAAAAACCCAACGTATGCCAACAGTTTGTTTAAATGCCAACGAGGGTTGCTTAAATTTTAGTGAGCATCTGAAAATCCTAAAATCAATAAATAATGATGTACGCTTATTGACACATACCATATCAATAAATGTTGATGCTCTCATTATTACAGCGGGACCTTGCTAATCATAAAAAGATTCTTGGACAAACGAAGATTTGAGTAGTCGTCCTGTTCAAAATGTTTTTATTCTTAAAGAATACCTCGTCCAGTACGATCGTGTGCTCAGCGTTACTAGTAATTTTTTTTTAATAAAAAACAACTAACTATCACCATGAAATCGTTTTTGTGTGAAATTTGCGGTAAAATCTTCTCGTCCAATTTTAATTTAAGAAGGCATTTGGCGAAAATCCATGCCATTTCGGTTAAAAAACCAGCGGTCAGAAATTTTTGTGACTTGTGTGAAAAAAGTGTTGCTATGGGGCAGTGGTGTGAACATGATAAAACCGAAAATCATTCTTTGTTGGCTCGCGAACTTTTAAATAGGATGGATTGTGATCAACAAGCTGCCCCGGCAAGAAAATACTGCGAAATTTGTGAAAAAAGTGTTATTTTATGTCAATGGAACGAGCATATTAAGGACAGCGTACATTTGAAGCTCGTCGAGGGAATATTTGCGGGGGTTGATATTGAAGACGAACAATTAAAAAAGAAAAGGTGTGACATTTGTGAGGTTGAAGTGGAAGGTGACTGGAGCAAACACGTTCGTCGATACGAGCATAAGAAACTTGTTGCTGAGTTACTCTCAGACAACTTTCGTGTTGTGAAGAGTTGTTTTAAGGGCAGAATTGAAACGCTCTTATATGAAAATAAGAACGAGGATAACTTAAATCCCTATAACTTTTTGCGAGAGGCAGAAGATGCTATTGTGGAGAAGCTCCAAGAACATTTGAAAAAGTTGACGTGCATCAAGTTCAACCTAGAACTGTTTGGTGAGTTTATAAAGCTCAATTCCGAAGACGAAATGCAGCTGAGCATTAAATCCTTCAATACAAAGATGGAAATAGCTTTATTAAACTCAGATCTCTCCTCCACGTACTCAGACATGGTAACGGAAATAGATACCAAAACTCAGGAGTTCCAGGAAAAAGATAGTGGTTGGTCATTGCTCAGAATACTTCACGTTGAAATAAACGTAAACGAATTCACACCCATAAAAGGATCCAGATACTTAGAATTACCTGAATTTATCAAGAGAAAAAGAGCATGCATAAATGTTCGAAACGACGATGTGTATTGCTTTAAATGGGCAATAATCTCCGCTCTGTTCAGCAAGAGTAAGACTAACCTAGAAAAACCGGAAACCTATAAAATTAGCAATATCAGTGGGAGAGTGATTTATAAAAATGGCCTAAGGATTGATTTTGGAAGCCTACAGTTCCCACTAAAACTAGAGGAAATTGGACAGTTCGAAAGGCTAAATCCTTCCATTAGCATAAACGTTTTCGGACTCGATGAGGAAAAGAAAAGTGTAATAGGACCATTCTATATAACGAGCCAGGAGAAGGAAATCCACATCAATTTACTTCTTTTGCAAAAAGAACAGGTGTCACACTTTGTCTGGATAAAAAATATATCAAGGTAAATTTTACGAATTTATGTCTTAAAATATATCTAAATTTAGCTTATATATTTTTTCTGATTACTTTCTAGACTTATATCAAACCAGGTCAAAAACTACGGGGGAAGGACTTGGTTTTGCAACACATGTTTGCTGGGGTTCAGATCCGAGGTAGCAGTGACATCTCATAAAAGCGAATGCTGTAGGATGGTTACTAAGATGCCCAGAGAAGATAAAGCCTCCATTAGCTTTGATCATCACGAAAGGGAGATAAATGTCCCATTCGTCGTCTATGCAGACTTCGAGTGTATATTGGAAGATGTTGCGCCAGCTGATTCAGGTACAACAAATAATTTTATACAAAAGCACACCCCATGCGCTAGCGCATATTATATAAAAAATTTTAATAATGATAGTTTAAGTAAATTTAAGTCATTTAGTGGTAGTAATTGCACTAAAGATTTTTTGAATTCTTTAGTGAAGGACTGCATAGAGTTAAACGGTATGAAAGCCAAACCTATGAATCAACTTTCAGAAATTGATTTAAATTATCAAAATAGCTGTCGGGTTTGTCATATTTGCAACAAAAGCTTAGGTTTAGATCGAGTTGCTGACCATTGCCATTATACAGGTAAATATAATGGACCAGCGCATAACACATGCAACTTAGCATATAGAAAACCAAAATTTTTTCCAATTTTCTTTCACAACTTCTCGGGCTATGATTGTCATTTATTGATTAAGGAACTTGCTTCACTTAAGGGAAATATATCTATAATCCCCCTAAATAAGGAAAAATATGTTTCTGTATCTAAGACAATCTATTTACCCGAAAATAAATCGTTTGAATTAAGGTTTTTAGATTCATTTAGATTCATGCCTTCTAGTCTTGATTCATTGGGAAGGAATCTTACGGCTAGTGATTTTAAATTAATTAAATCCAACTTCCCAATTGAAGAAGAGTTTAAGCTTCTGACTAGGAAAGGAGTATTTCCGTATGATTACATGAAGTCATGGCAAAGTTT
This sequence comes from Dasysyrphus tricinctus, assembly GCA_963921185.1. Lineage (NCBI taxonomy): Eukaryota > Metazoa > Arthropoda > Insecta > Diptera > Syrphidae > Dasysyrphus > Dasysyrphus tricinctus. Next base: position 24,100,757 of record OY992534.1, read on the forward strand.
AGAAGAAAAAAACCTTCCTCCTCAACATAACTTTGATAATAAGTTAACTGGAGAACCTTGCTCTTTAGATGACTATAATCATGCGAAAGAGGTATGGAACACTTTTAAATGTAAAAACCTTTTTGACTATATGGAATTATATTTGAAAACGGATGTTCTTCTCTTAGCAGATATCTTCGAAAATTTCAGGAGTATTTGTAAAAATATTTACAAACTAGACCCCTGTCATTATTATACAGCCCCAGGATTATCTTGGGATGCCATGCTAAGAATGACGAAAATCAATCTTGAGCTTATTCAAGATATTAATATATATAATTTTATAAAGAAGGGAATAAGAGGAGGCATATCTCAATGTTCTCATCGACATACTATTGCAAACAACAAATATATGGAGAGCTTTGATGAAGAAAAAGAGTCTCAATATTTAATGTATGTTGATGCGAATAATTTATATGGTTGGGCTATGTCATCCCCTCTTCCATATTCTTCGATTAAATGGGTGGAAGATTTTGAAAATATTGATTTAATGAATATTTCTGATGAATCAGAAATAGGATACATTTTTGAAGTTGACTTGGAATATCCGAATTCCTTACACGATTTACATAATGATTTGCCATTTTGCGTGGAAAACAAAAAAGTCAATAACTCGAAATTCGTTAAACTTATTGCTGATTTAACACCAAAACACAATTATATAATTCATTATAAGAACCTACAGCAATGCATAAATAATGGGTTGAAAATTGTTCGTGTGCATAGGGTTTTAGAATTCAAACAGTCGCGTTGGCTTCAAAAGTACATAGACTTGAATAATCAGCATCGAACTCTTGCTACCAGTGATTTCGAGAAAAATTTTTTCAAATTAATGAATAATAGTGTCTTCGGAAAAACTATGGAAAATGTCGACAAGCGCAAAGATGTTAAGATTGTGACTTCTTGGGAAAACAATAAAAAGCGCCTTGGAGCTAGAGCTCTGATTGCAAGACCAAATTTCCATAGTTTGACTAGATTTACTGAAAACATGGCGGCCATTCAAATGAAAAGAGTGAGTACTTATTATAACAAGCCTTTGTACTTAGGATTTTGTGTCTTAGAGTTTTCAAAGTGGAAAATGTACGACTTCCACTATAGTTACATGAAACCTAAGTATGAACACAATCTAAAACTCAATTATATGGACACGGACTCCTTTATCTACAGCGTAAAAACTGATGATTTTTATAATGAGATAAAAAATGATATTGAATTGTATTTTGATACTTCTGCATACTCTCCGAACAATCCATATAACATCCCCTTGATGAATAAGAAAGTGTTAGGAATGATGAAAGATGAGAATTCGGGGAAAATAATGAAAGAGTTTATAGGTTTGAGATCAAAAATGTATTCCTTTTCTGTTGAAGAAACCGAAGTGAAGAAAGCAAAGGGTGTCAAAAAAATTGCACTCAAAGACATAAACTTGGTAAACTATAAAGATTGCTTATATAGCAAACGAGTCTACCACGGGGAAATGTTTGTTTTTCGATCTGTGGCTCATCAAATATACACCCAACAGCTAAATAAGATTGTTTTAAGTCATCTCGATGATAAGAGATTCATAAGGGAAGATGGTATAAGTACATATGCTTGGGGTCATTACAGAATAAATAATTAAACAGTCCTTTAGTTTTAAATAAATTGTATTTATTTATTAAATAATGTTGATAAAGAAAATTGTAAAATTGTGTATGAAAATCATTTAATTGTAAATAAAAACTAAATACATATGTAAAAATTATAAAGAAAAAATAAAGAAAAGAGAAAAAAAATGGTAAAATGTTCTTCTTATTTCTCTAAAAAAATTTCAGGAAAACTGTTGTTTAAAAAGTTATTTAATAAGAACACGTTTTGCAGGGCACAGCATTTGCTATGTGATAAGCATCTTGTCTCACTCGGAAAAAGAGTTTTTAGTTCTTTGAAGCTGGGGCAGTTTATATTTTCAACATTTATTACTTCAGCGTTTTCATTTAGGAGTCGCTTTATCCATAGTAATTTTTCATCACCTTTAACATAAACGATGTGATTTATAATATTATCTCGAAAAAATTCTTCTACTTTATGATATTTTGTGAATCCGCCATTCCAGTGCAAACCATGATGGTTTTGATACAGCCATTTTGCTTGTCTTTTTAACGATGTTGATAAATGCTTGAAATCAAACGGAGGTGTGATAATGAAGTGGTGATGGTTACGACCACGCAGAATAGCTACTTCTTTAACTATAAACTTATCATTAGGTCCTCTGAAACCTTGAATATCAACAATGAATGCCATTGCTTGGGCTGGTGTGTTCTTGATTAAGAGCTATACTGAACTAAATTATTTAAATATTTCGAGATACTAATTGGCTTAGAGGATTGTAGTTTATAATTCGATCATGTAACATTAAGCAATACGCTGATGTATTTAGTGGTAGTTCCTTTGCTGTTTTAATTTCCAAACGAATATCAACTGGTCCAGTTTTAACTACTTCATTCTGATGTCTACAATCAATCACAAAAATAGGTGCTTGTGACTTGAAGAGATTTCTTGTCAACAGTGGCTCTGCAACTGAGCAGTTATAATAATTTTTTCTAAACTCATTGTACATTTGGTAAAGAATACTAAAGTGGTTTCTTTCAAATGATATATTTTGATCTTCATAGGGATAAACGTCAGAATTTAAATATGCTTTGATGTTGGTAACGTTACAATGATCAAAATAGGTAGGATTCTCTTTCAGTTGGTTTCTCTTGTTAGTTTGTAAGGCAACGATAATGTATCTAGGCTTCTCAACTTGTGAAGTTGTCTTTACATTCCAAATATGATGGTCACTTGTAGGTAAGGCTGGGTATTCATATAAATCCCAATTACGAAAGGCGATTTTCATGATGCCATTATCATTTATAGATTTGAATAGTTTCAATTTCAAAGAATCAGCAAGACAAACATGCGGCACTTTCCATTGAAGTTTGTGTAATGTGATCTTCGCTTGCTCATCTGCATCAGCTATTAGTGAATTTTCATCACTACGAGAACGTGTTAGAATTAAGTCATGTCGAGCGTTAGGAATTATTTTTTTGAAATCCTCTGCAAAACCCAAAAGTTTATTAAGTGGCAAACAAAAATTAAAATGTGATCCATCTAAGCAAACTGAAGAATTTGGACACCAGCCTCCATTATACAACATTACGCTTTCATTTTGATTTAAAGAAATATAATTTTTAATAGAAGTTGTGATTCCAACATTTCGATTACTATCTATTTCAATACCATTCAGTTCATATCGGATTTCATCAAATAGGAATGCAATACAATTGTTTACAAGTTTTGTTTTCTCGACTTCCGACCCATCATTTTTCGAAACAGTCCCCTCAACATAAATGTAACTCTCCGAAGGTAATATATTGAGATTTTGATGTTGCACGCAGATGTGGATGATGTCATTTTTACCAAAATTATTTAAAAATGGTGAATAGGAATGATATTCGTATTTTAAAATACTATCATCAAATGCTGGTTCTTGAAAAATATTCAGCATATCTCAGTGTTTTAGGTTATAGTTATTCTTTTCTTCAATTTGAATCCTAATGATAATAAAAACGATTGGTTTTCTTTTGTTAGCACTTGTACTTTCTCTTTAGGAGATAATGAAGTATTGATTATAGAACTCAATAAATCCTGTCTTTTATAGAAGTTATTAGAACCAGAGAAAGTATTATAAACTATCATTTTTGACGATTAAGGTGTAATCGAATCGTTATTAATTCACCTCGAAAGTTAATAAGGTTTCCGTCTTGGTCTAACAAATTTATTGTTATTGAACTTATCTTCCTCACGTTCACTGGTAAATAAATAACATTTTTAGGTACCTCAATTATTTTATACCCCGGGCTGACTTTGATTGAAAATTGATGAAGTATATGCGCAGGTTGATTATTTATAAATGTTCCATTAATTAAGTTACACTCAACTCTCACCGTATTAACACGATTGATATCAACGTAAAGGTCTGATTCATGCATTTGTTTTGCAACCAGTTTTCTCTTACTGAACCCTAGCAGTGAACCAATAGAATTAGGATGTGTGAAATCTATTTCTTCTGTGCTGTATATTTCACATTTTAAAGTGTTGTTATTTGCTCTTATCTTTACGTTTGCCGTATTATTTTTTTTTAAAAGTTCTCCTTGAATAAAATTCTTTATGTCTTCAATTTCGTATGAGCCAATAGGAAGTTTAATTACATCATTACCTAAATGAAATAAATTATTCATTACATCTACGTTAGGTATGGAGTTGTATGTTTGGAAGTCCACTAGTCCACAAACATAACTTGAGTCTAATACTACTGGCGGAAAGTACTCTGTTGTGAGAGTAGATTTGTTTCCGCTCAGCGTTAGTGTTATCGACATTGTCGATGTTAAAGAAATGAAACAAATTTTATATTGCATAGCTTATTTATTTTGATCAACAAGAAACTCCAAACATAAGTGACCGCAATTGAATGTGTTAAAACGTTGTAAACATTTATGATTGTAATAAATATTATTTGCATACAAGTATCTTACTATTTCTTGAGGAGGTCTTAAATTTCCGAAACTATCAAAATATTTCACATTGTTTTTATTTTTGATATATGCTACCCAATGCGTGCCGATTCCGCTATTATTGTCTAAATTAACTACTCCACTTTCCGTTTTAAATGGTTTAGCTGGCAATGTATCCCTCATAAAAACACCTCGGAAATTTGGAATATAGTTTTTACCAAAATTTAATATATCTATATTAGTGAGAGGGCGCTTGGGTAGCTTTTTTAATAGTTTTTTGATTCTTGTGGACTTAAAAATAACCCCAAGCCATTTTTATATGGCTTCAGATAAAGACCTTTCCCTTGTTTAAGTTTTATTGCTTCCATAGTTTTATTATGTCGTTTATTTTCTTCCAATTGTTGTCTTCCAATCTTTGAATCGTTAATAGCTTTCGCCATTCCTGCAACACCACCAGTTAGGGAACCTACAGCAGATAACCCTGCTAAGATAGGAAGCAATGGTAAAAGTCCTCCAACTTTTGGAATTGGTATCACCCTCGGTAATGTAATATCCCTACGTTTTTTCTTTATGATTTGTCTAGCTGCATGTAAGGCAGTCGTTGCTAATTTATTTGTGTCTTCAGTGTTCAGATTTTGTATTGCCACTTTAGCTTTTTTTATTGCATTTTTGAATAAATTAGTTTTCTTAATCCTTGGACACTGACGGCTCTTCTTTGTCTTTGTTTTTGATAATATACCCATACCAAGAGTAGATTTAGTCTTCATTATGTTAGTAACTAAAAGACTATTTAATTTTTCAGATAATGTGGAATCTTTAGCTCTGAACCTATGCCAGGATTTCTCTGACAAAATTTTATCGGCAGCGTTTCTGTAATTTAAGTTATTACTTTTACTGTATGCTATATCGTGTTCACGACAAGCTTCATCTAATGGGTTAATTCCCCGTTCTCCTCTTGCAAGACGTTCCTTAAGTTTAGTTCCAGGACCACAAAAATTATAAGATGGTAGATGCAACTCAAATGGAAGCTTGTTTATTAATGAATTAAGCAATCCGTTTCCATGAACTGAATTAATCGAACTAACTGAGTGTGTCGTGAAATTAATCATTATATAACTGTTGTATTATACGAAAGGATCGATTATGAAATAATGTTGATAAAACACCGTGATTTATAGGGGGAAGGTTCATTCTTCAAAATGAAGTTTGTAAGACAGCAAGAATCTATTCGTGTACAAAACTTTGATGGAAATGTAAAACAAAAAAAGAAGCATGGAGCATTATTTCCAAGTAGTATTCGAGGAATAATTGTAGGTCCATCTAATTGTGGAAAAACAAACGTTATGTTAAGCATTCTTGTAGATGTCAATGGCTTGAAGTTTGAGAACATTTACATATACTCTAAATCATTACAGCAACCAAAGTATACATATCTTAAGAAACTTATAAAATCTATAAAAGGAATGCAGTATTATGAATTTTCAAATAATTGTGAAATTATGTTGCCTTCTAGGGCTAAACCCAATTCAGTTTTTATATTTGATGATGTGGCTTGCGAAAAACAAAATACCATAAGAGACTATTTCTGTATGGGGCGCCATAGCGGTGTAGATAGCTTTTACTTATGTCAATCATATACACACATTCCAAAACATTTGATTCGAGATAACGCTAACTATATAATTCTCTTTAAGCAAGATGATCTTAATCTGAAACATATTTATAATGATCATATAAATTCTGATATGTCATTTAAACAATTTAAAGAGCTCTGTTCTGAATGCTGGAAGGAATTGTATGGGTTTTTAGTTATTGATAAAGATAGTTGTGTTAAAAATGGGCGATACAAAAAATCATTTAAAGAAACAGTTATTTTATAAAAGTGACACAGTCGCTAAACTGCTACCCATATTAAAACACCTATATTAAAACTTCTATTGAATTGCCCTGTACTGAAAAGTCTTATATTGAACTATCCTGTTTTCGTTTTGAACTACTTGTATTGAATTGCTCTGCATAAAATAGCCCTGTATTGAACTGCCCCCTGTTTTAAACAGCCCTGTATTGAACTGCCCTGTTTTGAACTGCCCTGTATTGAACTACCCTGTATTGAACTGCCCTGTTTTGAATTGCTCTGTTTGGGGGGATACATGCATATATCTACGGACATGGATACCAATATGAATACGCTTAAAAATCTTATAAAGACGAAAAAGGCTTTGAAGAAAAAGTATATGTTCCTCAAGACTGGAAAATTCATTAAAGATACTGAAATTGAAAATACATTTAAGCCAATTGTTGAACCCTTACAAAAAATCGCAAAAAATATGGAAAGTAAAGAAGCCACGAATGGTGAACTTAAAGAAATAAAATCTACCGTTGTAAAACGTCGTCTTAAATTTGAAAGTTCTATAAAAAAAGCAGAAGAAGATGAAAATATTTCTCCAGAGAGAGATTCCAATTTATTTAAATCGAATTCAGTTTTAGTCGATGATGACTCTTCTTTTAAGACACCTTCAAATAGCTTTAATGAAAGTACTCCGATAAGTCAAACTTTAATTTCAAATTCTGATCATGATAAAATCTATGGTCCGTACTTTGACGTTGAATCGAATTCAAATAAGTTGGGGAGGTCAAATTTTCAGATTAACAATGACAACAATATTGTAATTGATGAAGAAATTTTCAATGGAACTGAGGGTCTTCTTGAACTTGTTCTACATAAAAATCCTCGAAAGAGTATTTATACTAATGAAGATTTAAACCAGTATAAGAAAATATTACAGAAAACATGCGCACACCTGAGAAATCATGATATGAATTCACAGGTTAAAGGTAATAGAGGACAAAAGTATAAGAAAATCATTAAACCTTTGGTTCAGGGTATGGCACAAAGTAAAGAGAAGAAAGTTGGAAATGCATACATGAATTCACCTACAATGATTTACTCAGATAATCCTATTGACTATGTGTATTGGGACAATCCAAATGAGCTTGTAAATAGGATGAGACTTTTAATTGCATCTGAAACATCAGGGCATAACAACCATAAAAATGAGATAAATTCGATTGTGGAAGAATTGCGTGAACAAAATTTAATTTATTAACAAAATGAGTGTTGACAAGTTCGGAAGAAGCGCTAATAAATTTCAAAGACCAATCGCTGGTCCTCCAGGACCTCCTGGTAATGGATTTAAACAAACTGAGAATGGTGACTATGATATTGAAGGAAAATGTCTAAACAATATTGGCACTCCTACAATGCTCAATCAAGCAGTGAACAAAGCATACATGGATGATGAATTGAGAAATAAAGAAAAAATACTAAGAGAATACATTGATCTACAAAATTTTAATACTGTCCGCTTGTTGGATGATCTTCGAAAGTATTTTCTTCTTGAGATAGAAAAAATTAAAGAGAATCAAGAAGGGGAACCAAAGTAATTTTCATATAAGAAAACATAACAAGCCAATCTTAGATTCAGTTATTATAAGTAAATCAAAACGATCCCACAAACATGTCTTATATCAATATATCATTAATTTTAAATGAAATTTTGACTTTTTTAAGGGTTCATAAACATGATTTGCTTGAAGAACATCATGAAGAGTTTTTAAGAAATATTTCATTTTTTAGTAATTACAAAAATATTGATCGTGTTAAATCAAAGTTTGGATGTCATTTCGTAAGCTGCTCTTGGTCTTCAAATACATGTAAAGTGGGACCAGATACTTGTGGATGTTGTTTGATTGAACAACGTTTGATAAGATTAAGAAAACTAATGTTATTGTATCATAGATTAAAATAAATAATTTTACTACACCTGTATGTATAAAACCATACAAAATTGATTTTTTATTTCATTCTTTTGAAAAATGAGTAAACGACAAGTTGTTGAAGAGCTTCACAGGTCGGCAAGAAAGAATTTCAATCGGCGTAGGGTTGTTATCAAGGGCTTTGATGACCTTTGGCAAGCTGATTTAGTTGAAATGATACCCTATCATAAGGCAAATAATGGCTACAAATATCTATTGACAGTCATTGACACATTCTCTAAATATGCGTGGGCAATTGCTCTAAAAAATAAGACAGCTTCATCTGTTGCAGAAGCAATGACGTTAATTTTCATCAAATCATCACGAAAGCCTAAAAATCTACAAACTGATGATGGGAAAGAGTTTTTTAATAAGATATTTCATGATTTAATGATATTACACAATATAAACCATTACTCTACATTCAGCCCACTTAAGGCATCAATTGTTGAACGTTTTAATCGCACAATTAAGGAGAAAATGTGGAAGGAGTTTAGTTTTAATGGTAATTACAAATGGACATCCATTGTTGATGATTTGGTGAATGAATACAATCACTCCGTGCATAGAACTATAAAAATGTGTCCCATTGATGTGAATCAGGAAAACTCTAAAACACTCTTATCTACGGCTTATAATAGAATTAAAATCGCTCCACGGGGTAAATTTCGAGTTGGGGACAATGTTAGAATAAGCAAGTTCAAACACGTTTTTGAGAAAGGCTACACACCAAATTGGACAACGGAAATTTTTACGATAAGAAAAGTAAACCTAACCAATCCAGCAACATATCTCCTTGAAGATTTTAATGGTCAACCTATCAGCGGATGTTTTTACGAAAAAGAATTACAAAAGACTAAATATCCTAATATTTATCTCGTTGAAAAAGTACTTAAAAGTAATGGAGACAATGTATATGTTAAATGGCTTGGCTTCCCATCGGCTAACAATTCATGGATTAATAAATCACAATTATTATAAAAGACAAAAATTATTTGTTTCCTTTCTGTTCCTAAATTTCTTAAATCATTATCTCCCTTCAACCTACCAATGCATCTCAAAGTCAATGAACTCCCATCGTAGTATATGATCCCGTCACCACTCAAAACTCATATCAACATATGCCCACTCCAAATCTACATACCTACAAACCATACAAGAATTCCTTTTACTTGCATATATGTACCTACTACACATCCACCTCGTCAACCTTCAAGCAAAAAACCATACAAATATCTCTGTACATCACTAGCCACAATTCACAGTCACGAAAACTAAATTCACCCCAAAGTTTTACATTTACACCAACAAAATACATTCACCCAAATGCTCTGTTCCTCAAGTCCGATATTTATACTACTGTATAGTTGTTGTAATTACACAGCATTCAATTTTTCCCATCCCTGTAAAGTATATTCCTACAGTCGCGACAATAGTTTTCCTGATAACGCATTTTCCTTACATTTTTCATTGATTTATCAGATCCAAATTTCTTACCACATTTTCTTCAGTTCTAAAAATAAATCGTACACATTTATCCTACACATTTCATCCACCTTTTTCCATGCACAAGCAATCCATTCATCGCTACACACACACACACTACTTCGTACACAGTACTACTTGCTCTATGAGGAGCAATTTTGGCTGGATGAGCATATTTTTTTACACTAGGAGCACAATTTTATTGCTCAAGTCCGATATTTATACTACTTTTCCAAAATCTTGATAAGGTCTACAGAAAATTTGTGTACACTTCATATCGCTCCATAATTTGAAGAAAGCAATGAACTCTTTCATAACTGCCACAGTTCTCGAATAGAGGGTACTTTTAACTTTGTGAAATGAATTTTTGCGGTTTGTAGCTATAGCATGGTGTCTTTACAGCGTTTTTGAGTTCCCTCTGGATCCGCGTAACTCTATAATTATGTTCGGAGAACATAATGGTGCAGTAGTATGTTCCTATTCAGACACATGAAGTTCTCAAATACAAACTGCAAAAGTCTGCTGTTAGAAAAGGCAAATTCAAGTTTTACTGCATAATCATTGTGTTCGATAATGCAGCTAAAGTCACATGTTCGAAAACATCATGTGTGGTGCAATTCTGCAGTCAAAAATCGAGTTGGAAACAAAAATATTGAGAACCCGGGGAACGTGTTCATAAACGTCAAATGCGTTTGCAAGAAAATTCAAGGACGTTGATAAAAAATGATTTTGTGCAAACAAAACCATTGCATTAACTTGACAATATCTTCATTTTAGCTAAACTAAAATTATAGATCGAAACCGATATGAACCGTATCAGATACCTTAGTCCATCGATACAAAACCAAACTTTCCGACATTGAAATAAAACCCAATGATTTAATGGAAAATACAAAGAAAATACCACTCTTTATTAAACCTTTCCGTCTGACCTTCTCGATTGTGACTAACTTTCGTTATACATTTCATTAACAATATACTTAGCCTTCGTTAAGTTTTAGTATATATGTTTCATATAAGCTCAAAGCATCGACTACAGAGTTGCCAGACTCATGTATTTCGATATAATAGCAATATTTGCGTCGAAAATGGCAATCATTTGACAATCGAATTGACGAAACAACTATCCTTTCCTTAGGTATAAAAATTCAATGCAACTTCTCTTCGGCAGTGACTGCTGTAGTCGTGGTTTCCTGGTTTTTCTCCAAACTTCTTCGTTGGATTCGCACTCTTCGGTAGTTTTATAATATGGAACACGGAAGTTCTTAAAACACATCCATAAGAGTGACAAAATTCTCACATCAAAAACGTATCTTATGGCTTAAACAGATGTGCAGCACGTCTGCACGCATCGCTACGTACATCGCCGAACTCGAATCACATGTGCGTATCCATTACAGAGTAAAAAGGTGGCGAGCAGCTCTGAAGAAGTTCTGGAGAGTAAAACTCGAAAGTGAACACAGACACAGTCATGAAATAAGCTCACCAGAGGGGAGGACAGATATCCGAAAGTCGCTCTCGAGAGTTTTCTAGTGAAATTACTCCCTCAATGGAAACGCACATTTTAATATTTATCACAAAAAGAACTCTATCACCCATTTAGTATGAAATTTTTTGGTATATCCCAATAACTTTTATACAAAAATGTAGTTTATTATTTTAACTTTAATTAGATATCTTTATCCTGTAGATCCGAACATTGGAAGCAAAATTAGAAATCGACGTATTTTAAAGATTTAATTTTTGTTTAAATTGAAATCAACTTCAAGGTTGAAAATTTAGATTAGTGCCCCTGTCGCCTCTCCCGTTATATTTAACAATAAAAACCACTAACAAATTAGTAGAGGAGGGTTGGAGGTGGAGCAATAACTTTTAAATCATTATTTTTCAAATTGTGAAATTTTTCATTCACAGCATTTTGAAAAGTGAAAATCGAATCTATTTAGGGTTCAACCTGCTCCCTAATATGAAATAAATTTACTTTTCTTATGAAATGTTATAAAGTAATGTAGCCGGACATTTATCTTTTAACTAAAGATCTTAACTTTGAAGATCAGACATCTAAAACCGAAGTTATAAGCTTTGCACTCAGTCGATTTCAAGGCTATTTGTGCATAGCGGAACTTTTCTTAACTATTAAACCTGGTCAGCCATCGGCCTACGCACAACCACTCATTGCTGCAACGCTGCGCTGCCAAGAAAAATTTTTGTAAACGTGTAACGAAATAACCTTTTTTTGATTACATTTTATTTAATTATATTTTATACTTCGTTCATTCTTGCCCGGGGGGGGGGGGCAATTGCACCCATTGCCCCCCCTGTATCCCCGCATGCAACGAACAAATACCCAACGTGGATTTAAACCGTGTGAACGAGACCATATAAAACTATACGCCACTGGAAGACTATACGTCGCAGTTCATTCGTTTTTTGTGATAAAGTGCCTTTCACATGAGCCGCGAACTGCGAATGCGAATAAATTTCTTTAGGCAATTCCAAGCGCAAATATCAAGAAATAAGTGTTTTAATTTATCAAAAAAGTGAATAAACGACCCACTCTACAATTTTAAAAAGAAAACACGAACAAAATTTAGTTGAAATTGTTAAATTTAGCGTTTTTATATATTCTACGCGACCACCGAGATATTTTCTGCAAACTGCCAAACACTTATTCGCAATTCAAAACATTAGGACGCATTCCACAAATCTGCGAATGAAAAATTCGCTCGAATTTAACCTCAAATTTTTTAGCACCCATTTTACTGATTTATTTTGTATGACTATTCGCGTCTGTCGGCGACCACTCATGTGAAAGAAATGTCAAAACTCACGACCATTCGCAATTCGCAGTTCGCTATTCGCAGCTCATATGAAAGGCACTTAAGTCCGTTGAGTATTCGATAAACCTACTTAGCTGAGTACGTTTTCTTGCCGTACAGACGTCGTGTGAAAGGCTCTTTGTAAAACATATACGCCACTGCTCATTCGCACGGATTTATACTGCAGAAAAACGTGCGGTACAATCTCGTGTGAACCAGGCCTTAAACGGAATAGAGTGGAGGAATCTTTATACGTTTTGTAAAAAAGGCTTAGATTATCGAAGAAAAATAATTGAAGAAAGTTTTTGAAACTGTCTTGTATATTGTACATATATAATGAAAATAAATTAGTGTAAATTGCTTATATAGGAAAACTAAAAAGAAAAATGTCAATCTGACAGACGGCCTTGGGCCATTGTCTTACTTCATTTTGTTATTTTATAAATTTGTTATCTAAAGAGAAGAAATAAAATGATTTTTGAATTGAATTGAATAATAAATTAACCATCCCCGAAAAAAAGCATTTACCTACCCTTCGATTAAAAAAAAAAGTTTTAAAAATACATTTCTATTTTTGGAACATGTACGACTTGGGGAAGCGCCTTCTACCTTCTTATTTTACCACCATAAACGAAAAATGCTTTTTTCTCGATGTGAAATAAAAATAAAAAATTACTCCACAGTAATAAGATAATTTTATTTCTAATTGAACAACTTGTTGCTATAGAAATTTAAAGTGTTTCATTATTCCAATTGGTGGAAATTATGAAACCTATGAAAAGATATTAAGTTCTTATAATAGCTGAATGAAGGAAAATGGAAAGTCTGATTACTTACTATGTTTCCGATATACCTTTACAATCTCTAACAAATTTTTGATGAGTTTGTTTTTTAAGTTTATTTCAGTTTTTTTTGAATATGAAAGTACAAAAGTCCCTTAGGGCAGATGAGCATAGGTATGGAAATAATTAGCAAAAAATATGAATGAATATGTATAACGAATAAATTAATTCAAAGAATTGCCTTATTTGTTTTATCCCGCGAAAGTTAAGCTCGTGGCATTTAAACTGACACTGAAGTTATGATTCATTCTTTACTTTTTACTTTTAAGTATACACAACATAAGCATTTTATACTATAGGTATGGGAAATGGGAAGTATTTTTTTAAGTTACTTAAAATATATTTAAATTTGGAAAGCTATACTCTATCCAACAAAAATTGTCAGTACAGGGAAGATAGGACGTTTGCCTCTCAGTCTGGTTGCATTGCCTTGCATATATCTGTCTCAAGTTAAAGCTCTTACAGGGTTTCCATACTTTTAATTATAAATTGCCACAAATCGAAGAACAATGTACATATGGTTACCATGGATACATTTCAAACATATTAAACGAAGATCCATTTATCTTTCTTACCACACCACACCTTTTCAAATGAATTTGATCACTTAACGCTTTGTGAATGTTTCAAAAATTAGCGCAAATAACTTTTTTCTTCTTAAAGACTAAAATCGTATAAATTTTAACTGCATTTTATAGGCTTATTCAGAAATACACACAAATAATAAGGGGATGATCAGAACGACAACACTTTTGGCTCTCAAAAGCTTCAAAACCGAAAGTTCTTTCATAATAACCATTGAAAAAGCTCTGTTGTATTGATGAGACTTGACAAATGCTATGTTCCCACCAAAACGAAATCCGAGATTTCAGCTAAAAAATTTCGAGATTTCAAATGGGTGGAGCAGAATTTCATGGAGATTTCTTTGAAATCCAGAGTTTTTATTGAGATTTCGTTTAAATTTCTATGAAATTTTTCCCAGCAGTTCAAAATATGAAAAGTTTTCAACCGTAATCTTGCATTTCGTTTTGGTGGGAACATAAGTAAAGGCAACTCTGTTAGAATGTGAATTTTGTGTTTTATTTCACACAGCGAAGGTAGAAGAGAAGCGAAAGCGAGTAGGTATACGTACGATCAGAATGCTTTTGGCATTAAATGACGAATCATGTTGGAGCGTACGAAATGTTTCAAAGAATTGCAACAACAAATCCTGTATGTTAATCAGTGGTTTAGTATCTCTTTCAGTGGAAGATTTGTTATTTCAGTGTTGTGAAGGTATACACAGGCACCACAGTTTTATAAAAAGCTCGCCCATAAGCCCTGTGCTGACAATTTTTGCTGGACAGACTATAGATGTCTTTCCCTTTATTTTATTTTAAAATTAAGGAGCTTAAATCCCTTGTAGCCGTGAACCGGAACACTCTTAGTGCTGTCGGTCGATCAAGGATACTACTGAAATAGGCGCCTTCCAGACGATTTAACCTAACGAAATTTTTTAGTTTTAAAGTATTTTTTTCTACCGAGAACTCACGGTGGGCTTCAAGATGCGGCAGGTTTCACTAAAATGGATCCCAAAAGTAATGATGCAGATTTGTAGGAAATGGTCTCAGGATTCTAAATTTGCAAACTAAAAAATCGTACCTGATCCGTTTTTTAAGATATGCTCATATTTATATACGCGGGAAGGCATTTTGACCTTGAATGGGAACAAAATTGTTAAAAATCAACAAATGTTCACATTTTAATGTACTATATCTTTTTCGAAAGTTAAAATTCTGTTCTTGAATTTTATGTTTAGTTTAAGTTGATTGAGTAAATTGTATTGGAGAAATTTAATTCCAAAATCAAAATTTTAGAAAAAAAAAAACAAAAAAAAATTCAAATTTATTTTTTTTTTCTTCAAAATTTTGCAGAATAGGGTACAATTTTTTTCCAGAATTCAATTCTCCAATAAATTTTCAATCTATTAAAAAACCGCATGCCAATAAATATCTCATTTCCTTTGAAATTGAAAAAAAGGGAGGTACTTTTATTTCTAAGTTTCATTTTTTCCTAAGGAAAAACTAGTATATTAGTCCAGTAAATAGAGGAAAAAATAGGGGGGTTACCCTACAAAAGGTCGGGTTGTTCTAAATTTTGTATATGTTATATGGTATGGTTGGTGGATGAAAATTCCAAAATTCCACAACCACGCTCCCTCCGCGGCCTTCAAAATCCTGGAAAAACTACAAAAAATCGGCCCTTTTTTCATTTTTTTGCTTATAACTTCTTTCCGGTATATTTTTACGGAAAGAAATAGCAAGGAAATTTGTAGACAATAAAATTTACTACAAATATGACTATGAAAGTATTTTTGTACAACCACTACAAACGGCCCTATGGAGCCCCCAAAAAAGGCTAAAATTTCGTATTTTGTAAGATTTTCAATTATTTATTCCCTCCTTACAGCACAATAACTCCTTAACCGTCAAGCTTAGGGCAAAATTTTTTACAATCAATCTTATAGATAATTTAATTGGCTACCAATTTTATGTAGCTACAGTCGACAATCTCTAAGCCGAACTCCCCCTAAGTCGAATTTACTTCTAACAAGAATTTTTTCAACATGTTTGTTGTATACTCCTCTCAAATTTCCAAACTTATTTATTTCTCTGTAAATCGAATTTTTGCAAAAATCTCTCTAACTTGAAATAATTTTGATATCCCGTGAGAGTTCGACTTAGAGGCGACTATATTTTCATTTTGTGAACAATACAATCGGTAAAATGCTAATTTTGTCCACGTTGTTTGTATACGAAGCAAGTCTTGTCATCCATCTTACTCATTGGAATAAAAATTGAAGGTAGTTATGATAAAGGAAATTAAAACGAATGCCAGTAAAAGATCAAAAATCTTAGCCTTGAGAAAAGTTCTGGAAATGACCAATGAATTTCAAGTCGCAACACAAAGTTTTTTCATTGGCTCCAAGGCCGCTTGTGGAAGCATATTCTTCGTTAATAGCTCTGTATGATAACTGAGCTCGAGATCTCGAGAAAAAAGATTCAGCTGTATCTCGTGACATTATAATACACAAGGTGCAATATGGCAAATGCAGTGTGCAACAAGAGAATAGCTTCTCCGAACAGTTGAAAACATGTAGAGTGCACTCGGCGAGGAAATGCGATAACATTTTTGTCTTTTTTAATTCCCTTCTGGAACAGATAGTGCATAGAGCAGCTGTTAGCACACCCATCTAACAAACTCTCCAGAGCTTAGGTCTTATTTTCTCCAAAAAAAACTCCCATTATTCTCTTTCAGATCTGCCAATCTGTCTGGAAGGAGCTGGGTGGTTGAGGCCCTGGTCCACATTCCACATAATCATTCTCGTATCTCTGGTCTGCACAAACATAGTTCTTGTCTGCCTTTAAGTAAAATATACATACACATGTCATAAGCTTTTCTCCTAAATGGTTCTCTCAAAAACTTAAGCAATAACAGAGTTAAAAAGATTATTTTTGTACAAATTCTTCTAGGTCATTTGTTTGACTCTTTCAAATTGCCTTCCCAATTAAAAAAAAAAAATATTATTTGATAGGAGTTTGAGAATTCTTCTACGACCATTTTATGAGAGTTTAAAAATCTCCCTAGATAAGATTCCTTTTAAGCGAAAAAGCATCGTGTGGTGTGTTTGGAAAATAGACATCATTGGGCAGTGGGCACTTTCATAGCTAGTATGTGAACTTATAATTTGCTAGTATCTTCTAGCTAGAACTACCTTAAAACTTTCCCACTAACATTATCATATTTGTAGTGTCCCCATAGCCATGATTTACCTTTTAACATATTCTATCTTTGATGAGAATTTTCACATTTCTACTCTGGCGATGATTATGTTAAGGTCCTGGCGAGGCAGATTGGACCCTTACTTAAAATGCTGCGTTAAAAATGATTCTGGCTCACACAGGTCACACTATTCACCAAGATACTTATAGCGTTTTCGTTTGGAATTCCGGAAGAAGCCTTCGGAGCTCTCCGATTCAGAATGCCAAGAGAACAAGTTGCAACCGTTTTCTTTATTCTGAAGTTTGGGTTTGGTTGTATTTGTGCACTTGGCTGTTGCATTTGGGTGATAAAATATTCACATAACTGTTTTTCCTAATATTGATTTTGGATTTTTACTTTGAGTAAACTCCTTATCTTAGCAAAAATTCCACATCATGTACAAAAATAAAGATAAGGGGGAGGATGAAATGCTTGTTCTATCCATTTTGTTTATAATATTGGTTCCTTTCAACTCCAAAATTTTTTATAATGCAAAATGGCAATTCCAAAATCAAATGAACAAATTAGCTTTGACAATTTTGACTTTCAATTGTGCGCATGTATGTGTGAAGTGGCGTAGCTACCTAGGGGCAAACAGGGCCCCGGAGGTTAAGGGGCCCCAGAGACTTACAGAAACAATTTTTCAAAGTGAAAATAAAAGTTCTTTTTACCTTTAAGAAAGTGTTGGCTCAATTTGTTTTGAATATTATGGGTCAGTTTCAAGATTTATGGGTAAAGTATCGGATAGCCTATCCGGAACTTTTTTGTCAGATAAATTTCAACTTTTTGCTTAAAATATCTCGGACAATAATATCTTACAGAAACAGATAAAATTTTGGATAGCCTATCTGCCGGTCCAAGTGACTGTTAAAGCTTTTATCTAGAAGATGCCGAACTGCTATGAGTTTCCATCCTAATATTTTGAATTACACTTAAAATCGATCCGTTGCGATTCATACTGAATTTAAATCTTTACAATCAGTCGCATTTCAAATAAAAACGACAAGGATTTTCATTTCTGACAACAAAATCTAAATTTTAAGTCTGTGTTTGCTTTTTAATAGGCGAGTTCAGGAAAATGAGATCTCAGAGCCCTCAGCAATCTCAGTCTCGTGAACAGGATTCCTCAGAAATTTTGCTGTCAAATAACTGAGGAAAGAAAATACTGGATTTGCTTGCCCAGTTTTTGACACTGAGCCGTGGGAGATCTCATTTTCCTGGACACGCCTAGTATTGTTCTCAAATGGCAGCCTAGCCTCTAGTAAACATTTTGACTTGTGCACAAATTTCAGAAGTATATGTTGCCATTTGGTGAGAAGTTCAACTAGAAGAAATGGAAGTATTTCGTGATATCATTTTTACAGATCATTTCACGCGATGCAAAACAAAAAAATCCATAAAAACTGACTCCTGGGATCATAAACGAAAAATGCCGTTTTGACTTTGCTTCTAGAACACTGTTATACGGCCGAGATTGATTATTCTAGCAGATTATTTGGAAAGGGTTTTACTCTTTTTTCGGACAGAATACACTTCATTTATATTTACCCCGATTACAAAATCCAATGAGTGAGTTGCGGAGGGAGTCAGATTAAATTCTGACATTTCGCTCATAGTAAAAATGACTGAATTGAGTCTGATTCCCTCTGATTTTCTTCAAATTTTGAACTTAAGGTTTTTTGTAACTCTCCAGAGGGGAAATTGAAACTTTTTTTTAGCTCTAAAAATAAAGGTACTTGCCATATAACCGTTAAGGAAAAGCTAATTTATCTCAAAAATGGCGCCAACGATTTTGATAAAAAAAAATCAGTGTGTTAATGTAGATATGGTGTACTTTCTGGTAAGAAAAAAATTACCAAAAACATTTATTAACGGTACCTACTGCCATATAACGGTTTTTTTTTTGGTTTTCTCACTAACCACTTATCCGATTTCTTTGCTTTGTTAGAATATAAATAATACTGCATACCAACATTTTGGAAAAACTGAATTTTTAATTTTTAAAAAAGATTCAAATTTTTTTTTTGAAAATTCAATATTTCAAAAACGGGTTGATGAATTATTTTTAAATTTCATTTTTAAATGAATATTAATTTATACTCAAAATTTGCATACCAAAAATATTTTTGAGAAATATTACAAACATTTTATACATAAGAAATTAAGTTTTAAGAAAACGGCTCCAATGACTTAATTTTTTTTTTGCATATATTCATATTTTTTCAAGTTACCAAATGGCATACCTTTTTTGAGCTCTAAGTTATTTATCATGCTGTTTATACAATTAAAAGAACGATTTAAATGCTTTTTTATACTTTTTCTATAATTACTTGAATATTTTTTAAAATTTCTTAAGTCCCACACAACTTGAACATAAGAGCAAGTACGTGCGATCCAGTCGTGCATTTTATTTGCTATTGTCAACAAACTACATGCTAAGCTTTAAAAATTATATGCCTAACAGACATCATGCTGACAGTTTTTGTAAAAAATTCCTATAACATTACATAAATAAATAAATAAATTGGGTGGCGCAACAGCTCGTGGAGAACCAGGGCCTAGTGACTTGCAGTTCTCCAGCACTCCTGTGTGCGTGTTGTTGGCAGGAATGGAGAGGACCTATAGTGTTTTTCCAAGAGCAAACGGCTAAATGAGAAGCACTTTTTCATGACAAATTTAGGATTTGTCAGTTCCTCACAAGAAGCAGTACCTCTGATAAAACATTTCTGTTTTAGGTGGTACGGCTGAGAATCGAACCCAGATCTTTGGCATGACAGTCCTACGCATTATCCATCATGCCACGAGGTACTACGACATTACATACCTATCTTCTTAAATCATTTTTATGTTAATCAAAAACGAAACCAATTCCTGTTAAGAGGCCCCATTTTATTTTCTGCCCCAGGCCCTCGCCCATCTAGCTACGCTACTGTATGTGTGCTTCTGGTTTTGATTTTTTCTTCGCATCCAGAATCGTTTTTCTCTTCTTTTCAGAAGAAGAACTGTCATATAGTGCCAAACGAACGTTTTCAGAAGCATTCGGAGTGCTTCCGGACGACCAAACGAAAACGCTATTAAACTTATTGAAAACCTAATCCCGATATCAGATTTTTGTTTGCTAACGATGACGTGTGGTTGTAACCTGTAAGTGTTGTTCCTAGCTATGATTTTGAAAACTCGTGCTATGCTTTTCTTAAATGGAAGAAAACATCAGTAGCTTATCCTACTGAAGCACCATCCATCCATATTTTTTTCTGAATCCTCAGATTCAGATCAAAAGCTTTGGTTGACTTTGACGGCTTCCAGCACTCCTGTGGATCTAGCTAGTACTTTTTTTTCTTAACATAATAACCTTGAACTTTTCAACATCCTTTGCATAGTTTTTTGTCTAAATATTTTGTTATTTTATTTTATAATCATGATTATTCGTATTTTTCTTCAAATAACTTAAATTCTAGAATTGTCGTGTGTTAAATTTATTATTTGAGTACCTACATAAAATAACAAAATGAAACTTCTCCAATTCAATAAATGCATTCACTTGTTCATTTATTCACCAATTCCTTTAAAATCAATATTAAGTTTTGTATTCATTATTTGGTTATCTATATTACTCATCCTTGCTAAAGGAACTCCTGTTCCTCGAAGAAATTTAAAAAACAGACCCTTAAAAACTTCAACAACCCAAAATCTGACTCACCCCATTGCAGGAGATTTAAAACTTCCATGTTTTACTTCCGGGTATTTATTCCTGGATATATAGGGTTGAGATTGACTCGTTAACACCTTGGTTCTTTTGTTTGTGGTTTTTGTTTCTAGGAACTGTTTACTGTTTATCATTCACAACCTTTAAATTAATATTTTCTCAGAACTTCATTCACTAAACAATTCCACATTTCATTGCATTTCATGATTTTCTCAATTTTTTTGTTTGCTAATTTTTGTATATTTTATTAAAAAATCCTTTTGCTCGACGTTCGATATGTTTATAAAATGTTTAGCAAAACATCAAATAAATGCAAACGAGAGAGACCCTGACTAATAGATCATAGGGAACGAAATGAAAAAAATATAATAATAATAATAAAAACCATATACTCACAAATCTAAAATAAACACCGGGACTTAAATTGTGACTAAGAACGTTTAACTTAGAAACAAAAAGAAAAAAAAATACTATTTAAAATCACATGCAAAGTGAAATTAATTTATTTATTTTACTTTCTTTTGTCTTGATTAAGTTTGTTTTTTGTTGTTAATTTGTTTTATTTAAATGTAAATATATTGCTTTTGTTGCTTCTTTTGCTTCCTACGTAATCAAACATTCAATTTAAATAAATTGTCTATTCTCCTATAAAAAAAAAACAGAAATGCAACTCAAGGCAGTCATCACATCACGATTTATTTTTTGTTGACTCATTATTTTTTAGGACAGCGCATCTCTCTTCTTCTGCTGCTTCTTTAATTGCTTGAGTTTGTTTAATTTTTGTTGTCTACTTAAATTGCCATCATTACTTCTGTTATTTGGGTCAAGTGTAGTTAGCCAAGGTGAAACCTAAACAAAAAAAAAAAACGGAAAATTTCAACCAATTTAGCATTTTGAAAAAAGAAAGCCATAACAAATAAAATGCACGACTGGGTCGCACGAACTTGCTCTTATGTTCAAACTGCGGGTTTAAGAAAATTGTATATAAAAACATGGAAGTTATGAGAGAAAAATGTAGAGAAGCATGAAATACGACATTTAAATTGGCTTAAACAACTCCTGTGACAGTTTGAGGTGAAAAAAGAATGCCATCTTAATTCTTGATTGAATATGATTGTATGGAAAAAAAATTTAAAATCGTTGGAGCGGTTTTTTTAAAAAAATATTTTTTATGTATAAAATTATTTAAACATTTTTAATAACAAATTTTGGTATGCAAATCTAAAGTATGTATTGATGTGTATATAAAACAAAATTTGAAAAAAAAATGTCAACCCGTTTTTGAGATATGGAATTTAAAAAAAAAAATTTTAGTACATGAAAAAAGTTTAATCAAAATCGTAGGAATCGTTTTAAAGCAAAAAAATATTTTCCTTTGCAGTTTTTTAATTTTTGTATGGAAGGTACCTTTACTTTTTCATAAATGAAATTTTTTTCTAAAAATATTGTAGAGAGTACTAAAAACCTTTTAAATATTGAGTTTCAAAAAAATCGATCCTGCCATTTTCGAAGTATTTTATTTAAAAAAAAAAAAAATTTGAAACATTTTATTAAAAATCCAAAAAATATTTCTTCAAAAATATTGGTAAAAAAAACTATTTCTATTTTTAAAAAGTTTCTGTATAAGAAAAATTATTGAAATCGGTTATATCGTTTTGAAGAAAATCAAAAATTAAAAAAATGGTTCTTTGGGAGGTACCATTAATAATCATTTTTGATAAATGGTTTTCCACCCAAAGGAAACCTTTACTGCAATAAATTTATTGATTTTTTTCTTAAGAAACGTTAGGTTAGATTAGGTTAGAAGGGGTGAGTTAAGAAAAGTTATCGAGCCGTTTTTGAGAAAAATACGATTACGTTAAATTGATAAAAAAAAATTGTATGGCAGGTACCGTTATTTTTGGTTCTAAAAAAAAAAAAAATGATAAAAAGTGTGGGCATAATCACCAAAAACTACTATGTACCAAGTTTGAAGAAAATCGATCGAGCCGTTTAGGCTGTAGACAAACAGACAGACAGACAGAATTGAGCCACCCACTTTTTTGGTGTTCTCTATCATCGTAATATCATGTTTGATTGTTATCTCAAACATTTTTTTTTGCACGAATCCAAAACTTGCCTTATAGTACCTATGTATATCGCAAGTAAAAATCGCTTTGCACTACAAAAACTCTACATATTAGGGCATGTTCAAAGGTGTTGTTAAAGCTATTGCTACACCAAACTGGAGTTTACCTCATGAAGTTTCAATTAAGATAATCTCCAGGTTTATCTACATAGACAAGTACAGCTTAAGAATATCTACGAATATGTTCCATTGAGTTGAAGGAAAAGGCTAGAGACCCTTCCCCCTTTCCCACTCCAGGCAGTAAAGGCGGAAAAGAGAAATGCAGCGTTTCGTAGCGTTTAGGTTGCAAAAATCGAATTCTTGACCAAGCCTTAAGGAAAACCTGGAGGCCCCAAGGAGTTTCACTTTATACACATGTTTCTGTTTAGAAAAAAATTTGTCTAAAAATATTTTAGAGAGTACTAAAAAAGTCTTAAATATCGAGTTTCAAAAAAATCGATGACAATGTTTTCGAAATATTTGATTTTCCAAAAAAAAAAATAGAAACATTTTTTAAAAATCCAAAAAATACTTTTTAAAAAATTTTGGTACTCGAAACTATTAATATTGTTTGAAAGCTTCTGTATACAAAAATAATTTAAATTCGTCTTACCGTTTC
Source organism: Dasysyrphus tricinctus (assembly GCA_963921185.1). Lineage (NCBI taxonomy): Eukaryota > Metazoa > Arthropoda > Insecta > Diptera > Syrphidae > Dasysyrphus > Dasysyrphus tricinctus. The sequence goes on from OY992534.1 coordinate 24,124,523, forward strand.
GAAGAAAATCAAAAATTTAAAAAATGGTTCTTTGGGAGGTACCATTGATAACCATTTTTGAAAAATGGTTTTCCACCCAAAGAAAGCCTTTACTAAAATAAATCTATTGATTTTTTTTAAGAAAAGTTGTCGAGCCGTATTTGAGAAAAATATGATAATGTAAATTTGCTAAAAAAAAATGTATGGCAGGTACCGTTATTTTTGGTTCTGAAAAAAATGAAAAAAAGTGTGGGCATAATCACTAAAAACCACTATGTACCAAGTTTGAAGAAAATCGATTTAGCCGTTTAGGCTGTAGACGAACAGACAGACAGAATTGTGCCACCAACTTTTTTGGTGTTATCTATCATCGTAATATCATGTTTGATTGTTATCTCAAAAACCCAAAACTTGCCTTATCCTATAATCGCAAGTAAAAAACTTCTTTATGGTTCCTTCTATGATTATTTGAAATTATTTAGTAAAGTTAAAAAAATTTAATTATCTCCTACTTTGTTAAAGCAAGTGTGTTGATTTTGACAATTATTCTAAACTTTGAAGAAATTAGATGGCAACTCTAGAACTAGGAAAAATTTTAAACTTGACTTTTATTTTTGACTTAACTGGTCATGACTCCCTAATACACCCTGTTTGAGCGTATAATCGAACAAATCCATCAAAACAGCCAAAAATGCCATTCATAAAGCTTTAAAAACTTAAAATCAGCCTAGTTTGAATGACTATTTCTCGGTCGATTTTTATCCAAACAGTTTTTTTAAATTTATTTTAAAGAACATTTAATTATCTTTCTTTTATATGGAGTAATGCCTGAACAAAAAATGCGATTTTTCAAATTTTTTGCAATGATTTTTTTAAAATTTAGCTAACTAAAATTTTTTTAATTTTTTTTGGAAAAATCCATCCATAGTAAATTTTATTCTCTACAAAAAAGTTTTTGAGAATTATCTCGAAATCTTGCATCGTTTTCGAGTTAAATGCAAAAAACCAAAAAGAGTTCTTTTTCACCTTCCTCTAAAAAATGCACCCTCCAATTTAATAGCACTCCGCGGTTTTCTCATCTTCAATGACCCCTTTGATGATTTTTCAATAAAATCCTATGAACGTCTTACTTCTTTATTGCCCTGTTTTTTAGGACATAATCAATAGACTATACATAGAGAAACTGAAACTACAAACTCAACGAACTTAACAAATGCCTTAGCATGCTATTCCATTTCAATTGTTTACTGTTTTTATTTAACTTTTTACTAGAGATATGCTTTTACATGGTCCTATTTTAAATTTAAAATTTATTTTTTTATTCTTTTTTTTCTTTCTTAATTTTATGTATTAGGGCGATTCCATTATCGCGGGTGCAACATTTAGACTCACTTTGAGTATATTTATAGTAAAATGCAAACTCATTTTAATGAAATTATTACTTGATAGGTATCATTTTGACCTATTTATTTTGGGTTCATTTATATAATTTAAATAAAATAAATAGATTTTCTGAAAAGAGGTTTCAAAGTGCGATCGCGGGTGCAACGAATTTGGCCCATCCTTCTGGATCATAGTGCGAAAAACCCAAAAGTCTGTTAATTGAGAAACATTTATTATATTCTTCTTACATTTTATTGAACGACGTATATCCAAACAACTAAAGAAATAAAAATAAAGTTAGAAAACAAAATTAAATAACGAATTTTTCGATCTTAAGGCAATCGCGGGTGCAACATCAAATTATCGCGGGTGCAACGCGTCTAACTTTAATGAATATTTATATAAAACAAATGATATAACGGAACTGGATTAGAGATTAAGTGACATATAATGCTAGTTAGTACACTTTTCTATTAATTATTACCAAGTTTTTATCAAATATGTCAATATTTTTCGAAAATACTGGGAATATATTATTGCCATAAATGATTTTTTTCTGGTACTTACAGTTTTGCGATCATGTCTTCAATTGGAATCAGAAGTTGTGATCTTACAACTCCCTCTTCAACCATATCGTTTAGACGCAACCACGCAACCCTACGTAACAATAAAGTGTTATTTTTCTGCCGAACTTGCACTGTAAGAGAACATAGATACAAACCCGCGCAAATATCTTTTGGTAAGACTATTGCAATGAAAATAGAATAGGTTTCAAGGCATGCCTCTGCTGGTAATAAGAAGTTCAAGAGAAGTTGTTGGAGATTAATCTTCTGAATCACTTAAAACATCGGAATAGCGCAGTTTTTGTTTTTTTAATGAGGAGGGATTGGCCCGATATATGTACGTATGAAGAAGGAACAGATGTACATATATCAGAAAACAGAATTTCTATATGCACTGACCGTATAAGTGGCTTTAAATCATCATCTTCCATAAAACTATCTGTTTCGATGATGGTAGATTTCAAAATATCTGTGCTCTTGAAACGAGACAGTAAGGTTCGTGTCACAGCTATGTTGGTTCCGTCTTGTGATTAAAAAAAAAAATTGATTGAAAACCCAGTATGTTTTTCAATCGTTCCCATTTATCAACTAAGACGTCTTTCGCTTCTTCAATTTACTGTTCAGAAAAAAGTATCAATTAGATGTTTTTTGATAGATTTCGTGCCAGGTTGTGAAATTCCTTGTTTACCTACCATTAAACTTATATTTTTATAAAAAAGAACAAAATATTATATTAAAATGTTAAAAAAAATCAACCTTGAATAACAAAAATTATAATTCATGGCATATTTTAAAATAAAATATAATACATCACTCAATAATGGTAGTTGTCAGTAAGTTGCACCCGCGATTCTAATTTCACGATCGCGGGTGCAACCAATTTGAATCAATGTTTTTTCAAAGTTCAATATACAATTTACTCCTGATACGACTGATTTAATTTTGTTTTTATTTTTTTTCTTACTTTCACAAAGTTTCAAAACGAAAGCACCTTATTTTTGTTAAAAAAAAATAAACTTTTATATCTTTTTTATCGCGGGTGCAACAATCTTACAATGTCTTTTTGCGATAAATAATACTAAAAAAGTAATAACAAATATTTCAATATTTTTGGACAAACGAATAAATCACATTTTTGACCACAAGTCTTACAAGTGAATCATTACCTCAAACTGTAGGTATTATCTATTTCGCGCTTTTTTTAACAGTCATGATAATTGCAGTTTGCACCGACCTTTCGTATGATAGTTTTGCGAAGCGTAAAAAAATGTTTTCTTTAAATTTGGTGAACAATAATTTTTTTTTTGATAAATAGAGTCCTTCTACTATGCATTGTTATCAAAAAAAGTAAAAAATATTGTAATTTAAAAATTTATTTTGAAAACCGTCTCCAGCGGAATCGCCCATTAATAACTTTTTAAATTTTGTAACCACTTGCCAATCTTTTTTCTCTTAGCGTGCGTTCGTATCGCATTTAAAAAGAAGTTATTGTTTTATTCAGGCATCAGTTCAACATAATAACTATTTATCCTTATTTTCTATATAAAATAATTTTATGCATAAGTTCAGATATCGAAGTTGCCGTCATACATGGTGTAAATGGACCCCAGCACGTGCGTGATCTGGGGGGATAGAGGCGTGGGATTATGTATTTAGTCGTTAAAAAAAAACTTTAAGGTGGCAAACCCCTGTATTGTATATCTGTAAGCCTCTCAGAAGAACAATACATTTTTCAAGGCCAATTAAAATTCTGCAAAAGCTTTACAAGTTCCTATAAAATACGATTTGAATTTTGATTGGGTGGAATGTGATTTGAGTGTAAAATGCATATAATGTTACAGCTACCAATGTGAATGCTTTTGTGGGTTGCTATGGAAATTCCAATCCACCATTTACGACACTTGTTTGAATAGGTATTATTGGAAGCTCATTTTTTTTCAATTCGCTTTCCACGAAAAAGAATATAATCAGGGGTGGAATCGGCTAAGGTGATTGGTGATTGTCACATTTATGATAATCAAAATGTGATCACTTTTTATTTTCCGTCTGTGTAAGGTGATCACCAAAAATTATTATAAAATTGGTATCACTTTGAAAGACAAGTACTGTGACCTGTCAAAAATTCATTTATTTGATTTTGAAATATTAAGAAGTTGTCTCACAAATTATAATAATTATAATTTAGCCCATCCGAACTAACTTGCATTTGGCATCCACCAAATACAAGAAAATTGCATTTGCACACTACTGGAATCGGGCAATAGGAGAGGAGAAATGTGGGTTAATCAAACTGTAGCTGGCAAATCTATGAACCGAAAAATATGTGTATGCAAATGTGTTTCTAATAGCCGAATGTCTTATGGACCTATGCACTTGCGGAAACCCGGCGTGTGCTATTTCGCTAAAAAAGAAATATGTTCATTTTGTTGATTTGTTGGAAAAAATGAAGTTTTTGTATGGGGAGATTCGAAATCAATTTCATGAAAACGAAGGTGTTGGAATGTTTTAGTGGCCTTGAACCATCTTCGCCTAATTGCCATTGAATGAAACAGAAGATTATATTTGTGAACGTCTAGCAGAACTTATACATACATATGTGTATGGACAGAATTATGTGCTCGGGTTTGCTTCTAATGTTAATCCTCAGAGAGTCGCATATTTCTGTTGTAGGTACCTACCTAAATATTTTTCATTTTCCACATTTTGGTTTGTTAAAAATGATTTCACAGGCACTAATAGATTAGTTTTTCTTTTTCAACCTCAGAAATTCAAAATAAAATTAGGATTTTATATGAAAAAATTATAGTTTAAAAAACTAAAAACCTGCTTTTAGAGATAATCAAACTAAAAAGTAAAAACTAATTCTGAGCATGAGAATAAAATCACCGACGAGAAAATTAATGTCACTGTTCTAAAAGCGTGGAGTGCCTTGTATGACATTTTTAAACTAACTGTGCATTTCGGAATGAAACAATGAAGATTATGATGATTGATACCAAGCTCTAAATTTCGATATCGCCATTTTGAGCTTATTAGGAAAATGGGGAAAGAAAGGATAAAGGAAAGGGTGGGCCTACTCAGTGCGAAATTTTCGCTTACCGAAAAAACAATTCGGAAAGCCCGGACTGGGAATTGATCCCAGATCTATTTGTTAAGCGCCAAGAGCTCTACCAGTTAAGCTATCCAAGACACGTACCGGAATTATATTTCAGTCACCTATATAATTACCTGCTCGATATGCAGTTAGTTTAAATATGTCATACAAGGCACTCCACGCTTTTAGAACAGTGACATTAATTTTCTCGTCGGTGATTTTATTCTCATGCTAAGAATTATTTTTTACTTTTTAGTTTGATTATCTCTAAAAGCGTGTTTTTAGTTTTATTAACTACAATTTATTTTTCATTTTTTAGTTCGATTTGTTATAAGGCAACAAAGGATCCCGAAAGAAATTTATGAATCCTGGCGAACCTGATCAGGATAATCAGATGTTTTGATCGAATTATTGTATTGTCACCGGGCTTCCACAAGTGTGCAAAATTTGAATCAAATCTGACCGTCAGAAGTGGGTCAAAATCACGTCCAAAGATTCCGTTACATACATACATGCATACATAAATACATACAACCGAAACTAATAAAAGCGTGTTAAAAAGTAATGAGATTTAAAATGTATGCCAAGTCTTAAGTTCATGAAGTATATCTTAAGTAAATAACATCGAAACAATTTCAAATCATGACAGAATGGTATTTAATGATTACTGATTAAAATTTGGTAGGTTCACTGGTCAAGTTTTCATACATTTTAAGTTTGTGATTAAGTATTTAAGAGAAAACTTGCCAAGTAAATCCACCAAATTTTAGCCAGTAATCATTAAATACCAAATTTGTGTCAAGATTTGGAATTGTTTCGATGTTACTCTACTTAAGATATTTGATATTAAACTTCATGAACTTAAAACTTGGCATATATTTTAGATCTCATTACTTTTTTTGGCTGACGTTTTACGCACAGGTTACTTGTACATATAAGAACTTGGCTCTTTTTTTTTAACATTTATGTTTTTGTTGTGATTTCACTCCTTTTTGCAAAGATATATTTTGCCAGGTGAAAATCAGGCCCTACCACTCTACAAAGTTTCATAATTCTACGACAACCGAAAGTGCTCCATATAAATAATAGCAATTCTGATAAAGTGGGTGGATGGAACGCCCCCTGAATGGGAAATCCCAATTTTTCGATTTTTTTTTCTGAGTACTTCAAGCCCTTCCAACCTACCAATTTTCGTCGTCCTACAACAATCGAAAGTGCTCCATATAATTTATAAGGATTTTAAAGAATGTGGGTGGAAGCCACGCCCGCTGAATGGGAAATTCCAATTTTTCAATTTTTTCTTTTTAAGAACTTCAAGCCCTACCCCTCTTCCAATTTCCATCGTTCTACAACAATCAGAAGTGCTTCATATAGTTCATAAGAACTTTTGCGAATGTGGGTGGATGCCACGCCCCCTGAACTGAAACTTCCAATTTTTTGATTTTTTTCTTTCTAAGTACTTCAAGCCCTACAGACAGACCTACCAATTTTCATTGTTCTACAACAATCGGAAGTGCTCCATATAATCTTTAAGAACTTTTAAGAATGTGGGTGGATGCCACGCCCCCTAATCGGGATAATTGGATATTTTGATCGAATTATTGTATTGTCATCGGGCTTTGATAAGTGTGCAAAGTTTGAATCAAATCGGACCGTTTTTAGGTCAAAATCACGCCCAAAGATTCCGTTACATACACTCCCGTTCAGTTGAATAGGTTCAAAATTTTCGAGTGCGATTAACCGTTATAACTCCGAACTATGTGGAATAAATGAATTTTTAAAAATGGCATTAGAGAAAGCATCCAATTGAGGAGAGATAAGAAAACACACAATATCAAACTTACCATCATTACACGTTTTATTATCATTTCTTTAAATTCATATTGAAATCGTAGCACTTTTGTTCGTTTATTTGAATAGGTGCACCGCCTTTATAATCACTTTTGCTTTGAACTAGTTAAAGGTCAGACTTTTTAAAGCTATTTTTGGGCTTTATATCATGGTTTCTTTGATATGACACAAACAAATTGAGAACAAACATAGAATGGGTGGAGGAAAAGCTCAAATTTATTGTTTTCATGATAAACGGGACATCAAATTTCGGAAAAAAAACTTACAGAATCTATTCTTTGATCTATATTTATCAGAGAAGTAAGCAAAAAGATGGTGTCGATATGAAAAGAATGTAAAAAAACTGCTGCCTCCGCAAGCTATAGACGAAAAATTCTGAGGGTTGGATCTTATTTGTCGGTTTAAATGGCTTAAATAAGGGAACAAGCTAGGTTTAGTGCGATTATTTCTACAGTCGAGAGTGTAATATAAAGTTCTTCATACCAAAAAAGAAGAACAAATTTAAATAAACCACCGCTTAGTTGAAAGAATTTACAATTTGAGAATTCAAGGAAAATAAATTTAACCCCACATTTTTTAACTATTAGTATGACTATGGTTTAGTTACACAAACACGCTCAGTCATGGAAAAAAAATTGAATCCATCAATTCCGTTGAATTTAATCCCTTTTTCGTTAGAAAAGATGACTTTACGCCACTTATTCTTTCAAGTCTTATGAAGCTTACAAAACTGCATTCGGTTTGTTTATTGTTCGTTTTTGCTAACTTCGTTTAGGTGTGGTTTCATTTAATTTTCTTCTTTTTCAGTATCTATGCAAAACTTTTAATAATACTCTCGACTGCTGAAATACTGGCACTGAACCTAGCTTCTTCCCTTGTTTTAGCCATTTAAACTGTCGAATTAGACGCAATCCTCAGACTTTTTCGCCTATCACTTGCGGAGATAGCAGGTTATTTGCATCCTTTCATATCGACGCCATCTTTTTGTTTATTTTTCAGATAATTATAGATCAAAGAATAGATTCTGTAAGTTTTTTTTCCGAAATTTGATGTCCCGTTAGCCATTTATCATGAAAGCAATAAATTTGCGCGTACTCAGCCGCGAAAAGAGCTTTTCCTCCACGCATTCTGCGTTTGTTCTCAATTTTTTTGTGTCATATCAAAGAAACCATGACATAAAGCTCAAAAATAGCTTTAACTAGTTCAAAGCAAAAGTGATTATAAAGGCGGTGCACCTATTCAAATAAACAAAAAAAAGTGCTACGATGTCAATATGAACTTAAATAAATGATAATAAAACGTGTAATGATGGAAAGTTTGATATTGTGTATTTTCTTATTCTCTCCTCAATTGGATTCTTTCTCTAATGCCATTTTCAAAAATTCATTTATTCCACATAGTTCGGAGTTATAACGGTTAATCGCACCCGAAAATTTTGAACCTATTCAATTGAACGGGAGTGTACATACATACATACATACAGCCGAAACTAATAAAAGCGTGTTAATTAATTAATAATAATAAAAGCGTGTTAATGACAACAAAATAGCTGTCACATGAAAAAGTCACAAAAATATGATTATCACATGTGACAATCACCTTACGCAGACCGAATTTGATTATTGTGACTGACTGTCAACTATCACAATTCATCTTAGCCGATTCCACCCCAGATCTGAAAATCAGAAAATAGCTTTTCTCTAAATTGCCCCTTACATATGTATATGGGATAAGGTGGTTTCGAGTAGGAAATTTTGTTAAGAGGTTTTAATCACACTCGAAATTACGATGATGTCGGTATGCATATACTATTACAGTACATAACGCTTATAAGAAACTCAAAAATTGCATAATATTTGTTACTTATAACCGAGTTTTCCTTATACCATTGTATATCCACTTTATAGTATTCTCATGAAACACGATTTTGTAGGTTGACATTTGGTCGATAGGTTCGCTGTGATCGCCTTACCGAGATCCCTTGACAAAAATTAGGATTAAATTTGGACACTAGGTGGCCACGAGCTTTTTTTCTTCATGAGAATACTGTAATAACTTTCCATATTTGAACTATAACGACTCCGAAATGCAAACAAACGGACACAATAAAGCTTACGGTCCCAGTGCAAACATACCCTTATTAGCTATAATTATAGCAACTCTTAAACGAAGGAAGCGCCATCTGCCGGATTATAGCAGATTTACCAGCTGTCAAATAAAAGCTTTTGGAAGGGAAATTATTGGGAAATTTCCCCTACGGAAAGCTCTGGAAGCAGAGACCAGAACGTTCTCCTTATTTCTAGAGTTTGGAAAACAAATATAAAAGGCACATGTTTGAACGGCAGCGGGACAGTTTGTTTTTAATCGTGAATGAATAAAGTTGGTTGTAATAAAAGTAAAAAGTAAAGTTTGGAATTAATTCAGTGGTGAATAATAAATCGTTTTGTTTGTAGTAAGAAAAGTAAAGTGTTTTATTTTGTGAAATAAATAAGTGGACGTTTTGAATAAAGTAAATAAGTTTTATTAACGAACCTGGGAAAATATTACAATACTATAGAATTTATATACAATGCTTATACACTTAGAACGGGCATAAAAAATAAGTTTCTTATACGGATATAAACAACAAAAAAGAGCACAAACACAACGAATAACTACTAGTTCAATGTCAAAATGAAGACTGAACTGAACTTCTCTTCAAATGTCAAATTGCATCATAAATGACATTTCCATATTTAACTTTGAATTTTTCTTAAGGGTCTGTTCAGGTTTTCTTTTTTTTGTTTTGTGAGTTTTTTGCAAGTTTGTTAAATCCAACAAACTTGACATTGACAAAAAAAGTTCGGTTTGGGAAATGTTTTTTTTATCAGTGTTTTTCTTATAAACGTGTTTCTTATAAACACACAATTCAACATTAAAATGTATGGGAAAGTACACGGAGCTTCTGTTCAAGTTTCTTCTTAGCGAGGTTCTCTTATAAGCGTGTTTCTTATAAGCGATGAATACTGTACATGGGGCACGTTCCGATGTTAGTTGTCAGTTATCCGGATAGCTTTGTGTTGTTGTAATCCCATGTTAAAAAACAGCTGACGACCGCTGACCCAACAACAACTCAAGCTGTCTCGAAATTTTTGGGATAACTAGATAACATAGCGAATAAACATCGGAACGCGAGGATGGTCTGGTATATCAAGCTGTAGCTGTAGGATAAAAGAATGGATGAATTTGCTTCACATTATGAGAAATTGAAGTTTTTTTTCTAGCTCAGCTAAAAGGGGTAGTTCCCAAACATACTGATTTTGATTTTGTCTTTTTTTGTTCTTTCTCAAAAAACGAATCTAGCGAGAAGAGTAAGAGTTTTCAGATTTTTGGAAACAAATTTCGTTATGTAACATAACATTAAAAAATACAAAATAAACGTTATTTTTGAATTTGAAGGTTAGGACAACTAAAAAATTTAATGTGATCTGTTTTTGATATGAGATCAGTTTCGAAATCAGATGATCTAAAACTTATGGCTAGTTGCTTGTTTGTAGGGTTACCAGATTCAAAATTACCAAAAGGGGGCCATCGGGAGTTTTCTAGATGGAATAAGTGTTCAAAAAATGGGAACAAAATAAGTTTTTGAAAAATATAACACCAGAGCAGTGTTGGCCCAAAGTTAATCTGATTAATGATTAAAAATTAATGATTAAAAATCATTATCAAAAATTTGATTAAGATTAATATAATCATAATCAAAAAATTTGATTAAGATTAATTAATCAAAATCATTAATCGTTAGTTTGATTATTTGATTAAATAGTAACACAGTCTTAGAAAAATGTATTTTTGGAAAAAATACAAACTTTTTCAACTTTTTTTTTTGAAAAATTTAGAATAAATAACTTTTTCCTAAATTTTTTTTTGAAGAAATTTTCAATCAAAAATTAATTTTTTCTCAACTTTTTTTTTGTTTTTATTTTTTTTTTTGAAATATCAATGATATGTTGCTCAAGAAAACTTGATATTGGCGCCTGCCAGGCGACTTTAAATACCAGAAGTGGAGCAACGGAGTTTCGTGAGTGGGACAGAGGATCCAAAAACGAGGATTAAACTCCTGAGAATCCGCGAAGCTGTCCACCCAAGGTACTGTTGCTCAAGAAAACTTGACTTTGGCGCCTGCCAGGCGACTTTAAATACCCGAAGCGGAGCAACAAAGTTTCGTGAGCGGGACAGCGGACACAAAAAGGGGGGTTTAAATCCTGAGAACCATTGGCAATGAAACTCACTAAGAGCGTCATATTCATAATCTAGGAAGTGCCACTTTTCAGTTGATGCATCTCATTATATGAAAAATCGACTTTTATCTTTAAACGCGATTTGCGGCTAAACTAAACGTCCAAGAGGCATCAAAGTTGACACTTTAAAACCTTGATTTGCGGCTAAACGAAGCGTCCTAGCGACTTATAAAATGCATATTCGTGATCTAGGAAGTGCCAGTTCTAAAAAATAAAAAAAGTTGGTAAAAAAATTAAATAAAAAGTTTTTTTTTTCTTTATTTTAAATTAAACAATTATTTGGCAAAAAAGCAATTTTTTTTAATTTGAAAAAAAAAAATTACAAAATATGTAAGTTGTTTTTTTATGAAAATTTAAGTTGTTTTTTTTCAATAAATTTTTCGAAAAGAAAAAAAGTCCCACCTCCGTCACAGTGACCCAACCTCGTCATACCACCATCGTTGTCCGTCCAGATTCATACCAGTCATCCGTCCAGTTCCAGACCATAGCCGTGCGGCCAGATCCGATCCAAACCATTGCGCCCGTCCAAATCCAGACCATAAAGTCGGTCCAGATCAAGACAGACCACCGTGCGCGTCGACCCAAAATTGAAAAATCAATTTGTATCTCTTTAACTGCCTTGAGGACTAGCCTCTACCGATTTACTGAAATTTAATTCGGAATTGCACCTCCTTATATACTTTTTCGGGACGACTTATGGGTAGTGCTTCGTTCCCGATGATTCTCATTCTTTCAAGGGACCAAAACAGATAGTACCAAATTAAATAATGTGTGAAGTCTTTTGCGTACTGAGCGTACCCAACTCCTGGACGGACCGCTATGGCCTGGATGTGGACGGATGACTGGTTTTGGATCTGGACAGACGACGACGCCGATGTCGCCTTCGACGACGACGTTGGTAGGTATGGTGGGATTTGGTCTGATGGAGGTGGGTCTGGGACAAATGTGTTGGAGGTGGGTCTAAACTCTAAAGGATAATTTTTTTTTTTGAAAAATTTATTGAAAATACAACTTTTAGAAAATTTTATTTGAAAATTTTATTTCATTAATCAAAGGAGATGACGCACTTTTGGGCCAAGAGCGTGCATGAACAAGAGTGGTATCAAAAGAAAGGTGAGTGGAAAGGAAGTGTAAGACAAACCCCTATCTATTTGGTATCAAATGAAAGTTCAGTTTTATATCTTTCAAATAATGTAAAAACCATGATTCTAGAACCTTCAGTTTTTGAAATAACCAAATAAACGTGAAACTTAGTAATTTTTTTAGAAATCTGTTATTTCTGACAAATCTACAGTGGCTATGTACCTTTTTTTAACAGTTATGTGAAAGAACACATTTCAGTCTTTATTTTGATATATAATAATCAAAGCTTCAGTCAATAATAAGCAAGAAAACCACCTTCCGAAGCCTTGCTTGGGAACATCAAATAGAATGTACACAATATAAGGTTTCATGCAAGAGTTCCTGTTAACATATTTCTTTATTTTTTAAACTTGGGCAAAATGATGTGTTTTTTGCAACAAAACTTTTTTCAAGTCATCAAGAAATGAATTACTACGTACAGTGGCCCTTAGTGAAAATGACCCATCCTTAACGAAATTCTTTTTCTTTGAAGAACTGCAGAAAATCAAGTAAAATAAAAAAGGAGAAATTGACTTTCAATAGAGTATTATATTTTTGTTTTAAAAACTTAAAAATCTGAAATAAAATATTGAAAAAACAAACTAATAACGGAAAATATCAAAGTAAAATGATTATTTCATCACAGCAAAACCATTTAATCTCACAGACCCAGACATTTTAGTTGTAAAAAGGTTAATAAACTTTTCTTAAAATCTTGTAATTTTTAGGGAGTTCTTTTTATCTTATAACTGATTTAGGACGATTTGGGACTGATTCAATAAGTTTTTTGATGTAATTAGGGCTTCTTTTATACCATTCCTCCAGTTACACTCTTTTCAAGTCACTTTCGTTGAAAATCTCATGTTTCTGAATTTCAATTTCCAATTGCTTTCAAAATATTTCAGTCGAGTGCTTCGGATCACTGTCTTGATAAAAAATACAAAAGTGTTTCAATTCCAACCAATTCGGCACTATTTTTAAAATTGATGTTTAGAATATCAAAATATTGATATCCGCCTACAGTTCCTTCAATAAAATGTAAGGTGATCACCCAAGATGCTGAGCATGCACCCCAATCCTTAAAAATTTAAAGATTTTTAGAAAAGTTTATTAACCTTTTAACAATATGTTAACAGGAACTCTAGTATGAAACCCCATATTGTGTGCATTCTATTTGATGTTCCCATGCAAGGCTTCGGAAGGTGGTTTTCTTGCTTATTATTGACTGAAGCTTTGATTATTATATATCAAAATAAAGACTGAAATGTGTTCTTTCACATAACTGTTAAAAAAGGTACATAGCCACTGTAGATTTGTCAGAAATAACAGATTTCTAAAAAAATTACTAAGCTTCACGTTTATTTGATTATTTCAAAAACTGAAGGTTCTAGAATCATGATTTTGACATTATTTGAAAGATATAAAACTGAACTTTCATTTGATACCAAATAGATAGGGGTTTGTCTTACACTTCCTTCGATATATGACTTTATTTGCTTATAAACGGACAAAAATCAAGCAGGAGATGCCTTCGAAATATGGACAATAACTCCAAATCCCCACATATGATTTCCCTAAAACTTCACAGTTTTAATGTGCTAACACTCATCTTTCTTTTGATACCACTCTTGTTCATGAACGCTCTTGGCCCAGGCCCCATACAATTTTGGCACATCTCCTTTCATTTTTTGTCAATTTTCTTACGAATTAAAAAAAATGCTTTATTATCATTCACATTTCAAAGAAAAATTTGAAAAAAAAAAATTGAGAAAGTTTACCCGAAAATCATAAAATATTTTTTTGAAAGTTGTGAAATAAACTTTTATTACAAACTTTTTTCGTTTTTCTAGAACTGGCCCTTCCTAGATCACGAATATGCATTTTATAAGTCGCTAGGACGCTTAGTTTAGCCGCAAATCAAGTTTAAAGGTGTCAACTTTAGCCGCAAATCGCATTTAAAGATAAAAGTCGTTTTTTCATATAATGAGGTGCATCCACTAAAAGGTAGCACTTTGAAAGATTTTTACTCAAGCTTTCGACGCCTATACACTTCTTTTTTGCCTTCACTTACACCCAAAAATTGTTGTGGGCTCTCGGTCTAATATGTATAAACAATTACAAAAAAATTACAAGTCAAGCATTAAACGTTGAATTAAGATTTTTAGTACAAAAAGAAAACATAAATAAATTAGGTGAGTGGTAACACCAAACTGTTAAGAACGCTCATAAAACTTGCGCGTAAGTGTAAGCTTAGAGTCACTCAAGTCAAAAACATTATGGTTTTTATACGCCTCATGTTTCATACGAGTCAGTGGCTCATTGAGATCATAATTGGAAATTTAATCAAGTTAATCAATTAATGATTAATGATTAACATAATTAATCATAATTAAGATTAATTTTTTTAATCATGTTTATTTTAATCATAATTAATTTAATCTGATCAAAATAAATCAAATTAATTAATTGATTAAAAAATTAATTGATTAATGCCAACACTGCACCAGAGTAATTAAAGTGAAGTTAGAAAGTTTAATTTGATTTTGAATTATAAAAACAGTAGATAGTACCTCGTGGCATGATGGTTAGTACCTAGGACTGTCATGTCGAAGGTTTGAGTTCGATTCCCAGCCATGTCACCTAAAAAAAACAGAAATGTTTTATCCGAGGTACTGCCTTTTGCGAGGAACTGACAAATCCTCCAAGAGTAAACTTGTCATGAAAAAGTGCTTCTCATTAAGCCGTTCGGACCCAGCAAAAAACTGTAGGTCCCCTCCAACTCGCACCAAGGAATGGTAAGACACTAGGCCCTGGTTCTCCACGAGCTGTTGCGCCACCCAATTTATTTATTATAAACACAATCAAACTGACAGATGAAGGAAAACTTTTGCGTCTGAAGTGGAATGAAGTTCATTGAGTGAATGCGTTCTTTTTGAATTTTTACTTAATAAGGGGGACAGAGGTTTGTTTAGAGGGGACAAACAGCTTTTTGGTATGAAAAAGGGGGACATCTGCTAACCCTATTTGTTTGGCGAAAAAATAGTTTCAGTTTTGTCAACAGTGCAATTTTAAATAAATGCCTGTAACACATATACGTCGTAGTTATTAACTCTGTCTAACTTTATGGACACAGACACAGCCGTCCAACTTCAAAAAGTAATTAATAAACTTTGTTTGCTGTTGTTCTAAAGTTGTCTTATGCTATGTTTCCACCAAAGGTTTATCCCAGTTCAGATTCAGTGAATCTATTTGGTGTTTCCACAGAACAAAAAGATTTAAAAAAGATTAACTTTGACAGCAGATTTTAAAATGCAAATGGTGTTTCATTTTTTCTTATGAAGAGAAAGTGAGATAGAAAGTTTCCTTTGTGAAGAACTGAATTCAGCCATGAATGAATCCTTCAGGGCCATACAAGAATAGGTTAATTTGATTTGTAAAAGTATTTTTCCTAGGAAGATTTAACAAGATTTATTTCTAATCTTCAAGATATACGAAATATATTTGTATGGTAAATCTTCGAGATTTAAAGAAGATTTGAGGTAAATCTTATTAAATCTCAGATTAGCATTAGGTGGAAATGTAGCATAACTTGGACAGAGGCATCGATTGTCTAACACCCCTATTACGGTTGTCAAATATCAATTTGATGGTTGATAAATTTAAAATTCAATGTTTAAAAATCCATCTTATAAAAGTTTTGATCATTGAGAATGATGCAGACAGTTGCTAAAAACAAGAAAATTAAAAAATATAAAAGAATTGCTGACCAGTTTTTTAATAAATTGAGTTTAAAAATCAATTTTCGAGGTTTATCAACTATCAAATTGATATTTGACAACCGTAATACGGGTGTAAGTTTCATTTGTCTAATTTGACATTTTAAATAATTAAATAAAGCATATTTCCAACTTTTGAGAGCTTTAAATAAAAAAAAACTGTCTAACTAGACAACCGTTTAAAAAATTTAATAAATTTAGCTTATGGTCCATAGAATGCAACCCAGATAGCACCTGCAATGGGGATTAGAATGGTAGAAAAGGATTTTTTTTTTGTTTTCCTAACACTTGCACTGTGTTAAATATATTATATAAAATATATAAAAGGTAGTCATAACGCCTTGGGGCCAACATTAAAAATGTTTTCTGGAATATATGCTTAATGTCATTGCTCAGTTTTAAAAAAGGTTTTTTTTTGTTTGGAGTTTTCCTATCAGAATGAATAAAAGTAAATTGATTTTTTTTTTCATTTTCAAGGATTTGAACTTTTTTTTATAAATTAGAATGAATCGCCACACCACCCCACTGCTAATGTTTCACAAAATATTGACTGACGGACGTTCACCGTCCAATACGTTTTTTGCGAATAAAATTGAACTCAAAAAAAAGAAGATTTATTTGAAAACTGTTTTGATGTTTCTAAAAAAACCCATCAATAATTGGATATTCGGGGATCGTGGGGTAGTGCCATTGAGTTTTTTATTTTTGTTTCTTTTAATTTATTTTTATATTTCTACATATTTTTTTATTTTATTTGAGTGATGAATTTATCATATGTTCGTTTTATGCCTACCTTATTTTTATTTGATTGCATTCATTAGGCAATAAGACCTGTCTGTCGACTCCTTCTTCGCGGAATTCGGAAAGAACTTTTTATTATAAGAGTTTTAATATATTTAAAAAATGATTAAATAGTAAGCAATTTAAGGTAAAAACAACTGTCAACATACAATCGCGCTTTTTTCACTCACTCGTCGTATAAACAAATATTTTTGTTTGAAGATTTTGGTCACATTTCTTTGAAAAAAAATTGTTTTTTTTTTCTTTTTTTTTTTGCTTAAAAACCTTCAAAGAAGAACCACCGGATAAGCCTGAAGACAAACAAAATTTACACGCCGCCAACAATTTGTCGCAATTTAAAAAAAAAATCCAGAATTTGATTTTGTCAGGCTCGTCGATATAGACACAGCGCGGCACAGTGTGGCAGTATAGTTCGACAATTTTTGGATAAATTACGTCTGTTTTGTTGGATAATGATAAAATGATGATAGCACGAGACGCTAGGCGGTAGCGGCAACGATTTTTCTTCTTTTCAATTTTCGAATAATCAGTGGCGATGGCATTGGGGAAGGCGACGTCGCTTACGGGGCCGTGGAGATGATGACCGTTCTTTCCTGTTTGGAAATATCGTTCAAACGTCATCTTTTCCTTTAATTTTTGTTTTCTTATTTTTTTTTGTTGCTACCTTTATCAGTTTTTGTTAAAACTCAAAGAGAATATACTTATTGGATATTATTCTTCCTTTTTCTCCGTTGTTGTCTGTTCTTGTTCATCTTTTTCTGCCTCTTCTTCATTTTGTAAAATTATCTATTATTTTTTAAATGTAAAATCAGAAAATGTATCTTTGTATTTCTTTTTCTCTCTTTAACCAAATAAACAAATTCAGCCAACACTCTCTCTTTGAATTATTTTCTGCTAAATTTGTCGAAAACTGTGTGGGTGATTTTTGTTCATATAAATATAAAGTGACTAAGGTGTACAAAGAGGTCGTATGTATTTGATCGTATGGCTTTTGTATATTATTTGTCAGAGAATTAAAAACTTGAGTCTATTCGTAGGTAGGTACTTACAATAATAATTTTAAAATTTGTTTGCTCCAAAATGTATTCAATTAAATCGAAATATCTATAATATGTCCCCAATTTGTTTAAATTTATCCATTTTTAAAGCCCAACTTTGAGTTCAAAAATTCTGTAGAAGGTACGTTTCCTACATTTTAACCTTTTTGTTTGTTCCAAGTTTTCTAATAAAATGCTTACATTGTTACAAAAAAAAAAATACTGGGAAAATAAGTACCTTTTTGGCACCCTGAATTAATTTTTTTTTAATTTTTGGGATGAAGTATAGGTACATACGTAATATACTAGTATATATACTTCTATAGCAAAACACTTACCATATGGAGAATACAAATAAAACTAAAGTTCGAAGTATGCGCCTACTTAAAAATTATATTTGGAATGATTTTCTTAAATAAGGTGCTTGAGGCCGTAGATGCTATGGGAGCTGCAAATCTTCCAGGAGGGCAGAGGGGGGGACATAACAAGAAGAAGACAAAGTGTTTGTCAAAAGTTTGTAGTAACCATTAAATAATAACAATAATAATAGTGATAATAATAATGCGGATTGGAAGTTTATTTCCTGAAACGGAGTGATTTATGGTAGCAATTTAAGACCAAGTCGTACCCAATAAAAACTACCTTAAGTTCATAGTAAAAGATCCGAAGATTGAAACTGACAATTGTCGCCGTTGTTGAGCCTTAAACGCATCATATTCCTGCAGGATATATATTGTCCATGCTTGGGATCGCTCAATATTGACGGATAAAACTGTACCTTCTAATCAGCCTGACATTGTGATCTTCAACAAAAATACAAAAAACATAATAGACCGAGAACTCCACAGCAGATTTTGGGTGTGATCGATAGCAAAAAAAGAAGTATAGGCGTTGAAAGCTTCATTAAAGGCTATTCAAAAAATCAAGGTCCTGCAGTCCACAACTGAGGCCTTTGCGAGAAACAGTGCATCGAAAAAAAAAATATGAATGCAACTTCGAGGATAATCGTTTTAGCCGAAATTGGTTTTCACTCCTCCCTAGATAAGCTCCTCGGATCACATATCACGGAATCTGGGACCTTTTGAGTGTATAGTTCGCTCTACCGGACCCTTTAAAAATTCAAAATTCTAAGTGAAAAACGTTTTTTTTAAACAGTCTGGCAGGGCGAATTAAACACTCAATTGATCTCTGATTCCGTGATATGGGATCCGCGGAGCTTATCTAGGGAGGGGTGAAAACCAATTTCGGCTAACACGATTATTCTCGAAGTTGCCTTCATATTTTCTTTTCGATGCACTGTTTCTCGCAAAGGCCCCAGTTGTGGACTGCAAGACCTTGATTTTTTGAATAGCCTTTAATGAAGCTTACGACGCCTATACTTCTTTTTTTGCTATCGATCACACCTAAAATCTGCTGTGGGCTCTTAGTCTATCATTCTTTTTGACTTTGCTGTTGTAAATAACAATAATGTGGACTCAACATATAGCGCGAAGATCCAAAAGTACAGCTTTATATGTCATGAGCTGAAGGACCTATGGAGAGCGGAATCAGCCATAATTTTACCCATCATCGTTTCAACTTCAGGACTCATCCCAAAAACAACAGTTTCAGACAAAAAACTTGCCATCCCGAAGAAAATAGTTTCTGACATGCTAAAATCTGTAATCGTTGACAGCTGCCGTTTGGTTGGGGAGTTTCAAGCCTTTTAATAAAGTGATACCTTGAATCATGCTTGGTTAAATGATAACCCACGCCTACGTCAGAGCTAAGAGGGGCTCTTGCCCCCCTACCTGTACTTGAAGTTGATCCCGTTTCAAAAATCAGCAGTAATATGCACAAATGCACATTGCACGTCCCATCCACCCTAATAGCTTCCTTCCATACGACGACTTTCTTGATGGAATCCTTTTAATTTGTAATTATTTTCTTAATTACTATGCCTGAGACCATTAGTGCCCAATAGGATTTTTACCAAGAGAGCAAATCGTGAACTCTTGAATTAGACAGAAAACAAATAGTTGGATAGACAGTGTGAGAACATTCAATCTTCATCCCGTGAATGTAAGTAGTCCAACACATTTTTCTCGTAACTCAAGCACTCTTCTGGATGTTTTTTTTTGTTACCGACATTAAAAAAGTAATGTTGTATGACCAGCTATCAGCACCTGGTTTCTCGCGTCATGACCTCATATATCTCTCCTTTGATTTTTCGCTTTGTAGGCCTATAACAACGTTTCAGTACCGAAATTTCAAGAATTTAAACCTGAGTGTCCTTGAGTCTGATATCGGAGCAATCTGTTGGCAGGATGTGTATTATATGTATTATATCTCCATATGAACAAGTCAAGTTTATTGAAAATCATCTGGCAAGACTATTCGACGTCCATGTTCCTCTAAAAACAAAAACCATAAAACAAAGTGATAACCCCTGGTTCACAGCAGAAGTTCGCAACTGTATTAATCAAAGAAATCGGGTATACGCAAACTGGAAACGTTTTAGAATAGCCGAGGATCGTCAACAATACTGGCAGCTTCGAAACAGATGTGTCAGCCTTAAAAACGCTGCGAAAGCCAGGTGGTATACAAATCATCTAAATTTGTCACAAAATGGCCGCAAGCTTTGGAAGAACTTACGTGGAGTTGGAATAGGACATCAAAGGCCATTGAATTTAGAAGTTGATTGTAATGAGTTGAACAAGTTATTTATATCCTCCGTTCCTCAACCTACATATTTTGTTCCCCAACCTACATCATTGGGTCAATCTATCTTCCTAGTTGACTCACCTTCATTTGACTTTCCAGCTCGTTTCAGTTTCGAAACAGTATCACCTGAAGATGTAGTAGAGTCCATAATTTCAGTCAAATCAAATTCAATTGGGTTTGATCAATTGCATCCCATATTTGTCAAAGCAGTAATGTCACTCATTTTACCATTTGTAACGTTCACCATCCCCCCCGTGGTTTTCACCTTGATGTGGTGGGGGGGCTTACGTTCGTTCCTCCAGCAATCCAGCTGCAGGATCGAACAACCAAGAAAAACCAACAGAGATGTTAATCTACTTTCGAACCATCATAGGCAAATATGGAAAGTTACAAAAATTTATCTAAAAACCGAGTGGGGATATACACTCCAGTGTCGGCAGAAGTCACGGCTGCCGGCGAGGGCTTGGCTACGGCTAAGTCGCCAGTGACACCAACAATAACAACAACAACAACAACGACAACAACAACGACAACTACAACAACAACAACAACAACAACATCATCATCAACAGCTACAACAACTAAAGCCTGCAGCAGTGGTGCCCGTAAGTTTGATGGGGTATTTTCTGAATACCTCATGGAACTTACTGACTCTGAGGACGGGGCTGTTGGAACTGGGGAAGAGGAGATGGCGTCTGATGAGGAAAACCGTATCCTTAACGACGACGACTATCAATCCTTCGCCAGTTCAGACAGCTCAGACGCAGATGTCACTGTGGCCGAGAACCCTGCGGCAGGAATGATGAAAGCACCCCCTCAAGGCGAGTCTGTGGCGAAGCACCTGGCGACAGGAGCCAAGACTACTTCAACTCCTTACAAAGGGTCTGGGGCAAGTGATCCAACCGAAGTCTGCGCGGATGGCCCAGGGTCTTCCAAGACCGTGATGGCGGCCTTATCCGAAAGTCGATGTCCGTCAATCGATGGGCCAAAACCGACCGAAGGAAAAGTGGCGAATCCAAAAAAGCAGAACAAGGGACGAGATCTTAATCCAGACCTAAAAAGGATTGGAAACGCCAAGAGGGCCGTGCGTAGGTATGGCAAGGGTGATCCTAAGAAGCTGAGCCTTAGGGAGTGGAAGCGGTTGGGCTGGGCCCAAAAACTGCTTGCCAAGTTAGAAACCAAAGGCATGAGTACGGTCGTCTCTAAGTCAAACGACAAGAAAGAAGTTGACAAGCCCCGAGCTCAGAATGCCTCTTCCTCCAAATCGTCTGGCGGCAACCCTAAAGTGAGGCCATTGAATGGTCCAAAACACTCGAGGGTCGAGAAAACTGGCCCAAGTCAAAATAAGAGGATGAGGCACAATGATTCGACGCCCCCTCAAACGTCATCCAACAAAAAATGTAAAACGTCCCACAGCGCAGGCACGCTAGCAGACATTGTTAGCCAAAGTCTCCAAGTGGCCGTTGTAAATGAGGGAAGCTCCGAGTTGGTGCTCACAAACGAGCAGTGGGCTCGGGTGGAGGTAAGGATTCTCGAATGTATCAACACCGAGATCCTGGCCTCTACCGGGTTTGTGCCGCAATTCGGGCCATTATCGACATTGAAGGGGTTCAAAATACTGACCTGCAAAGATGAACCCACCTTGAAATGGCTTAGGTTGAAAGTTTCGGAGATGACTGGGTTGCTCGAAGGGGTAACACTGAAAGTTGCCTCCAAAATGGACCTCCCCACTAGACCAAAAGTCCGCATAAATGTGCCGGGCCCTCACATCACCAAGGAACTCCTGGAAAACCTCCTCCGAGGTCAAAATTCCAGTTTTCCCAGCGGTGACTGGAAGGTCTTGGAGATAGAAGCGCCCTCCAAAACGGGCCAGGAAGCCATAGTGATGTTAAATCACGAGACTATGGCAATGCTTCCCTCCAAGCTAATAATGGGCATCAATATGGTTAAGGTGCGCCCGGTAGCCAGCCTACAAAAAACAAAAAACAAAAATGATGATGAAGGTGATACAGGCAAACATTCAACACAGTAAGTTGGCCTCGGCCACCTTAACCTCTTTGATGTCCAAAGATAACATTGATATCGCCCTTATTCAGGAGCCCTGGATCAACAGCGGCAGGATCTGCGGACTCAGCTCCAAAGATGTAAACCTGTTTTTTAATAAAGGGCCTACAGAAGGTAACTATCGGACATGTATAGTGGCGAAAAAAAATTATAAATCTTTTCCTCTTATCTTCCCATAGTAGTGCAGACATGACGACGGTGAAGTGCGACAGAAAAGGGGCCCCGCCCCTGATCCTAGCCTCCATCTACATGCCAGGTGATTCACCGGGGCCACCGCCGTCAGCAGCCCTTGATGATCTCGTCAAAACAACAGGTAAGAACGGTTGGGACCTCCTGGTTTGTTGCGACGCTAATGCTCATCATCTACAATGGGGGAGCACCGACACAAATAAAAGAGGTGAGTCACTATTTGAATTTATTATTAAAGAAAATTTATTGATTTTAAATAAGGGTAACGAACCAACCTTTGTTACCAGAAACAGAAGAGAAGTGCTCGACGTGACGCTTTCCAGTAACTCAGACTCAATAAAGGTCAGTGACTGGAAGGTATCAAGTAATGTTTCATTCTCAGATCATAGAATGATAACATTCCAAATAGAGCACAAAATTGAAAACTTAAAACCCTATAGAAACCCCAGGAAAACAAACTGGGATGCCTTCAACACTAGATTGGCCACATCTTTGGGTCACTATGAACATTTACCATTGACAACCTGCTCTGACATTGACAAACATGTAAATGAACTAACGTTAGCCATAAACAATGCTTACGAAAGTTCCTGCCCCATTACCAAAAGTAAAGGCAGGCTCAACCCCGTATGGTGGTCCAAAGAGCTGTCTATACTTAGGAAAAACTCAAGGAGGCTTTTCAATAGAGCAAAATTCAGCAATGAACCTGCTGATTGGGACATCTTTAAGGTCAGTAAAAATCTGTACAAAAACCGAACGACCTATGCAAAAAGAGCAGCCTGGCAAAAATTTTGTTCAGACATTGAGTCTACAAATGAAGCTGCTAGGCTCAGGAAAGTCATGTCTAAGGTACCCTCTCCCCCGGGATTTCTAAAAAGACCGGATAATACCTGGACAGACTCCTGCTCTGAGACTTTAGAGTCACTTATAAGCACTCACTTCCCAGGGTGTACTATCAGTACATCTCCTGTGGACAGAGGGCCCAACATAAGTGAAATCTATGATATAGGCAAACAAATCGTAGATAGTAGGAAGGTGGCTTGGGCCATTGACTCCTTCTCGGCATACAAATCTGCAGGGCCTGATGGAATCATTCCAATTATGCTCCAAAGCTCTAAAGATACAATTGTTCCAATTCTAGTGGATATTTATATAGGCTGTCTTAACATCACCTATATTCCCGCTGGATGGAGAGAAGTCAATGTCATCTTCATCCCGAAAGCTGGCAAGCCCACCCATACCGAACCGAAGGACTTCAGGCCTATCAGCCTTTCCTCCTTTCTCCTGAAGACCTTAGAAAGATTAATTGACACTCATATTCGCCTAAAACTGAATGGTGGTGTGCTCTCACAGGCCCAACATGCGTACTTGAAGGGCAAATCTGTTGGGATAGCACTTCATGAAGTGGTTGGTACGATTGAGAAGTCGATACACTTCAAGGAATTCACTTTAGCAGCATTCCTTGACATAGAAGGGGCCTTCAATAATGTTGATAACGGTGCAATTCGACAAGCCCTAAACTCCGTCAGCATCGATCCATCATTGATAAACTGGATTGATTTCATGCTTCAAACGAGACTCATTAATGCAGAAATGGGTGACAGCAAGATAAGAGTTAGGACAAGTAGGGGCACTCCACAGGGTGGAGTACTTTCTCCTTTGCTTTGGCTCCTTGTCGTCAACCAGATCTTAGTTAAACTAAATCTGGGCGGCATCAAGGTAGTTGCATATGCCGATGACATTGTGTTATTGGCCTCTGGAAAATTTGTTCCCACTCTGAGCGAGCTCCTACAAACGTCCCTGGACAAGCTCAAAAATTGGGCCAGTAGTTGTGGCCTCAATGTTAACCCACTGAAGACAGAACTGGTGCTGTTTACAAGGAAACGTAATATTCCAAACATAAACCCGCCAACCATTAACGGAATACCGTTACAGGTTTCG
The DNA here is from genome assembly GCA_963921185.1 of Dasysyrphus tricinctus. NCBI lineage: Eukaryota > Metazoa > Arthropoda > Insecta > Diptera > Syrphidae > Dasysyrphus > Dasysyrphus tricinctus. The sequence continues at coordinate 24,149,306 of OY992534.1, forward strand.
GGTACTGCCAAATATCTTGGCGTTGTTCTCGATCGTAAACTAAACTGGAAAGAAAATATTAAAGAAAGAGAAAGAAAAGCCTCAATAGCTTTCTACACTTGCAGCAGAATTTTTGGTAAAAGATGGGGTCCCAGCCCCAGAACCATTCATTGGATGTACACAGCCATTATAAGGCCAATTCTAACGTACGCATGCATGGTCTGGTGGCCAGCCTTAGATAAGGAAACCAATCTAAAAACCATGACTAAAATTCAAAGACTAGCGTGTATTGGTACAACCAGTGCTATCAGGACCACACCAACGGCTGCCCTTGAAACTTTCCTTTCACTTGCCCCACTCGATCTGTTCATTCACGAAAGAGTTGGCGGCCAAAAGTGCTTTAAGACTTCACCAATGTAAAAATTGGATAAAGGGCCTCTACGGTCACAGAACTATAATGAATTTTACAGACATAGACATTCAAACAGACTACGTTTCACCGCACATAGATTTCAATCCAGTAACCATAACAGATATTCCAACCGGGGAACTCTGGAATGAAAACAGGGTCATAAATGAAAATCATGTTTCGGTCTTTACTGACGGTTCCAAAACCTCGGAGGGGGTTGGGTCAGGCATCTACTCAGATAACCCATCCATAAATAGATCGTTGAGGCTTCCAAACTTTTGCAGTGTATTCCAAGCGGAAGTACTGGCAGTTTGCGAAGCGGCGAAACATCTTGCCTCATGTGAATTAGTAAACAACATAGACAGCCAGGCGGCAATTAAAGCCATTTGCTCAATCACCACAAAGTCCAAACTGGTCGACCGTTGCCGGAACGAGCTAAGAGTACTCAATGCAACGAACACAGTAACCCTAAGATGGGTTCCAGGACATAGGGATATTCACGGGAACGAAATGGCGGATGAACTGGCCAAAAGCGGTTCATCTCTTGATCCGAGCCAAATCGAAGCCTCTGTGCTCATGCCACTGGAGCAAGAAAAAAGTAGAATACACCAGAGTTTCTTAGAGGCTGCAAATGTCAGATGGTCATCCATCGACACTTGTCGGGTTTCTAGGAATCTATGGCCAAATATTTCAAAGAAAAAAACTGATTACTTACTCAAGCTAAGCAGGCCTCAATTATCTCTCATGGTTGGTGTCCTTACGGGCCACAACTCAATGGGAACCCACTTGAACAGAATGGGCATCAGCTCATCGGACTTATGTAGAGGGTGTCATGATGAAGAGGCAGAGGAGGGCTCCCCTCACTTCCTTTGCGAATGCCCCAGCCTAGCTAGAACCAGAAAAGAGGCCCTTGGAGAATATTTCTTCGACGAACTGGGCGACATCTCTGTCTTGCCACTAAAGAACATTCTGAAATTCATTCAGAACTCAGGATGGTTCAAGGAGGCCCCTAACACCTAAAACTTCCTATTAACTCCCTCCCTATCCCTCCTCACTAACCATCTATACCCCGGGGAGCGCAATGGATCCTACGAGATCCGAGTGAGATGGTGCGGCTTGCCGTATTATCACCCCTTCCAACCTAACCTAACCTAACGTTCACCATTAATTCAATCTTTACTAAAAGTCTTCTTGTCGAAAGTTGTTGAAAGACTGATGCTTAAGCAAATAAATCGATTTTTCAAATGGAATAGTCTCTTATTACCCAAGCAGTCTGGATTTCGATCTAACCATAGCAGCACCACCGGACTTTTGGATGTGGTGGAACAGATAAGGAGAGCTCTGGATGATGATAAAGTCACGTTCTTGGTACTTCTTGATTACTCCAAAGCATTCGACACAATTGACCATAACATCTTGTGCCAAAAACTTTATTCCCGTTTTAGATTTTCCCTGGAAGCAGTTAAACTTATATCTTCTTATTTATCTGGAAGGAACCAAGCAGTGGCATCTGGAACTCGGGTCTCCGAGTTCGTTTCACTTTTGAGTGGTGTTCCCCAGGAATCCACCCTGGGACCACTCTTGTTCTCAGCTTATGTGAATGACATTCCTAATCTTGTAAGGCATGGAGATGTGCGCATGTTCGCTGACGATGTTCAGTATATTCAGAGCTCTACCTTGGGGCTCATTGAAAATTGTGGAAATATTTTGTGATTTGGATTCAGTGTTCTCTGAGGAAGCTCAACGTTGTGTTCAACAATGTTGCTCGTTATGTCTTCGGGTTACGAAGATATGATCATGTTTCAAATTACTCTAAAAGCTTGTACGGCATTAGTTTTGTTAACTGTTTGAGATTAAAGACATTGACTATGTTATTTAAAATTATTCATACCAAAGAGCCACCTGACCTCCACAACAAAATCCAGTTTTTATCATATAATAGAACTTACCAAATTTCCAAGATTCACTTGTCTGGCTTCCGAGCGACAATTTTTTACTAACGGGACTCGTCTTTGGAATTCACTGCCGCGTCAATTAAGAAAACAGAAAATCTGAAACAATTTCAGAGGGACTTAACTGAACATTATTCATTATAAGGTCATTAAGTTGAACAAGTTTACGTTTCAAATCATTAAGATTGAACCATTTTGTGTTTCAAATCACTAAAATTGACCAAAATTTAAATGAATTGCCAATATATTTTATTCATTGTTACGTGGGGCATTTTGCTGCTCGTGCGGTTCAGATCTCCTAATTTACTTTTATACATAGTGTTAAAATTGCTTTTTCTTTTTCTTCTTCTTTTCTTTTCTTTTCTTTTCTTTTCTTTTCTTTTCTTTTCTTTTCTTTTCTTTTCTTTTCTTTTCTTTTTTTTCTTTTTTTTCTTTTCTTTTCTTTTCTTTTCTTTTCTTTTCTTTTCTTCCTTTTCTTTTTTCTTTTATTTTTATTTTATATTATCTTATCTTATTTTTGTTTTATTTTTATGAAACACCATGATTATAAATTTTATTTGTTTTTATTTATTATTTTCATGTTGATTACTATTTTCTTTTCTCTATTAGAATTGTATTAAAATTTAAAATATTTCATTCAAGGCTTGATTATCTAAAAGATGTACATCTTAATATTAAGTTTCTATTATTATCGAAATAAATACTAAAAATACTAAAATTTTGTAAAGTTAAATTTTCTTGGTATGTACATAGGTATGTGTAATTATTCAATATAATAATGAAAAATGCCGTTTTTAGTATTTTTATTTTAAGTTTCTCAAGGAGCGCCCCCTCCGCTCCTTGCACGTGGCATTACCACGCTACAAACTTTTCTTTAATGTTTACCATGGACTTTTTGGGCTTTTGGCAAATACCTATTTTTTTCTGTCGGACTCCGTGTTTTGCCCTCCCCCTTGGTTTTGAACCTTTATAATAATTTGTAAGTGACTTCCCAAGACCAATGCGTCAAACAATCAAAATCTGTAATTAGGTACATTGGTCTGGGTTCGATTCCCAGGTGTTTGATGGGGAGTTGTTCGTTTAAAAAATACTTGGTCCATAGATCTAATCCAGCCGCCAAAAGGCATTGGCCTCGCATTTTTAATTTTATAAAAAAACAAAAAACACTATTTGCTTAAGTCACAAGCAGACGGGCATTATTGGGAATATGGGTATACTTGGCGTATATACGTGACATATGTAAATATCGAGTGAAAATTTTGTTTCGTATGTTGGAATGAGTGAAAGTTACGTTCACAGGATGTTTTTCCGTGATTTTCTTAACTCTCTATTGCACGCACTATGATCCAATGAAAACAAAAAAAAATAAGAGACGAAAAAAAATTTGAAAAAATTTTGTTAAAAGTAGTTATTGTTTGCCATTAATGGCAATTTTGGTCCTTATTCAGGTACAGATTGACTTTGCATTTCTTGAACATATTGAAAGACTTGCATGGATAATCTGTCTTGTTTTCTTGCCATTCCGGAAAGTTTTGAATCCAAGTGACCAGCACTTAGCGGAAATTCATGAAGCCGTCCTACTGTTTTCTTGCGAGATCCGATGAAGTCGAAGGTTGAGATTTAATACTTATCTATTGATGTTTTGGAGTGCGTGAACATAAAACAGGACGCCCATTTTAAGACACTTTCCACTCTTGATCAAATGTTCTGCTACTATACCATGCCAGTTTGAAATCAAGAAGAGGCGCATTAACACCTTTTTTCCGCCGCCACAACAACCAGGCTTGGCCACACACAAATCCAAAAGGTAAAAGAAATTTCAATTTTGTTTTGTATGCACAAGAAGCCTATATATGTATGGTACATAGTATAATAAGGGTATTCATGCAACGTCGTAAGTTTTCAAATTGTGTAAAATGATAAGTTTACGCAAAAGTTTGCATGAACGACCTTTTTATTAATTTGGTTAATTGCTGTGTAATTAAATCAGCTGTTCGTTAAACGTCAAATATTTGGGCGCGTTCGGCTTGGGTCGAGGAGTTGGTTTTACAGATAATGCATTATGGTCTGTTTATTTGCATGTGTGTGCACAAAATATATATTTGTTTTAATAGATACGTGTAGTAAGTACTCCTGTTAATTCAATTATATTTGTTTTGCATTGAAATAAATACATCAATGCCATTCATTTTGCTGGAATCTCAATACCATTTCAACTCAACTCAAGTGACAAAAAACCAGGACCTCCCGATCCTGCTTGTAAACGTAGTAAATTTTAAATAGAGAACCTCTCCCGAACCAACGTGAAGTCCGAAACTCGGAAGGATAAAACAAAATGTAAAGCTAGAACTATTAAGGCTTTCTCAAACCAATGCGAAATATTTGGAACGACAACGAAACTTTTGCCTGTCAAAATCAATGGGTTAAAAACCCACGAAAAGTTGCTTTCCAAACAGTCAAAAGAAGAAGTGAGGAATATTCCACTTAAGTAAAATGAATCATCCCTCTCTTTTTTTCGTTCCAACTTCACCATAATGTAAGTTTCACTCCCGTGAGATGAGTTTAGTTTTCATGTATTCGCTCATTTTAAACCGACCACTTCAGTAAACTATGAAACCTTAATATACATGACAATAGTCGCGTTGTAAGGTAGAAATATATTAGTCGCAAGCTCACGGCAGTGGTCGGATGAAAATCAGCGAATACAAAAAAATCATATGTCCCGCCCATAATGTATTTTTCCTCATTTGCGTTAACTTTTGCTTTCAGAAGTGAATAGAGCACCCCCGAGTACACTTCACGGAAGTGAAACTGAAATTTCTTGATGTAGGAACGAAAAAAAGAGAAAAAGTAAAGTATGGCTTTGTTCTGATTTTGACAGTTCAGAAAGATACTTCGCATCGGCTAATGACATGTTTCTAACAGCTTCCAACTATTTAGAATCTTCCAAACCAGTGCGAATCATTCGTTGACCACAACAAAAACAATAATAACAACACGTTGTTGTAAATGAAAACAACTCGTTCGTCGTCGTCAACGAAAGATTCGCATTGGTTTCGGTGAGAATTTATAGTTCTACCTTAATAATTTACGAAAAGTAGCTTTCCTAAAGGCTCTCCCAAGCCAACACGAAATTAAAGTGAATGATTTCAATACTAAAAAACAACAAAAAACTGTCTTTTTGAATGCTTCGCTATAATTTCGCGTTGGTTGGGCAGAGCCTTTAATCGTTTAGTAAATGTAGACCTTCTAATTATTTTTTTTTTGTGTAAACTACGTTTTAATTCACAACTTTTATCGCCAACTAATTGCAATGCAATAATTACAGAACACATTCAGAGCTTTTTTGGTTCTCCGAAATATAATTTGTATCATGTTTCTAAACATGTCTAATTCTAAAAGTCACAAACACGCCTAATTCAATCTCTAAAAGTCACAATGACGTTTGGATAAGTTTAACCAAATATTTGGTTAATTTTCCGCAGCTAAATCCTTGGATAAAATTAACCAAATTGTGTAAACCATTTCCCATACAAAATTTGACAGTTCATTAACCAAAAGATAAAATTAACCAAATCGTAAACTTATCTAGTGTTTTACGCAGTTGCATGAATACCCCTAATATTTCATTTGGCTTAAGGAGCCAAATAATGATGTTATAAAAACGTGTTATTTTTTTACATTTAGAATTCTTTGTTATAGTGAGCTTAAATCAAGCTTCATTTTTACAATCAGAGGCTCATCAAGAGTGCATGTGTTAGTGGTTAATAGATTAGGCAAGCTAACGCAAGTAAATAAATAACTAAGAATTAACAAAATTAAACATTAAAAATATAAAAACTTAGATACATAATATAAAACATTTAAATAAGGTAATATAATAATCAAGACACATAAATTCACGAGAGTGGAGAACTGGCTCGCAAAAATGTTTTTAATACCACTTTACTTATGTTAAAATCAACAGAGGCAGCGCTAAATTAAAAGCGATTAAGAGGTTTGTGAATACGATAATTGGTTAAGGAACGTGAAAAAGTTCAAATCTTCGTAGGTGGTGGGATCCCCCGCGGTAGATAATAATCAATTAAATTAAAGCACCAAGTAGGTACTCAAGATGGGGTCTAACGTCTATTATAACGATTGCATAAGGATAGAGTAACATGGTTCGTTGAATTCCTTTGTCCAGAGTTTTATGAATCCAAACATGGAACTCGCGGCTCTCGGGAAGTACCCCGGAAGAAGTTACCCCGGATTTTATTTTGGAAAAAAGTCTAGAAAATTTTCTGGGATAAATTTTGGAAATTGCCCTAGAATTTGAGAAGGAAATAAAGCCAGAATATTGAATATCCACCAGATCGCTTTGGTAAAAAGACCAGAAAGTGAAATGGAAATAAGGCCGGAACAATTCCGGACAAATTTTCCAAATCTATAATGGAAATTAAACCGCAAATAAAAAAACACTTTTCCGGTTCGATTTCCAAAAATCAAAATGGAAATTACGACGGAAATAGCAACATCTTCTGGCTTAATTTCTAAGATCTAAAATGGAAATTACCCCGGAAATAGACAAAATGTTTCCGGCTTTATTTCTTAAACTAGTTTTTAACATTTAGAAAATTAGCAAACCTTCAAAAACATCACTGTAGGATCAAGATCCGTGCAGATACAGTCCTTTTCATAGACTACTCCGTTTAAAAACATTATGGGAGTACTTGACTTCTCCTCCAACATATTGCTGGCTTCTTCAATTTGTTCGCTGTTGTCCTTATAATATTTTCTTCTTTTTATAGATCCTGTTGCTCCACCAGTTTCAATGCAGTTGAAAAAGTCACGGCCTTTAAACAATTCTTCCTCCCGAAGAGTTTAAAAAAATTTCCTTTTTTTTGGACTAAACGACCAACAAGAACTCCATTATAGGCCTCCACTGCTGAGGTCGTTCGAACAGGTTTTTTTTTCTTAAAAGAAATTACAATATCCAGTTTATATTTACCTAAGTCAAAAATCCAAGCTATAAGGGTATAATTTGCCACTCGCGATTTGAAATGAAAAGGACTTTCGTTCGCGTCATGCGATGTCAACCCACGCTGTCGCGCCGACCAGCGCTACGTCACCCCGCGCTGCGCCACCCCGCGCTGCACCACCCCACGCTGCATCGATTTTCTCATTAACCGCTCATCCGATTTCAATAAAAATGTTTGCACAAAAGCTTTGTTAGAATATAAATAATACTGCATACCAAAATTTTGGAAAAATGAATTTTGGATTTTTAAAAAAATATTCAAAATTTTTGTTTGAAAATTCAATATTTCAAAAACGGGTTGATGAATTGTTTTGAAGTTTCAGTTTTAAATGTATATTAATATATACTCAAAATTGGCATACCAATTTTTTTTTTGAAAAATGTTATACAAATTTTATATATAAAAAATTATTTTTTTAGAAAACAGCTCCAACGATTTTAAATTGTTTTTTTTGCATATACTCATTTTTTTCAAGGAATCAAATGGCATACTTTTTTTAACTCCAAGTAATTTATCATACTGTTTATACATTAAAAGAACGATTTAAATGCTTTTATACTTTTTCTATAATTACTTGAATATTTTTAAAAGTTCTTTAGTCCCAAACAACTTGAACATAAGAGCAAGTACGTGCGATCCAGACGTGCATTTTATTTTATTATGGAAAAAAGAGCAGAAGTTTTTCCTGATTATTTTCCTTTTTAATTTTGGAAATATGCCCGGAAATTTGTTCTGGGGTTTTTTCCTTTTTTAAAATGGAAAAAAATTACAAATAAAATGCACGACTGGGTCGCACGTACTTGCTCTTATGTTCAAGACACTGCGAGTTTAAAAAAATTGTATATACAAACATGGAAATTATGAGAGAAAAATGTAGAGAAGCATGAAATACGACACTTAAATTAGCTAAAACAACTCTTTTGACAGTTTGAGGTGAAAAAAAAGTATGCCATCTTAATTCATGATGGAATATGATTGTATGGGAAAAAAATTTTAAAATCGTTGGAGCGGTTTTTTTTTATTAATTTTTTATATATAAAATTCTTAAAACATTTTTAAGAACAAATTTTGGTATGCAGATTTAAACTATATATTTATGTGTATATAAAAACAAAATTTGAAAAAAAATTGTCAACCCATTTTTGAGATATCGAATTTTCAAAAAAAAAAATTTGAAACTTTTTTTTAAAATCCAAAAACTTTTTTTTGAAAGTTTTGATATGCAATATTATTTAATCTTATCTGAAATTTGTATATAAAAAAATTCATTTAAATCCGTTAAGCTGATAACGAGAAAACTCAAAATAAAAAAATACGTTCTATGACAGGTACTACTAATAGTTGCTATGTGTAAAATTTTATAATTTTTGATGGTAGATCGTACTAATTTTAGTATATTAAAAAAGTTTAATCAAAATCGTAGGAGTCGTTTTCAAGCAAAAAAATACTTTCCTTTGCGGTTTTTTCACTTTTGTATGGAAGGTACCGTTATTTTTTCATAAATGTAAAATTTTTTCTAAAAATATTTTAGAGAGTACTAAAAAAGTCTTAAATATCGAGTTTCAAAAAAATCTATCATGCCGTTTACGAAATATTTGATTTTCCAAAAAAAATTTTGAAATATTTTTTAAAAATCCAAAAAATATTTTTTTCAAAAATGTTGGTACACGAAACTATTAACATTTTTTGGAAGCTTTTGTATACAAAAAATAATTGAAATCGGTCCTAGCATTTTGAAGAAAATCAAAAATTAAAAAAATGGTTCCTTGGGAGGTACCATTAATAACCATTTTTGAAAAATGGTTTTCCACCCAAAGAAAGCCTTTACTAAAATAAATTTATTGAATTTTTTTTAAGAAAAGTTGTGGAGCCGTTTTTGAGAAAAATACGATTATGTAAATTTGCCAAAAAAAAATGTATGACAGGTACCGTTATTTTTGGTTCTAAAAAAAATGAAAAAACGTGTCGGCAGAATCACCAAAAACAACTAAGTACCAAGTTTGAAGAAAATCGATCGAGCCGTTTAGGCTGTAGATGAACAGACAGACAGACAGACAGACAGACAGACAGACAGACAGACAGATAGACAGACAGACAGACAGACAGACAGACAGACAGAATTTTGCCACCCACTTTTTTGGTGTTCTCTATCATCGTTATATCATGTTTGATTGTTATCTCAAAATTTTTTTTTTGCACGAATCCAAAACTTGCCTTATAGTACCTATAATCGCAAGTAAAAATATTGGGAAAAATCTTGGAATATCAACTATAATTATGCCAGAAGTTTCCGTGAATATGGTCATTATTAGATTTTACTGTGTTAAAAATGCTCATATCATCAGCATAAACAAAAATACATCATACAAGCATAAAGGAAAACTAAGCACTTGAATTTTACTAACCAGTATGAAATCTTATTAAAATAAAAAAATATTGTCACCTCAAGCTTCCCAAATAAAAACCAAGTTCTTTTCCTATATTTTTTCACTGAGCCTGTACAACGCGCACTATTGAATTTGAGTGTTGTTTTTCGTGCTTCTATAGTATAACGAAAAAAAAATTAACATATGTACATAATAACCAATGATTTATCTAAACGGTTTAAAGACACGGATACATTCCAAAGGCACCTAGTCAGTTTAGGTATTCGACGCCTGAAAATCAAAAGTCTTGTGCAGTGGAGGGTTAAAATTAAGATCACTAATTGATATTCCTTGATGAAAATAACAGCTATGTTGCAAAGATTTTTGGCAGTCTGTCAAATTTTGATGAATTTTTTTGTATGTATCTGACATCGGACCAACTTCAACCTGGCATTTGATAGACCAAAGAAAATTTGTCCAAAGAAATTTCTTGGGCAGAGTTTTTCAGCCTGGAGAAATGTTTTTCTCTGGTGAACATTCTCTCCTGCCCAAATAACTGAATTTTTGAAGTGTGGAACAGGATTGGGAACAAATTAGTGAAAAAAAGCAATATTGGCTGTTTTGAGCAATGTTTAGGACAAAGCTATATAATGTTGCCAATAAAAAAGTACGTTCACAGACACTCAAACCTCCCATTTTTAATTTAAGGGTTTTAGTCTTAAAAAACAATAAAATTTGATAAAAAGGCAAACAAAATATACATTTTTAGAATCAATAGGACATGAAAAAGAAACGGGTTTGCATAAAGTCGATACCTCCACACAAAAAAAAACAAAGCTAGCAAAAACCAATCCCTGTTTATGAACTATACGCAAAAAACAAAATGCTCATCATTATGCATATGTTTTTGAAAAAGTGGTATCTTCTATCTAAGTGATTAGTTGGAGGAAGAAAAATACCAAAAACCCTTTGCCAAAAAACTATTATTAATAACCTTTACCGTTTAAAAGTTATTGGTGTGTACTAACATATACATATATGCGGGAAACAAAATTTGTTTAACATCTGACCCGTATGCAGGATTATGATTTGGGGGGCAGGGGGTAAACTTATTCAGAAACAGTAATCGTGCTTTAAATTTTGTTCAAAAGAAGACAAATTGAATTGAATAATGTATGGAACATATTCTGATAAGGGGGGGGGGGGCAAACGCCCCTAGCTGTCCACCTTTGCGTACGCCCTTGATCTAACCCAACATAACCTTGTACGCGCACACCATTGCGGAATTGACTTTCCTTCGTAGACATTTTCTAGAATGATTACTACCTTTAACGTACTACGTACCTACATATATTTCGATACAAAAAAGTATTACACTTACGAATAACCTTTCTTTCTAGGGTTAACTCCCTTTAAAACAAAACTAAAATATCGATGTCCCAATTGTTTGAATAAATATCAACTCTTTCAAAATAGCAAACTAACTTTTTGAAGAAAATAGAGAGAATTTGATTTTTTTTTAATACTATACGTGTGTTTTGAAAAGAAACTGCACGACATTACAAAAATAAATTATTGCAAGTTTTTGTAGTTACATTATTTTTCATCTTGTGTGTGTGGCATTGGTGGACTTTCGACAATTTTTTTTTTGATTTGTTTCTTCTCGTTGTTTATATGACGTCAAAGATGATATTGAATGCATAGACTGCTACTTTTAAATACTCAGAGCGACCTAGAGTTTGAATTGATATTTGAATTTTTATTATCATAAAATGTATTTTTGTGTTGTTTCTCAGGGAAGTATACAATATGAATTTATGTAGTGTATTTGAGTGCGATTTTTGGAAATAAATTTATAGCCCGGGAGCCGACCGTAAGATTACCTATCTCATCGCAGCCACGCAAAAATTGGATGTAAACTGATAGCTTTAGTGCAAACATTTACAAAACTACTGGTCTGACAAGCTTTATCTGGTTGCAATGGTTAGAAAATGCACTTTTCAGGTTGCATTTTCCGCTTAATGTACCTATAGTATAAGCAACTGCTATAAGTGGGGTATCAACTGAAAGGTAAGTCTGTCCTCTACACTATACCAATGGTTGAACAGACTTTTCTTGGCTGTTTCCACGAGTCCGACCACTTTTCTTAAATTAGGGATTTTGTGCATCCTTGGATGAAAATGAAAAAAAAGTGGTTAAGGCCTCTTTCCTAGCTATTTGATATGATTTTACTCAATTTTCCCTGATGTAAAACGCAGTGTTAAGAAAATACCATATAAAAAAAACATGGTCTGACTCGTCGCGTAGAGGATAGACTTACCTTTCATTTGATACCCCACTTATAGCAGTTGCTTATATTATAGGTACATTTAGCAGAAAATGCAACCTGAAAAGTGCATTTTCTTACCATTGCGACCAGATAAAGTTTGTCCGACCAGTAGTTTTGTAAATGTTTTGCACTAAGGCTTTCAGTTGGCATCCAATTTTTGCGTGGCCGCGATGAGATAGGTAATCTTAGGGTCGGCTCCCGGGCTAATACATAGTTTTATCGATAATGATTTATTGTGATAATGATGGTTTTTTCTCTCTTCTTACTTACTTACTTACTTATTTAAAGTGGTGCTACAGTCCGGGGTGGACCAGGGCCTCAACCAACAAGCTTCTTCCAGCCGGCTCGGTTTCTAGCTAGCTGTCTCCAGTTTCGCACGCCAAATTGGTTGAGGTCAGTGTTGCCGCTGAGGAATTTGAAAAGGTCGCATAAAAAAGGGTCACGAGGAAGAAAAAGTCGCACTAAGAAATTTTTTGATTAATAACAAAAACAATCAGAATACGTATAAATCGCAAAGAAAATAAACAATAGCCGCGTAAAGTTAGCATGACAACTTTCGAAAAAACAATTTTTGAGTATGCCAGTAATTGCCGATTAATTGCCGTAAATATGCCGTGAAACTAAAAAAATTGCCGCTCGTACGGTTTGCCCACAAAGTGTAATACTGCTAACTTTATATAAAGTTAGCATGACACTTTTTTATTTTTGGTCAAAAATTATTTTTGAAAACGCCAGTAATTGCCGATTAATTGCCGTAAATATGCCGTGAAAACCAAACAATTGCAGTTCTTATGGTTTGCCTAAAAAGCGCAATCCTGCTAACTTTACGCGTAAAGTTAGCATGACACTTTTTTGTTTTTGGTAAAAAATTATTTTTGAGAATGCCATTAATTGCCGATTAATTGCCGTAAATATGCCGTGGAAACAAAAAAATTGCCGCTCTTACGGTTTGCCCACAAATTGCAATCACGTAAATTTTGGGTGTAAAGTTAGCATGACAACTTTTGAAAAATTTATTTTTGAAAACGCCAATAATTGCCGATTAATTGCCGTAAATTTGCCGTGAAACCAAAAAAATTGCCGCTCTTATGGTTTGCCCAGAAAGGGCAATCACGAAATGTGGGTGTAAAGTTAGCATGACAACTTTTGAAAAATTTATTTTTGAAAACGCCATTAATTGCCGATTAATTGCCGTAAATTTGCCGTGAAAACAAAAAAATTGCCGCTCTTATGGTTTGCCCACAAAGGGCAATCACGTAAATTTTATGTAAAAGGCATTAACTTTTCAATTTTTGGGCAAAAATTGTTTTTGAGAACGCCATTAACTGCCGATTAATTGCCGTAAAAATACCGTTAAACCAAAAAAATTTCCTCTAATACGGTTTGCCCACAAAGGGCAAAAACGTAAATTTTAGGTGTAAAGTTAGCATGACAACTTTCGATAATAACATTTTTGAGAACGCCATTAATTGCCGATAAATTGCCGTGAAACCAAAAAAATTGCCGCTCTTATGGTTTGCCCACAAAGGGCAATCATGAAATGTAGGTGTAAATTTAGCATGACAACTTTTGAAAAATTTATTTTTGAAAACGCCATTAATTGCCGATTAATTGCCGTAAATTTGCCGTGAAAACAAAAAAATTGCCGCTCTTATGGTTTGCCCACAAAGGGCAATCACGTACATTTTATGTAAAAGGCATTAACTTTTCAATTTTTGGGCAGAAATTGTTTTCGAAAACGCCATTAATTGCCGATTAATTGCCGTAAAAATATCGTTAAAACAAAAAAGTATCCTCTAATACGGTTTGCCCACAAAGGGCAAAAACGTAAATTTTAGGTGTAAAGTTAGCATGACAACTTTCGATAATACCATTTTTGTGAACGCCATTAATTGCCGATTAATTGCCGTAAATTTGCCGTGAAAACAAAAAAATTGCTGCTCTTATGGTTTGCCCACAAAGGGCAATCACGTAAATTTTATGTAAAACTTTTCAATTTTTGGGCAAAAATTGTTTTTGAAAACGCCATTAATTGCCGTAAGAATACCGTTAAAACAAAAAAGTATCCTCTCTTACGGTTTGCCCACAAAGGGCAAAAACGTTAATTTTAGATGTAAAGTTAGCATGACAACTTTCGAATGTAATATTTTTGAGAATACCATTAATTGCCGATTTAGTGCCGTAAATTACCCGTGAAAACATAAAAATTGCCGCTCCTATAGTTTGCCCAAAAAGGGCAATCACGTTAATTTTAAATTAGCATGATAACTTTAATTTTTGTTCAAATATAACTGTGGAATATGCCTAAGGTTTTCCAAAAATTATATTATCTGCCCTAGTTATGGAATCCAAAATCACTATTATTTTCATTTTCGATCAGCTTCGATTAGCGTAGTTTTTATCCAATCCTAAGCATATTTTACTAAAATATTTTGAGCCATGTCCAAAAGCTCTTACCATGTGAAAGCTTAAATTATAGAATCACACTTAATTTGGTTTTTGGTACAACTAACCGAAAGATGAATATGTTTTTTGATTAGGTGGAAAAATCAATTCATTGAACTTCATTTAAGTGGGGAAACTGTAGTCAAATTTGTAGGTAAGTATACAATATATTTAATATATACATATGTACAATAATAAGAACAATGATATACTAAATCTATTTAAGGCATAAATGAGAAAATAACATACAAAGTGCAAAAGTTCTAAATAAATTTGTATAGGACAACGGACAAGAAACTTTTGTTAGTAGGTATACAATAACTCTTAGTTTATGCTACTTTAGAAGGGATGTAATCCAATGACAGTGTTACCAGATAAAACAAAATCTCCCACTAGACAAATTAAGAAGGCCCTCAGATTACCATATTTTAACAATGCTTGCATTCCTAGCTCATAAGTTCATTACATACATAAATATTACTTCAGTTGCAATAAAAAATATTAAATTAAATTAATTTGCAGTTGAGTAATATCCAAATTTTGCAAGGTAACAAGGAAAAATCTTATGCAAGAGCCAATTTTTCAATGGTCAGTTAAACATCAGATATTATTTATTCTATAAAATAGCAGAAAAACTTGTTCAGATTTACTCTTCCAACAGCTAACTGAATAATGAATTGAAGATTGAAAAATTGGCTCCAAGTAGAACAGTAGATAAATAATTTCAGTAGTTTTCACAGTCATTATCGAAAATACCATTCATAATTAAAATGAATACCTACATTATAATATGTTTTTTGGTTTGTAATTACTTTTTTTTAAGAAATTCAAGAATTTTACAATTGTCGTCTTCATTTTGGCAGTCATTTTAGTATACATATTTTACTCGTGAAAGCTTTCAACATTTCGTCTCTCGGCGTTAAATTCTGGAATTCAAATTGTAAGGCATATCTAACACGCAAAATATTATCAGCTATTCACTCACATACCACGTAATTTTTTGAATTAAGAACATTTAGTACATTTCATACCCCCAACGACGAAAAAACCCCATAATCTGCGTGAAAACCCCCAAACTGGCAACCCTGTCCAATGAGAATTGGAGTTCAGTTGCATACTTTGATCTGCACTTTTAATAGGTATACTTTTAAACATATTTTGGACACCGAGATCAAACTCATCGTTCGTTTGAAAATGACAAAAAAAAGCTGTTTTCGCTAATTTTCAGGTTTTTTGCCAGGAACATTTTGAAAACCCGACCTAATGTTGAGAAAAAGATGATGAATTTAAGTTTGGCGTCCAAAACAATGTCAAGAAACATACTTTTGTGGCCCTATCAAAAAGCTAACCAGTATTTATATACAATTTTTAATTCAAAAACTCAAATATTCAATTTTATTTTTGTATGTTTTTTTGTGTTTTTTTTCCTGATTTTTGCTACCAATAAAAGAAAAGATGTAAATTAAATAATGCGATATTTTTTGTCAACTAGTGGTACAGTGGAAGTTATTGAAGTGAAGTTTATTAGAAATGATTTCTGAGCAGTTTAACGTTTTGAAGTAGCTATGCAGAAATATCATGTCATGTCTTTTCTGTGATGAGATGATGTATTAGGATATCACTTATCCACGTCTGAATCGATTAACTTCTTCAGATTTTATCATCGGCGTAGGAAGGAATTTTTTCTAAGGTGGGCAACCAGCCAGTGCTTAAAAAAAAATTTACAAAAATGCGTAGACTAAATAAAGTGCAGATCAAAGTATGCAACTGAACTCCAATTCTCATTGGACAGTAGGCTGTCCCGTAAATTTTTTTTTAGGAGTATCTAAACTAAAGACCCCGCAAAAGTTGCGCATTGAATAGCATATAACGGGACAAAAAACCAAACAAAAATCGGAGGGTACTTTTGGGCCTCTACCGCCCGCTGAAATCTTTAAAAAAGCAGTTTTTTCCTTATTTTTATAAATTTTTTTTTTTAAGATTATCATAACAAAAGACCTCCTACTCTTTCTAACTAGTGCTGTGCAATTAAGGTTGCACTTAAAAAAGACCTAAGGTCTTACAGGCATATAAATAGTTACGGAAAAAAAACAAAAAGAAATCGAATGGTACTTTTGGGCCTCTACCGCCCGCTGAAATTATTAAAAAAACCAATTTTTTCTTATTTTTTAACATTTTAAATGTTTCTGAGAATTTATTGTGTACATTTAATATGTAAGCTTTGCCTATTTCTTATAGATTTTATTGATTGCTGATATTTATAAATATATAGATCTTGTGTCAACAATTTCTGAAGGTACCTACTTGGCTAGGTATTTTATCTTTTTGAAATTGTTAAAGAGCTTCTTTATTTTTAATTCCTTTCCTTCCCAAGCATAAAAGAGTTTTGTTTGTCCTAACTAGAACTCGAATCGACTTGGACTCACTCAACCAAATAATAATGAATCAACTTAAACTCAATTGGCTTGTCAAAAAACATATTCATCTTTCGGTTAGTTGTACCAAAAACCAAATTAAGTGTGATTCTATAATTTAAGCTTTCACATGGTAAGAGCTTTTGGACATGGCTCAAAATATTTTAGTAAAATATGCTTAGGATTGGATAAAAACTACGCTAATCGAAGCTGATCGAAAATGAAAATAATAGTGATTTTGGATTCCATAACTAGGGCAGATAATATAATTTTTGGAAAACCTTAGGCATATTCCACAGTTATATTTGAACAAAAATTAAAGTTATCATGCTAATTTAAAATTAACGTGATTGCCCTTTTTGGGCAAACTATAGGAGCGGCAATTTTTATGTTTTCACGGGTAATTTACGGCACTAAATCGGCAATTAATGGTATTCTCAAAAATATTACATTCGAAAGTTGTCATGCTAACTTTACATCTAAAATTAACGTTTTTGCCCTTTGTGGGCAAACCGTAAGAGAGGATACTTTTTTGTTTTAACGGTATTCTTACGGCAATTAATGGCGTTTTCAAAAACAATTTTTGCCCAAAAATTGAAAAGTTTTACATAAAATTTACGTGATTGCCCTTTGTGGGCAAACCATAAGAGCAGCAATTTTTTTGTTTTCACGGCAAATTTACGGCAATTAATCGGCAATTAATGGCGTTTTCAAAAATAAATTTTTCAAAAGTTGTCATGCTAACTTTACACCTAAAATTTACGTTTTTGCCCTTTGTGGGCAAACCGTATTAGAGGATACTTTTTTGTTTTAACGATATTTTTACGGCAATTAATCGGCAATTAATGGCGTTTTCGAAAACAATTTCTGCCCAAAAATTGAAAAGTTAATGCCTTTTACATAAAATTTACGTGATTGCCCTTTGTGGGCAAACCATAAGAGCGGCAATTTTTTTGTTTTCACGGCAAATTTACGGCAATTAATCGGCAATTAATGGCGTTTTCAAAAATAAATTTTTCAAAAGTTGTCATGCTAAATTTACACCTACATTTCATGATTGCCCTTTGTGGGCAAACCATAAGAGCGGCAATTTTTTTGGTTTCACGGCAAATTTACGGCAATTAATCGGCAATTAATGGCGTTCTCAAAAATGTTATTATCGAAAGTTGTCATGCTAACTTTACACCTAAAATTTACGTTTTTGCCCTTTGTGGGCAAACCGTATTAGAGGAAATTTTTTTGGTTTAACGGTATTTTTACGGCAGTTAATCGGCAGTTAATGGCGTTCTCAAAACCAATTTTTGCCCAAAAATTGAAAAGTTAATGCCTTTTACATAAAATTTACGTGATTGCCCTTTGTGGGCAAACCATAAGAGCGGCAATTTTTTTGTTTTCACGGCAAATTTACGGCAATTAATCGGCAATTAATGGCGTTTTCAAAAATAAATTTTTCAAAAGTTGTCATGCTAACTTTACACCCACATTTCGTGATTGCCCTTTCTGGGCAAACCATAAGAGCGGCAATTTTTTTGGTTTCACGGCAAATTTACGGCAATTAATCGGCAATTATTGGCGTTTTCAAAAATAAATTTTTCAAAAGTTGTCATGCTAACTTTACACCCAAAATTTACGTGATTGCAATTTGTGGGCAAACCGTAAGAGCGGCAATTTTTTTGTTTCCACGGCATATTTACGGCAATTAATCGGCAATTAATGGCATTCTCAAAAATAATTTTTTACCAAAAACAAAAAAGTGTCATGCTAACTTTACGCGTAAGGTTAGCAGGATTGCGCTTTTTAGGCAAACCATAAGAACTGCAATTGTTTGGTTTTCACGGCATATTTACGGCAATTAATCGGCAATTACTGGCGTTTTCAAAAATAATTTTTGACCAAAAATAAAAAAGTGTCATGCTAACTTTATATAAAGTTAGCAGTATTACACTTTGTGGGCAAACCGTACGAGCGGCAATTTTTTTAGTTTCACGGCATATTTACGGCAATTAATCGGCAATTACTGGCATACTCAAAAATTGTTTTTTCGAAAGTTGTCATGCTAACTTTACGCGGCTATAAACAATTTTGTTTGTGGTTTTCTTTTTTAAACAATTGACCATAGCAAAAAACAGTTCCTACATATATCCATTCAAATTCTATACAACTTCACAAACACATTTAAGTCTGTAGTTTTCGTAAAAAAACTAAGTCCGAAAATTTATTCGCTTCTGCGTATCCATGGCTCACTTTGTTAGAGTTGTTTTCTATAAAATGAAACGCGCGTCCGATTGGTTTGAGTTTAATTCTTCGACTCTCGGCTGCCGAAGAGACCAAGCTTGGACTTTACCATTGTTAGCCTACGAAACGCATTACTCAGCTAGTGCTGAGGTGCATTCCGGAAGCTAACCTTGTCCCACTGAGCCATTGTGTGCAGGTGTGACATGGAAATGCCAACCGTCGACATGACCCAGTCAGTGGTGCATTTGGGGCAATGTATAAGCAATTGCGATATAGGCATAACATTCCTCCCCCCTTAAAAAATCCAAGCAGGGTCTCCCGAGGCTGTTTCGTCTCTTTTTATTAATTTATCAAAATATTTCTTTTAATTATAGACTAACATATTTCAAGTATATATTTTTTTAATATATTAAGCTTAAATCATTTTTTTGTATTACAAATGGAACAAAATGATTTTTTTGTGCAATTAATTTTGTAATATATATAAGAAAAAATAAAATTAAAATAAAATATAAAATTAGATAATTTTGGTCCTTTAAATTCATTGTTTTCAGTTTTGTTTTTTGGTTTAAATTGTATTTATTTCTGTATCTTTATTAAATTTAAACTTAAATTGACCTTGATAAAAGATTTTTTTTTTATTCCATTTTTTTTTAAATATACTATGTATGCAGGTTCGTATTTAATAGGATATTTCTTTTATTTTTAATTTTATTTATATATTTATAAATTTGTTATGTTCTTATTTTTATTAATATTTATTTATATACTTATTTGTTTTTCTATACAATTTATATAATTTAAAGTTTTTGTTTTACTTAAATTTGTCTTGCTTACACCCGGGCAGAGGTGATCCCGAAAATCGTTGTCCTCGTTTTGTTTGTTTGGATCGACGGTGTCGCAGGGGCTCGTCTCTTTGGTGTACAGGTTGGCATTTCTATCGCATTGGTATCGAAGCTTAACTCAGGTTTGGACGGAATGGCTGGTGATCTTGTTCGGAAACGACGGATTAAACAAACTGCTACTGCCATTGCTGCTCCTATCATAATGATGGACATGGACATCATGGAATATCGGTGAATGGACAGTTCCCAGTCTTGGTTGGATGCTTTTCGCTCTGCTTCCAGGACGTTCAAAGATTGTGTGAGATCGTCAATACTTTTCTTGCCTTCATTTAAAATATTGGCATAATTTTTATGGTTGCCAATTTTCACCGAGAGTAGTCTTGGAGTAGGTCCTGGTTTCGTAATGTTGAATCTAACCAAGAGTGTTTCTCTGAGTTCAGAGTGGTCCACCATAGGTTGTTTGTATTCGGCGGAGGTTTCAGAGTGGAACTCATAAAAAAGCTTAAACCCTTTTGCACTTGCTTCACAAGGCTGTAGCATTTTCAGGATTCCCGAGGAATTGAGCGTGACTGCATAAGTTTTACTATCACACTTCAGGTTCAACGCCATGGTCTCTCTCACTTCGAATAGCCATTCGTTAGAGGACGTCATCTTCAGGAATATTCCCTCGGTGGCTGGTATCACGGCGTATTTGCACGAGTCCTTTGAAGATGCAACGTGTTGTAAAAGCTCGATAAGGCACTCGTTAGACCCAGCTGTGAGAATCGGCTTTTCGTGACGACAAACAGCAGTGCTCGTGGGTGAACCTTCCGTCGCCACAAAAGTACACTCTCTTTCGCTTATGACAACAAAACGATCGTGGTTCTCAGATTCTGCGATGTATTCGTGTTTTGTATCGAGAACCAGGTCCCAGTGTTCATCTAAAGGTCTTGGCAAGGGGTATATCTTCTGGATTTTGTAACGAAGATATTCTGGCAGGGGGAGCGTTACTTTAATGAGCAGCTTTTCTCCGACAAAGAATACGGATGTTTTGGCAGCTTGTTGTATTAAAAACGGATTCTCAAACGAAAATTTTCCTTTTGTCGTGATGTTCTTCAAAAGGCCAGTTATATTTCCTTCATCAAGTATGAACGGGTGTAATCGTCCCTGGTAAAGGTCATCTATAATGGAAAGCTCCATGGCTTGTTGATTTTGAACTTCCATTATTTTCGCTGTCACCCCTGATATAAGCGTATTGAAGTCGCTCCTCATTTTAAGCTTAGCAATTTCGTTGTTCGTGTTTTTGGCAAACGAAAGAAATGCTTCGCTTAAATTCCTTGCTCCAGCGTTAACTGCTTCTATTTCTTCCGTCAGCTCAGTTATTGGCTTGCTCAATCTGTTATAATTTGAGCTCATGACGGATAGTTGTTTGTGCATTAGTTGTAGGGATTCCATGTCCCGCTTGTGGAGGAATTCCAGTTGGTGGTAAACTTTTCTTGCGTCATCGCTGTCCATTGTCCCAAAGGCCCATTTCGAGAAACCTCCGATGAACTCTAAAGCTCGCTTTGGTCGTTTCGAGCGAGTCAAACTTTGCATTTGATCAAAGGTTCTTCCAAGATTCAATATATTTTTCATGGTTTCTCGACTGGACAAGAGGCAATGCCGATGAAAATCGTCATCTAGGATATTTGTGCATATTGTTTCCAGGGCCGTAACACCTTCATTCATCGTCTGGATAACCACTCCGTAGTCCATGGGTACAAATTTTGTGAAGATAGTCCATGTATCACTGTAAAACATGGCTGCTCCCACTGCTTCGGAAACCACTGGAGAGTTCTTCTGTAGTTGTAGCTCGTACGGTGTGTCCGTTTGTGCGTGCCCGGCGTGTAAGCCAAATATTACTTCCGTTATAATAACTAATTTTAGCATGAACATTTTGAATGTTGAAAATAAATACTTTATATTAGGTATTCTTATATTTTTATATATATATTTTTTTTTTAATAGAATATATTTTATGTATGTATATGCATGTACATATGTGTGTGTATTATTTGTGTATGTGTTTGGTTACTGGAAAGAGAAAAAGAAAATATTACTCATATGAAGTTTTTTTTTAAGCTTTCAAAATAAAGATTATTATAAAAATCAAAAGAGCTCTGTGAATGTGAGTAAGTTAAATAAAATAAAGTTTTAGCTGGTTGTTGTGCACCCTTTGTATCTTGTTGCCCATCTGAATTCTCGTATTGGAGCCATTTCCCGATGATACAACTTCGTAAGGTCCCAACCAGAAAGCTGAAAATTTATTTTTTCTTACCGGGTTCTTTAACAGAACCTTTTGGCCCACGTTGAACGAAACGACTTTCGATCCTTTGTCGTAAAATTCCTTTGATTTTACCTTGGCCTTTTTTAGATTCTCGTTGGCTAGTTGGTGCGCTACTCCAAGTTGATATTTAAGCTGCAAAGTGTAGTCGTCTTCATTGTAGAGGGGTGTTGGTTTTCTACTCAAATTCGTCGGCATTTCAAACTTGAAACCATTAAGGGCATTGAGAGGGGTTAGCTGTGTAGCAGTATGAACGGAATTGTTATGGACATGCATAGCCTGTCTTAACCATTGATCCCAATTCCTTTCGTCTTTGACTACAAAAGACCTCAGATAATCGGCTAAAGGTCGATGAGCTCTCTCTAATGAACCGTTGGCTTGTGGGTGATACGCTGTTGTGTGAATTTTCTTAACACCAAGTAATTTGCATGTTTGTGAGAAGACATTAGAGGTGAAATTTGAACCATTATCAGTAACTAAGATTTTTGGAATCCTATACCTTGTGACAATTTGTTCGTAAAATACTCTCGCAACTGTCTAAGCTTCCATATCAGGGAGGGGTGCACAATCCATGAACTTAGTGAGATCGTCTTGGAAAGTTAAAATATATCTATTTCCTGAGTATGAAATAGGAAGTCCACATACAATATCCATATAAACTTTATCGAAAGGGAGATTTGGAGTGTCGGTTATTAACATGGGCATTTTATTGGTAGGGGAACACTTATTCTTTTGGCACATGGGACATTTTCTGACAAAGTTTATAACGTCTTTGGACATACCCTTCCATTTGTATTGTTCTCTAATACGCGCCAGTGTTTTTTTATAGCCTTGATGGCCTCCGAGTGCCGAATTATGGAAATCTTTTAAAATTGTTTGGATTTCCTCCCGATCGGTTAAGAACTCTGTTGTTTGAGCCAATTTAGTAACTTGGGGTGCTGGGGGTCCTTTGGTGACCTCGGTTGGTTCATTAGCACTGGGCGAATTGCATAGACTATCAGGGTTGTGTAAAGCAGGAATATCGGCGACGTTTCTACGAGCTTGTGCCCGTGTGACTGCTAGGCAGTGTTCTTTGGAACTTTCCTGGGGTATACGACTCAGCGCATCTGCATTTGTGTTCACCCTTCCAGGTTTATATTCGATTTTGTAATCGTACTCTGAAAGTTTATGGTGAAACCTAATTAAACAGGCAGTGGGGTCTTTCACATGGAAGACTCCTTTGAGTGGCTGATGATCTGTGTACACCGTGAAAGAACGTCCAAGCAGATATGTACGGAAATTGTTTACTGCCCATACGATAGCCAGAAGTTCCCTCTCTATTGTGGAATATCTCTTTTCGGTAGGGCTTAGAGATCGACTTGCATATGCAACTGGTCTATCTTTGCCAACCTGTCCTTGAGACAGCACAGCACCCAAGACTTCGTTACTAGCATCCGTTGTTAAAATAAACGGCTTTGAAAAATCTGGGTAGATTAACACGGGTGGTGTCGTAATGGCCTGTTTTAATTGTTCGAAAGAACCTTGATGTTCCTTCGTCCATTTGAAAACTACCTCTTTTCTAAGCAGAAGATTTATTGGGGCAGCTATTTTGGCAAAGTTAGGAATGAACTTCCTGTAATAATTCGCAAAACCTAGAAAAGATTGAACTTCTTTTATATTTTTGGGAATAGGGAAATTTGTTACACAACTTGTTTTAGAAGGATCTGGGGTGGCACCATTTTCAGAGCAAACATGACCTAAGTAAATGACCTCTTTACACAAAAAGTTGCATTTTTCGGTGTTAAGTTTTAGTTTATATTCTCTTAACTTTGAAAAAATGCGTACCAATTTGTCACAATGTTCATTCAAATTTGTACTATAGATAACGATGTCATCCAAGTAGACAAAACAGTCTATTCCGTGGAGACCAGTTAAAATGTAGTTCATAATCCTCTGGAAGGTGGCTGGTGCTCCCGTAAGACCAAAAGGCATCCTATTAAACTCATAATGTCCCAAGCCTGTGCTAAAAGCAGTTTTTTCTCGATCTTTACTGTCAATTAACACTTGGTGATAGCCGCTTGCCAGATCAAGGGTTGAGAAATAACGACAATTTCCTAACTGGTCAAGAATATCTTCTATTCTTGGCAGAGGAAACGCGTCTTTAATCGTAGCCTCATTGAGTTTTCGAAAATCAACCACAACTCGCCATCTCTTTTGTCCATCAGCCCCAGGTTTTTTCGGGACTACCAAAAGAGGTGAGTTCCATGGTGACTTACTAGGTGAGATCACTTTATCGTTGAGCATTTGACTAACCTGATTATTAATCTCATCTCTAGCAACCTGAGGTAGACGATATTGCTTCTGATTAATCGGTCCTTGATCAGACTTGACTGGGATCTTATGAGTTAAAATTTCAGTATGCGTTAATGGATCGCCTTCTAAATGAAAAATATCATTAAACTTAATGCATATGCTTTCAATCGCCCGTTTCTCGTCCTTATTAAGGTCTGCACCTATTTTCAGCGTATCCAGAAGCTTAGAGAGTCGTTTATTCGGCTCCTGTTCTGTTACGCTCAAGATTGAACGATTTATCTTCTCTTGGGTTTGCACCTGAAACTTGTTGAAATTTTGGAATTTGGGTATAAAGTTGTGGGGTAAAGAGTAGGTTTTTTTCGGTAGAATTAATGATAGAAATAAACAAATGGTCTCCCTTTACTTTGGATATAGTGTTAGCCAAATAAACTCCTGGTTCCAATTCTTGGCTTTGCACGAGAACTTCACGTAAACCAGTGTTAATCTTTAGCTTCAGAATAGCTTGAGTACGGGGTTTCACTTCCATATTTCGATCATCATTTTGTTTATTTGGGTTAATCAATGGGTATTCTGAAACCAGCTTTCTGTTGTTATCCAAAAACTTTAATGTTTTGGTAACAGAGTCAACTATAGCATGGTTCCAGAGAATATCTCGGCCTATTATACCATCGGCGGGTATGTCTGTCAGACCGTCCACAATGTGCCATTTTAAGAAAATTTTGTCAAAACTTTTATGAGATTGAACTGTACCCAACGTTGTCGTGTTTCCACCAAATGCTCCACCTAACTTCCGTATTTCCTTTGAATCAAATTAGGATTTGTTTTTTAAAACGCCCTGTTTCAAAAGGCTTAAATCTGCACCTGTATCTACAAGTACGGTAACTTTACCTCCTTTTGCCTCAGGAAGAGGTAATTCTACAAAAACGTCGTTTTTATTTAACTTTTTTATTAGACAAAATCGACTTCGCTTTATGTCACAAAATCTATTGTTTGTTTTGAAGATACTTTTATATTTTTGGGAAATCTGTTTTATAGATTTAAACACCCAAATGTATCCCAACAAAAATAAATCTAATAATTGGGATATAAAGCTCTCAGCTTGATCTTGTAGTTTTTTACCAGTTTTTATTACTTCCTGAGGTTTTTTAGTGGATTTTATTGTTTTGGTTTGCTTTATTTTAGAAACTTTTTTTCTAGATTGTTCTTGTGGTTTTTTAGTGGATTGTATTTTTTTGTTTTTTTTTTATTTTAGAAACTTTTGGGGCGCAGCTCAGTAGTTCAGGCTGGCCCCCTTTCCGTTTCCCTCCCCTTTCTTTGCTAGGTAGTTTTTCTTGCTATAGCAATCATCTTCAGAGTGGCCCATCCTTGAACACCAATCACATTTAGGCCTAGGCTTTAGTGATTTAGCCGCTGTCATAAAGACTTGGCCTTTGGGACATGTTCCTAGGGCATGGCCATATGCCTTACAGGACTCGCAGTAAGGAGTGTTCTTTCTTATCCTGCATTCCGCATAAGTGTGGTTTGGCTTGCTACAGAAACCACACTTTATGGTATCTTCCTGTTTCCGGTTTAGGTGATGCTGTTGTGGTTCGCTCATTTGGTTATATGCAAATGATTGGTTGAGAGCATGGGCGTTATATGAGTAAGAAGGATGAAGAAGTTGAGAAGTCTTTAATGCAGTATCTGCAAGCGTCTGTATATCTTCCCCAGCGATTGTTAACATAAACTGACGCAATGCGGGATCCATTAGACCTATTTTAAAACCAGCTACTATTGAGTTCTTGAGCTCTTGTTTTAAGGCCACAGATTCCGCTTGCTTGTAGCATGCGTCGATTATGTCTGTCGCTTTTGTTTGGAGGCTTAACAGACGTCTTGAAAACGCATGTATATCCTCCGTGGCAAGTTGGTGGGACTGTTTGATTTCCCCCAAAACACTATCCAACGTCCTTGCGGTAAGATACGTATTTTTGATTAACGTCTCAAACTCCTTTAAAGTAGTTGGTTGATTACCTCTTACAAGGTCAAAAGCGTCGCCAACTAACTTTGTACTTAACAAGGAAACATACATTGACTCATTATCTTCGCCAACGCATTTTAATCCCAGGGAGCACGCGTTTAGAAACTCATAAACTTGCCCTGATAGGTTGGACGTTCGTGCTCCTGAAAATTGCGGCACAATTTGCGCAATAATCTTCGCAACCTTCTCGTAAGACATAATTGTGTCGTTTTTTGTTCCTTTTGTGTCTTCTGTGAGACTGTACTGAAACGACGCAATTTTAGCCTTAAGAATACTTTCTTCGCTCTTCAAACTTTCAACTTTTGCACTGTACTCTAGCCCTAAGCTACTGAGCTGTTGTGCTTGTTTCTCGATTTGTTTTTGTTGGGAGTTTATTTCGATTCTTAATTGTGAGTTCTTCAACTGATACTCAACTATCTCCAAATTTAATTTAGAGATTGTTTCTTCTGTTTCAGTGTTCACCGGCTCGGCTTCAAGCTGGCTTCGGTCTAAGTTAAAACGTACTCTTGCGGTATTATTTAGCTCAGCCTTTAGTGCCTGTATTTCACCTTGGTGATTATCTTTAAGCCTTTTTACTGCTTGTAAATACTCAGAAAGTATAGAATCAGTTGATTCAAGCCTGGTGAACTGACCCCACTGCGAACTTAATCGCGAATATATAAGGGAATAAACTTCCCTACCTGTGATCGACTTAAGTTCGGACAATAAGGTGTGATTGAATTTTTTAATTTCAATCCCCTGATCTTTAAGCTCTTTTTTTAATTGATTTATTTGATCAATTAATTGAAGCTCAGGTAAACTGTCCATATACAACAAATCAACAGGCTCTTTTTTTTCCTATTTCAGAAAAAATAAAGCAAAACAAAAACAAATCGTGGAGCCGAAAGACAAAAAAAAAGAAACCCAAACCAGAAACGGAAACCAGTGACGAAATTATTAAATATTGAAGGTTGCACTCTTTGCTAACCTGCCTCAATATTAAGCAATTAATTCCAAGCACGAATTATTTTATGTTCCAAATCGAAATGAAAACAACCTTGAAAAATAACACTTATCCCAACAAAAATTACTACCGACCTATCCCAACAAAAAACTTTTTTTTTTAATATTGAAAATAAGTCTCGTAAAGCAAAAAAAACAAAGAACACCAGACATAAAAATCAAAACTACTCGAGCTCTAATTACAATGCTTGCTCTTCACACAAATAATTTAATTTTATTTTAATTCATAGATACATAGGTTAGGTACTTACCTGTGAAGAACGCAGGAATATGCTGATTTTTTGATATTAATTGAACACAGTATAGTCAACAGTCTTCTTTTTTTGTTTTTCTTTTTTTGCTGGAAATTTTATGTTTTATTATTTCTTATCACGTTTTTAACACTGGATTAAAGTTTTTTTTTAAACTATTTTAACACTTCTTTAAAGTTCTATTGCACTCATTTAACACTGCAAGGTTCAAAAAATCGGCTGCGCCAAAATGTTAGAGTTGCTTTCTATAAAATGAAACGCGCGTCCGATTGGTTTGAGTTTAATTCTTCGACTCTCGGCTGCCGAAGAGACCAAGCTTGGACTTTACCATTGTTAGCCTACGAAACGCATTACTCAGCTAGTGCTGAGGTGCATTCCGGAAGCTAACCTTGTCCCACTAAGCCATTGTGTGCAGGTGTGACATGGAAATGCCAACCGTCGACATGACCCAGTCAGTGGTGCATTTGGGGCAATGTATAAGCAATTGCGATATAGGCATAACAACTTTACATCGAGTTAAAGCCTAAAACAGTTAACCAATTTTCTTCAAACTTTATGCATATTTTTTTAAGAACATGCTCATAAATATTTTAATTTGGAAGAACTATAGAAACAAAGCATATAGAAACAAAGCATTGAAATATTGAATATCCCAAACAAATAATTATTCTTACCAAATCCAAAATTTCTTCTTTTTTTTCAAAATTTTGATATGCAATATTATTAACATCTTAAAAGTTCTTTTATAAAGTTTAAATGTTAATGAGAAAATCAAATACGTTTGCTTACCCCTTCCACATTTTCAGTTTTGGATACGAAATCGTTCGAATCGCTCCAAAAGGGGCACGTTTGGTAACCTACGTTAGAGCCGCTTTTCAGATGTAAAAGCTTTTCCTAAACGGTTGTATGGCAAGTACCGTTATTTTGAACCAAAACCTCTAAGGAATCACCAAAAAATCTTAACTTAAAAATTTGAAGAAATCGTTTCAGTGGTTTGGGCTCAGGTCGAGGTAGAAATAGACAGACAGAAGGTAGCAAGGTTTGACTCAGTTCCACTGACCGTGTGCGATCCCGATGGGCCAAGCCATTTTCAAATCATATCATTTTTTTTTTTTTTTTTACACTTCAGATTCTTTGTTGTAGTGAGCTTCAGATTCTTTGTTGTAGTGAGCTTAGAGCAAGCTGCAACCTACAATCAGAGGCTCATCATAAGTGCATGTGTTAGTGGTTAGTAAAAAAGGCAATCTAACACATGCATAATAATATACTAATAAATAAACAAAATTAAACAAAAAATCTATATACATACATAATTAAACAATACACAAAATATTTAAGTCATAGTTTCAAGAAGTAAAAACAATCACGACCGTGGAGCACTGGTTCGAAATACTTTCTTTAATGTCATCTTACTTATGTTAAAATCAACAGAGGAGCCGTTTAAAATAAAAATCATGCACATACGGTTAAGAGGCTCATGTATACCGTAGTTAGTTCTATGGAAATTAACGTGTAAAAGTTCAAATCTTCGCAGGTGGTGAGATCCTCCTCGGTAATTTATGCCAATACAGGCTAACAATTCAGGAGCATCAATTTGGCCATTTAAAAGTTGGTGAAGAAATAGTAAATCATTATTAACACGCCTTTGATATATGGTTTGGACCTGCAGTAGCTGGATCCGATGTTCATATGGTGGAAGGTTGTACGGATCATCCCAAGGAAGACCCTTTAGAGCAAAGCGAATGAATTTATGCTGTATTGATTCAATACGATTTTTATGAATTTCATAAAAGGGAGACCATATTTGCGAGGCATACTCTAGATGAGGTCGTACATAACAATTGTATAAAGAAAGGGTAACATAAGGATCACTAAATTCCTTAGCCCAACGTTTTATAAATCCAAGCATAGAGCTTGCTTTATTAACAATGTAATTAATGTGTTCAGTGAATTCTAAATTTGAGCTAAAGTTA
The DNA here is from genome assembly GCA_963921185.1 of Dasysyrphus tricinctus. NCBI lineage: Eukaryota > Metazoa > Arthropoda > Insecta > Diptera > Syrphidae > Dasysyrphus > Dasysyrphus tricinctus. Next base: position 24,179,138 of record OY992534.1, read on the forward strand.
ACACCCAAGTCCTTGAAACTAAAGACTCGACAGAGTTTTTGCTGCGAAATGGAATAATCAAAAGCACTTGCAAGTCGCTTCCTGGAAAAGGTAATTGTTTGGCATTTAACAGGGTTAAGAGAAACACCATTCTTACCACACCAAATATTGAAACTGTCAATATCGGCTTGCAGGAGAACGTGGTCAGTGTCAGCTTTTATTGACTTAAATATCTTCATATCATCGGCAAATATAAGAATGTCACTAGAGCGTATACATGAAACAACATCATTTATAGCCAGGATAAATAGAAATGGACCAAGATGACTTCCCTGGGGCACACCGGAGTGAGCAATGAATGAATTTGAAAGGCAGTTTCTAAATTTTACTAGATACGATCTATTTTCAAGATATGATTTTATCCATGTGATAAAAAAAGTTGGAAAACCAAAAGCTTTTTGAAGATAATAATGTTGTGGCTTAGTTGGTCAAACGCTTTAGAGAAATCAGTGTATATGCAATCCACTTCACTGCCATATTCCAACGCATTAGAACATTTATGCAAGAATGTAAGTAGGTTTGTTACTGTTGATTTTCTTCTCACAAGCCCATGCTGTTGATTGCATATTAAATTCTTGGTATGGAATGCTAAAGTCTCACATATAACTTGTTCAAAGAGCTTTGGTATACATGACAGTTTGGATATAGGCCTATAATTCGAAATATCAGTCTTATCACCCTTTTTAAAAATTGGAGTTAGGAATGAGGTTTTCCATAAACAAGGAAATTTCCCTGATTTAATAGAAAATTCAAACAAGAATTGTAGAGGCTCAACCAGAATATGTCTACACTTTTTCAATAATATTGGAGGAATTCCATCTGGTCCAGATGAGTAAACATCATTTAACGATGACAGAAGTTCTAAAACAGTACTGTGTTGTACAGCGAAATTGGTGCAATTCGTTTGTGCATAGGAATGTGAATTTCGGAAATATTCTTCATCAATATCGAGAGGCGTGTTTACAAAAGAGTTACGAAAATTTTTCGCAAAGGCGTTGCAAATATCAATAGTTTCTTTTAACACACAATTTTCATAAATGAAATTTGCGGAGTAACCATCTGAGTTTTTCTTCGAATTTACAAACTTCCAAAATGCATTTGGGTCTTCTTTAAGAGATCTTCCCATTTCGTATACATGATTAGTGTATAGAGACTTGGAAAGAGACTTAAATTCTTCGAAAAGGGCAATGTAAAAGTTGTGGTCAACGGAAGAAAGAGTTTTTAAATATACACTACTCAACAATATTAAAGGAACAAATTTTTTTTTCAATTTTTGTTAGCGTTTTTTGAAGAGCTGTATCTTTGTGACGAGTGGTCGTATTGAGTTGAAATAAAAAGCATTTTACAGCTTTATGTTTTTTGTTTCGAGATTTGTTTGCAAACAAATTTTTTTGAAGTACCGTTATTGCGTTATTGCAAAAAATGAGACGAGACAACTAAATTATTTTTTTTTTATTTTTTTTGAATGTCCTCATTTCTATGGATAATTTTTTTTGAGTCAATTAAATGTCATGATCAGATACCTTGTTTATTCAGCTTCAATTCAGTTTTTTTGTTGTTATCGTACGATTTTTTTTGACATGGTTTATCTGACTTTGAATGAAAAAAGATACTTTTAGCCTTGATTACCAATATCTCAGCAAATAATGACGTTATAAAAATTTCAAAGACAGTTTTGGAAATTTGAAAAAGCGTTTTACAAGATTTTTTTATGATTTTGTAGAAATTATTTTTTTTTACCGTTCACCGTTAGTTTAAAAAAAGTACTAAAAACTGACGTTTTGTGGTCTTTTCGTAAATCTTTTTTTTTCGCTGCAAATATTGATTGCATGGCTTGCGTTGGTATGCAAATTTATAGACTTTTAAATCATCAATATTCTTGTAAATTTTCAAATTGATTCATCGAACAGTTTTTCCTCACCAAAACTTCAAAGTCTTACAAACCAGGTAAAGGAACAAATTGTGTTGTTCCTAAACAATGCGTAGTCGTCATCAAAATGACAAGAAAACTGTAATTCCAGTAGATTTTTTTCACAGTTTTGCATTAGTTAGATATTTTTTTGAATTGAAATGAAATAAAAAGTACATTTTTCCAAAAAAAAAAATCAAGTTTTTTTGTTTGAAAAATTTTTGAAATTATTTTTTTTTTTTTTTTGGAAAAATGTACTTTTTATTTCATTTCAATTCAAAAAAATATCTAACTAATGCAAAACTGTGAAAAAAATCCACTGGAATTACAGTTTTCTTGTCATTTTGATGACGACTACGCACTGTTTAGGAATAACACAATTTGTTCCTTTACCTGGTTTGTAAGACTTTGAAGTTTTGGTGAGGAAAAACTGTTCGATGAATCAATTTGAAAATTTACAAGAATATTGATGATTTAAAAGTCTATAAATTTGCATACCAACGCAAGCCATGCAATCAATATTTGCAGCGAAAAAAAAAGATTTACGAAAAGACCACAAAACGTCAGTTTTTAGTACTTTTTTTAAACTAACGGTGAACGGTAAAAAAAAATAATTTCTACAAAATCATAAAAAAATCTTGTAAAACGCTTTTTCAAATTTCCAAAACTGTCTTTGAAATTTTTATAACGTCATTATTTGCTGAGATATTGGTAATCAAGGCTAAAAGTATCTTTTTTCATTCAAAGTCAGATAAACCATGTCAAAAAAAATCGTACGATAACAACAAAAAAACTGAATTGAAGCTGAATAAACAAGGTATCTGATCATGACATTTAATTGACTCAAAAAAAATTATCCATAGAAATGAGGACATTCAAAAAAAATAAAAAAAAAATAATTTAGTTGTCTCGTCTCATTTTTTGCAATAACGCAATAACGGTACTTCAAAAAAATTTGTTTGCAAACAAATCTCGAAACAAAAAACATAAAGGTGTAAAATGCTTTTTATTTCAACTCAATACGACCACTCGTCACAAAGATACAGCTCTTCAAAAAACGCTAACAAAAATTGAAAAAAAATTTGTTCCTTTAATATTGTTGAGTAGTGTATTTTCCATGCTCTATTTCTTCTATTCCGGAGTGACCTTAACTCTCTCGTATACCATGAGGGGCAAGAGCTCGCATCATATATGTTTTCATCTTGTAAATGGAAAATTGGAAAGTTTTTTTCTAAGAAAAAAACCAAGAAGCTAACCTTGTTCATGCAATTTTCTAGAGATGGGGTCAGAAAAGTCGCAAGATTTCTTAAAAAGGGTAAAAAGAGCTAGCTTTTTAAAAAGTCGTCTCATGGTCACATGAGGAAATAAAAGGGGTCAAAATGCGACTAAAGTCGCACAGCGGCAACCGTGGTTGAGGTCCACTTGCGTGCGCCACCTTTTATGCTGTCCACCTCTACTGCGATGTAGTTGCTCCAGAGAGGGCTTTGCTTTTCAGTTGTCTTCTTAAGCTAGAACTATAATGCTCGGAGGGGCACTGAAGTGGTCGGAAGAAAATAAGCGAATACACGGAGCGCACCTCACTTAAGTAAAACTGACATTTGGTGAAATAGGAATGCCAAAAAGAGATAGATGATAATTACACTGTGGGTGTGTTCCCCTTCTGACGGTACAGAAAGCTACTTTTCGTTGGTTTTTGACATTAGCTTCAGTGCCCTTCCGACTATTATAGTTCTACCTTTAGCCCAAAGAAACAGCGATTGGCAAGAGTAATTCTTCTTTTGATATCAGCAGTGGTATCGTTCGCTGAGTTTATAGCGGATCCTAGGTAGACAAAGTCTCTGACCACCTCAAAATTATAGCTGTCTATAGTGACGTTCTGTCCTACACGTCGGTGTTGGGCAGATATAGAATGCATGGTATGAAATTGCGCATGTCGTTATCCTATCTCTCTCACGCATTTTGTAAACTACTGACGCAATTCTCTTTGCATTTGTTTTTGTTTCTGTTTTCTGTTTTTGCTTTGTTATTGTCTTTTCTACACGTTTTTGTCCACAAGTGACGCAGATGATCAGAAAGAAAATGAAAATCAACTCGGAATAGCATACCATGTATTCTGTATAACTTGGGTGTTGGGTGTCCTTTCTTGTTGACAGCATATATTTCGATTTGCTTTCATTCACCGTTAAACCCATCTTCTTGGCTTCTTTCTCAATACTCAAAAAAGCTCCACTGACATCACGCTTTGTTCGTCCGATTATGTCAATGTCGTCAGCGTAAGCGAGTAATTGGACGGACTTTTGAAAGATTGTGCGTCTAGTGTTGACGTGAGAGTTTTTCACTATTCTTTGAAGAACGATGTTGAAGAAGTCGCATGACAGCGCGTTTCGCCTTGCCTAAAACCTTTTTTTGACATCAAAGGTGTCGGTGAGGTGTTTGCCGACCTTGAAATCGATGAAAAGGTGGTGGGTATCGATTTGAAACTCCTGAGTTTTCCTCAAGATCTGCCGTAGTGCGAATATTTGGTAGATGGTGGTCTTTCTCTCTTTCTACACTACGTAATAAATCGATATCACTTCTCAATTTCAAATAAGATCGGAGTTTTGATGTAGGTGCCACAGTCGTTTTGTCATATATTTTTCATGAAAACGAAATTTTCAATTGCATTTATCTCGATGACGGCCTTGTAACAAATGGGTGGGTGATTGGATAGGATTTTGTCAACTTTGCATTTCTTGTGCGTAATCTCAAGGGATTATCATCGTTCATCGACTTTATAGATCAAAACGGCCAATGTTACTATTTTTGTCCAATTCCTGTTCCAACTTTAAAAATTGGGTTGTTTCGGGCGGAATAAAGTGCTCACCAGATACTATGGCAAAACATTTCCCCTTCTTGACAGATTCTGTCCAAGAATTTTCTTTGGGCAGAAATTCTTTGGTATGTCAAATGCCGGGCTGACGTTGGTCAGATTCAGAAACATTGAAAATATTCTTGCCAAAAGTTGTCACCAAACCGTTCCACACTTTTCCGGCAATTAGCTTGTCTCCTTTTTTGATTTTTTTTTTCAATTTCATCAATGTTTGACAGACTGCCAATTTTTGCCCAAAAATCACTGAAACAAAGCTTTGAATGGGTTGTAATCGTTTCTGCTCAAGTAGAGGTACATTTTGATTTGGAAAGTATTTTTCACTTAGAAAAATGAAATTTAATATATAAAATATTTAAATTTTTTTTTAACTTTAAAATAATTTAAAATACATATCGTCGTTGATATTGTAATAAGTCGTATGTCAATTTTCCAAAAAAAAAATTGGAAAACAAAAAATAGTTTACTAACTATACTATATTACCTATAAATTGATTTTAACGATATTAAAAAGTTCAAAATAAAATACTCAAGTTCAAAATAAAACTGTTTTTTTTTTTGTCTCCGATTTTTTTTACAAAAAGTGACATACGATAATCACGGCCGTAGCCAGGATCAATCGTATGGGTGAGCTCAAAGTATTTTTGGGTGAGCTGACATTTTTTAACGAATATCATAATACACATTGTCTATAAAATGCACAAATTGTGTTGACACAATATCACATGTCACTACATGGCTTATTAACATATTTTTACTCTAAAAAAGAAAAATTGTTAACAACAGTTAAACGATTGAAAATGGTGAAGGGGGTTATAAGGAATGTAGGACAAATCTATTTCCCAGCAGCGGAGTTGGAGGTGGGATTTGTGGGGTTGAAAAAGAGGGCGGAATTTCATTATTGCGTTTTCCGACTAAAGTTGACCCCAAAATAGAATGTGTTCAATAGAAATGTTGCAGATCACACAAAAATCTACAACTTTTATAGAAATCATTTTTTAACGTTACCTAAAATTTACGAGATATTGGAGAAAACCCGTATTTTTTTTTAGTTTTTGTTTTTTATTTTTCATTTTCCCAAAAATAGTTGAATTTAAATGAAACTTTGTGAAAAAATATCTTGTTATGTCCTTAATAACCACAATTTTTTCCAAGCAAAACCATTGATAAGTTTTTGAGACATTCAATTTTTTTGGAAAAGAATACTTTCTTTTAAATGAAAAATCAGAAAATCAGCGCACAGAGTTCATTCAAAAGTCATTATTTTTTTTTACACTTATTTCTATATGAAATAATGATAACAAATAGTAACCAAGTACAAAAATGCGAAAAAAGCATAAACGGAAAGCATACGGAAAAAATACATAAACAGTATTTTATTATCTGACCCGAGACAAAAGTTTTGCCGATGCCGCAATGATGTTGCTAGAAATATTCATTTCAATACATACAGTTTTAAATGAAAAACGAAACTAATAGTGAAAGAGCCGACACCAAATTTTGGGAGTGGATTTTTAACCAGAATCTGAGTATGAAAGTTTATAGGTACATGTATTCCGATATCAAATACCAAAGTTTGGCAGGTTTTTTTCTCAGACTTTGGTTGGGATGGGGGTTAAAATCCAACTTGGTTTCCCTTTTTAATGTTATGGTCAATAACTCTTCAATGCACTTTACAAAACAAATAGGAAATGATGCTCTGTTATTTTCTTTTAGTCTGAAGACTTTAACCTTGATGATCATATCAATAGGACCCATGATATTAGCTTTTTAAGCAAACCTTATCGGCTTTTTTTGGAGACTTTTTTTGTTGATTTTTGTTTTGTTTGAATTATTTTAAAAAAAGGGGTGATAAGTTCCGTTAAATGGTTATATCTTGAGTTTTATGCATCAGACTGTCAAAATGATTATTTTTCATACAAGTTAATTTTAAAACAAAACTACAGTTTTCATTTGAAAAAAAGTATTTTTTTCCAAACAAAATTGAATATCTCAAAAACTGATCAATGGTTTTGCTTGAAAAAAAATTGTGGTTATTAAGGATCACCATTTTCAGTCGTTAAACTGCTGTTTAAATTTTTTTTATAAATGTGTAAAAAGCCTGCACTAATGTTAATGTACGTGATTACAAATATACACAAAATCACAAATATGAGCAAAATGTATGTGAAAAAGTTGGGCTCAGTGTTTTTTTCGTCAAATCTACCCAAAATATCATCCATTTTCATGAATTCATTCGTGTATTTTCGAATGCAAGAAAATAAAGACTGCACAGGCTTTGATCGGTCATTGATCACCATCTCCATCTTATATCTCCTATTTGCGAAAGTGCTGAAAATGATGTCTCATTTCGTGGATGTGCTGATCCCTAATGTATCGATTGCTTCAAAACACACTTTAATATGTTGAAAAAATACAACATTTGAAGTTGTTTTCTAACTCTGTGATTTTTTTGATTTGCAATGATTAAAAAAAGTTCCAGCTACAAAATTGTTATCAATTATGTATACCAACAGAGCGCTCTCCATATCCACTGCATTAAGATTGTTTTTGATGCATTCTCAACTGTCTTCGAATAATGAGGTAATTGATCAATATTTTTCAGTTGGTGTACATTTAAAATTTAATTTTGAAGCAATATTTTGATTTATGTTAAAGATGTCCAAGATCTTAAAATGTCCCACAGTTGTTTGGGTGAGCTCAACATTTTTTTGGGTGAGCTGAGCTCACCCTAGCGTAGGCCTGGCTACGGCCGTGACGATAATGTATTATTATTACATTTATATTTGTAAATTAAAATACAAATATAATAGGAAGTAATATGGAGCGATTTTATCGATTTTTTTTCCAAATCGCTGCGTGCAGTTCATGGTTTATGCGTACTGGTTTCTTGAACGTACCCTCATCATTAGTTTTGAGTCGCCCTGGGAAAAAAACGGGAAGCCACTAAAAAATACTCATTTTGCAAAAAATTGACTTATTTTGAATATAATGTAGAATGGTAACGTCCTAGAAAACATCAATATTTTTATGTTGAATTTAGCCGTATTAATATTATATTATATATTAATATAGTATTTTTCTGAACACATCCTCTTGATTAATTCTGAGTCGCCTTTGGGAGAAAAGAAGACGAGACACCACTGACTAGTAGCCAGTTTTGATATGTTCAAAATAAGCAAAGACTTTTGAAAAAGGAGTATTTTTCAGTGGCTTCCCATTTTTTTCCCAAAAGCGACTCAAAATTAATCATGAGGATATGTTCAGTGTTCAGACGAATATTATGGTTACTTCGGCTTTTTTCAACATAAAAAATATTGATGATTTCTAGGACGAAAGCATCCTTCATTATATTAAAAAAAGTCAATTTTTTGAAAAAGGGATATTTTCCAGTGGCTTTCCGAATTTGTTTTTCCCAAGAGGCAATCAAAACTAATGATGAGGAAATGTTCAGAAACGATTACGCATAAACTATAAGTGGCACTCAGTGATTTGGAAAAAAAAAATGCTAAAAACGCTCTACCCTAATAGGTAGTTAATTCTTTTCAACTAATATTTACAAATGAGGAGCTTAGGAACAAAAGTTGACATTTTTATTTTTGGAACTTTTTTTGTTGAATCTGGGCCAGAATGCTGGATTCTATGGATTGCCAATGATAATTCAACGTGAAAAATGCTTTCGGGACAAATGGTGACATGTTTATTTTTTTTATTTAATTATATATGTAAAATTATTTACTTAGTGTTGAATCAAAAAGTGCCATTTTTAACGTATTGAGTTACAAAAGTTGATAACACTAGTTTACAAAATTTTGGGTCATGGTAGGGTCCTTAGAAAAAATATATTTTCCAGATTAATTTTTGGTCACTGAACACGAAAATCAAAATTATTTTTTTTTCCAAAGAAGCGTTTTCGAGATATGCGCAAAAATCATTTTCTCAGCTATTTTTTCAGATATTCCCATAAATCTCGCTAACGGCATAGTTAATTTACATAAAATGTGTATTTTCTGAATGATGTGATCTGTCTCCTTCCGACGATGTACTGCTTGTATAAGTCAGACTGAACTTTTATAAGTTACAGGCATTCAAAGTTTCAAAAACGAGTATTTTTGAAAAATTTCTAGTTTTTGGTTACTCCATATGGATAGAAAAAACGATAAATGTAGAAGTTATTAAATAATTAGTGAAAAAAGGCAATTTAATTTTTTTCAATAAAAGTCATATAAATGTATATTAGGGTGTCTGTTATTTCCCAAAATCATTATTTTAAATCAGAAACCCCTAAAATCAAAATTCTATGTCCTTAAATAAAGCTTTTGACCAAAAAATTTTTGTCTAAGGTGATAAGTCGTTGCCTTTTAGGCCATTCTCTTTTCCAAACAAAGGAGAATTGAACACACCAAACTCCAAGACCAGAAATGACGTGATGTATATCGTTGGAAAGGTATTTTTTTTATAAACTACAATAGTTACTAAGAGAGTTAATTTCAAATCTCTATGTGAAAAAAAGTTATTCGCTGGCCACACCCTAATATACATTTATTTGACTTTTATTGAAAAAAATTAAATTGCCTTTTTTCACTAATTATTTAATAACTTCTACATTTATCGTCCGATTTTGAAAAACTTTATCTCAAATCTTTGTTAAAAAGATTGCTTTTCACTTGAGTCCTTAAAATTATTTTAAATATTTTTTTTTCTATCCATATGGAGCAACCAAAAACTAGAAATTTTTCAAAAATACTCGTTTTTGAAACTTTGAATGCCTGTAACTTATAAAATTTCAGTCTGACTTATACAAGCAGTACATCGTCGGAAGGAGACAGATCACATCATTCAGAAAATACACATTTTATGTAAATTAACTATGTCGTTAGCGAGATTTATGGGAATATCTGAAAAAATAGCTGAGAAAATGATTTTTGCGCATATCTCGGAAACGCTTCTTTGGAAAAAAAAATAATTTTGATTTTCGTGTTCAGTGACCCAAAATTAGTCTAGAAAATATATTTTTTCCTAGGACCCTACCATAACCCAAAATTTTGTAAACTAGTGTAATTTTACGAGCGATATTTTGGTTTTGGATGAAAAGGTGACAAATAAAAAATATTTAATCAGATATAAGCTCTTTCCCAAAACCAAGTGAAAAAGTAATAGTCCAGTAAATAGAGGTTAAAAAAGTGGGGTAACCCTACAAAAGGTCAGGGAGCTCCAAATTTAACCGATTGCAGGTGTTTACAGTCGACTCCCTCTAAGTCAAATTTTCCCCTAACAAGAATATTTTGCCATATTAAGACATGATAATTGACGAGATGAAAAACCAATTCAACTAATTTCTACCCACTGACACGACCACTTTTAATCAAGAAAATAATATACAGAATTACGGCGAATAAACAGTGAGGTATGTATGGGGGAGCATGTTGCCCCCCTGCAACCCCCCTGCTTGGGCACACTATAGGTCTTGGGGTGGGTGCGAGGTGGGTGTATGCAAAGTTCCTTTCGCATTTAAAGCATAGGAGTAGGTACTACCGAAAAAAAATCGAGAGCACAATACCGGTTCTACCATTTCGTCAGCTGTGGTCTCTTTAAGTTGTCTCTATAGGTACTTATGCAAAAATAAAAAACTATATGTGGGACATAAGACCCGAAATATTTTTTCTGCACTTATGTCTCAGTAGGGTGGGACATAAGTCCCGAAAAAGAAATTCTGTAGAAATCCCAGTACAGGGAAGGGACTGTATAAAACAGCTAGAAAAGAAAGTGAGTTAGTCACCCGATTGCATCGGTCACAAAATGAAGATACAGTCGACTCCCTCTTAATCGAATTTTCACGGGATATTGAAATTAGTTCGAGTTAGAGAAGTTTTGCAAAAATTCGATTAAGAAAGGAATATATACAGTATGGAAATTTGACTAGAGTACAAAAGCATGGCAAACAACATTTTTCGAGAAAAATTGCCTTACCTACAAGATTGATTGTAAAGAGTTTTGCCCCTAGTTTGACGGTTGAGGACTTATTGAGCTGTAAGGATGGAAGAAACTAAAAATCGTATACAAAATTTTAACCATTCCTGGGCGCTCCATAGCGCCATTTGTAGTGGTTGTACAAAAATACTTTACGAATCATATTTGTAGAAAATTTTTGTATGCAAATTTTCATATAACTTTTTTTCTGTAAAGATACACTGGGAAAAAGTTATAGGTAAAAAACTGACAAAAGCGCCGATTTTTTGTGGGTTTTTCCAGGATTTTTGGTTCATGTTTGTAATAGACAAAAGCTAGAAATTATGCAATTGCCAGAAAACGTTCTACAACCTAGCTTGCGTTAAATAAAAACAAATTCTTGAAACATGATGCTTATGTTTAATCCTTAACTGCAGTCGTGGGTCCAATCGACTCACACTCAACCTTTAAACGCGTGTAAAAAACGCCACGGTAGCCGCAGCCCCCTCCCACTTCTCAGAACTTTCACATAGTAAGCCGAAGTGTGTGCAGTGTGACGGACGCATTCCGCTGGACCCACGACTACAGATACCTAATAAATGTTGTCCTTAGTTTTATTGTTCTAATTCAAATTTGTGTAATGAAACATTGAATTAGTAATTAAGGGAATCGAGGCGATATAATGGAGCAAAAGTTAAGTCTTAAACAGCCCAGCGACGATGACGGAACAAGCCAAAATTAAAATTAAAATGGTAAGTGCCCTTTTTGTATGATTTTCACTGCGCCAGTGTGCTTTGTTTGCTGTAGACTTCACTAAATTTGACCAATGTCAGAATTTCTTTGTTTCAGGAATTCTGAAAAGTTAGTTTTAGGAAGTAGGAAAAATTTTTCTCTTTTTTTCCTACTAACACATATTTTTATATGATAATGTATGTTCTCTAACTAGTGTTTTTTTTCTTAAAACTACATTCGTTATTGGTAGTTTTTAAAGTGTGGCAAACAAAATAGTTTAATACTTTTTGCTTAAATTTGTATTAACATTTAAAAATAGCTGAAGAAGTGTACATAAGCTTCATTACAGCAGTTAAGTGTTAAAAGTGTTCTGTTGTGTTGCAAAACTACTTTTCAAACTATTGGTCATGAGTCAGATTTTTCTACAGTGGTCGAAAGAACAATTTTGTCCGAATACGCATCCATTGCAACCATAGTCTTATATTGGAAAATATATTTGAATATCAATTTTGACCCCCATCTAAACTAACTCAGCAGGTCCATTGGCAATATTTGAAGCAGTTAATTCCTTTAATTGCCTGCTATTTTTGTATACACATTTTACAACTGATATTGAAAGTGCCCACATAAGCAATAAACTGCAATTCCTATTCCAATTATGTCATCGCCTTAAATATTGCCAATTTAGCCACGTGTTCTGTGTTCGCTCTGTTTTAGTTATTGGTTAATTTTGGTTTTTGTTGAATTAGTTAAAGATAAAGATGATTCTAATACTTACTATGGAATTGTGTGGCGCAGATAACTTTACCAAAAGAAGAAGTTTTGAACGTGTTGGCCGTCAATAAAAGTGATGAAATCTGTAAAAGTTTGGATCAGTTACTATTGTCAAATAAAAGACAATCAATGATTCAATTAAATTTGTTAAATTTTATTCCTGTTTTTGTTCCATTTGCTTTTGTTCAAATTACTCTAGTTTTCACAAATAGTTAATTATTTTGAAAAGATTCCATGTTAGAACATAATAAAATTCATACAATGATACTCGTAGTTATTCGGTTTTGTTTTTGAAGTCAATTCTTTTTAAAGATGTCCTCCGGAAAAGTTCAAAGCAGTATATTGAAATCAATTCCCTTCCACAGCCAAGATTTATCATAATTTGTGATATCTAAATCAAAAAATAGATAAGTTGTTACCTAGCTAAGATTAATAATAAATTTTAAATTGATTATATAATTTATTAACAATACTTGCTATTAAATAATTTGACGAAATAATATAGAAATTCCACATATTCACACAGTCGACTCTCGATTAACCGGAATATGTACTTGGGACAGAGTTAAGATTTAGTTTTTAGCTATACTAGCATAACATTGTAAGTGTTGCTATTGTTTCTAATATTTTCTTTGCTACTTAAGGTTATTGCTGTAGAAAATTGTCTCTTATTCTTAAACAGGGAGGAGTGCACTCCCACCATACGGTTTTTATCTTGTCTTGTCCCAATTTATACCTTGCATACCTTTTTGATCAAAACCTTTACTGCTTGATTAAATGCCGGATAGATCGAGTGTCGACGGTATGTGTCATTTATTTAAAAGTCTTTATTTTGTATTATTTACCAAGTGCGACAAGTTAAAGTTGGCACCAATGTGATAATTGATAATCAATGTCCCCTATATTTTATGCTGGAAGGCGTTTAAGTTAAGGTCAGGGATTGTTCCACAAATATTGTAAGATTTCAGATTCTAACAAAAATTTCATAATCCATTGAAATTAATGCTCTTTGAAAAATTCATCAAATTAACGATTGCAGTATTCCAGTCCATTGTCTGGAAAATATTTGGCTTTCCCGGCCGTCTGTGTCACTGCAACGCAAATGATTTATATTCTGTATAATTAAAAAAATTTAAAACTTTAGTAATAAATTAAATTTAAAACTACTAATATACTTGGCCCCTCCATTAGATAAACTTCTTATCAGCCTACATAATATGTACATCACTGTGGGACAATTTTCAGCAAATCAGTTGTCCGAGATCCATCACTTATCGTATTTGGCGATAAATTTCCCCTGTTTACATATCTCACAAGCATACATCATAATGTACACTAATTTTTTTTACCTTTGACTTGAAGACCTAAAACATTTTGCATATTTCCCATCTTCAATATACATAATAAATAACCAAAATTTATGCGACCCAATTTTTGATACCATTGTTTTTTCAATTACAACTATGTGTAGTTGCAAGAACTTCAATTACAATTACTGAAAAAACTGAAGGTACTGGAGAATGTACAATTATAATAACTGAAATGAAAGTTGAAATAAATTTCAGAAAGAAATTATTCCTCAACACCAGCACAGCCTTCTTCTCCTACTTTTCGCATCGACATTAAATACTTTCTCAAATCTGGAACACAAATTTCTTCATCCAGCCATAAGTTTATGAAGCATCATCAATTTTGACGCTTGAACTTGAACACTGCGAAGAAACTCTGGTTTTGCGGATTTTTATAACTTTGTGTTTCGAGTTCATCTCCGTTATCTGAGTACTTTTGGACATATATTGCATCTTTATTACAGTTTTCTTCTAAGATTTTGATCTTTTATGTTTCCAGATTTGGTAATTGATTGCTGCACTCGATAGCACATCAAAAGTTATCAAAACACTGGGGTAGGCTGTAAAAAAGCATACAAATAAAATATCATAGTAGTTAACTGAAATACCCATATCTAATAATCTATCAATAGCATTTAAGAACTCTGCAATGTGTGTATCCTGATGTTCATTCCATCTACCATTTTATGTAAAATAAATTTGTTCAATAGAATGTCTTTATTTACCAATCAATTCAAAAAGAGCAGCAAGAAGGTCCTTTTGATAGTTAAATTTCTTTTAGTTTCTTCCTTTCACATTGAATTTGATGTGAGAAGTGAGGCAGTTATTGACTTGCTTTAATTCGGAAGAATTTGTTTCCAGAATGAGGTCCGTTCGTGCTTTTCTATCACCATCTATCTATCTTCTTAGAGCATCTTCTGAGGCCAAGTTTACTGCCCCCACCTTGGGAATAACTTTTTTGCCCAATGCTTACAAATTCCAAGCAGTCATTCTTAACAAGGTGAACTTCAACTTGTAGCTTCCACGTATCAAAGTTTTCCTTTCCCAAAGGCTCGATTCTTATGGTTATGTTATTCATACTTCTGGAAGTGATTTGGATGTGATCATTTTGTCAGAATTTAATTGTAAATGATCACGTTTCTGGACAAGTAAAGGGAAGAACGTGATTAAATGGAAAATCGTTTCTTATAAGTCAAACATAACTTAATTACGAAATAACCAAATGTCTATTGCAGAAACCAGTGTTTATTATTTTATCAAAAGTTTTTGATGGCCTCAGAATTCGAATACAACCTTAGAATTTCTCCATCAGAAATTGACTAAAATACATAAGGTTGAATCCTAATTTTTAGTTCAAAGACAAATTTCTTGTCTGAAATTTTTCGTTTTCTCGGAAATTGATGCATTGCGCCAGCTTAAAACTGGATCTGAAAATGAAGAAATTGTTAAGTGATAGTTTTCGTGAAAATGTGACAATCTGATTTTTTTTTAAATTTAACACTGACAAATTAGTTGTTGGTGATTTTTTTTTTTTTCATTTCACTAAACTACGACATCTTAGATTTACTACATACCTATCAATATTTTATACACATGCACCGAAAATTTGTCAAACAAGAGTGAAAAATTTGTACCTACTTTATTATAAATTTCTACTTTTTCTTAAAAAAAGCACAGTACATGTCGAATAATTCTATTCAATCTCAAACTATAATACGGGTCGAAAAAGTTTTCGTTGCCAGATTATATCCCTACTTACTTCTACGAACAGTTGAAATTTTCTGAATTCGAATCTGATCCTGGAATAAGTCAGTTCGAAAATGAAATTTAAAACTTATTAAAACTTTTTGGAACTTATACAATTTTAAACTTTTCTTTTCGCGGACATTGCTCATTTTAACTTATTTTGGAACTTACCGCATTACTTACTTACTTAAGGTGGCGCTTCAGTCCGGGGTGGACCAACCAACAAGCTTCTTCCAGCCGGCTCGGTTTCTAGCTAGCTGTCTCCAGTTTCGCACGCTAAGTTGGTTGAGGTCCTCTTCCACTTGCGTGCGCCACCTTTTACGCTGTCCACCTCTACTGCGTTGTCCCACGGGGTTGGATTCAAAGACTTTCCAGGCCAGAGCATTGGTGTCCATTCGCTCTAGGTGACCCAGCCATCTTAGTCGTTGGCTTTTCACTTTTGTGGCTAGGTCGGTATCGCTGTACAGCCCATAAAGTTCGTTGTTGTATCTTCTTCTCCATTCCCCATCTATGCAGACGATACCAAAAATCACCCGGAAAATTTTCCTCTCGAAACAGCCTAACGCGTTCTCATCCACCGTTAGCAGTGTCCATGCATCTGCACCATACATCAGGACCGGGATGACAAGCTTCTTATACAGGGACAGTTTAGTTGCTCGAGAGAGGGCTTTGCTTTTCAATTGCCCTCTTAGCCCGAAGAAACAGCGATTGGCAAGAGTAATTCTTCGTTTGATCTCAGCACTGATATCGTTCGCTGAGCTTATAGCGGATCCTAGGTAGACAAAGTCTCTGACCACCTCAAAATTATAGCCGTCTATAGTGATGTTCTGTCCTAGACATCGGCGTTGGGTGTCCTTTCTTGTTGACAGCATAAATTTCGTTTTGCTTTCATTCACAGTTGAACCCATCTTCTTGGCTTCCTTCTCAATACTCACAAAAGCACCACTGACATCACGCGTTGTTCGTCCGATTATGTCAATGTCGTCAGCGTAAGCGAGTAATTAGATGGACTTTTGAAAGATTGTGCCTCTAGTGTTGACGTGAGAGTTTTGCACTATTCTTTCAAGAACAATGTTGAAGAAGTCGCATGACAGCGCGTCGCCTTGCCTAAAACCTTTTTTGACATCAAAGAAGTCGGTGAGGTCTTTGCCGACCTTGATGGAGCAGCGTACATTCTCCATCGTTATCCTGCACAAACGGACGAGCTTGGCAGGGATGCCAAAACTAGACATTGCTCTTTATAACTCGTCTCTATAGATGCTGTCATACGCGGCCTTGAAATCGATGAAAAGGTGGTGGGTATCGATTTGAAACTCCTGGGTTTCTTTTCTCCTAGATCTGTTGTGGTGCGAATATTTGGCCTGGCCTAAAGCCACACTGATATGGACCTATCAGGTTGTCGACGAATGACTTCAGGCGTTCACAAAGTACGGTAAAGAAGATCTTGTAGGCGATATTAAGAAGACTGATGCCTCTGTAGTTGGTGCAGTCCAGAGGATCGCCTTTCTTGAGGATCGGGCAAACAATGCTGAGGTTCCATTCATCGGGCATGCTTTCCTCCGACGATATTTTATATATGAGCTGGTGCATACTTCTAACCAATTCATCGCCAGCCGCTTTGAATAGCTCAGCCGCAAGGCCATCATCTCCAGCAGCTTTATTGGACTTAAGTTTGGATACAGCTATCTTCACTTCCTCGAGATCGGGTGGACGGAATTGTTGGCCTACGTAGTCCAGGTTGAATGGTGCAATTTGCATGGTAGCGGAATTCGGTTCGTCATCGCCGTTATACAATTTGCAGAAATGATTTTTCCATATCCTCACCACCGACTGCGACCCCACTACGATGTTCCCCTGATCATCCTTGGAGGCTTCGGTCCGGGTCTTGTAACCCTGGGAGGTTCTCTTTACCTTTTGGTTAAACTTCCGAACTTCATTCCTGCAATGGCATCCCTCTATTTCCTCGAGCGCACGCTTCTCATGCTCTTTCTTTTTCCTTCTAAGAAGCTTGTGTTCCTCTCTCCTCTTCTGCTCGTAGAGCTCGTGAGCAGCTCTGGTCCTTCTATGCAGCGCCGCTTTGTATGCCTGTTGTTTGGCTGCATGTACTTGTCGGCATTCTTCGTCGAACCAGAGGTTTCGCTGTGGTGGTCGTGCAAAGCCCAGCACCTCAGAGGCGGCATCTTTGATGGCTTCCTGGCAATTCTTCCACTGGTTCTCGATACTTGCAGTTGGTGGCATAGGACTATTTAAGAGGGTGCGAGAGACTCGATCGGAAAAGGACCGGGCGATTTCTTGCGATTGTAGCCGTTCGAAGTTAAACTTCCTTACAGTATTTCCCTGCTTTGGCTTTGGTCTGGATATCCGTAGCATTACCTTGGCTACAACGAGGTAATGGTCCGAGTCAACGTTGGCTCCTCGGAACGTTCGGACATCCTTGATACTGGAGGAGTGCCTTGCGTCGATCACAATGTGGTCAATTTGGTTGGCGGTTGATTGACCAGGAATTTGCCATGTCCCCTTATGTATATCAAGATGCGGGAACTGTGTACTGTAGCTACCACAACCTTTCGCCCTGCAGCAAAGTCAATTAACCTGAGTCCGTTATCGGAGGTGGTTTCGTGCAGGCTGTATTTTCCGATTGTGCCACCAAAGACGTGTTCTCTTCCTAGTTTGGCATTAAAATCACCCAAGACAATTACACTGAACCAAAAAGGTACGTGGAATCAAACAATCTATTCATTGGGACAATGTACCATACATTATTATTTGTCCAATGAACACGATAATAACGATAATGAATGGCCGTTTATTAAAATCAAACAACGTTCATTGATTCAATGAACGTACATTAATTAGTTCGTAAAAATCTTTCCGAATTATCTCCGAAGGATTTGTATGAACGATTCATTAAAACAACGAATGCGTTCACTAAAACAACGAACCTGTTAATTAAAAAATAATAAACGCGTTCATTGAATCAATGAACGCATTTATTAAAAACCAACAAAATCGGAGTTATTTCCGAATGATATTTATGAACAGTTTATTAAAAATTAATAAACCATTCATTAATTTTTAATGAACTGTTAATTAATTTTTAATAAATCGTTTATTAATTTTTAATAAACCGTTTATTAATTTTTAATAAACTGTTTATTAATTTTTAATAAACCGTTTATTAATTTTTAATAAACCGTTTATAAATTTTTAATAAACTGTTTATTAATTTTAAATAAACCGTTTATTAATTTTTAATAAACCGTTTATTAATTTTTAATAAACCGTTTATTAATTTTTAATAAACCGTTTATTAATTTTTAATAAACCGTTTATTAATTTTTAATAAACCGTTTATTAATTTTTAATTAACCGTTTATTAATTTTTAATTAACCGTTTATTAATTTTTAATTAACCGTTCATTAATTTTTAATAAACCGTTTATTAATTTTTAATAAACCGTTTATTAATTTTTAATTAACCGTTTATTAATTTTTAATAAACCGTTTATTAATTTTTAATAAACCGTTTATTAATTTTTAATAGACCGTTTATTAATTTTTAATAAACCGTTTATTAATTTTTAATAAACCGTTTATTAATTTTTAATGAACCATTTATTAGTTTTTAATAAACCGTTACTTAATTTTTAATAAACCGTTTATTAATTTTTAATAAACCGTTTATTAATTTTTAATAAACCGTTTATTAATTTTTAATAAACCGTTTATTAATTTTTAATAAACCGTTTATTAATTTTTAATAAACCGTTTATTAATTTTTAATAAACCGTTTATTAATTTTTAATTAACCGTTTATTAATTTTTAATTAACCGTTTATTAATTTTTAATTAACCGTTCATTAATTTTTAATAAATCGTTTATTTATTTTTAATGAACCGTTTATTAATTTTTAATAAACCGTTTATTAATTTTTAATAAACCGTTTATTAATTTTTAATAAACCATTTACTAATTTTTAATAAACGTGTTCATTGAACCAATGAATGCGTTTATTAAAAAATAATAAACGCATTCATTGATTCAATGAACGCGTTTATTATTTTTAAATAAACACGTTCATTGAATCAATGAATGCGTTTATTATTTTTTAATAAACGCGTTCATTGATTCAATGAACTCGTTAATTAAAAATAATAAACGGGTTAGTAGAAAAAATGACTAGCACTTATTAATTTTATGAATACGTTTATTAAAATTAATAAACGCGTTCATTAAATTAATAAATACTGTTTTCAATAAATTATCTTCTTATCTTCTGTTATCTTCTCTTTTCTGAAATCTTAAAGGGTTAAATGAAACAGATGTTTACATTTATTTTACTCTTTATTTGTTCAGATAAGCCAAATGAATGGCAGGAAAAATATACACAGTTACAGTGTTAAAGTTAAGTGAAATTTATTACAAAAGGTGAAATTATAGGATCTCATTCAGCAAAACATGAGTCCGTGTACAAACTTTCTTTCTATTACTTTGAAAAAATTGCGTTTCAATGAAACCCCAAAATGAGGAACATGCAGTTGGATACTCGAGATTAAACAAATACAAAATTTTAAAGCAGGTATCCACTGCTCGGATAAAACTGCTAAATTTAAATTTAACTCAATCAAAATACAGGAAAATGTTAGTAAATTTTAGGATTAAGTCACCGTGAACAATGATGAATGGTTGGACATTCTCACCCATTTTGTTGAGGAAATCGATGTGGTCCTCAATGGACTGAATTGTACTCGCTATCCAAATAAAAGCGTTCTGCGAGTCCTTGATCGTATACCTGGTAGCATGTTTCCGAACCTCTTTGTCCCTTTTGAATGCTTTTTGGAAAGGTCCAAAATATCGATGAAGAGCCCAAAGCAATGCCGCATCTTTACAATCTGAAAAAAAGCCAAGCACAAAAAAAATTTACCGATTTAGTAAGCTTTAAATGTGAAATTTTAAAAACAACTTTATATTAAATACATATATAATAAAAAATCAAAATGTTTATCAATATGATTCTAGACAGTGATCCTAGTTTCATTCTTCGATATATGAGACTCTCAATAATTGAAAAAATAACAAAAATCAAGATCCTATTCAAATGTTGGTAACCCTCTACCGGGAATGTTGTAGTCAAAAGAGAAAAAGAAATGTAAAAAATCTTAAAATAGTTACTTTTGATTGTTTTAAGAAAGATTATGAAAAAAAGTCTAAAGAAGTTAATATGTTGAAATGTAATTTTTACTTGACCTCGGTTGCGGTAGAGGGTTAATGTAAAAAAGCAAAAAGTTTTCAAAATGTTAATGAAAATGATTCTAGACAGTGATCCTAGTTTCATTCTTCGGTATATGAGACCCTCAATAATTAAAAAAATAACAAAAATCAAGATCCTATTCAAATATTGGTAACCCTCTACCAGAAATGTTGTAGTCAAAAGAGAAAAAGAAATTTAAAAAAATCTTAAAATAGTTACTTTTGATTGTTTTAAGAAAGATTATGAAAAAAAAGTCTAAAGAAGTTAATATGTTCAACTGAAATTTTTACTTGACCTCGGTTGCGGTAGAGGGTTAATGTAAGAAAAGCAAAAAGTTTTCAGAATGTTAATGAAAATGATTCTAGACAGTGATCCTAGTTTCATTCTTCGGTATATGAGACCCTCAATAATTAAAAAAATAACAAAAATCAAGATCCTATTCAAATGTGGGTAACCCTCTACCGGAAATGTTGCAGTCAAAAGAGAAAAAGAAATTTAAAAAAATCTTAAAATAGTTACTTTTGATTGTTTTAAGAAAGATAATGAAAAAAAGTCTTAAGAAGTTAATATGTTCAAATGTAAGTTTTACTTGACCTCGGTTGCGGTAGAGGGTTAATGTAAAAAAAGCAAAAAGTTTTCAAAACGTTAATGGAAATGATTCTAGACAGTGATCCTAGTTTCATTCTTCGGTATATGAGACCCTCAATAATTAAAAAAATAACAAAAATCAAGATCCTATTCAAATGTTGGTAACCCTCTACCGGAAATGTTGTAGTCAAAAGAGAAAAAGAAATTTAAAAACATCTTAAAACAGTTACTTTTGATTGTTTTGAGAAAGATTATGAAAAAAAAAGTCTTAAGAAGTTAATATGTTCAAATGTAATTTTTACTTGACCTCGGTTGCGGTAGAGGGTTAATGTAAAAAAAGCAAAAAGTTTTCAGAATGTTAATGAAAATGATTCTAGACAGTGATCCTAATTTCATTCTTCGGTATATGACACCCTCAATAGTTAAAAAAATAACAAAAATCAAGATCCTATTCAAATGTTGGTAACCCTCTACCGGAAATGTTGTATAGTCAAAAGAGAAAAAGAAATTTAAAAAAATCTTAAAGTAGTTACTTTTGATTGTTTTAAGAAAGATTATGAAAAAAAAAGTCTAAAGAAGTTAATATGTTCAAATGTAATTTTTACTTGACCTCGGTTGCGGGTAGAGGGTTAATGTAAAAAAAGCAAAAAGTTTTCAGAATGTTAATGAAAATGATTCTAGACAGTGATCCTAGTTTCATTCTTCGGTATATGAGACCCTCAATAATTTAAAATATAACAAAAATCAAGATCCTATTCAAATGTGGGTAACCCTCTACCGGAAATGTTGTAGTCAAAAGAGAAAAAGAAATTTAAAAACATCTTAAAATAGTTACTTTTGATTGTTTTAAGAAAGATAATGAAAAAAAGTCTTAAGAAGTTAATATGTTCAAATGAAAGTTTTACTTGACCTCGGTTGCGGTAGAGGGTTAATGTAAAAAAAGCAAAAAGTTTTCAAAATGTTAATGGAAATGATTCTAGACAGTGATCCTAGTTTCATTCTTCGGTATATGAGACCCTCAATATTTAAAAAAATAACAAAAATCAAGATCCTATTCAAATGTGGGTAACCCTCTACCGGAAATGTTGTAGTCAAAAGAGAAAAAGAAATTTAAAAAAATCTTAAAATAGTTACTTTTGATTGTTTTAAGAAAGATTATGAAAAAAAAGTCTAAAGAAGTTAATATGTTCAAATGAAATTTTTACTTGACCTCGGTTGCGGGTAGAGGGTTAATGTAAAAAAGCAAAAAGTTTTCAGAATGTTAATGAAAATGATTCTAGACAGTGATCCTAGTTTCATTCTTCGGTATATGAGACCCTCAATAATTTAAAAAATAACAAAAATCAAGATCCTATTCAAATGTGGGTAACCCTCTACCGGAAATGTTGTAGTCAAAAGAGAAAAAGAAATTTAAAAACATCTTAAAATAGTTACTTTTGATTGTTTTAAGAAAGATAATGAAAAAAAGTCTTAAGAAGTTAATATGTTCAAATGAAATTTTTACTTGACCTCGGTTGCGGTAGAGGGTTAATGTAAAAAAAGCAAAAAGTTTTCAGAATGTTAATGAAAATGATTCTAGACAGTGATCCTAGTTTCATTCTTCGGTATATGACACCCTCAATAGTTAAAAAAATAACAAAAATCAAGATCCTATTCAAATGTTGGTAACCCTCTACCGGAAATGTTGTAGTCAAAAGAGAAAAAGAAATTTAAAAAATCTTAAAATAGTTACTTTTGATTGTTTTAAGAAAGATTATGAAAAAAAAAGTCTAAAGAAGTTAATATGTTCAAATGAAATTTTTACTTGACCTCGGTTGCGGTAGAGGGTTAATGTAAAAAAAGCAAAAAGTTTTCAGAATGTTAATGAAAATGATTCTAGACAGTGATCCTAGTTTCATTCTTCGGTATATGAGACCCTCAATAATTAAAAAAATAACAAAAATCAAGATCCTATTCAAATGTGGGTAACCCTCTACCGGAAATAATGTAGTAAAAAGAGAAAAAGAAATTTAAAAAAATCTTAAAATAGTTACTTTTGATTGTTTTAAGAAAGATAATGAAAAAAAAGTCTTAAGAAGTTAATATATTCAAATGTAAGTTTTACTTCACCTCGGTTGCGGTAGAGGGTTAATGTAAGAAAAGCAAAAAGTTTTCAAAATGTTAATGGAAATGATTCTAGACAGTGATCCTAGTTTCATTCTCCGGTATATGAGACCCTCAATAATTAAAAAAATAACAAAAATCAAGATCCTATTCAAATGTTGGTAACCCTCTACCGGAAATGTTGTAGTCAAAAGAGAAAAAGAAATTTAAAAAAATCTTAAAATAGTTACTTTTGATTGTTTTAAGAAAGATTATGAAAAAAAAAGTCTTAAGAAGTTAATATGTTCAAATGTAATTTTTACTTGACCTCGGTTGCGGTAGAGGGTAAATGTAAAAAAAGCAAAAAGTTGTCAGAATGTTAATGAAAATGATTCTAGACAGTGATCCTGGTTTCATTCTTCGGTATATGAGACCCTCAATAATTAAAAAAATAACAAAAATCAAGATCCTATTCAAATGTGGGTAACCCTCTACCGGAAATAATGTAGTCAAAAGAGAAAACGAAATTTAAAAAAATCTTAAAATAGTTACTTTTGATTGTTTTAAGAAAGATTATGAAAAAAAAAGTCTAAAGAAGTTAATATGTTCAAATGAAATTTTTACTTGACCTCGGTTGCGGTAGAGGGTTAATGTAAAAAAGCAAAAAGTTTTCAAAATGTTAATGAAAATGATTCTAGACAGTGATCCTAGTTTCATTCTTCGGTATATGAGACCCTCAATAATTAAAAAAATAACAAAAATCAAGATCCTATTCAAATGTTGGTAACCCTCTACCGGAAATGTTGTAGTCAAAAGAGAAAAAGAAATTTAAAAAAATCTTAAAATAGTTACTTTTGATTGTTTTAAGAAAGATTATGAAAAAAAAGTCTAAAGAAGTTAATATGTTCAAATGAAATTTTTACTTGACCTCGGTTGCGGTAGAGGGTTAATGTAAAAAAATCAAAAAGTTTTCAGAATGTTAATGAAAATGATTCTAGACAGTGATCCTAGTTTCATTCTTCGGTATATGAGACCCTCAATAATTAAAAAAATAACAAAAATCAAGATCCTATTCAAATGTGGGTAACCCTCTACCGGAAATAATGTAGTCAAAAGAGAAAAAGAAATTTAAAAAAATCTTAAAATAGTTACTTTTGATTGTTTTAAGAAAGATAATGAAAAAAAAGTTTTAAGAAGTTAATATATTCAAATGTAAGTTTTACTTCACCTCGGTTGCGGTAGAGGGTTAATGTAAAAAAAGCAAAAAGTTTTCAAAAGGGTTGGCTACGTTATCCCGTAACTCAACATCCCGCGTAACGAAATCCCGCGTAACGATATCCCGCGTAACGATATCCCGCCGTTTCTACTACAATGCGACGGCAATTAAAATATTTCATTATTTTTCTTTCCATAGGAATTAGTGCCTTGATTGAATGAGAATCAACAGGAACGAAGTTCCCTACTATTTCTCTCATTTTTCAGTACGCAAGCGACTGCACTTAATTTTAAATTTAGTATTCTCTGTTTTGGTGCCTTGAAGAAATGCGAATCAACGAGAACGAAGCATTACCTATAAGTCGTCACGAAAAAGTATTTAAGGAAGTGTGATTCCGAATTAAATTTCAGTTCTTATCAGAAATCGGTGGAGGTTAGTCGTCCAGCTCGAGGTACATGTAGGGAGATAAAAACAAAAAAAATTGTAAAGGGATAAAAACTGATTTTTCAATTTTGGGTCGACTAATGGTGTTCTGTTTGGATCTGGACGGACGACTATAGTATGGATTTGGACGGACGACTATGGTATGGATCTGGACGGACGGCTATGGTCTGGATCTGGGCGGATGACGACGCTGATGTCGCTTCCGTCGATGTTGCCTCCGACGACGACGATGGTAGATATGACGGGGTTGGTTCGGACGAAGGTGGGTCTGAGACTAGGACAATTATTGCTCTGGAGATGGGTCTGGAACTGGGACAAAGAAATTTATAGAAAAAACAACTTAAAAAAAAATACTAGAAAATTTCATAAAAGAAAAATAACTTATTTTTGTAAAAATACCTCTTTTATTAATTTTTCAAAAAAAAAGTTTTTTATTTAATTAAAAGAAAAAAATTGAAAGTTTTGAAAAAAAACTTTTTTTACCAACTTTTTTTTGATTTTATTAGAACTGGCACTTCTTAGATCACGAATATGCATTTTATAAGTCGCTAGAAGGCTTAGTTTAGCCGCAAATCAAGTTTTAAGGTGTCAACTTTGATGCCTCTAGGACGCTTAGTTTAGCCGCAAATCGCGTTTAAAGATTTAAGTTTATTTATCGTATAATTGAGCGCCAATTTCAAGTTTTCTTGAGCAAAAGTACCTTGGGTGGCGAATAAACGCAAATAAACAGTGAGATGTGTATGGGGGGCATGCTGCCCCCCTGCAACCCCCCTGTCTGGGCTCACTATAGGAATTGGGGTGGGTGCGAGGTTGGGTGTATGCAAAGTTTCTTTATTTAAAGTCGCTTGGACGGATATTTTAGCCGCAAATCAAGTTTAAAGATGTAAGCTTTAATGCCTCTAGGACGCTTAGTTTACCCGCAAATCGCGCTTAAAGATTTAAGTTTATTTATCGTATAATTGAGCGCCAATTTCAAGTTTTCTTGAGCAAAAATACCTTGGGTGGCGAATAAACGCGAATAAAAAGTGAGATATGTATGGGGGGGCATGCTGCCCCCCTGCAACCCCCCTGTCTGGGCTCACTTTAAGATTTGGGGTATGAAAAGTTTCTCTTGCATTTAAAGAATCTGGATTTTAAGTCGCTAGGACGCTTAGTTTAGCCGCAAATATGACGCTTATAGCTAGTTTCATTGCCAATGTCAAGTTTTCTGGAGCAAGAGTACCTTGCGTGGCCCGCTTTGCGGGTTCTCAGGATTTTAACCCTCCTTTTCGGGTCCTCTGTCCCGCTCACGCAACTTCGTTGCTCCGCTTCGGGTATTTAATAAGTCGTCTGGCAGGCGCCAATGTCAAGTTTTCTTGAGCAAAAGTACCTTGGGTGGCGAATAAACGCAAATAAACAGTGAGGTATGTATGGGGGGGCATGTTGCCCCCCTGCAACCCCCCTGTCTGGGCTCACTATAGGAATTGGGGTGGATGCGAGGTTGGGTGTATGCAAAGTTTCTTTGCATTTACAGAATCTGTACTTAAAAGTTGCTAAGACGCAGTTAAGTCAAAAATCAAGTTTAAAGTTGTCAACTTTGATGCTCCTAGGGCGCTTAGCTTAGCCGCAAATCGCGTTTAAAAATAAAAGTCGATTTTTCGTATAAATTCATTCATATTTCGAAGGAAAATTAAAAGAAGAAAACAAAAAGTTGAGAAAAGTTTAATTTTTGATTGAAATTTTCAAACAAAAGAAAAAAAAACATTCATATTTCGAAGAAAAAAAAATTTCTAGAACTTCAGTTTTTCTTCAAAAAATGTAAAAAAAAGTTTAGGAAAAATGTTGTTTTTTTCTAAATTTTTCAAAAAAAAGCCGAAAAAGTTTATATTTTTATATGTATATAATTTTTTTTTCAAAAAAAAATTCCTACCTCTGTCCAGAATCCAGACCCACCTCTGTCCATATCCAAATCCAAAAAATATGAAACCAAAATTAATCGGAGAACAATAAAATCTCCCGCCAAAATTGAAAACCAATCTTAATCGAGAGAGCAACGAAAAATTCTTCTCTCTGAAAAATATATTTAATTCCAAAAAATACTTAATTCGAAATCGCCAACAATATTCTTCCAATTGTATTTTATTTCAAGAATTTATTATCCCGCCAAATAGTATCATAGTACTGCCGGCGGGATGTCTGAACGGCGCACAGTGGGATGAGAAGCGATTCTAGCGCGCCAAAAGAATTCTTGGGGTAATTATAGGGAATAAAGACCTAATTTTGATAAGCTTTTATAGTTTTGAGGTCGTTGCAGCCGTTTTTAATATTTTTCCAGGGTGGTGCCAAAAATTAGGGACAAGAAGGTGGCAAAAATAAAATTCCATCAGTGTTCGAAAAAAGGGTGTCCCTTAATGCAGGATTATTTGAGAAATGATTCTTAGGTGGTTCTAAAAAAATTGTATGAGGTGGGGGGTCTGTTTCCCCCCATTTTGGTGGGAGGGGCAGTTTTCTAAAAAAAAATTACTTGAAATAGACAAACAAATATTAAAAACAACAGCAACAGTTTGAATGTATTTTCTTTTCTGCAATATTCTTTCACACTTCAATAGGATTTATAGTTTTTTTTTTAATAATCGATAATCCGGTGGATACAATTTAAATATTTAATTAATATGTATTATTTTTAAGCAAGTGTTTATCAAATAAAACAATGCAAAAAACGCAGAAAACACTCGCGACAACTTATTATAACGGAATACATTACCGACATTGAGTCACCAGAGAGAGCAGTTTGACTTTCATGGCTAACGTTATCTCTCATTAAAAGTTAAATAAAATTGTTAGTTGGTGATAGTTGGTAGCGATTTTTATAGGAGTGTAAGTATACATATTGGACTAGCTAATGGAAGTATAGGTAAGAGGTTCCATGACGTTCCGGATTTTTGGCAGACTATACAAACAAAAAAAAATGATATAAAAATTGTTTAAATAAAATGATTTAAATAACAAACAACCAGTGAATTAATTTAATTGGAATTGATTGTTTATAATAATGACACTATTGGTAAACAAGAAAAAAAAAATCTAGCAGATATCCATCCTTAAATAGGATCAATATGGACATTTTAAAAAAGCGGTAATTTGACTTCATAATTAAGATTATTCATAACCTCCTAAGAAACGAGGAATAAAAAAGAAGTGCATGACGTTTTACAAAAACTGGCTCTCGATTTTTTCACGACCAGGTATTGACAACATTTCCTGAAAAAATTACACATTTTGGAGACCATTTTTTATACCACTTTTGGCGCGCTAGAATCACTTCTCATCCCACTGTGCGGCGGGATATCGTTACCGCGGGATTGTGATGGCGGGATATCGTTACTCTCCCGTTTTTGATATGTTATATGGTATGGTTGGTAGATAAAAATTCCGAAATTCCACAACCACGCCCCCTCCACCCCCTTCAAAATCCCAAAAAAACTACAAAAAATCGGCTTTTTTCAGTTTTTACTTGCGATATATGTAGGTACTATAGGGCAAGTTTTGGATTCGTGCAAAAAAAAAATTCGAGAAAACAATCAAACATGACATTACGATGATAGAGAACACGAAAAAAGTGGGTGGCACAATTCTGTCTGTCTGTCTGTCTGTCTGTCTGTCCGTACCTCAACCTACAGCCTAAACCACTGAAGCGATTTTCTTCAAATTTTGAACTTAAGGTTTTTTTGTAACTCTCCAAAGGGGAAATTGAAAATTTTTTTTTTAGCTCAAAAAATAACGGTACTTGCCATACAACCGTTAAGGAAAAGCTTATTTATCTTAAAAACGGCTCCAACGATTTTGATAAAAAAAAATCAGTGTATTACTGTAGATATGATGTACCTTTTAGTAAGAAAATAAATCACCAAAAACATTTATTAACGGTACCTGCCATATAACGGTTTTTTTGATTTTTGGTTTTCTCATTAATAGCTCATCCGATCTCAATAAATTTTTTTCACAAAAGCTTTGTAACAATATAAATAAAACTGCATACCAAAATTTTTGAAAAAATAAATTTTTGATTTTTAAAAAAAGATTCAAAATTTTTTTTTGAAAATTCAATATTTCACAAACGGGTTGATGAATTAATTTGAATTTTCAGTTTTAAATGTATATTAATATATACTCAAAATTGGCATACCAATTTTTTTTTTGAAAATTGTTACAAAAATTTTATATATAAAAAATTAATTTTTAAGAAAACGGCTCCAACGATTTTAAATTTTTTTTTTGCATATATTCATATTTGTTCAAGTAATCAAATGGCATACTTTTTTTTGACCTCAAAGTTAGTTATCAGACTGTTTATACAATTAATAGAACGATTTAAATGCTTTTTATACTTTTTCTATAATTACTTGAATATTTTTTAAAGTTCTTAAGTCCCACACAACTTGAACATAAGAGCAAGTACGTGCGATCCAGTCGTGCATTTTATTTGCTTATAACTTCTTTCCGGTATATTTATCTGAACAAAATAGATATAGGAAACATTTGTAGACAGTAAAGTTTCCTACAAATATGATTATAGGAAAATTTTTGTAAAACCACTACAAACGGCGCTATCGAGCTCCGAAAAAAGGGTTGGGTACCCGAGCCCCAAATCCAAAAGCCCCAAATCAAAATCCCCAAACCAAAATCCACAAACTAAAATCCACAAAAACAAAATCCTTAAAACCAAAATCCACAAATCAAAATCCACGAACCAAAATTCACAAAACCAAAATCCATAAAACCAAAATCCACAAAACCAAAATCCACAAAGCCAAAATCCTTAAAGACAGATTACCCATAGCTGAAGTATGTTTGGCGCGCGCCAAACATACTTCAGCTATGGGTAATCTGTGTTTAAGAAAATGAAAAATTAATAATAAAAAATAATCTTTTTGTAGTTTATGTAGTGTGTACGAGTACATAGTGATAATATTTTAGGCAATGAATTTTAGGAACTCAACTTTCCCGATTTTTGATTGCTTTGATGTTGTCTTTCTTGTTTATTTTAGAATATTTTTTGGCCATTATTTTTTGTTTGTTTGGAGTACCTCTAGCTATTTTTTCTATGGTAGTAGTAACAACAATCTTTTTTTGGATAGGTCTTCAATTAAAGAATAAAGCCCGGAGTATTTTTTCAGCGATGGCCTTGAGGTGGCGGTGGTGGGGCCAGGCCTCAATAGAATTTTGTGTACAGGGAGAGTTTCTCCTTAGATTGTCAACAATCAACCAAAATTCTGGATCGTATTCCAATATATGCCACAAGTATGTATGCATAGGGAATTTTACGAATCTGCCAATTTCAAGAGTGATAGCTTTCGGAAGTGTTAAATTGCGAGGTGCAAAGCGAAAAAATACAATTCCACGGCCAATTTGGTTATGATAAATTAGCCACAGTGCCAATTTTGACGTTTGTAAATGAACGAGAGAGTGATATATTTGTTAGAGAATTCTTTTGGGGATCTGGTTTTGTGGATTTTGGATATGTAGATTTTGGATTTGTGGATTTTGGATTTGTGGATTTTGGATTTGTGAATTCTGAATTTATGGATTTTGGATCGGGGATTTTGGTTCGTGGATTTTGTGACTGGGGATTTCAAATTTGTGGATTTTTAAAAGTGTGGGGATTTTGGATTTGTGGATTTTATTTTTGGAGATTATGTCGGTATCCCCCGAAAAAAACCTAAAATTTCGTATTTTGTAAGATTTTCAGTTTCTTCCCTCTTTACAGCACCATAACTCCTTAACCGTCAAGCTTAGGGCGAAATTTTTCATAATAAATCTTGTAGATAATTTAATTGGCTACAAATTTCATGTAACTACAGTCAACGTCCTCTTAGTTTAACTCCACCTAAGTCGAATTTCCCTCTCACCAAAATTTTTGTCTCCATGTTTGTTGTATACTCCTCTCTAAAACGAATTTTTGCAAAACTCTCTAACTTGAAATAATTTGGATATCCTGTGAGAATTCAACTTAGAGGGAGTCGACTGTATTTTCATTTTGTGACCAATACAATCGGTAGAATTATATCCACGTTGTTTGTATACGGAGCAAGTCTTGTCATCCATCTTACTCATTAGAATAAAAATTGTAGGTAGTTATGATAAAGGAAATTAAAACAAATGCCAGTAAAAGATCAAAAGTCTTAATCCTGAAAGAAATTCTGGTAATGACCAATGAACTTCAAGTCGAGACACAAAGTTTCTGCATTGGCTTCAAGGCCGCTTATGGAAGCATATTCATCGTCAAGAGCTTCTCCGAACTGTTCAAAACATGTACAGTGCACTCGGCGAGGAAATGCGATAACATTTTTGTCTTTTTTAATCTCCTTCTGGAACAGATAGTGCATAGAGCAGCTGTTAACACAGAATGTCCTACCTTGTGTTCCACTGCTTGTTTGTCAAACAATTAGGTTCAACACTCTTCTTACGCTCAAGACACTCCTACTCTCGGTAAGATGATGAAAATCAGAAATGAAAACTGATACTGGGCTCTTTTGCAAGTAATACTCGTATTATTCGACGGATTTTTTGAGGAGAAGGCACAAACGTGAGCTCAATGAGTTGTTTAAAGACAATTCAGCCCAAAAATTCAAAATACGTTGACTTGGCTAAGCTAGATTGTGCGAATGGGAAACAATGTTCCAGCTTTTGAGTTTCTGAATCCCAAGTTGAAGGCAATAAAGAAGATCGAACCTCTGGTTTAGAGGGTAAGCCATCACCAGAGCACTTGTGGTTTCGGCCCTTCATGGGTCATCTGAACAACACCCGAATTTTTATAATTTTTTCCGAAAACATTATGTTTTACAAAAGTGGGAGTGGCAGTGGGTGGAAATTAATTGTATTGGTTTTTCATCTCGTCAATAATCATGTCTATAAATTTCATCAAAACCGGTACCTATAGTGGTTTAGTTTTTATGGAATTATAATAAATAGCGACAAAAACACCGGGCTCAGAATATAGTGATGTATGTATACAGGGTGTCCTGTAAATAATGGATAACCTTGCAACTGGTTATAGCAGGCCTTATGACCTTTCCAGAAAAAAATATAAAAAAAATATTTTCCCAGTGGTTACTATGTTATGATGTTTTTTCCAAAAGTTGTTAACAAGTACTACTTTCCTCAAATACGTGAACGCTACGACCATGGATGAACAATTTTTGCTATTTTTATATTTTTGTAATATTCTAGAATGACTGTTGTAATAGATAGATGGTAAAATTTAATAGTAGTTATTGCATTTTTTTTATTATAATTTTTTTAAATATTTTTTTCAGTACACAAATTTGTTTTCAAAAAAGTTTGACCACCTCTAATAAATTAAAATTGTATGAGAACATGAATGGCCAATTACTTACAAAAGTTTTCCATTTAATGCACTTTCCAAAATGGTATAACACATGCTTGTGTATTAACAAAATAACCAAGAAAATTTGTCAATCATCTAATAAAGCAGCTTTTAACATTTTCGCAAAATGTCTTTCAAAATGTTAAAATAACCTCCCAATTTGGGTTGGACAAAAATTTTCTCTTTTGATGTGTAAGGGGGTTCAGTGCAAGCATAAAACTCGATTTTAGGTGTTGAAAGCCTCACCATTTGGCCACCATATTGAAAAACGAGTTCTAAAAAGTATTCCATGGCAACTTAAATTTAATAAGTCTTAGAAAAAAAACTTTGATACAAATTTGTTGCAAATTCAATTTTCTTCAATTTATGTTAATGCACTTTTTACCCTAAAGCTATAAATAAAAAAGTTATAATCAAAAATATATGAATTTTTTAATGTTTAAATTTTGATTATAACTTTTTTATTTATAACTTTAGGGTAAAAAGTGCATTAACATAAATTGAAGAGAATTGAATTTTCTACAAATTTGTGCGAAAGTTTTTAAATTAAATTTAAGTTGCCACGGAAAACTTTTTAGAACTCGTTTTTCAATGTGGTGGCCAAATGGTGAGGCTTTCAACACCTAAAATCGAGTTTTATGCTTGCACTGAACCCCCTTACACATAAAAAGAGAAAATCTTTGTCCAACCCAAATTGGGAGGTTATTTTAACATTTTAATAGACATTTTGCGAAAATGTTAAAAGCTGCTTTATTAGATGATTAACAAATTTTCTTGGTTATTTTGTTAATACACAAGCATGTGTTATACCATTTTGGAAAGTGCATTAAATGTACAACTTTTTTAAGTAATTGGCCATTCATGTTCTCATTCAATTTTAATTTATTAGAGGTGGTCAAACTTTTTTGAAAACAAATTTGTGTACTGAAAAAAATATTTAAAAAAATTATAATAAAAAAAATGCAATAACTACTATTAAATTTTACCATCTATCTATTACAACAGTCATTCTAGAATATTACAAAAATAAAAAAATAGCAAAAATTGTTCATCCATGGTCGTAGCGTTCACGTATTTGAGGAAAGTAGTACTTTTTAACAACTTTTGGAAAAAACATCATAACATAGTAACCACTGGGAAAATATTTTTTTTATATTTTTTTCTGGAAAGGTCATAAGGCCTGCTATAACCAGTTGCAAGGTTATCTATTATTTACAGGACACCCTGTATATACAAGTTTTCTGACTCTCCTATGTATACCAACTTCAATCCATTCTGGTGGTTAGACAAATCGGTAATAAAATTTCTACTGGACTCCAGTTCACTGTATAAAACAGACAGAGAAGAAAATGAGTTTGTAAAAACTTTTGAATAAAAAAAACTTTCTCAAAACTCACCCGATTCCGAATTGTATTGGTTTCAAAATGAAGGTGCCATGACATAAGGCCAAATTTAAAAGTTTGGCCGTCACTTTCCAAAAGCGACATTAGGCCAAATTTTAAGAGTTGGCCTTTTGTCTCTTTTACAAAGTGACATAGGCCAAATTTGTTTGTGACTTAAGGCCAGACGTAAAATGTTTTGAAAATAGGGTTAATTCCAAGTGCCTCGCTCGCTTTATAGGATTTGGGGTGGGTTCAAGGTTGGGTGTATGCAAAGTTTCTTTTGAGTCTATAAAAAGAAGTTTTTCTGCACTCATCATTTATTTCTTTTTTTTTCATATTTTTTCAACGAAAAATAAAATAATGATAAGGCCAACTCTTAAAATTTGGCCTTATGTCGCTTTTGTTAAGTGAGATAAGGCCAACTATTTAAATTTGGCCTAACGTCACTTGGCCTTATGTCACGGCACCCAAAATGAAAATACAGTCGACTTCCTCTTAGTCGAACTCTCACGGGATATCAAAATTATTTCGAGTTGGAGAGAGTTTTACAAAAATTCGATTTAGAGAGAAATAATTAGGTTTGGAAATTTGAGAGGAGTATACAACAAACATGGTGAAAAAATTCTGGTTAGAGGGAAATTCGACTTAGGGGGAGTTCAACTCTGCCCTAAACTTGACGGCTAAGGAGATATTGTGCTGTAAAGAGGGAAGAAACTGAAAGTCTTACAAAATACGAAATTTTAGCGCCATAGCGCCGTTTGTAGTGGTTGTACAAAAATACTTTTTTGGTCATATTTGTAGGAAATTTTATTGTCTACAAATGTTTCTTATACTTTTTTCCGATGAAATATACCGGAAAAAAGTTATAAACAAAAAACTGAAAAAAGCCGAATGTTTGTAGTTTTTGCAGGATTTTGAAGGGGGCGGAGGGGGCGTGGTTGTGGAAATTTGTAATTTTTATCTACCAACCATACCATTATAACATATCAAAAATTTAGAACTATCCGACCTTTTGTAGGGTAAAACCTCTCTATTTACTGGACTATACGTTTTTGAAGTAAGAAAAGAGTAAGCGATGAATTAAGTCTTTAAAGTATTTTCTTTAAAATGGCAACTAATGGACATGGATAGCTACATTGTACAAAACAATTCAATTCAATTTGTATTATTGAACAAAGTATACAGGGTGCCCCCTTATTCGTCAATAATATTTTAAGGGATGATTCCTGGCCATATTCCAAGAAACAAATTGTGTGGGGCGAAATTGGCATGTCCTCCCCCTGAGGCAGGGGGGACAATTTCTGAAACATTGACTTGAAATGCAAAAAAAATATTAAAAATGAACGAAAGCCCACACAATAATGTGCTATAGCTTTTTTGAAAGCTAATTTCAACTGTTTTTTAAATATAGTTGTTTAAGCAAAGAGTTTTTGAGAAATTAAACTTCGAAGTCAAAATTTAAAAAAAATGTGATTTTTTTTAAGTTGATAATTTTCAAAACTTTACGTAGTTAAGTGCTATTTTCGTGTTGATTATACAATTTTATTGCTTATTTTTAGTCAATTACCGAAAACCGAATTTGGGGTAGGGCATTGAATATTGAACACAAAAATAACACTTAATTACGCAAAATTCTGAAAAATATCAATTTGAAACAAAAAATTCATAATTAATTTCCAAAAAATCTACTTTTTTTTTTACACTTCAGAATTCTGTTTTGTAATGAGCTTTAAGCAAGTTGCATTCTACAATCAGAGGCTCATCATGAGTGCATGTGTTAGTGGTTAGTAAATTATTAAGCAGAGCTAACACAAGCACATAAATAAATAAAAATAAACAAAATTAAACAATATATACAATTAGACACTTTTTAATAAAGTTATATACGAGGATAATCAAGACATACAAATTCACGAGAGTGGAGCACTGGTTCGCAACAATGTTTTTAATCCTACTTTACTTAAAGTGCCTCTACACTGTCACACAAAGTATTAACACATGTCAGAATAAAGTGGGAAGAAATTTCATACGACTGCCAAGTTTGTGTGATGTAACTGACTTTCATATTTTGCTTCCACACTTGCATCAAAAAATCATTTTCACCATGACCTCAAACGCCTAAGTGAGATAGAAAGTGTGATGGTTTTAGAACCGATCCTAAATATTTTCATGTATTAGCACATGTCAAATCGTGTCGGATGCGCTGTCAAGTTATGTGCGATGAAATTTCATATTTTGTTTCCATACTATTATACATGATTTCTTCACACTTTCACACATGTATTAATACTCAGTGGGATAGTGTGGAACGACCATTATGTTAAAATCAACAGAGGCAGCGTTCAAATTAAAAACTTTTCACATACGATTAAGAGGCTCGTAAATGCCATAATTAGTTCTATGAAAAGGAACGTGAAAAAGTTCAAATCTTCGTATAATCCAATACAGGCTAATAAGTCAGGAGCATCAATTTCGCCACTGATAAGTTGGTGAAAAAATATTGAATCATTATTAAAACGCCTTTGATATAAAGTTTGAAGTTGCAGAAGCATGATTCTATGTTCATAAGGTGGCAGCTTATACGGATCAGTCCAAGGAAGACCTTTCAAGGCAAAACGAATGAAGTTATGTTGTATTGATTCAATACGGCTTTTATGAATTTCGTAAAAGGGAGTCCATACTTGGGAGGCGTACTCAAGATGGGGCCTTACATAACAATTGTATAAGGAAAGAGTAACATACGGGTCGTTGAATTCCTTTGCCCAGCGATTTATAAATCCAAGCATGGAACTCGCCTTATTAACAATGTAATTAATATGTACTATGAAACCTAGATCAGAACTGAAGTGAACACCCACGTCTTTGAAGCTAAAAGCACGACAGAGTGTATGCTGAGAAATGGAATAGTCAAAAGCACTCACTATCGTTTTTTAGAGAAAGTTATAGTTTGACATTTCGGTCATTTTCTAATGGGTATTTCTTGAAAACCCGAGCTGATAGCCAAAAACGGATGACGGATTTGAATTCGGCATCCAAAAACATACTAAAAGAACAATCCTCACTGCATGTACAAAAAAGTTAACCGGTATTTGCGAGCCTTTTTATTTTTGTCCAAATTCTTTTTTTCCTAATACGTTTTTGAAATAAAATTTTTATTTTCAAGACTAATAATTATGAATCTAACTTTTGTATGTTATTTTGGAAGCTCTTCTTGACACCATTATAATATATTTTTTTCACATTTTTTTCTATCTATAAAAAGAAAGATATAAAAAAAAGTGTCGGTTGACTTTTTCATCCTCAGGGTGTTCCATCCTGGTTGTCCAGAGCTGATTTTGGTGTGGACTGTTAGAAGGATTGACTTTTAGCAACGGTAGTATGCTGACCCTGTGTCAGCGTAGACGGAAACTGTTTCCTCGTTGTCTATGGTGATGCCAGAAAAAAACAATCGAATAAGTACTTTTCGTAGGCCAAAAGGAATAACGAGGCAGGTAGGTATGTATGTAATGGAAATTTAGCTGCTACGCTTTTAAAACGCATTAAGAAGGACTCATTTTAGATTTTGGAAAAAGTCATATTACAGCTTAGTAGGCAGTAAAGGCTCCCTGAAATGCATTAATCTTCCGTTAGTCGCACCCTTTTTCCTCCCATCGTAAGTCGCGCTGCACCTGTGAGGTGATTTCTCAATTTTTAACCAATAATTTTTTTCCAAACATTTGGGCAAGTTGTAAGTCATAAATAATTAATGAATTATTAAATAATTTTATTGCATTAAACAAAAAAAAAATAATGAATAAATATAATAATGTAATCGAAACAAACAAAAACTCTAAGGAAATTCACAGAAATAAAAAAAATCTAAACAATATTTTCATTTTGAAGCTTCCTTTTTTCATGTACATAACTGTAGAAATGGTGGTTGGATGTTGTAGGAACTGGGGGCCTCGAGCTGTATCTTTTCCTACACATCAAGTGCTTACAATACCTCCAAGTTGGTAGCCGCCGGATACTGGTCTTGGCTTTATGCCAGGACTTGCTAAACTTGTAAGTGCGAATGTTGATCAAGGAAAGAATTGCAACATTAAACCCATGGCCCTACAGATTGGAAGTTAGTGCGTTGGGCTAACGACCCGGCCACAGTAAAAAAGCCAATTGTTATGAGAGAGACGCAAGAAGCCTCGGATAACGACCCCCCTCAAATGGCAACCAGACCCGGAACGAAAATGGACTATGATCTACGAGTATGCACCTGGAATGTAAGGACACTCTACACACCAGGTGCTACTCAAAAACTTGAATCTGTCCTCTCGCGGTACAAGGCAGACATTACCGTGATCCAGGAGATACGATGGATAGGATCAGGTATAACGAAAAGAAAAGATTGCGACATTTATTACAGCTGTCACCAAAGACTGCACATGCTAGGATGCGGATTCGTCGTGGGAAATCGACTCAGATCAAAAGTCATCGATTTTAAGCCGATAAGCGATCGCCTGGCTGTGATCCGCATCAAAGCTACCTTCCAAAACATCAGCCTAATATGTGCACACGCCCCTACTGATGAAGCTGAGGAGTCTAACAAGGAGGAGTTTTACGACCTCCTGGACGGTGCCTACGGAGCCTGTCCGGAGTACGATGTCAAAGTCGTGCTCGGAGACTTCAATGCTAAAGTCGGAAAGGAAAACATCTTTGGCGGATTAGTTGGAAAGCACAGCCTCCACAAAACGACAACAGACAACGGCTTCCGACTAATCGACTTTGCTGCAGCTCGTAATACGGTGATAAGTAGCACTAGGTTCCCCAGGCGAAGGATACACACAGCAACCTGTTGATCTCCAGATGGTCGAACGGCCAACCAAATCGACCACGTGCTAATTGGCGCAAGGTACGCATCGAACATCTTGGACGTGCGAACTTTCCGAGGTGCAAACGTGGACTCTGACCACTTTCTTGTTGTGACAAAGTTCAGAGCCCGACTGTCCAACGAAAAGAAAACGAAGACCGCCCAAAGAAAGAAGTTCAACATCGCATGCCTTAGCACATCTGAGAAAGCCAGAGACTACAGTGAGCAATTGACCGGGAAACTCTCTGCCGTACACCCAGCCACAAGCGTCAACAACCAGTGGAACCAGTATCGTGACATTATTAAAGAGACAGCCGAGACCACCATAGGCTATCAACCACCCAGAAAAAAGAACCCGTGGTATGATGATGAATGCGCGGTATTGAAGCAGGAGACGGAAAATGCACGAATGCAAATGCGGCAACGGAAAACAAGAGCAGCAAGAGAGGAGTACCGTGAAAAGAGAAGGAAAGAGAAAAAAACCCTGCGTAGAAAGAAAAGAGCATCCGCAGCCTCTCAGCTCAAGTATCTCGAAGAGTCCAGCACCGCCACCAACACCCGCCGGTTCTACAAAACAGCCAAGCAACTGGCATCTGGTTATAGGACTGGCACGCAAGCTCTTCGAAACAGCGAAGGGAACCTAGTCACCGAAGCACAGGGAATTGTAGACGTGTTTAAGCAGCATTTCCAGCAGCTGCTTAATGGGCATTATGTAGAGGAGGCGACAGGGGAACAAAGAAGCATTAGACCAGTCAATGAAGATCCAGTCCCAGCACCCAGTACTGAAGAGGTTAAGAAAGCCATCCACAAGCCTAAGAACAACAAATCCGCCGGCTCGGATGGCCTACCAGCGGAACTCTTCAAGTATGGAGGAGATGTTCTGGTAGGGTGCATGCACCAGCTCATCAACCAAGTTTGGGAGGAGGAAAGTATGCCCGACGACTGGTCACATAGCTCCATATGCCCAATCTACAAAAAAGGCGATCCTATGTCCTGCAAGAACTACAGAGGCATATCCCTGCTTAATGTTGGATCCTATCCAACGTACTATGTGAGCGTCTAAAACCTTTCTGCAACACTATGATCGGCACGTACCAGTGTGGCTTCAGGCCAGGCAGATCAACGATAGACCAAATCTTCACATTGAGGCAAATCCTGGAAAAGACCAACGAATTTCAAGTCGAGACCCACCACCTATTCATCGACTTCAAAGCCGCATATGATAGCATAAGTCGCCAAGAGCTTCTATTGGCGATGTCGGAACTCGGGATCCCGAAAAAACTGATCCAGCTATGCCGCATGACGTTACAAAATACGCGGTGCAACGTGCAAATGGGTAACAGCTCATCCGAGTTATTCCAGACGTGTACAGGGTTCAGACAAGGAGATGCGCTATCATGTGATTTCTTCAACCTAGTCCTGGAGCAGATAGTGCGCAAGAGTGGTGTTAACATGGAAGGCACTATCTTTAACAGGTCTTCTCAACTGCTTGGTTATGCGGACGACATCGACATCATCGGCCGTTCCAAGAGAGCTGTACTTGAAGCATTCACAGCTATTGATGAACAGGTGAAACGCGTTGGTCTTGAAGTGAATGAGGACAAAAAAAAGTATATGCTATCAACAAACAAAGCCTCATCTGTCCATCGCCTAGGACAAAACGTCACTGTTGGTAGCAGTAATTTCGAGGTAGTCAAGGAGTTCACCTACCTCGGAACAAACATCAATCCCACGAACGACACCTTAGTGGAAATCCGACGAAGAATTACCCTAGCGAACCGCTGCTACTTCGGTTTGGCCAAACAAATGGGTTCAAAACTCCTTTCTCGAAAGACAAAGTGCACGCTATACAAAACTCTAATTTTACTAGTTCTACTCTACGGTGCCGAGTGCTGGACGATAAGTAAAAAAGGGGAATTGATCCTGGGCACTTTCGAGCGAAAAATTTTACGGCGGATATTTGGTCCTATATGCGAAGAGGGCGATTGGAGGAGAAGATTCAATCGTGAACTGTACGAGCTGTACCAAGATGTGGATGTAGTCCAAAGAGCCAAAACACGTCGACTACATTGGCTCGGCCACATCGAGCGAATGGACAACAACGCTCCAGCCAAGAAAATCTTCGAATCCCAGCCCCCAGGTTCGAGACGACCAGGAAGACCGAACCTCCGCTATAGGGACCAGGCGGTCACAGACGCAAGAGCGCTTGGTCTCGACGACTGGAGGGAGCGTGCGAGGGACCGCAACCGATGGAAGACCGCAATATCTCAGGCAGAGACCCTTCATGGATCGGGAGCCGGATAAGTAAGTAAGTAACTGTAGAAATACACTTTAAAATAAATATTAACAAAAAAAAACATAAAAAAGAAGAAAAAAAAAGATTGAAAATCATACATTTGCAAAACTAACCTCAATAGTCGCATTGAACCTGTGAGGTGTGATTAGGTCTGTTACGGCTCGGAAATGATAATGACCAAGGGCATGATAGTACTAATCTCTAGAGTACCTAACGGAAGTTAGGAGGGTAGATGAAAAGACGGGGCGCCAAACCACTTTGCATGACTTTGTTGCCCAAACATAGAAATACTATGCACCTGTGAGGTACACGCGACTAACGGAAGTTTTATTAAAAAAAAGCCCTTTAAGCCCTTGCTAAAAAGTTTATTTTGATCTCCAATCGGATTACGATAAAACTTTGGCTATATTTGCAAAGAAAAAACCCGTGGTGTGAAAAGGAATCAACCCTACAATAAACAACAAAGGCGAATAACTTTTTGTTTTAATTTGCCGTAGAGTCTCTCTCTCATTCACTTCAGGGAGCGATGCCGCCTTTTTTTGAGGATTCCACATATGTATGTATGTATTAAAATTTTTTCCTGTGGGTAGGTCTAAAACCTTCAAAAGACTATATGTGTACCGGAAAATAGGTGTGCGAGAATCTTACTGGACTAATAGCACCTCCACTTCCCGATTGCAACTAAGTTGAAACTTACCTTAAAAGTTGAAACATAACTTAAAATATTATGTCTGTTCGCGTACCTCCTTATTTCTACGAATAAAATTCGTAGTTTTGGGAAGTACACGAACAGACATATTATATTTAAAAATATTATATTAAATTGAACTATAACTGGTTTATTTAAATAACTGTGTAATATCTAAGCTTGTAATACTTTAGTTAATTTCCGATCTAATAAATGCCAAAAATGAAATAAAAACTCAAAACCTTTTTTACGTTATAAAACTAGCAGTTTATTTGTGTCGTGTCGAAAATTCTTAATATATGACGATGACCTTCTTAAATAAAGAAGAATAAATCATTACCTAATTGGTTATTTACTTTAAGTTTGACATTTATGTCATATTAAATAGGCAATACAATTCAATTGAATTCAATTCGATATTTTAATGTGGCTAGTTCACAATATGGATTTTAATTACATTTAATTTATTTTTATTGTAATTAATTTATATTAAAAATGATAATTATAATTAAGTGATAAACACCTACTATAAAAGATGTTAGGTATCTAACTGTACAAACAAACCATTATTTTTAAATAAACGAATGAATGAATGAATTATCAAGCAATTTATTTTAACGAAGGTAATTAACGTTTAGCAGATAATTTACCGGTGAAAGTTCCTACTTATTCCGCGATTCCTAAGCGGTTTTCCGTTCACGGCACCAATGCAGAAGGATAAGTTCCTTGCAAGCGGCGTACTAGGTTTGATTCATTAAAAATGTCAATAATCGTTGAATTAGCTGTTCTAAATAGCCGATTCTTATGTTTTCGCTCGAAGCTCTTCATTCTTCATCCCGAACCGTAGGAATCTCAAGATTGCTGTGAAGATAATCGTTTCTAATATTTATATGTACGTATCATGGCGCATTAACACATGACCTAAGCAAATTATTTTCAAACGGTAAGTGTAAGTTATTTGTATTCGTATCGCAGGTACAACCCCACAGTTGTATACCATAATTCCAAACAGGTTAAGTACCTGCCTGTATAAAATCAATCTTATAGTGTGTCCTTATTAGGGGCATTCCATTGTCACTATCCGACTTTCGTACGTAGTTTCCACTATATATATTAAATTTGAAATAATTTAATCTAATTAATCTAATTTAGATAAATTCTTTAAAACTAATGGTTTGAAGTCATCGTTTTAATGTGGCGAAACATTTATAAGTCAAAGTTCAAGAATCTACTGACTATAAGCAGCGTTTTTGGGCCACGTGTCGGAAAGTAAAACAACCAAGGTTTATAGCTTCATTTATTCTTTGTTTATTTTAGCTAAGTTTCGAACAAGTACAATAAAAATGCATATTTTACAATAAAAAAACTGTTAAAAAAATAGTTGGACTGAATTTGTGCATAATAACTGCTGTCACGTGCCCAACACTTCTGTCAGGTGCCCAACATGTACGAAACAAGAATTTAAAAACCAAAAGAATATTTTGAAAATCGTTGAAAATCGTGTATTTCAGCATTTACCTACAACCTACTTTGGATTTTCATCACATTGCAGCACATAAATTGGAAAATTCTTGAAATAAGACCGACTTTTTCAGATGGCATTCTGCAGTAATTTGAGCATTGATTTCCGATAAGAAGCAAAATTGAGTTCTGATAATAGGCCAAGAGCCGGGTACACTTTCTTCTGCAATTTATTACTGAACTGATTTTCTTGATAAAATATATGCACAGAGGTGCCCCCCGAATGTAAATCCAAGTTTGCGGGACAGAGGGGTGCGAGCGGCAGCAGCCGCGAGCCGTGTACCGTAAGAAAATAATAGTAATTTATTTTGAAAAGCTAATATTCTATTCTTGTATTTGTTTTTTTAAATCAAGTTGTTCGCATGAAAGGTTTTTTAGAAATTCAATTTTGAAGGCAATATATTTTTGAAAACAATCAACGTGAAAAAAATTAATAGGTATACAGGGTGTCCCGCACCTGAGTGGAAGTATCTTAGGGTGTGGTTCCTGGGTATATTCTTAGAAAAAAATTGTATGGGGGGAAAGTTGTATCTCCCCTCCCTGAGGCAGGGGGGGCAGTTTCTGAAA
This sequence comes from Dasysyrphus tricinctus, assembly GCA_963921185.1. Classification (NCBI taxonomy): domain Eukaryota; kingdom Metazoa; phylum Arthropoda; class Insecta; order Diptera; family Syrphidae; genus Dasysyrphus; species Dasysyrphus tricinctus. The sequence continues at coordinate 24,222,747 of OY992534.1, forward strand.
AATTGACTTAAAATGCCAAAAAAAAACATTAAAAAATCAACGAAAACACATCTAATAATGTGCTATATTTTTTTTGAAAGTTAATACTCCATTCTTGCATTTGGTTTTTAAATTAAGTTGTTTAAGCAAATAGTTTTCGAGAAATTAAATTTCAAAGTCAAATTTGTTTAAAAAAATTGTGATTTTTTTTTCTTAAGTCGATATTTTTCAAAATTTTAAGTAATTAAGTGCTGTTTTTGTGTTCAATATTCATTGCTCTCATTATTTTGTAATCCATAACCGAAAACTTAATGTAAAAATCTTTCTTAGGTTTTGAGAAATTAAGAAAAAACAAAAGGTACTTTTCCCAAAAAAGCCCGAAAAAATTAATTTATTCATGAATTAACCCTTTTTTCGGGCTTTTTTGGTAGAAGTACCTTTCGTTTTTTCTTAATTTCTAAAAAACTAAGAGAGATTTTTACATTTGGTTTTCGGTAATGGACTAAAAATAGATGAGCGCAATGAATATTGAACACAAAAATAGCACTTAAGTACGTAAAATTTTGAAAAATATCGACTTAAGAAAAAAAAATCACAATTTTTTCAAACAAATTTGACTTTGAAATCTAATTTCTCAAAAACTAAAGCAACTTGATTTAAAAACCAAATGCCAGAATGGAGTATTAGCTTTCAAAAAAACTATAGCACATTATTAGATGTGTTTTCGTTGATTTTAAATGTTTTTTTTGGCATTTTAAGTCAATTTTTCAGAAACTGCCTCAGGGAGGGGAGATACAACTTTCCCCCCATACAATTTTTTTCTTAGAATATACCCAAGAAACCAACCCTAAAATAATTCCACTCAGGTGTATATTTGTTTTCAAAAATATTGGGGCATGTTCATAGATTTTATAAGCTGTTGCTATAAGAAAATCTGTAGTTTATCATACTGAAACTCCATCAGGTACACTCCAGTATTGTATAGCAACAACATCTATGAATATGCTTCATTGACTTTAAAATTTAATTTCTTTAAAATTGTTATCAAAAATAACTTGATTTAAAAAAAAACTGTTAAAAAAATGGAATATTAGCTTTCAAATAAATTTAATATTTTTGGTGTAGGATGCACGGTTACCTGATTTTTTATAAAATGCGTTTCCAAGGTGGCGGCTAACGCTCGCACCACCCCTCCTGAATAGGCATATACCATCAAGAAAATCAGTTCAGTAGTAAAAAAAAAAAAAAAAAAAAAAAAAAAAAAAAAAAATATTGCCTTATGAACCCACTTTTTTTGCTTTGGCTACAAAAAAATTGATTTTTGTTGCGCTCTTCACTGAAAGATGGGATAAACAAAATATTTAAAAATCTTATTATTTATACTTAACCGAAATTACAATACTTATCTATCTACAAAATGAACTGGCCAAAAGCGGTTCATCTCTTGATCCGAGCCAAGGCGAAGCCTCTGTGCTCATGCCACTGGAGCAAGAAAAAAGTAGAATACACCAGAGTTTCTTAGACGCTGCAAATGTCAGGTGGTCATCCATCGACACTTGTCGCGTTTTTAGGAATCTATGGCCAAATATTTCAAAGAAAAAAACTGATTACTTACTCAAGCTAAGCAGGCCTCAATTATCTCTCATGGTTGGTGTCCTTACGGGCCACAACTCAATGGGAACCCACTTGAACAGAATGGGCATCAGCTCATCGGGCTTATGTAGAGGGTGTCATGATGAAGAGGTAGAGGAGGGCTCCCCTCACTTCCTTTCAGCCTAGCTAGAACCAGAAAAGAGGCCCTTGGAGAATACTTCTTCGACGAACTTGGCAACATCTCTGTTTTGCCACTAAAGAACATCCTGAAATTCATTCAGAACTCAGGATGGTTCAAGGAGGCCCCCCACACCTAAAACTTCCCATTAACTCCCTACCTATCCCTCCTCACTAACCACCTATACCCCGGGGAGCGCAATGGATCCAATGAGATCCGAGTGAGATGGTGCGGCTTGCCGTATTATCACCCCTTCCAACCCAACCTAACCTAACCTATCTACAAAATGTATGTTCCTTCCTTTATATTTTTAAAATGAAAGTGGTGTGAGCAAAAAATGTACACTAAAATTTACAATAAAAAAAAGAATATCTATAGAGTAAGTTGGGGTAATGTAGTATATGCGGGTAATGTGGTATAGGCAGTTATTTCAAAAACGAAGCATGCTTCTACAACGGTTCTTGATTCTTGAAAAGTAGTAATGCGTATTTAAACAAACCTAAAATCGTCCATTAATTCGCTCAAATTGTTGAAATCCGTAATTGTGTGCAGATTAGTTCTTTTAAGGTGAAACAAAAAGTGTTTGTGCGCTTTGAAAAATTGCGTTCCAAACCAATTTGTCAATGCATCGGAAGAATATATTAATCATTAACGTTACTTAATTGTTCGTTTTTCTTAAAAGTATTTATTTTATATTTTATTTTATTTTTTTTGTAAACATATATAGAGTTTCGGCTAATGTGGTATACTAGCAGTGGGCTAATGTGGTATTAGGGTATAGTATACCACATTACCCAACCTTAAAGTTTATACCTGTGTCAACTGACTTTTGTGTTTATGCAATGATGCTATTTTTAAATACCCAAAAAGGCGAAATTAGAAAATGGGACCCGAAAGATATGCAGAGACCCACTTGTACTGTGATTGATTAAATTTGCCTTCAAGACATTCGGAGGACCACTTGGTACAGTACACCACATTAGACAACAAGGTGTACCACATTACCCATTACTTTTCAAAAGTGACGATTTCGAGGTCTTATCATTATTGTGTCAAAATCTTTGTAAGTTTCTGTTAGAATCCAACAAAAACCTTAAAAGTTGTAGCTTATATGTTAGTGTTAAAATCTACCAAATTTGGGAGCATTTGTGTCACTACTTTTTCTGTTAAGTCAAAAATACAAACATGTATACCACAATACCCTAACTTCCTCTACTATTTTATAATGTTTTTGTTCTTAAGAAACTGTCCCGCATTGGCTTCCAAAAAATATGGTAACTTTAGTTGAGCCTCAACTAATCCACCGTAATCGTGACGGGACTAGCAGAAATAGCAACAATCATTCTATGAAATTTGGATCGGACCAGTGGCCAGGGGAGAGTACAAGAAAATACCCCTTAAAAAAACTACCGAGGCTAGAGGGATTCCTGCGCAGCTACTGAAGTTGATAGCTGATTTCATCAAGCTCGATTGGCTGTAGGAAGACTCTATAAGTTAGATGTTTTAGGTACTTGAGTTTAAAGAGCAAAAGTAGGAACCCACCCACACCTACGTTCAACCTGACGAGGTCATGCACTCTTGTGTATTTTTTTTTTTTTTTTTCTTTTTTTTTTCTAAATGGATTAAATTTTAATTTTGAATATGTACCATAGTTGTTTCTTGATGTTTTAACAAGTAGAATAGAAGAATCTCACTAATATTTAAAATCCAAGTGATGAGCCCGCTACTCTACTTACCTTGTTACACCAATATTATGTTTATTAGATACAATTCAAATTATTTAACTTAATATTATAAGTTAACACTTTTACTGTTGAAAATGAAAAATTAGTTTAATAATTATTTTAACTATAACTATCTCTTATAAGATATAACTCCGGTCTTTTATATACAATGGCATTAAAGTTTAAAGTAGAAAGAATAAAAGAATAAAAAAGAGTATTAACAGGCTAGAAAGAAAAAAAGGTGTTTGTTAAAGAACAAACCTGGAGAGGAAAACTATAAGAGAAGACCGACGTACATTTTCGAGTTTTTAAATAATGCATTTCCCTCCTACTCGTTTTTCCTTTTATATCACAGGGATGAATCTGGGTTTTATAATTTTATATCACTTTTTTGCACCTTTACCTATACATTTCTTTTTTAGTATTTGAACTCTTTTCAGACTGAAATAAACAAAAACAAAATAAAATTGATAATTTTATTTAAAATATCAGTCTTGCACCATAAGACAGACTGCCCATGTACCACATATCCACAAGACGGATGCAATAAGCAAACAAATGTCGAGACACAACCAAAATGTGTAAGACTTTAAATTCTCTCAAATGCACGTTTTCCTAAGGAAAGCAGGTCCGAACAAAATTTGTATTTTATATTTCCGCATGAAGAGTTCTCAAGGAATGGCTATGGCTGATGGTTATTTTGGAGAAAAATTGTTATCAATAGTTAAGCTATATTACTTGCCGCTGAATGTACAACATATATTGGATAGTCCATGAAAAATCAAGTCTTTTAACCAGAATAATCCTCAGGGTTCCTTTTTGTGCTACTAAGGCAAAAGACGATATGTCGATTATATTTAATAAAAATGAACTGTTTTGATTTCTTAGGGTTTTACAGTTAAATCGAATTACTCATCGGCAAGATTTATTTTCAAGAGAAAAACGACGCATTTAAATGTTCTGAATGTCCCAAAAGAATACATACTGGAAAATTCTTGAAACGAAAATGGAAAATTGTTTATTTTACAAAACACGGTGCTCGATTTATCTTATAGTACCACATATTTGAAAAATTCAAAAACTTGCTAAATGAAAATAAAATAAAATAAATTTAATTCAAATTTGCACTTTTCACAAAACATACAAAACTCATTGTACTAATGCACAAGTCAAAAATTTTATAATCACAAAAAGCGCCTGAAGTTTTTCAAAAAACACAAAACTCTAATTTTTAAAACTCCAAATTGCACTTTATACAAACAAAAAATAAGGGAAAATTCTTATTGTCAAAATTCAACTCACTAAACAGCACACTTATAGTCTTAAAACTTAAAAACTTTAATTCTATGATTATCTTTACACTTGTTAAATTTTCCATAAACTCAATAAATTAGATCCAAATTATTGAACGAAAAATATGTGTAAATACATCCAGCTAGCCTCGATGGTGTTCAATACCTAAATATGACAAATTCTTTATAGATATGAGTTTTTATAGGTTGGTTATCTGAGTTGGGCAATATTTTGTCGCACCTCATGATAAAGGTTTTTTTTTATTTGATTTGTTCATCGCTTATAACTTTTTATATTCATAAAGGTAGTTTGTAGATACTTGACATAACACTCTTTCCTTATGCCACAAAAAATATCGATATCGATTATATCAGTTGATATCAGTTTTTTATGCGCCTGTGTGACAATATTATATATGTAGAAGTCAGTTCAATTGGGAAAGTAGGTAGGTAGGTAGAGTGTGAAATATGACTTTTGAGTTTCGGTTGAAATTTTCTTATAACGATAAGAAAGTCTTATCTTTTTATATAGGTAGAAAAATACTGACGACCGAAGACGTACGGTGTGATAGTTCGAAATAGTTTTTTCTTTTTTTTGATTTGAAAATATTCATCGATAGCGATAAGGGATTTTATTTTCACGGTTTTTTTTCAAATAGATATATATTTCTTATATCAAAGATCAAATTGGAGTAGATAGTAAAAATTTCAATCGAAATATGAAACAAAAAATGTAAGAGGCGTTAAGCAATATTTCTTTATATTTCATGTAAATTTCTTAAATTTAACATTTTTCTTTCACTCATCGTTTTAACTTGTAATTCATGGGAATTATATGACAAGTATTATTCAAATATAAAAATCAAAGTCATCCTAGATTTTGATCACATACTTAGAAGAAATCGATAAAAGGAAATCCCGAAAATCTGATTGTCTTTGCGTTTCCAGTTTAAACAAATGAGTTGATTTTCTTTTAATGTAGCCTTCTGGACATTCTCAACGGCTCCTATACGATTCAGATAAAAAAAAAATATGTACAACTAAAATGCCCAACTTGATCGAATCGATCCCAAGATCAAATCTACGATCTACTATATAGACTAAGAGCCCACAGTAATTTTTGCGTGTGAACGATAACACAAAAAAATTGTTCTTATTCGATAGTATTTATAATTTTATTTTCAAATGTAAGCGTCTTGCAGTTTGTGGTTGGGGCAGTTATGAGTAATCCTGCATCCAAAACGCATTTTTTTCGGCAGATTAAATAATTGTGATAACACCTAAGATAACATTTAATTATATAGAACTTAATGCCCTGATATCAAATATGGTGGTCCAAGACGTTTTGCAGGCGGCCTTCTCCATGACAGACGCTCCTGAAATATGCGAAAAATCGGTTTTTCAAATAATTGTGATAGCAAAAAAATTTTGATTCCTACATGTAGAGGTAGCTAGCGTTATTACGAAAATGATGGTCCAAGACGTTTTGCGGGCGGCCTTCTGCCTGACAGACGCTTTCGAAGTTAGCCAAAAATCGATTTTTTAAATAATTGTGATAACACAAAAATTTTTTTTCGTATGTGTAGAGAAAGCTCATCTGATTAACAAAATGCTGGTCCAAGACGTTTTGCAAGCGGCCTTCTGCCTGACAGACGCTTTCGAAGCTGGCCAAAAATCGATTTTTTAAATAATTGTGATAACACTAATTTTTTTTTCGTTTGTGTAGAAAAAGCTCACCTGATTACAAAAATAGTGGTCCAAGACGTTTTGCAGGCGGCCTTCTGCCTGGCAGACGCTTTTAAAGTATTATTTCATTCAATTTTCCTTTTAGTCACAACACATTTTTTCTTTAAATAATTGTAATAGTCCAGTCAATTTGTGCTAAAAAAGGCTCTTTGCGAGCAAATTGTGGGGTAGTTTTGATTTTGTCCCTCCCTTATGTTTTCGGGGATGCTGAAACCGAATCTGAGGTTTGCCAACAAAATTTCGTGAAGCAACATGGAAAAAAACGCAAAAAATGATGCAAAAAAGCATTTCTTGGGAGTTTTTCACTAATGGCTCGAAAACTACCAAGTATTCGAAAATAACATCAAAGTACCATTGAAAGTATACACGATTTCGAATAAATCTCTATTAAAGATTTTTTTCTACGACAACCTATTTGGACTCAAGCGCTAGTCGAAAATTGACGTATTTTTACTGTTTTCGAAAATCCACTCGAAAGCTCTAAGAAATTACTTTGTGTGACAAAATTTGAATTTTTGTCTATAACATGAATCAAGATATACTTTTCTGATGCTCTTTAATGCGCTGAGTTCGAATCTGCCCTTGAAATTACTCTATCACGTCACGTTTTTGAGATATTCGAATCTAAAAATTAAAAAAAAAAATTATTTTTTACTAGCGCTTGAGTCCAAATAGGTTGTCGTAGAAAAAAATCTTTAATAGAGATTTATTCGAAATCGTGTATAATTTCAATAGTACTTTGATGTTATTTTCGAATACTTGGTAGTTTTCGAGCCATTAGTGAAAAACTCCCAAGAAATGCTTTTTTGCATCATTTTTTGCGTTTTTTTCCATGTTGCTTCACGAAATTTTGTTGGCAAACCTCAGATTCGGTTTCAGCATCCCCGAAAACATAAGGGAGGGACAAAATCAAAACTACCCCACAATTTGCTCGCAAAGAGCCTTTTTTAGCACATATTGACTGGACTATTACAATTATTTAAAGAAAAAATGTGTTGTGACTAAAAGGAAAATTGAATGAAATAATACTTTAAAAGCGTCTGTCAGGCAGAAGGCCGCCTGCAAAACGTCTTGGACCACTATTTTTGTAATCAGGTGAGCTTTTTCTACACAAACGAAAAAAAAAATTAGTGTTATCACAATTATTTAAAAAATCGATTTTTGGCCAACTTCGAAAGCGTCTGTCAGGCAGAAGGCCGCTTGCAAAACGTCTTGGACCAGCATTTTGTTAATCAGATGAGCTTCCTCTACACATACGAAAAAAAATTTTTGTGTTATCACAATTATTTAAAAAATCGATTTTTGGCTAACTTCGAAAGCGTCTGTCAGGCAGAAGGCCGCCCGCAAAACGTCTTGGACCATCATTTTCGTAATAACGCTAGCTTCCTCTACATGTAGGAATCAAAATTTTTTTGCTATCACAATTATTTGAAAAACCGATTTTTCGCATATTTCAGGAGCGTCTGTCATGGAGAAGGCCGCCTGCAAAACGTCTTGGACCACCATATTTGATATCAGGGCATTAAGTTCTATATAATTAAATGTTATCTTAGGTGTTATCACAATTATTTAATCTGCCGAAAAAAATGCGTTTTGGATGCAGGATTACTCATAACTGCCCCAACCACAAACTGCAAGACGCTTACATTTGAAAATAAAATTATAAATACTATCGAATAAGAACAATTTTTTTGTGTTATCGTTCACACGAAAAAATTACTGTGGGCTCTTGGTCTAATACTCTATACCTATCTTTTAGTTTAAAGCAGTAATAACATTTCAAATTTTTAAAACAAGTAAAATAAAGCATTAGTTCATGTTAGGAACAATTAAAAAGCATAAATAACCGATTTCATTAATTGAATATACAGAGTCAAGTTGAACATGAATCAGAGAAATAAAGGAGGACTTTTGTAAGGCGTTTTAAAAACAACTGGTTTCAATGAAAAAATCCATAGTTGTTAAAATAGCACGCTTTTTTCTCGGCTGTAAATGTGGAATCCCATCTCCCAGGATCGATGGACGATGGGATCAAGCATACCAGAATTAGTATTCGATTTTTTATTTAAAACTAGGATTTCAAAATGTTGACCTTAATTTTTCTGAAACTGCATACAAATCGGCAAGTTTGGAGCATTACTGCAAGTTTCTAGCTATCTCCGTGCGTTGCTGAGAAAAGGGTTATCTTGATAATTTCACCAGTGAAGTTAGCAGTACTAGTTAGGCATGAAATCTTTTTACGTAAGGTCTTCAAAAATTCAGGTGATCCTTTTCTTGAAATGCAAATAAAGCCTCATTACAAATTCCTAGCTAGCCATCAGATTGCTAAGGAAAGGGCATTACGTATAATTTCTTAACGGTTAATGTCATAAACAGAATTCCAGCAACGTTTTGTATTGAAAATAACATCAGCTATGTCTCTATTTATTTATTTACAAGCGGATACCTTACATGTGCTTCTCTATGCTTAGTAAATATATATATTTGGTTTACCTATTTGTTGAAAAAAAAGGAAATTTTTCGTATGGAAAATCGACTTTATGAATGGACCGAATGTGCCTAATGCATTGTTTTAGTGGTCATAAACCATCTTCGCATTATTGCCTTTCTAATGAAACCGATTTGAGGCACATTGATCGGTTGGATGGTTTCAAAGTCTATATCGGATATAGGTGAAAACATTATTTTTTTTTTACTAAGATAATCTACGATAGTTAAAGCCACAGATTTGGTTAAAGATAAAAATAAATTTTTGCATTAGAGTGGTCGTCAGCGTTACCTTCGGGACTCTTTAGAGTCCTTTTGACTCCTTTTAAACGCTGGGACTCCAGGACTCCTCTTTTTAAAAATGATTGAAATTTGACTCCTTTTTCTATGATATTAACGAGTTCAATATCGCTTGAAGCTCTATTCTAACCTTTGTTTACATTAGACAGTTTCAAAAAAATTGTTTCATTCAAACAGGTTCAAAAGTTTCAGTTGAGCGAAAAAAGAAATCTGTGAAAATTTGAGCTTAATTCATGTTTAGACATCGCAGGTTTAGGGTATCCACACGATTTGTATTGGAGAAAAACACCTGTGGCTTATTGAACCATCTTACGAAATTGTAATTACAAATTTGTAGTTCACAAAAGTGCTAAAATTCAAAATTCTTCAAAACAAATTTTTAGTTTAAATATTACCAGCGAAAAATTGTAAAAATGGTTCAGAATTTTATTCATTTTGTGAAATATTTCTACTGGTTATACAAAAAGAATAACTAAGCAATGGGTTCCTTTCCGACATTTAAGGGCTCAATTCGATGTTAGTTCTGCCGAAATTTCAAAAACAAAGATTCATTAAACAGCATCAACTTCGTTTACCACTTCCTTTCATATGTCTTAAATGTTTTGATTAAATAAAATAAAAACTTTCAGAGCGATTCATCTCAAATTATACATCTTCTTTCGTAAATAAAAGATGTTCTCTCATTACATACGGCATTCGGCTCATAGCGCTATTCAAAGCCGATGAAGAAAAACATACTATCACAGATACTATAGTTACATAGATATCGAACGCAGAGCAAACAAAAATTACTGCTTTTTTATAGTGGGACGGGAATTTTTTTTTTAAATTAGGTATTTAAAAAAAATTATATTAGTACTAAGATTTTAAAATTGGCAATAGCAGCCCTTGCGCAGAAAGAATTTTTTTAAAATTGACTCTAATTAATAAAAATACTTAAAAACCGCCTAAAAGTTGAAGTGTGCATTTCAATGCTTCCTGCACTTAATCTATTAGATTCAGATTATAACCAACTAGAGGACTGGATTCCTGATTCAATTTTAATTCAAAAATATAGGAACGATGTTCCTTAGGTAAGTGTTTTGCTAAGAAGAGCAACTGTTTATTTATTTAAAGAAACTTAGGTAATTGTTGGTTTTGTCTTCAGATTAACTAATATCTACTAAAAAAATTGAAAAGATGGAAGTTTGTTCAAGTTTGAGTTGTTTTTCTCTGAAATACAAATATTTATTTATTGTTTTGTTTAAAAGAGAAGGTTTTTGTTAATTTTTTTCTAAATAAACATATTGAATTAAATTTTTTTTCAATTTTTGTTTTATTGAACATTTCTATTTACAATTGGTTTAAAAGATAATTTATAACTATAAGATGCATTGACAAATAATAAGATTTTGTTGGCACATAAGGGGCCTAACGCTATACATTGTTGAATTAAAACGGTGATAAATTTTGATGTCTTTCTTAAAGCTTTGATGGGACTCCTTTTTTCAGTCGGGACTCCTTTTTTTGACTCCTTCCGAAAATTCTCAGAGGTAACCCTCTGGTCGTTATATGTTTTTTTTTTTTTTTTGAGTTATTATATTTGGATGCACCTAAATCAGCTCCAAATGAAGAACAAAAATTCTCTAATTTTTTTCTAATTTTTTTCATCCCCTATAGTTGCTGTAGGCGTAAATTAAATTGAAGGATTGTATTGCAATAGTAAACACAACGAAGTCTGAAATTGATATCTTGATAAATTAGACAGTGAGTGCAAACGTGGTATAACCCACTTTTTTGATAATATTTTTCATGTCTAATCGATCATAAAACTATTCAATAAGGCTATTTGACGGCTCAGAAAAAAAATATAAAAAAAATATTTTTCTTGTGGTCTCCATTGTATAATTTATTTTCGAAAAATGTTAAGAAATTCAGGGTCTCCTAAAATACCTAATTACAACGGCCACCCACAAAGGACTCTTATCATTTTTGTATTTTTATAATATTCTTGAATAACCGTTCTAAATGATGGGTAGTAAATTTTAACACCAGTTGATGCATTTTTTGTGTTATAATTTCTTAAAATTATTTTTGTATTCAATAATAATTCAATATTTTTGTTCACACAAGTTTGAAAGATAATAAAAGGGAAAAAAATGTACGAGAACATAAGTGGCAAATTTGATAAAAATTGGCCTGTTTAATGTACTTTCCAAAATGGTATAACACATGCCTGTGTCTACAACTATTATAACCAATAAAATTGGCATTTAATCTACTAAAGTGTTTTTCTAACATTTTATCAGATGAAACTAAGTTACAAAGTAAAGTAAAACTACGACGACGAATCAATGACTCATATTGTTTTTTTAATTTTTATTGCATTTAAAAATAACCGTTCTTAAATAAAGACAGTAACATTTAACACTAGTTGCTGGATTTTTTTTTTTATTTTTTTAATTTATTTTTAATAAGAAAATGATTAAATATTTATTTTCATCAAAGTTTGTAAGTTAATAATAAAGACAAAAATCTGAAAACTTTTGTGGCAAATAATGTTTAAAAAATCTCCTTTTAATGTACTTTCCCAAATGGTAAATCACAAGCTTCTATCTACAGCAATAACACATTAAATTGGCTTTTAATCTACTAGAGAAGATTTTTATTACTTTCTCAAATCAAAATTGACTTGTAATAAAATAGGCATTAAAATGCATACAAAAGTATTACTTGCAAATATTGTCAATTCTCTGTCATTACATAACGTATAACGTTGTTATACTGGTTTCGTCAATTAAACGAATTTTCGAATTTGATTAAATTAATACTGGTTAAGAATGTCACAGTATACGCCGCTGGAGTATGCAAATATGCATTTAATATACGGGGAATGCAGAGGAAGCGCTAACGCAGCTGCAGCACTCTATAGAGAGCGATATCATTGTATATCCAATCTATAGTATTCTCATGAAACACGATTTTGTAGGTAGACATTTGGTCGATAGGTTCGCTGTGATCGCCTTACCGAGATCCCTTAACAAAAATTAGTGTGACATTTGGACGCATAGATGGCCACGAGCTTTTTTTCTTCATGAGAATACTATAGAATTTATATACAATGGCGATATCCAAATGCGCGACATCCGGACTATCGAGTGTTCATCAGAGTCCACCAATGTTTTTCAGAAGGACGAATGCCTGGTAATGGACTGGGCAGCACTAGCCGAGGACGTTTACCGCGAGAAGAAATTGATGGTATTGTGCTGAATGAAATTGAAGCAGATTCAACTACATCAACATGGGTGATTGCAAAACGAACAGGGATCGCAAAACCATCAGTTCATAAGGAATTGCAAAAATATAAATTTCATCCTTTTCATTTCACGCGTGTCCAGACTCTGCTACCAAGAGATTTCCCCGCAAGGGTTATTTTTGTCAAAAAACGTTGGAAAAAATTCACGAAGGTCCGGAGTTCTTCAAAAAATTATTGTGGAGTGATGAGTCGTGTCTTGAAAGGGATGGATATTTCAATATCCATAATTTACATAGCTGGCAACTGGAAAATCCAAATTTAATGCGCGAGGACAGATCGCAGTACCAATTCAAAATCACCAGGCGACTTACATGGTGAAGCCTATCTTAATTTCTAGCAAACTTGAGGAACTAAGGAATTCAATGTGGCTTCAAAACGATGGATGTCCTGCTCATTATGCTGTAAATGTAAGGAGGTACTTAAATCGAACGTATCCCAACAGGTGGATAGGCCGTCTGGGCCCAATTTTGTGGCCACCACGTTCGCCAGACCTATATACTTTGGACTTTTTCTACTGGGGGTGCCTGAAAGAAATGGTTAATACTAAACCAATTACATCCATTACGGAACTGCGTCGTTGTGCTCAAGACGCTGTGATGAAAATAAATGAGCGCCAATATGCTCGTTTTATTGAGAGGTCCTTCATTAGAAGATGCAGAGCCTGCATCACAGTGAATGGGGGATAGTTTGAACACTTGATATACATTTATTTAAAAATACAAATAAATCATAATTTTTAATAATGTTGTTTTTTATCGCATTTCCCATACCTAAATCAAAACCTTTTTGAGAGTGCATACTAATTATTTTAGTTAGTGAATTTAGCAGACATAATAGTGACACTGGTATATCTATTGACTTTTCCTTACAACTCAATTTTTGTTGTCATCAAACTTGATGAAAATAAATATTTAATCATGATCTTATTAAAAAAATTAATTAAAGAAATTAAAAAAAAAATACAGCAACTAGTGTTAAATGTTACTGCATTTATTTAAGAACGGTTATTTTTAAATGCAATACAAATTAAAAAAACAATATGAGTCATTCATTCGTCGTCGTAGTGTTTACTTAATTTAGTAACTTAATTTCATCTGATAAAATGTTAAAAAACTACTTTAGTAAATTAAATGCCAATTTTATTAGTTATGGTTGTAGACACAATCATGTGTTATACCATTTTGGAAAGTACATTAAACAGGCCAATTTTTATCAAATTTGCCACTTATGTTCTCATACATTTTTTTCTTTTTATTATCTTTCAAACTTTGGTGAAAAAATATTGAATTATTATTGAATACAAAAATAATTTTAAAAAATTATAACACAAAAAATGCATCAGCTGGTGTTAAAATTTCATCATCATCATCATCGTGTCCTGCCTGTAACCCCGGCTGGGGCATAGGGCATCAACAAAACGTCTCCATCCTTCACGGCCTGCTGCAAGGTACCTTAGCTGTGGCCACGTCTTTCTCTGGGATTCTGCTTCCGCTAAGACAGTTGATTTCCATGTTGTTCTTGGTCTTCCAACCCGCCGTGCACCCTGAGGATTCCATTCAAAGGATTGCTTTACAATTTCATCGTTTGGTTTAATCAGTGTGTGACCAATCCAACGCCATTTACGCTTTCTTATGTCGACGTCCAGCTGCTCTCGACTTGTCCTGCGCCACAATTCCTCATTTGATATTATTTGTGTCCAGCGAGTCTTTAGGATGTGGCGAAGACAGCGATTCACAAAAGCCTGCAATTTCTTCGAAATGATAGACGTGACTTTCCAGGTTTCACAAGCATATAACAGCACGGATTTCACATTGGATTCGAAGAATCTCAACTTAGTGCGTAAGGAGATTTGACTTGATTTCCAGATTGGGGACAGAGTACCGAAGGTAGCACGATCTTTATTTATTCTACTTTTAACGTCCAGATCCGTACCACCGTTTGCAGAGACAATACTGCCAAGGTAGTTGAACTGTTCCACTACTTCAACTGGTGTCTCCTGTAGAATAATACGCTGCTGTGTGGAGCGGCCTGTGAGCATTATTTTTGTCTTTTTGCTGTTTATTCTTAGACCACTCGACTCTCCCTTTACTTGCAGTGTTTGGCACATCCCGTTAAGCCCACTGATGTTATTTGCCAGTAGACATATGTCATCGGCATAGTCTAAATGACTGAGCCTTTCGAACGGCCTCCATTGAATGCCCTGTCGCTCAGCTGTAACAACACTGGCCGTCAATACGTCGTCCATCGCCAGCAGGAAGAGAATTGGCGATAGAACATCCCCTTGTCTCACACCCTGTTGCACTACGAAGGAGTCGGATAGCTGCCCATTGTGCAAAACAAAACACCTTGCGTTGTTGTAGGACTCTTTTATAATGGCATTTATTTTTGGTGGAATTCCTCTACCAAGCAACGATCTCCATATACATTCTCGGTTAACTCGATCAAAGGCTTTCTCAAAATCCACGAACATGAGGTAAAGCGGTGATTGAAATTCCATCGACTGCTCGAGGACGATACGCAGGGTGTTGATATGGTCGACACACGATCGACCACTGCGGAAGCCAGCTTGATGCCTATTTAGATTCTATCCTTTATTCGCTCGAGAATGATGGTTGCCATTAGTTAGTTAGGGAAAACGGACAAAACGGTGATACCACGCCAATTGTTCCAATTCTTTAAGTCACCTTTCTTTGGCAACTTAACAATCACACCATCCTTCCAATCCCTGGGATAGTTTTCGTTTTCCCAAATGCTTTGTATCAACGGATGTAAAATACTAGCCGCTGTTACGGGATCGGCTTTCAGGAATTCAGCTGGAATTCCATCCAGTCCAGCTGCCTTGTTGTTTTTGAGGAGATTTATTGATGTAAGGATTTCCGATTCTGACGGGGGTTCGATGTCAATACCCCTATAGGACCTGCGCATCTCGTTTAGTTGGGGCACTTCAGCACTCTGCTCAACTGAATCCTCATTTAGTAGGGCACAAAAATGGTCCTTCCATCTACGAAGCTGATCCTCAAGTGATACCAAAAGTGTGCCATCCAAATCCATTACAGGATGATTCGTGTAGCTTTTTTTCCCGATCACGTCTTTGGCTATTTGGTACAATTCCCGGATATCTCCTCTTCTGTGCAATGCGGTACACTCTTCGCAAGTCAGCCTTTCGTTGAATATCTGCTTCGGCATTTATTTGAATTTTCAACGATTTGCGAAGTTCGATCTTATCCCAGGTGTCTTGGGATATCCAAGAGTCTAAGTCTCGTTAGCTTGGGTACAGTTTCGGATCCAGCCTCCATAAAAACACTTTTAATTTCACCCCACATCTCATCAATTGTTGAATGCTGGATTCCATTTAATGACGAGGCTCTGTCGTTAAGGGTGGTGACATAGTTTCGACATATGTTGGGGTCATTTAAAGCATTAGTAATGAATTTTGTGCTCCTTGCTGCATCCTGCGCTGGTTTTTGTACGGCAGTGGTTCGTAGTTTGAGACTCATCAGAACCAAATGGTGGTCGCTACCCACATCGGCATTTCTTATACTCCGGACATCACACATAGACTTCCTCCATCGCTGCTGAATCATGATATGATCAATTTGGTTTTCGGTTTGACCATCCGGATGCACCCAGGTAATTTTGTTGCACGTCTTATGCTTAAATACAGTCCCACCTATCACAAGACGATTCGCGTTACAAAAGTCGACAAGCAAGTCACCATTTTCATTCCGTGACCCCAAGCCATTTTTTCCCATCACGCGTTCCAGTCCGTAATTGTCTGAACCGACTTGGGCATTAAGGTCTCCCATAACGACTATGATGTCGGCTCTCGGAACACTACTGTAAACTTGTCTTCCTCTGTCGCTTCATTTGTGGGGGCGTAGCACTGAATAATTGTGACGTTACGAGTTTTTGAACGAAACCTTGCAGTCACTAATCTCGCAGAAATGGGCGCCCATGAGATCAAACTACGCCTCGCTTCTTCGTTCAACATAATTCCGACACCATGCAGTCTTTGGCCGCCCTCTCTTTCATCTTCCCCGGAATACAGCATTCTCGTCTGTCCAGTGTCTGATCTATATTCAGCTCTACCTCTCGAATTAGTTTCACTTATGCCCAGGATACTGATCTTCAGGCGAAGCATTTCACGCTCAACTTGCTCGTATCTACCATCGCTGTACAAGGATCGAACGTTCCATGCTCCGATTTTCGTACGTATGCGGTAGCCAAAAGTAACATTTTCGCTTCTTGAAAGATTTCTTCTATTTGTCAACGATTCATTTATTATTATGGCGTCTTGATTGGCGCTCGTACATGAAGGATGCCGCACCCCCAAATCCGATGTGCGGTTTACTGCAGCCGAAGCTACAGAAGGATTTTCTATAAAAAGATTACCTCTTGGGGACTCATTTCCATTTGTTGTCATAATTCATGTATTTGCATATATCCTTCCACCATGGTGTTTTCCGAGATATGATTAATAACATACATAAGCTCAGATTTGACAGGCACACCCGCCTTTTGTATGGTCAAACACATAACTGCTCGAGGCCGCCCACTATGGGAAAACAGACGCCTTTTGTAGCCGCCCAATATGGGTTACAGACGCTACCTGCTGCTGCCGTTGGCCTTTTACCAAAAAAAGCTCCTCCGCCACCAGACTATCATGCCGTTGACCGCTGCTTGCAGTTCATCCGTCTTAAGGGGGCTTTTAACCATCCCAAGGACAAGTTTGTGCCCTGACCAGCAAAGCTGGGATGTCTGCTTATCTCGGCATCCATTCAGTCCCCCTGCACGTTAGCGTTACCCGCCCTCTACTACGCGGAGGTGTGCATAGGGATTTTCCTATCATTGAGCCTAGGGCCATATGGCGTCCTAGCACTCTCAAGAACTTTTAGAGGGCAAAATTTACTACCCATTATTTTGAACGGTTATTCAAGAATATTATAAAAATACAAAATAATAAAAATCCTTTATGGTTGGCCGTTGTAATTAGGTATTTTAGGAGACCCTGAATTTTTTAACATTTTTCGAAAGTAAATTATACCATGGAGACCACAAGAAAAATATTTTTTTTCTATTTTTTTTCTAAGCAGTCATAAGGCCTGCTATCA
This sequence comes from Dasysyrphus tricinctus, assembly GCA_963921185.1. Classification (NCBI taxonomy): domain Eukaryota; kingdom Metazoa; phylum Arthropoda; class Insecta; order Diptera; family Syrphidae; genus Dasysyrphus; species Dasysyrphus tricinctus. Next base: position 24,240,452 of record OY992534.1, read on the forward strand.
CCAGTTGCAGTATTATCCGCTCATTACGGGACACCCTGTATACACAGTAAAAATCTCAATTATTTACTTCAAAATAAACCAAATTCGACTGCACTCGAGAATGTCCAAGGGACATTTTTTTTTGCAAAATTGTTACCCTCTCAATTCCTTAGGGCACGCTCAAATCGTCAGATTATTTGAAAACGCACTTTTCAGCATGTAATTAGCCTACCCTATCTTAATCTGACGCGCTCGCCCCAGGCACCCGGCCCTACATAGAGGACTGATGTATGGTGGAGGTACTCAGCAGGTTGCAAGGTACCCCCCCCGTTATACTAATCTGACGAGCTCGAGTAAATTCCAAAATCCTCTAGTGGGCTCCCTTACTATAAACTATACCATATTTATCTTCTTTCTTAATTTTGTACTTAATTCTTGAAAATACATTTGTTTTAAGAGTGTTTGAATTTTTGAAAGCAATTCTTGGTTTTAATTTGTCTCTTATTGGTTTAGTCATAAGACGGTTTGCAAGATGTGGAATATAATTATGCTTCTGTATATTATCTGGTGATTATCATTCACTGGATTCAAGTTTAATAAGTGAATCCTCGTATTTGTTTAACAATGTTTTTATAATTTAGCTTGGAAATGAATTTGCTGAAAGAGTTTCATTAATAGACATAATAGATAAATTATTTTTCGGATTAGCCGCGTTATAAAAGTTTAAAGAGTGCACTTTGGTACTCACCCCAAACGTTTCGCATCAAATTGCATTGAGCGTGGTCACCGGGAAAAATATATAAGGTCTATTAACAACCGCGAAAGCCTACAAAGTTATATAGTTATATATTTTGGATGAATTTGATGCTTCCGGTTTGGATTCTCGCAAGTCCATGTTTTAGAACTATTATTTCTGAATTAGAATAATCGAGTATTCTAACTTCTGTGATGACGAAAGGGATAAAGTACCTGTAGGGAAAGAAAGGTTAATTTCAACTTTTTATATTTGCTTTATGTACTATTCTGTCGGATTCTGTTACAATAGTTTTGGTTTTATTTTCTTTGACTATCTCTCTCTTGTAGCGGGGTGTTAGTTTTGAGCCTAATCTTTTGTTAACTTTGATATAAACTATATCACCAGGTGAGTAATTTTTAATGGGGTGTTTTTTCTTGTTATGATGCTTTAAGTCACTGTTTTGTTTTTCTTGCAATTTTATTATGTTTTCTTTTCTGGCCTTTTCAAATTGTTCAGGGTCAGTGCTAACATTTCTGCCAAAGAATACTTCTATGGGTTTTTTTCCTATTGTAGAATGAACTGAGCAGTTGTATTCGTAGACTGATCTGTCTAATAATTCAAGAAATGATTTGTGGATTTTTTCAGTTTTCAAACAACGCATTATTTCCGAGAGTGTAGAGTGGAACCGTTCCACTTGTCCATTGACTGTACTAGAGTGCGGGGGTGTTTTGTAAATTTCTATTTTTAATTGATCTTTCAAGAGAAAACATATGGATGATGTACTAAACGATTTTTCATTGTCGAAGACGACAATTTTAGGAACACCGAAAGCAAATAGGATTTGTCTTAAAGGTTCCAATATGTCTTGTACTGCTCTTGATTTAAGGATTCTTGTTTGAGCGTATTTTGAGAATTTGTCCAAAGCAGTGAGAACTAGATTATCTTCAGTTGAATAGATATCTATATGTAGGATATGGCCTGGATATTGAGGAATGGGAGTTGGTTTGAGTTCAGGTTTTTGCGGATGTCGATCGTATTTGTGCTCTTGACAGATTTGACATTGTTTAACTAGTTTGTTAATTTTTGCATTCATCTGTGGAAAATAGTAATTTTCGAGTAGCTGCGTTTTATTTTCACGAGCATTCCTATGAGCTCTGTTATGAATTTTAAGAATATGTTCTTCCTGTTCAGCTGAGTTGAGCAGATCAGTAACTTTTGTTTGAGTGAAGCGGATTTTATAGTTTTTAAAGTAAAGTGGGTAAAGGTTTTGGATGATTCCCATGGTTTCTTCATTGGTCATGAGCCCGTTTATTATGTTAGGTATGAGGTATCGTTTGAATATGGAGATAATGTTTTCCTTAGAGTAGGAAGGTTGAACAAAGGTATGTCTACGGAATTTTGGAAAAGGAAATTGGAGTTGATAAGAGTTATCTTCTCCTATAAGAAGGATAAGTTGATTTCTGAATACGTTGATTGGGATTTCTACTGCTGGTATAAGTTCATGTGATGAACTTTCATCGCTATGTTGGGAGGCTGTTAGGGAGTTTATCTGAGAGACGAGAGGTGGTCTTGACAGTGCGTCGGCAACAACATTGGATTTACCTGGCTTATATCTTAATTCATAGTTGTATTCTTCTAACGCTGATTTCCAACGTTTCATTTTTGAGTTATTATTTTTGTTGCTTAGAGCATATGTGATGGGTTGATGATCTGTTAGAATTTTCACTTTTGCAGAGCCATAGAGGTAATTTCGAAAAGAATTCAGAGCCCATATGATAGCCAGCATTTCTTTTTCGTTTGCGGCACAGGACTCTTCCGTTTTACTTAAAGTTCTTGAAATGAACATTATACATAGGTTTATCTTGTTGGGATAAAACTGCGCCAAGAGCGTAGTTTGAAGCGTCGGTTGTAAGTTCGAATTCTTTTTTGTAATCGGGATAGGTTAATATTATGTCTCTTGATGCTAGGGATTTTTTTAATTTATCGAATGCTTCTATTGCTTCATCATTAAGGTTAATTAATTTTTTAGAAGAGAGGTTTTTGGACAAGCGTCCGTCTTCCCCTCTTAGAAGGGCTGTTAGGGGTTTTGCTAATTTAGCATAGTCCCTAATAAAACGTCTATAATACCCTGACAGGCCTAAAAATGAACGTAAATCCTTGAGTGTTTTAGGTAGTGGAAACTCGAGTACTGCTTTTACTTTTTCTGGATTAGTTTTAATACCATCAGAGGAAATTAGGAATCCAAGGAATTCGACTTCTTCCTTGAAAAAATCACACTTGTCTAGCTGCACCTTCATATTGGCAGCTTCAAGAGTTTTGAAAATAGTCTCAATACTCTGCAAATGTTCTTCTTCGTTCTTGTTAAAAATGATGATATCATCGATGTAAACGAAACATATTTTACCAATATGTTCCCTCAATATATCATCAAGCGCTCTCTGAAAAATGGATGGAGCATTTTTCAGACCAAAAGGCAGCCTGGTGAATTCATACTTCCCGTTATTCACCGAGAAGGCTGTTTTTTCAATGTCTCTTTCTTTGAGAGGGATTTGATGAAATCCGCTTTTGAGATCAATGACAGTGAAATATTTATTTTGGCCTAGTTGCGCTAACACTTGATTGATTTCAGGTATTGGGTACTTGTCAGGAATAGTGATGGTATTAAGTTTGCGGTAGTCGATCACCAATCGATACTTTTTTTTGCCGGATGCATCTAACTTTTTGGGAACAATCCACACGGGTGAATTGTATGGCGATCTTGAAGGTCTTATTATACCATCTTTGACCAGTTCCTGTATTTGGCTTTCCACCTCGTCTTTGAGGGCCATTGGATAAGGATAACATTTTGTATAGACGGGTGAGTCTGAAGTTGTTCGGATTTCTCCTTTTACAACGGTGGTATAGGTTAATTTCTCGTCCGGGTCATCGAATAATTTTAAATACTTCCATGCAAGTGTTTTTATAGAGGCTTCTTGTTCAGTCGTCATATGTTGCGTTCGCAATGACAAAGTATTGACTGATTGTGCAGCGAGCTGCTTAATTCGGATTTTAGTAGAGCCTTTAATTGTCATGTAATTATGACGAGTATAGATAACTGCGGATAAATCTTTTAGACTATCATTACCGAGGATAGCATTAAAAGATTTTAAATGAGGCATAAGAAAGAATTTAATTTTAAGATCTTTTATTCCGAACAAATTGACAAAAGTGTGGTGCGTTACTTCTACGTTTCCTCCTACAGAATTGGCATAAAACTTTTCTTCATTGGGTATTGGATTTTTTACTAAAGAGGGTTGAATGTAATTTTTATTGGAGCCTGTATCGATAAGAATTTTAAGCACTTCGTCACCAGATGTTTTTACTTCAATATAGGGTAACGAAGAGCTCGCTAACCTAAAAAATGGATGTCACTGAGTTTAGAAACTATTTCAGTGACATTATCATCTATTTGCTCATTGTTTATGGGTTCTATGTAATTATTGAAAGTTTGTGCATATTGTTGGTCATCTAACTGAGAGGCGTCGAAGTATTGCTTCAGTTCTGACTCTTCTGGGTTTTCTTGATATGATGTATTCAGGTGAAAATTCCTTTGTAGTTTACTAGGATAATTGGGTTGTTGTGGTTGATAGTTGGCTCTTTTCGGTGCTGGTGGCCAGTTTTTCTGTTGTTGTTGATACTGCGGTCTATTAACGTAATTCACTCTAGCTGTTCCAATAGTTGATGTTTCCATGTGATCCTGTCTTGGTTGTGGCCTTGGTGGTGGTCTGATGTTGTTTCCTTGAGCTTGATTAAAGGATTGATGTTGATGTTGGAAAGGATTGCTTTGGAAGGGTGGTTGTCTAGGACCATTATTATTGAATGGGAATTGTCGATTGTTATAATTCATTACAGGACGGGGGACATGTGCAAAGTGGGCCAGCTGTGGGTAGAATGGGATTTGACGATTGGGTAAGGAATTATTAGTATGTGTTCTTCTGGGAGGAAGTTCTGGGGGCATTGCATTATGGATTCTCTTCGTATTATTATTTGATGCTATTGCATACTGAGCACGATAATTTTGATTTTCGAGCTTTAAGCATAAGTGTAATGCTTGGGGTAAATCTGATGGTTCTCGGATGCCGAGAAGCCTAGGCAGATCGCCTTTAAGACCCCTTATAAAGGTGTCTAGGGCTTTGTCCCTATAAGCATGCATTAACATGTTCAAAGCTTCTGCTCCCATTTCCATAGAGGAAATTTTGTTGAGAATCAATGAGAGATGAGTATAGACTTCTTGATAGAAGTCCTGTATAGAAAAGTTACCCTGTACTAAAGAAGTTAATTGGTACTCTAAAGTTCCCAAGTCACGCTTATCTGCGTAGTGAAGCGTTAGACATCTGGAAATATTTTCCCAATTAAGAGGCGTATTGTAGGACTCGAGAACATGGTCTGCATGTCCAACAATTTTATTTCGGATTACGTTTATAATGCCAAAATATTTTGGGGAGCCTCTTGTAGAATCATAGATCCTAAGTATTCTTTCGACGCTTTTGCGCCATGAACTAAACTCGCCTGGTTGCCCAGAAAACTCTCTCAAGCTTCTGACAACATCAGGTATTTTATCAAGGTCTGCAAGATTTCCTCGTTGATCTGGGTTGATAACTTGATCAATTCCTGTGAATTGATCAGAGTTGGGGTTCATTATAGAATTAACAATGCGCCTACCATCCGTTTGGAGGGCTTGAGCTACCATGGAGGTGACTAAGTTCTTTAATTCGACACGATTTATGCTATTGTTTTGTTGCATTGGAGGATTTTGTTGGGGGACCATGGGAGGTCTAACAAGATTGTCTGGATTCGACATGGTTTTTTGTTTTTTTAAGATTTCACACCTAATTATTATTTTCTAAATATTTTTGTGCTAAGGTTTTAATTATCTATTAAATTGATTTCGATTTTAAATTTTCCTTTACGTTTAGGTTTGTATTTAAAATATTTTTAAGTAACGTTGCAAGGCATTCATTGATTTCACTTATTTTCGCAAATATTTATTATTATATTTTTTTATATTTCTTAAAATAATAAGGTTTTTAATTTATATCACTTTTTATTTAGTTATGAATTTCTTTTTTATAAAGGAAAATGAAGTTTTTATGACCTTAAAAATAATTGTAAATTGTTTCTCATAAATTATATAAATCTTTTCATAATATCCTTAACCATTGATTTCTTAATTTTTCTCAATATGAAATTTAAATTTTGTTTAAAATATTTTTATTTTTCAAATTAATTATCTTAAGATACGTAAAAATTTAAAATTCTTACAGTAAAAAGATGATACGCATGTCTGTGGAGCGGCGTGTAGTTCAACTACGTCCTTTTTGCTTTCCTGCTACTAAGGGGCCCTTTTTCCAATTCTCCAGCAATTTATGGGTTTTCACTTTGTTTTAAAACTGTCTTTTTCAAATTCTGCAACAGTTTATTATATTTTTGTTTTCACTTTATTTTAAAATTGTCACAATTTTTAAAGGAATTCTTTAAGGACACTTATTTTTATATTTTTGTTTTCACTTTATTTTAAAATTGTCACAATTTTAAAGGGATTCTTTCAGGACACTTATTTTTATATTTTTGTTTTCACTTTATTTTAAAATTGTCACAATTTTAAAGGGATTCTTTCAGGACACTTATTTATTAAAATCAATATCGCGAACCGAGGGGACTACTTGAGAACACTTTTCGGTATACTAAATGTCTTTTTTCTATACGAACCGATTGTGCCTACTTTTAGGGACTTTTACCGGGACGAACGACACTTAGATTTTTTCGCGATACTTGATTTTAAATGTCCCTACTGCTCGGGCGCCAGTTAAACTTTTATTGTTGAATTTTTATTAAAAAAAAGAATTTTTATTCTTTTACTCTTTTTTGTATGTCTTTATTATTTTATTTCACAAACTGGCAGCGATTCTGCCTTCGAAAACTTAATGCATAATTTTTCCTAAAATCTAGAACTTAAGTACCTATTTAATGATTACGTAGCATAACTGCATTATTATTTATTTCCCAAGACATTGCTTTCATGTTTCCAAGAATTGGAAATCGTTCGCTGCAACATTGGTGTCATCGCCCAGACTGCATGTCAGCATTTTTCGTGGGAAGCACAATATTCGTCGAAGTTAACTTGTCGTCGTTAACTCTTCCCCTCTTAAGTGAAAACGTCCACGTTTTAAAAATACGGGATCTTGTAGATGCTGGGATGATCTGAGATATTGGGATATGATGACGAGCTTTTTAGTCTTGTTTCTGTAGGGATGAATACTGGTGTAAGTTTTGTTTCAGGAGTCTTTCCGTTCCAATTTTTCATCTTAAGTATTATTGCGATCAGGAATATTAGAGTGAAAATTGAATAGTTGATCCATTGATAAACTTCTTTTTCTATTTGAATTTTGTTGATGTGGTTTGTATTATTTAGATGGAGTTCCTTCATAAGTTGTAAGGACAGAATTTCTTCTATTTCGGATTCTTCGGAGACTGCGTGTAGTAGTGGTGGTAGTTCATTAATTTTAGTTATTTCATCAGCAATATATTGTTGGTTCCTGATTTTTAATGTAGTGTTGGAGAATTTAATAAGATAGGTGCCATTCAATGATCTGGTGGTATTATCTACTTCTATGTTACCATCGAAATTGTTTAAAAGCATCGTTCCTGGTTCTATTTCTTCAACTTGTGGGATGTGTTGACTGTTCGTTGTTTTACATGTAGCATTTTCATTTCTTATTAAATTATAAATACATTTATCATAACTTAGGTCTATAATATTAGATTGTTTACATAAAGATAAATCATTTATTGTTTTACATTCACTCTTTATGCCATATATAATATTATTTTTCTTTAAAATATTTGCATTTGAGATTTTATTAACAACATTATTATTTTTTATCAATGGTTTTACAGTTAGTTTTTCGAATGTTTCGTTTCCCGTTTTTGGGATGCTTAAAATATAAAGAATAGATGATATGTCCATTGCGACTTTTATTTCGGCAAATTCTAATGCTTCTTCGATATTTCTAAAAGGTGCATTTGTTTTATTTTTATTTATATTTTTCAATATTATATCAATTTCTGATTTGGAAAGTATATTTGAACTTACGATATTTTTCTTACTTAATTCGATTGCATAAATTATATTAATTATTTCCTCTTTTATAAGCTTTGTTTTATAAAGTAGACTTAATACTAATTCGTTTGCAAAGGTTTTATCTTTTTTTAATTCGTTCATTATTTCGTTAGTTACATTTGTTAATTTATTTATTCTTTCAATGTATGCCTTGTTTATTAAAACCTGATTGTTATTATTTTCTAAAACATTATTTATCTTATTAACCATTACTTCATAATCATCGTGGTCGGGATTACCCGCGACCCATTTCCAGGCTGAGCCTATAAAGTTTAGGGATCTTTTTGCTCTGTTTATTTTGATGTTATTTATGAGGTTCTTAGTATGCTTGAGTTCGTGTTCCAGGATGGGAAAAAAAGCATTTTTAGGTGGGATATGTTCGTATAGGAGGGATGAAGTTTTTGCTATATAGTCTTCATAGGGAGGTATTTCTATGATGTTAATGAATTTGATGCTTCCGGTTTGGATTCTCGCAAGTCCATGTTTTAGAACTATTATTTCTGAATTAGAATAATCGAGTATTCTAACTTCTGTGATGACGAAAGGGATAAAGTACCTGTAGGGAAAGAAAGGTTAATTTCAACTTTTTATATTTGCTTTATGTACTATTCTGTCGGATTCTGTTACAATAGTCTTGGTTTTATTTTCTTTGACTATCTCTCTCTTGTAGCGGAGTGTTAGTTTTGAGCCTAATCTTTTGTTAACTTTGATATAAACTATATCACCAGGTGAGTAATTTTTAATGGGGTGTTTTTTCTTGTTATGATGCTTTAAGTCACTGTTTTGTTTTTCTTGCAATTTTATTATGTTTTCTTTTCTGGCCTTTTCAAATTGTTCAGGGTCAGTGCTAACATTTCTGCCAAAGAATACTTCTATGGGTTTTTTCCTATTGTAGAATGAACTGAGCAGTTGTATTCGTAGACTGATCTGTCTAATAATTCAAGAAATGATTTGTGGATTTTTTCAGTTTTCAAACAACGCATTATTTCCGAGAGTGTAGAGTGGAACCGTTCCACTTGTCCATTGACTGTACTAGAGTGCGGGGGTGTTTTGTAAATTTCTATTTTTAATTGATCTTTCAAGAGAAAACATATGGATGATGTACTAAACGATTTTTCATTGTCGAAGACGACAATTTTAGGAACACCGAAAGCAAATAGGATTTGTCTTAAAGGTTCCAATATGTCTTGTACTGCTCTTGATTTAAGGATTCTTGTTTGAGCGTATTTTGAGAATTTGTCCAAAGCAGTGAGAACTAGATTATCTTCAGTTGAATAGATATCTATATGTAGGATATGGCCTGGATATTGAGGAATGGGAGTTGGTTTGAGTTCAGGTTTTTGCGGATGTCGATCGTATTTGTGCTCTTGACAGATTTGACATTGTTTAACTAGTTTGTTAATTTTTGCATTCATCTGTGGAAAATAGTAATTTTCGAGTAGCTGCGTTTTATTTTCACGAGCATTCCTATGAGCTCTGTTATGAATTTTAAGAATATGTTCTTCCTGTTCAGCTGAGTTGAGCAGATCAGTAACTTTTGTTTGAGTGAAGCGGATTTTATAGTTTTTAAAGTAAAGTGGGTAAAGGTTTTGGATGATTCCCATGGTTTCTTCATTGGTCATGAGCCCGTTTATTATGTTAGGTATGAGGTATCGTTTGAATATGGAGATAATGTTTTCCTTAGAGTAGGAAGGTTGAACAAAGGTATGTCTACGGAATTTTGGAAAAGGAAATTGGAGTTGATAAGAGTTATCTTCTCCTATAAGAAGGATAAGTTGATTTCTGAATACGTTGATTGGGATTTCTACTGCTGGTATAAGTTCATGTGATGAACTTTCATCGCTATGTTGGGAGGCTGTTAGGGAGTTTATCTGAGAGACGAGAGGTGGTCTTGACAGTGCGTCGGCAACAACATTGGATTTACCTGGCTTATATCTTAATTCATAGTTGTATTCTTCTAACGCTGATTTCCAACGTTTCATTTTTGAGTTATTATTTTTGTTGCTTAGAGCATATGTGATGGGTTGATGATCTGTTAGAATTTTCACTTTTGCAGAGCCATAGAGGTAATTTCGAAAAGAATTCAGAGCCCATATGATAGCCAGCATTTCTTTTTCGTTTGCGGCACAGGACTCTTCCGTTTTACTTAAAGTTCTTGAAATGAACATTATACATAGGTTTATCTTGTTGGGATAAAACTGCGCCAAGAGCGTAGTTTGAAGCGTCGGTTGTAAGTTCGAATTCTTTTTTGTAATCGGGATAGGTTAATATTATGTCTCTTGATGCTAGGGATTTTTTTAATTTATCGAATGCTTCTATTGCTTCATCATTAAGGTTAATTAATTTTTTAGAAGAGAGGTTTTTGGACAAGCGTCCGTCTTCCCCTCTTAGAAGGGCTGTTAGGGGTTTTGCTAATTTAGCATAGTCCCTAATAAAACGTCTATAATACCCTGACAGGCCTAAAAATGAACGTAAATCCTTGAGTGTTTTAGGTAGTGGAAACTCGAGTACTGCTTTTACTTTTTCTGGATTAGTTTTAATACCATCAGAGGAAATTAGGAATCCAAGGAATTCGACTTCTTCCTTGAAAAAATCACACTTGTCTAGCTGCACCTTCATATTGGCAGCTTCAAGAGTTTTGAAAATAGTCTCAATACTCTGCAAATGTTCTTCTTCGTTCTTGTTAAAAATGATGATATCATCGATGTAAACGAAACATATTTTACCAATATGTTCCCTCAATATATCATCAAGCGCTCTCTGAAAAATGGATGGAGCATTTTTCAGACCAAAAGGCAGCCTGGTGAATTCATACTTCCCGTTATTCACCGAGAAGGCTGTTTTTTCAATGTCTCTTTCTTTGAGAGGGATTTGATGAAATCCGCTTTTGAGATCAATGACAGTGAAATATTTATTTTGGCCTAGTTGCGCTAACACTTGATTGATTTCAGGTATTGGGTACTTGTCAGGAATAGTGATGGTATTAAGTTTGCGGTAGTCGATCACCAATCGATACTTTTTTTTGCCGGATGCATCTAACTTTTTGGGAACAATCCACACGGGTGAATTGTATGGCGATCTTGAAGGTCTTATTATACCATCTTTGACCAGTTCCTGTATTTGGCTTTCCACCTCGTCTTTGAGGGCCATTGGATAAGGATAACATTTTGTATAGACGGGTGAGTCTGAAGTTGTTCGGATTTCTCCTTTTACAACGGTGGTATAGGTTAATTTCTCGTCCGGGTCATCGAATAATTTTAAATACTTCCATGCAAGTGTTTTTATAGAGGCTTCTTGTTCAGTCGTCATATGTTGCGTTCGCAATGACAAAGTATTGACTGATTGTGCAGCGAGCTGCTTAATTCGGATTTTAGTAGAGCCTTTAATTGTCATGTAATTATGACGAGTATAGATAACTGCGGATAAATCTTTTAGACTATCATTACCGAGGATAGCATTAAAAGATTTTAAATGAGGCATAAGAAAGAATTTAATTTTAAGATCTTTTATTCCGAACAAATTGACAAAAGTGTGGTGCGTTACTTCTACGTTTCCTCCTACAGAATTGGCATAAAACTTTTCTTCATTGGGTATTGGATTTTTTACTAAAGAGGGTTGAATGTAATTTTTATTGGAGCCTGTATCGATAAGAATTTTAAGCACTTCGTCACCAGATGTTTTTACTTCAATATAGGGTAACGAAGAGCTCGCTAACCTAAAAAATGGATGTCACTGAGTTTAGAAACTATTTCAGTGACATTATCATCTATTTGCTCATTGTTTATGGGTTCTATGTAATTATTGAAAGTTTGTGCATATTGTTGGTCATCTAACTGAGAGGCGTCGAAGTATTGCTTCAGTTCTGACTCTTCTGGGTTTTCTTGATATGATGTATTCAGGTGAAAATTCCTTTGTAGTTTACTAGGATAATTGGGTTGTTGTGGTTGATAGTTGGCTCTTTTCGGTGCTGGTGGCCAGTTTTTCTGTTGTTGTTGATACTGCGGTCTATTAACGTAATTCACTCTAGCTGTTCCAATAGTTGATGTTTCCATGTGATCCTGTCTTGGTTGTGGCCTTGGTGGTGGTCTGATGTTGTTTCCTTGAGCTTGATTAAAGGATTGATGTTGATGTTGGAAAGGATTGCTTTGGAAGGGTGGTTGTCTAGGACCATTATTATTGAATGGGAATTGTCGATTGTTATAATTCATTACAGGACGGGGGACATGTGCAAAGTGGGCCAGCTGTGGGTAGAATGGGATTTGACGATTGGGTAAGGAATTATTAGTATGTGTTCTTCTGGGAGGAAGTTCTGGGGGCATTGCATTATGGATTCTCTTCGTATTATTATTTGATGCTATTGCATACTGAGCACGATAATTTTGATTTTCGAGCTTTAAGCATAAGTGTAATGCTTGGGGTAAATCTGAAGGTTCTCGGATGCCGAGAAGCCTAGGCAGATCGCCTTTAAGACCCCTTATAAAGGTGTCTAGGGCTTTGTCCCTATAAGCATGCATTAACATGTTCAAAGCTTCTGCTCCCATTTCCATAGAGGAAATTTTGTTGAGAATCAATGAGAGATGAGTATAGACTTCTTGATAGAAGTCCTGTATAGAAGAGTTACCCTGTACTAAAGAAGTTAATTGGTACTCTAAAGTTCCCAAGTCACGCTTATCTGCGTAGTGAAGCGTTAGACATCTGGAAATATTTTCCCAACTAAGAGGCGTATTGTAGGACTCGAGAACATGGTCTGCATGTCCAACAATTTTATTTCGGATTACGTTTATAATGCCAAAATATTTTGGGGAGCCTCTTGTAGAATCATAGATCCTAAGTATTCTTTCGACGCTTTTGCGCCATGAACTAAACTCGCCTGGTTGCCCAGAAAACTCTCTCAAGCTTCTGACAACATCAGGTATTTTATCAAGGTCTGCAAGATTTCCTCGTTGATCTGGGTTGATAACTTGATCAATTCCTGCGAATTGATCAGAGTTGGGGTTCATTATAGAATTAACAATGCGCCTACCATCCGTTTGGAGGGCTTGAGCTACCATGGAGGTGACTAAGTTCTGTAATTCGACACGATTTATGCTATTGTTTTGTTGCATTGGAGGATTTTGTTGGGGGACCATGGGAGGTCTAACAAGATTGTCTGGATTCGACATGGTTTTTTGTTTTTTTAAGATTTCACACCTAATTATTATTTTCTAAATATTTTTGTGCTAAGGTTTTAATTATCTATTAAATTGATTTCGATTTTAAATTTTCCTTTACGTTTAGGTTTGTATTTAAAATATTTTTAAGTAACGTTGCAAGGCATTCATTGATTTCACTTATTTTCGCAAATATTTATTATTATATTTTTTTATATTTCTTAAAATAATAAGGTTTTTAATTTATATCACTTTTTATTTAGTTATGAATTTCTTTTTTATAAAGGAAAATGAAGTTTTTATGACCTTAAAAATAATTGTAAATTGTTTCTCATAAATTATATAAATCTTTTCATAATATCCTTAACCATTGATTTCTTAATTTTTCTCAATATGAAATTTAAATTTTGTTTAAAATATTTTTATTTTTCAAATTAATTATCTTAAGATACGTAAAAATTTAAAATTCTTACAGTAAAAAGATGATACGCATGTCTGTGGAGCGGCGTGTAGTTCAACTACGTCCTTTTTGCTTTCCTGCTACTAAGGGGCCCTTTTTCCAATTCTCCAGCAATTTATGGGTTTTCACTTTGTTTTAAAACTGTCTTTTTCAAATTCTGCAACAGTTTATTATATTTTTGTTTTCACTTTATTTTAAAATTGTCACAATTTTTAAAGGAATTCTTTAAGGACACTTATTTTTATATTTTTGTTTTCACTTTATTTTAAAATTGTCACAATTTTAAAGGGATTCTTTCAGGACACTTATTTTATATTTTTGTTTTCACTTTATTTTAAAATTGTCACAATTTTAAAGGGATTCTTTCAGGACACTTATTTATTAAAATCAATATCGCGAACCGAGGGGACTACTTGAGAACACTTTTCGGTATACTAAATGTCTTTTTTCTATACGAACCGATTGTGCCTACTTTTAGGGACTTTTACCGGGACGAACGACACTTAGATTTTTTCGCGATACTTGATTTTAAATGTCCCTACTGCTCGGGCGCCAGTTAAACTTTTATTGTTGAATTTTTATTAAAAAAAAGAAATTTTATTCTTTTACTCTTTTTTGTATGTCTTTATTATTTTATTTCACAAACTGGCAGCGATTCTGCCTTCGAAAACTTAATGCATAATTTTTCCTAAAATCTAGAACTTAAATACCTATTTAATGATTACGTAGCATAACTGCATTATTATTTATTTCCCAAGACATTGCTTTCATGTTTCCAAGAATTGGAAATCGTTCGCTGCAACATTGGTGTCATCGCCCAGACTGCATGTCATGCATTTTTCGTGGGAAGCACAATATTCGTCGAAGTTAACTTGTCGTCGTTAACTCTTCCCCTCTTAAGTGAAAACGTCCACGTTTTAAAAATACGGGATCTTGTAGATGCTGGGATGATCTGAGATATTGGGATATGATGACGAGCTTTTTAGTCTTGTTTCTGTAGGGATGAATACTGGTGTAAGTTTTGTTTCAGGAGTCTTTCCGTTCCAATTTTTCATCTTAAGTATTATTGCGATCAGGAATATTAGAGTGAAAATTGAATAGTTGATCCATTGATAAACTTCTTTTTCTATTTGAATTTTGTTGATGTGGTTTGTATTATTTAAATGGAGTTCCTTCATAAGTTGTAAGGACAGAATTTCTTCTATTTCGGATTCTTCGGAGACTGCGTGTAGTAGTGGTGGTAGTTCATTAATTTTAGTTATTTCATCAGCAATATATTGTTGGTTCCTGATTTTTAATGTAGTGTTGGAGAATTTAATAAGATAGGTGCCATTCAATGATCTGGTGGTATTATCTACTTCTATGTTACCATCGAAATTGTTTAAAAGCATCGTTCCTGGTTCTATTTCTTCAACTTGTGGGATGTGTTGACTGTTCGTTGTTTTACATGTAGCATTTTCATTTCTTATTAAATTATAAATACATTTATCATAACTTAGGTCTATAATATTAGATTGTTTACATAAAGATAAATCATTTATTGTTTTACATTCACTCTTTATGCCATATATAATATTATTTTTCTTTAAAATATTTGCATTTGAGATTTTATTAACAACATTATTATTTTTTATCAATGGTTTTACAGTTAGTTTTTCGAATGTTTCGTTTCCCGTTTTTGGGATGCTTAAAATATAAAGAATAGATGATATGTCCATTGCGACTTTTATTTCGGCAAATTCTAATGCTTCTTCGATATTTCTAAAAGGTGCATTTGTTTTATTTTTATTTATATTTTTCAATATTATATCAATTTCTGATTTGGAAAGTATATTTGAACTTACGATATTTTTCTTACTTAATTCGATTGCATAAATTATATTAATTATTTCCTCTTTTATAAGCTTTGTTTTATAAAGTAGACTTAATACTAATTCGTTTGCAAAAGTTTTATCTTTTTTTAATTCGTTCATTATTTCGTTAGTTACATTTGTTAATTTATTTATTCTTTCAATGTATGCCTTGTTTATTAAAACCTGATTGTTATTATTTTCTAAAACATTATTTATCTTATTAACCATTACTTCATAATCATCGTGGTCGGGATTACCCGCGACCCATTTCCAGGCTGAGCCTATAAAGTTAAGGGATCTTTTTGCTCTGTTTATTTTGATGTTATTTATAAGGTTCTTAGTATGCTTGAGTTCGTGTTCCAGGATGGGAAAAAAAGCATTTTTAGGTGGGATATGTTCGTATAGGAGGGATGAAGTTTTTGCTATATAGTCTTCATAGGGAGGTATTTCTATGATGTGGATGAATTTGATGCTTCCGGTTTGGATTCTCGCAAGTCCATGTTTTAGAACTATTATTTCTGAATTAGAATAATCGAGTATTCTAACTTCTGTGATGACGAAAGGGATAAAGTACCTGTAGGGAAAGAAAGGTTAATTTCAACTTTTTATATTTGCTTTATGTACTATTCTGTCGGATTCTGTTACAATAGTTTTGGTTTTATTTTCTTTGACTATCTCTCTCTTGTAGCGGGGTGTTAGTTTTGAGCCTAATCTTTTGTTAACTTTGATATAAACTATATCACCAGGTGAGTAATTTTTAATGGGGTGTTTTTTCTTGTTATGATGCTTTAAGTCACTGTTTTGTTTTTCTTGCAATTTTATTATGTTTTCTTTTCTGGCCTTTTCAAATTGTTCAGGGTCAGTGCTAACATTTCTGCCAAAGAATACTTCTATGGGTTTTTTTCCTATTGTAGAATGAACTGAGCAGTTATATTCGTAGACTGATCTGTCTAATAATTCAAGAAATGATTTGTGGATTTTTTCAGTTTTCAAACAACGCATTATTTCCGAGAGTGTAGAGTGGAACCGTTCCACTTGTCCATTGACTGTACTAGAGTGCGGGGGTGTTTTGTAAATTTCTATTTTTAATTGATCTTTCAAGAGAAAACATATGGATGATGTACTAAACGATTTTTCATTGTCGAAGACGACAATTTTAGGAACACCGAAAGCAAATAGGATTTGTCTTAAAGGTTCCAATATGTCTTGTACTGCTCTTGATTTAAGGATTCTTGTTTGAGCGTATTTTGAGAATTTGTCCAAAGCAGTGAGAACTAGATTATCTTCAGTTGAATAGATATCTATATGTAGGATATGGCCTGGATATTAAGGAATGGGAGTTGGTTTGAGTTCAGGTTTTTGCTGATGTCGATCGTATTTGTGCTCTTGACAGATTTGACATTGTTTAACTAGTTTGTTAATTTTTGCATTCATCTGTGGAAAATAGTAATTTTCGAGTAGCTGCGTTTTATTTTCACGAGCATTCCTATGAGCTCTGTTATGAATTTTAAGAATATGTTCTTCCTGTTCAGCTGAGTTGAGCAGATCAGTAACTTTTGTTTGAGTGAAGCGGATTTTATAGTTTTTAAAGTAAAGTGGGTAAAGGTTTTGGATGATTCCCATGGTTTCTTCATTGGTCATGAGCCCGTTTATTATGTTAGGTATGAGGTATCGTTTGAATATGGAGATAATGTTTTCCTTAGAGTAGGAAGGTTGAACAAAGGTATGTCTACGGAATTTTGGAAAAGGAAATTGGAGTTGATAAGAGTTATCTTCTCCTATAAGAAGGATAAGTTGATTTCTGAATACGTTGATTGGGATTTCTACTGCTGGTATAAGTTCATGTGATGAACTTTCATCGCTATGTTGGGAGGCTGTTAGGGAGTTTATCTGAGAGACGAGAGGTGGTCTTGACAGTGCGTCGGCAACAACATTGGATTTACCTGGCTTATATCTTAATTCATAGTTGTATTCTTCTAACGCTGATTTCCAACGTTTCATTTTTGAGTTATTATTTTTGTTGCTTAGAGCATATGTGATGGGTTGATGATCTGTTAGAATTTTCACTTTTGCAGAGCCATAGAGGTAATTTCGAAAAGAATTCAGAGCCCATATGATAGCCAGCATTTCTTTTTCGTTTGCGGCACAGGACTCTTCCGTTTTACTTAAAGTTCTTGAAATGAACATTATACATAGGTTTATCTTGTTGGGATAAAACTGCGCCAAGAGCGTAGTTTGAAGCGTCGGTTGTAAGTTCGAATTCTTTTTTGTAATCGGGATAGGTTAATATTATGTCTCTTGATGCTAGGGATTTTTTTAATTTATCGAATGCTTCTATTGCTTCATCATTAAGGTTAATTAATTTTTTAGAAGAGAGGTTTTTGGACAAGCGTCCGTCTTCCCCTCTTAGAAGGGCTGTTAGGGGTTTTGCTAATTTAGCATAGTCCCTAATAAAACGTCTATAATACCCTGACAGGCCTAAAAATGAACGTAAATCCTTGAGTGTTTTAGGTAGTGGAAACTCGAGTACTGCTTTTACTTTTTCTGGATTAGTTTTAATACCATCAGAGGAAATTAGGAATCCAAGGAATTCGACTTCTTCCTTGAAAAAATCACACTTGTCTAGCTGCACCTTCATATTGGCAGCTTCAAGAGTTTTGAAAATAGTCTCAATACTCTGCAAATGTTCTTCTTCGTTCTTGTTAAAAATGATGATATCATCGATGTAAACGAAACATATTTTACCAATATGTTCCCTCAATATATCATCAAGCGCTCTCTGAAAAATGGATGGAGCATTTTTCAGACCAAAAGGCAGCCTGGTGAATTCATACTTCCCGTTATTCACCGAGAAGGCTGTTTTTTCAATGTCTCTTTCTTTGAGAGGGATTTGATGGAATCCGCTTTTGAGATCAATGACAGTGAAATATTTATTTTGGCCTAGTTGCGCTAACACTTGATTTATTTCAGGTATTGGGTACTTGTCAGGAATAGTGATGGCATTAAGTTTGCGGTAATCGATCACCAATCGATACTTTTTTTTGCCGGATGCATCTAACTTTTTGGGAACAATCCACACGGGTGAATTGTATGGCGATCTTGAAGGTCTTATTATACCATCTTTGACCAGTTCCTGTATTTGGCTTTCCACCTCGTCTTTGAGGGCCATTGGATAAGGATAACATTTTGTATAGACGGGTGAGTCTGAAGTTGTTCGGATTTCTCCTTTTACAACGGTGGTATAGGTTAATTTCTCGTCCGGATCATCGAATAATTTTAAATACTTCCATGCAAGTGTTTTTATAGAGGCTTCTTGTTCAGTCGTCATATGTTGCGTTCGCAATGACAAAGTACTGACTGATTGTGCAGCGAGCTGCTTAATTCGAATTTTAGTAGAGCCTTTAATTGTCATGTAATTATGACGAGTATAAATAACTGCGGATAAATCTTTTAGACTATCATTTCCGAGGATAGCATTAAAAGATTTTAAATGAGGCATAAGAAAGAATTTAATTTTAAGATCTTTTATTCCGAACAAATTGACAAAAGTGTGGTGTGTCACTTCTACGTTTCCTCCTACCGAATTGGCATAAAACTTTTCTTCATTGGGTATTGGATTTTTTATTAAAGAGGGTTGAATGTAATTTTTATTGGAGCCTGTATCGATAAGAATTTTAAGCACTTCGTCACCAGATGTTTTTACTTCAATATAGGGTAACGAAGAGCTCGCTAACCTAAAAAATGGATGTCACTGAGTTCAGAAACTATTTCAGTGACATTATCATCTATTTGCTCATTGTTTATGGGTTCTATGTAATTATTGAAAGTTTGTGCATATTGTTGGTCATCTAACTGAGAGGCGTCGAAGTATTGCTTCAGTTCTGACTCTTCTGGGTTTTCTTGATATGATGTATTCAGGTGAAAATTCCTTTGTAGTTTACTAGGATAATTGGGTTGTTGTGGTTGATAGTTGGCTCTTTTCGGTGCTGGTGGCCAGTTTTTTCTGTTGTTGTTGATACTGCGGTCTATTAACGTAATTCACTCTAGCTGTTCCAATAGTTGATGTTTCCATGTGATCCTGTCTTGGTTGTGGCCTTGGTGGTGGTCTGATGTTGTTTCCTTGAGCTTGATTAAAGGATTGATGTTGATGTTGGAAAGGATTGCTTTGGAAGGGTGGTTGTCTAGGACCATTATTATTGAATGGGAATTGTCGATTGTTATAATTCATTACAGGACGGGGGACATGTGCAAAGTGGGCAAGCTGTGGGTAGAATGGGATTTGACGATTGGGTAAGGAATTATTAGTATGTGTTCTTCTGGGAGGAAGTTCTGGGGGCATTGCATTATGGATTCTCTTCGTATTATTATTTGATGCTATTGCATACTGAGCACGATAATTTTGATTTTCGAGCTTTAAGCATAAGTGTAATGCTTGGGGTAAATCTGAAGGTTCTCGGATGCCGAGAAGCCTAGGCAGATCGCCTTTAAGACCCCTTATAAAGGTGTCTAGGGCTTTGTCCCTATAAGCATGCATTAACATGTTCAAAGCTTCTGCTCCCATTTCCATAGAGGAAATTTTGTTGAGAATCAATGAGAGATGAGTATAGACTTCTTGATAGAAGTCCTGTATAGAAGAGTTACCCTGTACTAAAGAAGTTAATTGGTACTCTAAAGTTCCCAAGTCACGCTTATCTGCGTAATGAAGCGTTAGGCATCTGGAAATATTTTCCCAATTAAGAGGCGTATTGTAGGACTCGAGAACATGGTCTGCATGTCCAACAATTTTATTTCGGATTACGTTTATAATGCCGAAATATTTTGGGGAGCCTCTTGTAGAATCATAGATCCTAAGTATTCTTTCGACGCTTTTGCGCCATGAACTAAACTCTCCTGGTTGCCCAGAAAACTCTCTCAAGCTTCTGACAACATCAGGTATTTTATCAAGGTCTGCAAGATTTCCTCGTTGATCTGGGTTGATAACTTGATCAATTCCTGCGAATTGATCAGAGTTGGGGTTCATTATAGAATTAACAATGTGCCTACCATCCGTTTGGAGGGCTTGAGCTACCATGGAGGTGACTAAGTTCTGTAATTCGACACGATTTATGCTATTGTTTTGTTGCATTGGAGGATTTTGTTGGGGGACCATGGGAGGTCTAACAAGATTGCCTGGATTCGACATGGTTTTTTTTTTTTTTTTTTTTTTTTTTTTTTTTTTTTTTAAATTTCACACCTAATCATTATTTTCTAAATATTTTTGTGCTAAGGTTTTAATTATCTATTAAATTGATTTCGATTTTAAATTTTCCTTTACGTTTTGGTTTGTATTTAAAATATTTTTAAGTAACGTTGCAAGGCATTCATTGATTTCACTTATTTTCGCAAATATTTATTATTATATTTTTTATATTTCTTAAAATAATAAGGTTTTTAATTTATATCACTTTTTATTTAGTTATGAATTTTTTTTTATAAAGGAAAATGAAGTTTTTATGACCTTAAAAATAATTGTAAATTGTTTCTCATAAATTATATAAATCTTTTCATAATATCCTTAACCATTGATTTCTTAATTTTTCTCAATATGAAATTTAAATTTTGTTTAAAATATTTTTATTTTTCAAATTAATTATCTTAAGATACGTAATTATTTAAAATTCTTACAGTAAAAAGATGATACGCATGTCTGTGGAGCGGCGTGTAGTTCAACTACGTCCTTTTTGCTTTCCTGCTACTAAGGGGCCCTTTTTCCAATTCTCCAGCAATTTATGGTTTTTCACTTTGTTTTAAAACTGTCTTTTTCAAATTCTGCAATAGTTAATTATATTTTTGTTTTCACTTTATTTTAAAATTGTCACAATTTTTAAAGGAATTCTTTCAGGACACTTATTTTTATATTTTTGTTTTCACTTTATTTTAAAATTGTCACAATTTTAAAGGGATTCTTTCAGGACACTTATTTATTAAAATCAATATCGCGAACCGAGGGGACTACTTGAGAACACTTTTCGGTATACTAAATGTCTTTTTTCTATACGAACCGATTGTGCCTACTTTTAGGGACTTTTACCGGGACGAACGACACTTAGATTTTTTCGCGATACTTGATTTTAAATGTCCCTACTGCTCGGGCGCCAGTTAAACTTTTATTGTTGAATTTTTATTAAAAAAAAAGAATCTTTATTCTTTTACTCTTTTTTGTATGTCTTTATTATTTTATTTATTTTATTTCACAAACTGGCAGCGATTCTGCCTTCGAAAACTTAATGCATAATTTTTCCTAAAATCTAGAACTTAAATACCTATTTAATGATTACGTAGCATAACTGCATTATTATTTATTTCCCAAGACATTGCTTTCATGTTTCCAAGAATTGGAAATCGTTCGCTGCAACATTGGTGTCATCGCCCAGACTGCATGTCAGCATTTTTCGTGGGAAGCACAATATTCGTCGAAGTTAACTTGTCGTCGTTAACTTCTAATAGAAAAATTAGACTATTGTTTTAATGCTTTCAGATGGCTCATTAAAGAAAATACATTTTCAATAACGAATTGCAAAACGAGTCTCCGTTAATTAGAAAGCTCTTAGCGAAGATGATGTGAGGTGTTCAAAATGTTTTGCGTGTTTTTCAATAGCAAACATTGGCAGGGCAAATATCAAGCAACACCTGGAAAGTAATAAACATACACTACTAGTCAACGTAATTAAAGCCTAGTTTACAGTTCCTATGTGCAAAAAAAAACCTACGCAAATATTCTCGCATGTCAAAAATAATTGAGGTGAAAGGCAAAATTAATCTTTGCATGATAAGTTTACAGTTTCATGCAAAAAAAAAACATTGCTGTCATGGAATGACATGCAAAACAATGGACCGGAAATTGTTTTGCATGCGAAAAAAGTGTGGTGAATAAAATATTTTTTTTGGATGGTCGGTTTACACTTCCAAAAAAAATTTTTTTTTCACCTCAAGGCTTTATTAGCATGCAAATAGTTTTTGCATCCAACAATAATTATTTTCCATTTTTAGGCCTATAGTTAATTAATTAAGGGTAAATTAATGATTCAATGGGTGGCTTAGGCGAAGGCAAACGTTTTTTGCCTTGCATATTATTCAATTTGGTGCACAGAATAGATGGAAAATCGTTTTGAAAATTTTGATATTTTTTTCGCATGGCAACTGTAAACTATGCTTAAGGGAACAATTTTTTTTTTTCAATTTTTGTTAGTGTATTTAGAAGAGCTGTATCTTTGTGACGAGTGGTCGTATTGTTATTATATTATTCAATTTGGTGCACAGAGTAGATGGAAAATCGTTTTGAAAATTTGTATATTTTTTTCGCATGGGAACTGTAAACTATGCTTAAGGGAACAATTTTTTTTTCAATTTTGTTAGTGTTTTTAGAAGAGCTGTATCTTTGTGACGAGTGGTCGGTCGTATTGAGTTGAAACAAAAAACATTTCACAGCTTTATGTTTTTGTTTCGAGACTTGTTTGCAAACAAATTTTTTTGACGTACCGTTATTGCGTTATTGCAAAAAATAAGATGAGACAAAAAAATTATGTTTTAAATTTTTTTTGGAGGTCCTTATTTCTATGGATACATTTTTTTGAATCAATCAAATGTAATGATCAGATACATTGTTATTTATTCAGCTTCAATTCAGTTTTTTTTGCTATCGTACAATTTTTTTTGCATGGTTTGAATGAAAAAAGATACTTTTAGCCTTGATTACTAATATCTCAGCAAATAATGACGTTATAAAAAATTCAAAGACTGCTTAAGAAATTTGAAAAAAGCGTTTTACAAGACCTTTTTAAGATTTTGTAGAAATTATTTTTTTTACCGTTCTCCGTTAGTTTAAGAAAAGTACTAAGAACCGACTTTTTGTGGTCTTTTCGAAAATCTTTTTTTTTTTTGCAATTATTGATTGCACGGCTTGCGTTGTTTAGTCCAAATGCGTTGGGCTCATCAGTTAGATGTTGTTGTACCCTTCTAAGGCACATTATTTTAAATCGATGGATACCGACAACTAATGAAATATACAGCGCATAAGCACTGTAAATTATATTTTTCTATGGGAATTTGTTTAAATTCAGACACCTACAGCCTTATTCATTAGAATGCGCTAAACAGATGAATAGTTATGCACTGCATAAGGATTTATGTAGCCACTATGTAACGTTACATAAATCCTTATTCATAAAAAATTTCCCCATCCATTTTAGTTATGCAACGCTTGTGTCAAATAAAGTACCACAAAGAGGAAATCTATTACGTTTTATTTCAACCTCACATCAACAAACATCAGCTGTTTGTGAAAAATCAATAAAAGAAAAATGCTTCCAGTTCGGTCTTTTCAATTTCTGTGTCTATAATATTATAATTTTGTAGTTTTCTTGTGTCATTATTCATTTTTAGCAAAAATAAATAAAAGTTTCGATAAAAACTCTAGCAATTCCATTCCATTTACTCTCAGTGAATTTATATAAAAAAAAAAAAAAACAACCCCCAGTTTTCCTGCTGCGCTGCCGCCACCGGTTGGATTGTTTTTAGTTTCTCTATTTTTGTTTTTCTATTCTATTTTCATTGTGTTATCTATTGTTTATAGTAGATACGCATTTACATATGTGCATAAATAAAAGAAAATTAGTTTTTTTGAGAAAATAATCTGTTTCGTTGTTTTATCTCATTATTTCTTTGCTCACATTTTTTATTGGGAAGAATAGGTATAGATATGTATATGTGCGCATATCAAAATATTTCACTTTTGTGTGTTAGTGACATTTTGATACTAAAATATCCTTATGTTGCCACTATTCAACCTCCAAACTCGTTTAGCTTATAATGAGTCTATGTAACGTTGCATAAGTTTTATGAATAAGGTTTTTGCGTTCAGATGCATTATAACGAGTACATAGCACTATGCACAAGCTATGATGCGTTTATGAATAAGGCTGCTAGAATATATCGTCGGTTCAAAGGTAAAACTCACTAAGTGCAAAAGAAAAGGGTTCAAGAAAGTGAAAATGAAATACTGAACACAATGAGTAGCTGAACACAAATCAGACGTAAATAAAATAAAATGCACGACTGGATCGCACGTACTTGCTCTTATGTTCAAGTTGTGTGGGGCTTAAGAACTTTAAAAAATATTCAAGTAATTATAGAAAAAGTATAAAAAGCATTTAAATCGTTCTTTTAATTGTATGAACAGCCTGATAAACAACTTAGAGCTCAAAAAAAAGTATGCTATTTGATTACTTGAAAAAAATATGAATAAATACAAAAAAAAAATTAAAAATCGTTTGAGCCGTTTTCTTAAAAATTAATTTTTTATATATAAAATTTTTGTAACATTTTTCAAAAAAAAATTTGGTATGCCAATTTTGAGTATATATTAATATACATTTAAAACTGAAATTTCAAAATAATTCATCAACCCATTTTTGAAATATTAAATTTTGAAAAAAAAAAATTTGAATCTTTTTTTAAAAATCCAAAATTTATTTTTTCAAAAATTTTGGTATGCAGTATTATTTATATTCTAACAAAGCTTTTGTGCAAAAAATTTCATTGAAATCGGATGAGCGGTTAATGAGGAAATCAAAAATCAAAAAAACCGTTATATGGCAGGTACCGTTTATAAATGTTTTTGGTAATTTTTTTCTTATTGAAATTTACATCATGTCTACAGTAATACACTGATTTCTTTTTATCAAAGTCGTTGGAGCCGTTCTTGAGATAAATAAGCTTTTCCTTAACGGTTGTATGGCAAGTACCGTTATTTTTTGAGCTAAAAAAAAATTTCAATTTCCCCTCTGGAGAGTTACAAAAAAAACTTAAGTTCAAAATTTGAAGAAAATCGCTTCAGTGGTTTAGGCTGTAGGTTGAGGTACGGACAGACAGACAGACAGACAGACAGAATTTTGCCACCCACTTTTTTCGTGTTCTCTATCATCGTAATGTCATGTTTGATTGTTATCTCGAATTTTTTGTTTGCACGAATCCAAAACTTGCCCTATAGTTATAGTACCTACATATATCGCAACTAAAAAGAGCATCAACCCAGCGGGAAAAATTAAAAAAATCATTGAGGAAAATCCTGCTTTTTCCTTGAGGAATGGAAGCTGTACCTGCCACTTTTCAGCTTATTCCTTTGATGAATTTAACATGGGCGTGTCATTGGCGGGAAGCACATGCCACTTTCTCGATGAAAATTCAATAACGAATTCACTACTTCAATGGAAGTTGTTTATCGTCGATTACAATTCACCATGAGTTTCACTCACATTTGTTTTGTTTTTTTTTTGTTCTCGCCATGAACACTTTACAAAGCAGATGAGTGGATTCAAAACAATGAACATGACCTTGTACATTACTTTTCCACAAATT
The DNA here is from genome assembly GCA_963921185.1 of Dasysyrphus tricinctus. Lineage (NCBI taxonomy): Eukaryota > Metazoa > Arthropoda > Insecta > Diptera > Syrphidae > Dasysyrphus > Dasysyrphus tricinctus. Next base: position 24,266,184 of record OY992534.1, read on the forward strand.
TTTCATCACATACTTTTCCTTTTTAAATTCACCGAAATAAAGGGTCGTTTCATAAACACAAAGCAGAAAGTGGAATCAAAGCTACAAACTGAGGAAACTTTGCATTACTATCCACCTACTAAATCATTGCATGTCGTTTCTCTTATGATTTGGCAAGTGAATTCATTGATTATTTCAGCAATAAATTTCATTGAGGACGATATTTCCCGCTGGGAACTGGACTATCACAACATATGACAGAGCACGGACACACAGCTGACTTTGACAATATCAAAATACTGGACAAAGAGAAGCACACGAATAAGAGATACACTCTGGAGATTCTGAGAATTCAGCAAAATCTGAGAAGAGTTATGAATTTCAAAGAGGACAAAGACAACATCAGCTCAAATTATAATACTGGTGATAAAATAAGTATAGTCTTTGATAACTAGTTTTAATCTCTGTTTTGTCCATTTGTCAATTAGTTTATTAAATATTTATTAGTATCACGTTCCAAAATCAATAGTGCAATATATAAATGTTAAATTATTAATTTAAAATCAAATCCTATTTAAAATGTAACTTGACGACTAAAGTGAGTAAACAGTAGAATTTATAGTTGGAAAATTAACATTGTTCATTAAAATATAACTTGTATTGAAGGTCTTATAAATTAATAAAAAACCCCTGAAGATGTTGGCAAAAAACCAAACGAAACGTCGGGAAAACTAATGAATTAGTCTTTTAATTGCTTTAAAAATAAACCATCAAAAAGCCCAAAATTAATATACACAATATTTAATATTATAATTGATCAATTAAAAATATATCTAAGAAAATGAAATACATTTTTTGAATGCAAAAAGCCTCATTTTGCACGTTTTGTATTAGGACGTTGAAAGGTAATACCCTGGAACTTTATTTAAAAATTTTCGGAAAATGAATTTTCAGCTGCAAAAACTATGTTTCAGTCTAATTTCCTTCAAAAGTGTAAAATGTTAGTTAGTGATATTTACCTTTGAACCGACGATATGTATATATATGTATTAGGGTGGTCGATAAAAAAAAATTCATCCCGGATGGGCCCACATATCGGCTCCAAATGACGAAAAAAAAATTCCTAATTTTTTCAGATTTTTATTTTCATTCCCTATAGTCTAAAGTCGCTGTAGGGGTAAATTAAATGTCCCCTTTTTTTTGCATACTAGAAAATTCGCGTAAGGACCGCCAAAAAAAATTAGTTCATGTAGGTGGGAACTAGACAAGAAAGAAATCCTATAGGAGAGGGTTAATATCTCCCCCCGCTTGGACAGGAGAGGCAATTTAATTAAATATAAACAAGTTTTCAACAATTATTGATAAAATTGCTTGCAGTTTTTTTCACTTAAAAAAAACTGTCAATTCAATATTTTTAAAAATGTTATCAATTTTTATATATAAACTACTGTATAAATTAAAATTATCTCTAAGTCAGTATCATTGTTTGATCTCGAGATATTTGAGCCAAACAACTTTTTTCAACAATTTTTAGCAAGTTTTTTCTTATTAAAAAAAACTATAGGTTAATATGTTTTTATATTTTTACCAATTCCTTATTACGTCAATATGCATAGAATAAAATTAACCCGAAGTCGATAGCATGATTCGTTCTCAAGATATTCAGGACTGAAGAAATTCAACAACTATTTTTTAAAACTGCTATAGTAAAAAAACCGCTCATTTAATTTTTTTAAAAGTCCTTTCAGCACGTAATGAAACTTCTATCTATAAAATAAAATTCATCCGAAGTCGATATCTTTATTCGTTCTTGAGATATGGTGGACGAAAAAAAGCGATGGAACGTTCGAACGTACGTACAAACACAGATATCTCTCTAAAAATGAGGATTCCAATTCTAGGGAGCTCGAAACGTGAAGATATATGTCAAAATTTTCGATTCGACAAATCGGACCAATTACAATAACTTCCAATGGGAAGTTAAAAATATTCAAAATAAGATTCAATGTTTCAGAAACTGTCCCCCCCCCCCCCGCCTCAGAGGGGGATCATACAATTTTGCCCCATAAATTTTGTTTCTTAGAATATGCCTTAAAACCATCCCCTACAATATTATTGATGAATTAAGGGACACCCTGTATATACCTACCTACAATAATATTTATGCTGACATTGGCTTTGAGAATCTTTTTTTTTAATTGGTTTTGAGTTTTCAATTTTTCCAAAACAAACACAAATTCATAATTGGACATGTGTACGTAACAAAGGATATAAAAAATTCAAATCAAGAGTACATACATACACAAATGTCTTTTAGTCACTTTTTTCAATAAACGTATAGGTATAGCTAATTCTTAATATTTCTTTTTTCACCATTCCTTGCATCTGATATTCGGATTCAAAATATTCCCGCCAAAATCCTTGCGAAGAAAAAAGAAAGCTTAAACCAAAACAAATTTACCAATACATACATACATAGGGATATAACTAAAGAAAACGTAAATAAAACCAAAAAGGAATCCTTTCCACTTATCTTCTCATTTTGATGGCCTATGCTTGTCCTTTTTGTGCCAGATGGCTTTTAGAATATTTTTTTCTGTTTATTTTGGTTTTTCTCTTTTCTTTTTTTGTGTGCAAATTTATTCTTGAATTTTAGAGTAAAGCCATTGGCCACGTTCAAACTTCGAACTAAAGCGATCTGGATAGGTTTGTGTTGTTGTAATCCCTTGTTAAAACACAGCTGATGACGAAACAGCTGCTGGCAGAAAAGAGATCCCAAGCTATCCTAAAAATTTTAGGATACAAAGCTATCCTATGAGAAATGTCGTCAACAGCTGACTTGCGTTCAAACACATATACATGGATACAAAGCTATCCTAGATAGGCTATCCATTCAAACATTGAACGCGCCCATTGTATGTATATCCACTCTATAGTATTCCTTGCGTTCCAATGTTTATTCGCTATGCTATCTAGTTATCCCAAAAATTTTGAGATAACTTGAGTTGTTGTTGCGTCAGCGGTCATCAGCTGTTTTTTAACAAGGGATTACAACAACACAAAGCTATCCGGATAACTGAGAATAACCAGCGGAACGTGCCCATTCTCATCAAACACGATTTTGTAGGTTGACATTTGGTCGATAGGTTCGCTGTGATCGCCTTACCGAGATCCCTTAACAAAAATTAGGATTACATTTGGGCGCATAGATGGCCACGAGCTTTTTTTCTTCATGAGAATACTATAGAATTTATATACAAGGGCACTGACCTAGAAAGCTATATTTGAATGAGGAATTTCGTTTGCAAACCTTACCAATTATTTCTTAGTGTTTGGAGTCATTAGCTGCGTTTTATTATCTCTGGGTCTGGGTCGAGGTTATCTTTTGACATGTATTACAAAAACAACATGGGATCTAGGTTTCTATCGAGGTTAATTTCAATAACCCAGATAGAGGTTTTCACTCTGGCCGGCAGAGGGCTATTTACCATTGTGAATGGATGTCAGCGATTTGTCAGCAGTATAAGGAATAGAGAGGAAAAGAGACAAGTGCTTACATGAAAAACAAATAAACATAAGAAAAAAAGAGACTGATATATAACGGGTGATTTTTTAAGAGGTTTAGAACTTTAAAAAAAAAAAACACAAAAAATTCGAAAAAATGAATGAAATATTTATTTGAATCGATAGTTTGAACCTTGCAATTTAATGTTTAAAGATAATTTCATGCAAATGTTGACCGCGGCTGCGTCTCAGGTAGCCCATCCGCTGAGTCCAATTTTGGCATACTCTTTCACACATATCGGCCGGTATCTCACGAATGAATGCATGGATGTTGGCTTCCAGTGCGTCAATCGAAGCGGGCTTGTCCCTATAGACATTAGCCTTGACATACCCCCACAAAAAAAAATCTAATGGTGTCAAATCGCACGATCTAGGCGGCCAATTGACCGGCCCGAAACGTGAAATTAACTGTTCACCAAACTCGCCTCGCAATTGCGCCATTGTTTCGCGTGCTGTGTGGCATGTGGCACCGTCTTGTTGAAACCACATATCATGCAAGTCAAGAACTTCCATTTCGGGCAAAAAAAAGTTTGTTATCATCGCTCGGTAGCGTTCACCATTGACAGTAACGCTGCGATTCGCATCATCTTTGAAGAAATATGGCCCAATAATGCCGCCGGCCCATAAACCGCACCAAACAGTGGCTTTTTCGGGATGCATTGGTAGCTGTTGCAATGCTTCTGGCTGATCTTCACTCCAAATGCGGCAATTATGCTTATTTACGTACCCATTCAACCAAAAATGAGCCGACCATAAAATGGAAGCAGCGCGCGATGAACATTTCGAACCGAGCACGAATTTTGATAGTAAAATTCAATAATTTGCAAGCGTTGTTCATTTGTAAGACGATCCATGGTTAAATTGCAAACCAAACTGAAGCTGTTTGACAGTGACACAAGGTACTAAACACACGTCAGCTGTCAAAACCAGTGTTGCCAAAACCAAACCAGCTAAAAAATCACCCGTTAGAACTGCTTTTGCACTAACCCACATCGTTTTATTTTCACGAGGTGAACCATATGGGTTATGAGCGATAATAAAACGCGGCTATTGTCTTTTCTTAAGATATTTGAGAATAAACAACATTTTCAACAATTTTTGGAAAAGTTTCTTGTAGTTTTGTTCGTTTAAAAAAAGACAGTTAGTTGAAATTTTTTAAATCCTATCAATCATCAATTATAAATAAATGTGAAAAAATAAATTAACTCAAAGACAATATTATTGTCTGTTCTTAAGATATTTGAGACGAAAAAAAAGTTTCAACAATTATTGGTAAAACTGCTTTTAGTTTTTTTCGCTTTAAAAAAAACTGTAAGTTGAATATTTTTACAAATTTTACCAATTTTTATATATAAACTTGTGTATAAAATCAAAGGGCACGGTAGTGCCCAGCCAAGTTCGCGGCACTACACCCTTTTTACAGGAACAAACTCAGGCCATTTTAAACCCCCCTCTAACTTCCGTACCAATAAAGTCAGAAACTTCAAATTCGCAGCATTTGCTGAGCTGATCAAACACAGAAGGCTTACCAAATTTCAACTCCTTAGCATTAGTAATTCCCGAGATATAGAACTTCAAAAATCGCAAAAACCGTAACTGACTGACTGACTCACTGACTCACTGACTCACTGACTCACCGACTCACTGACTCACTGACAGATCATCAAAATTATGGAGCACTTCCCGACATCGTAGAAGCTTGAAATTTCGCACAACGGTATTCCTTGTGGCGCATACAAAGGAAAAATTCGAAAATCTGCAATTTTCATTCAGGGGGCGTGGCATCCACCCACTTTCTTAAAAATTCTTATAAATTATATCAAGCACTTCCGATTGTTGTAGAACGATGAAAATTGGTAGGTCGGTAGGGAATGAAGTACTTTCAAAGAAAAAAATTGAAAAATTGGAAGTTTCAGTTCAGGGGGCGTGGCATCCACCCACTTTCTCAAAAATTCTTATAAACTATATCACAACAAAAACATAAATGTTAAAAAAAGAGCCAAGTTCTTATGTGCACAAGAAACCTGTGCGTAAAAAGTCAGCCAAAATAGTAATGAGATCTAAAATATATGCCAAGTTTTAAGTTCATGAAGTTTAATATCAAATATCTTAAGAAGAGTATTATCGAAACAATTCCAAATCATGACATAAATTTGGTAATTAATGATTACTGATTAAAATTTGGTGGGTTCACTGGTCAAGTTTTCATACATTTTAAATTTGTGATTAAGTAAGAATTTAAGAGAAAACTTGCCAAGTAATTCCACCAAATTTGAATCAGTAATCATTAATTACCAAATTTCTGTCATGATTTGGAATTGTTTCGATAATACTCTTCTTAAGATATTTGATATTAAACTTCATGAACTTAAAACTTGGTATATATTTTAGATCTCATTACTTTTTTTGGCTGACTTTTTACGCACAGGTTTCTTGTGCACATAAGAACTTGGCTCTTTTTTTAACATTTATGTTTTTGTTGTGATTTCACTCCTTTTTGCAAAGACTAATTTTGCCAGGTGAAAGTCAAGTCCTACCGGTCTACAAAGTTTCATAACCGAACCGAAAATGCTCCATACAAATAATAGCAATTCTGATAAAGTTGGTGGATGGCACCCCCTCCCCCCCTGAATGGACAATTCCAAATTTTCGATTTTTTTCCTTAAGTACTTCAAGTCCTACCGACCTACCAATTTTCATCGTTCTACAACAATCGGAAGTGCTCCATATAATTTATAAGAATTTTTAAGAATGTGGGTGGATGCCACGCCCCCTAAATGCAAAATTCCAATTTTTCAATTTTTCTTTCTAAGTACTTTGAGCCCTACCGACCTGCCAATTTTCATCGTTCTACAACAATCGGAAGTGCTTCATATATGTAGTCAATAAGAATTTTTAAGAATGTGGGTCGATGCCACGCCCCCTGAACTGAGACTTCCAATTTTTCGATTTTTTCTTCTAAGTACTTCAAGGCCTACCGACCTACCAATTTTCATCGTTCTACAACAATCGGAAGTGCTCCATATAATTTATAAGATTTTTTAATGGTATGGAAAATTCCTAGTTTTCAATTTTTTTCTTTCTAAGCATACCAACCTACCAATTTTCATCGCTCTACAACAATCGGAAATGCTTCATATAATTTAAAAGAATTTTTGAGAATGTGGGTAGATGCCACGCCCCCTGGACTGACACTTCCAATTTTCGATTTTTTTTTCTTCTAAGTACTTCAAGGCCTACCGACCAACCAATTTTCATCGTTCTACAACAATCGGAAGTGCTCCATATAATTTATAAGATTTTTTAATGGTATGGAAAATTCCTAGTTTTCAATTTTTTTCTTTCTAAGTACTTTAAACCCTACCAACTTACCAATTTTCATTGTTCTACAACAATTGGAAAAGCTCCATATAATTTATAGAAAATTTAAGAATGTGGGTGGATGCCACGCCCCCTGAATAGAAAATTGCAGATTTTCGATTTTTTCCTTTGTATGTACCACAAGGCCTACCGTTGTGCGAAATTTCAAGTTCCTATGATGTCGGGAAGTGCTCCATAATTTTGATGATCTGTCAGTGAGTCAGTGAGCCAGTGAGTCAGTGAGTCAGTGAATCAGTCAGTCAGTTACGGTTTTTGCGATTTTTGAAGTCCTATATCTTGGGAACTACTAATGCTAAAGAGTTGAAATTTGGTGAGCCACCTGTGCTTGATCAGTTCAGCAAATACTCCGAATTTGAAGTTTCTGACTTTATTGGTACGGAAGTTAGAGGGGGGTTAAAAATCGCCTGAGTTTGTTCCTGTAAAAAGGGTGTAGTGCCGCGAACTTGGCTGGGCACTACCGTGCCCTTTGATGAAGCACTTCTGATTATTGTAGAACGATGAAAATTGGTAGAGCGGTAGGGCTTGAAGTACTTTGAAAGAAAAAATTGAAAAATTTGGAATTTTCCTTTCAGGGGCGTGGCATCCACCCACATTCTTAAAATTTCTTATAGATTATATGGAGCACTTCCGATTGTTTTAGAACGATGAAAATTGGTAGGTAGATAGGGCTTGAAATATTTAGTAAGAACAAAATTGAAAAACTGGAATTTTCCATGCAGGAGGCGTGGCATCTACCCACATTCTTAAAAATTCTTATAAATTATATGGAAAATTCTTATAAATTATATGGAGCACTTCCGATTGTTGTAGAACGATGAAAATGGGTAGATTGGTAGGGCTTGAAGTACTTAGAAAGAAAAAATCGAAAATTTGGGATTTTCCATTCAGGGGGCGTGCCATCCACCCACTTTATCAGAATTAATATTATTTATATGGAGCACTTTCGGTTGTCGTAGAATTATGAAACTTTGTAGAGTGGTAGGGCTTAATTTCACCTGGTAAAGTAAATCTTTGCAAAAAGGAGTGAAATCACAACAAAAACATAAATGTTAAAAAACGAGCCAAGTTCTTATATGTACAAGAAACCTGTGCGTAAAAAGTCTGCCAAAAAAAGTAATGAGATCTAAAATATATGCCAAGTTTTAACTTCATGAAGTTTAATATCAAATATCTTAAGTAAAGTAATATCGAAACAATTCCAAATCATGACAGAAATTTGGTAATTTATGATTACTGATTAAAATTTGGTGGATTTACTTGGCAAGTTTTCTCTTAATTACTTACTTAATCACAATTTAAAAATGTATGAAAACTTGACCAGTGAATCCACCATATTTTAATCAGTTATCATTAAATACCAAATATCTGTCATGATTTGGAATTATTTCGATATTACTTTACTTAAGATATTTGATATTAAACTTAATGAAGTTAAAACTTGGCATATATTTTAGATCTCATTACTTTTTTGGCAGACTTTTTATGCACAGGTTTCTTGTACATATAAGAACTTGGCTCGTTTTTTAACATTTATGTTTTTGTTGTGATAAAATTATCCCAAAGCCAATATCATTGTTAGTTCTCAAGATATTCCAGCCGAAAAACTTTTTTCAACAATTTTCAGCACTATTTTTTTTATTAAAAAAAAACTATAAGTTTATCTGTTTTCATATTTTTACTTATTCTATTACGTCATTATGCGTCGAATAAAATTAACCCGAAGTCGATAGAATCATTTGTTCTTGAGATATTCGAAACTAATGAAATCTAACAACCCTTTTTTTAAATCGCTATAGTAAAAAAACCACTAATTGAATTTTTTTGAAAGTCCTTTCAGCACATAATGACATTATGATATATCAAATAAAATCCATCCGAGGTCGATATCTTTATTCGGTCTTGAGATATGGTGGACGAAAAAAAGCGATGGAACGTACGAACGTACGTACAAACACAGACATTTTTCTAAAAATGATGGATTCCGATTCTAGGGAGCTCGAAAGGTGAAAATATGTCTAAATTTTTGATTTTGATTTTGACCAATTACAATAACTTCCAATGGGAAGTTAAAAAGGGGAAATTTAATTTACCCCTACAGCGACTATAGGGGATGAAAATAAAAATCTGAAAAAAATTAGGGAACTTTTTTGTTCTTCAATTACAGCTGATTAAGGCCCATTCAAATATTAAAACTCAAAAAAACCCATTTTGACGACCACCCTAATATGTATATATGATGTTAAAGTCCGTGGTCTGGCTATTATAAGTAAGTGAGAAAAACGGAAATAAAAGAAAATTATTTTTATAAGAAGGTTTTATAATACAAATTCTATATACTACTGAAATAAATCAGCCAAGTAGAAGACTTAGCATTAAGGATTGGACTTCTACTTGGCTGATTTATTTCAGTAGTATATAGAATTTGTATTATAAAACCTTCTTATATAGAAACTATGCCTGGCTCCGGGCAAAAAACTTCCAGCTTAATGATTAGGAATTCTAATCTTGTTGGATATAGTTTACAGTGGATTGTCGTTGAAAAATTCATGCAAGTTGAACTGATCTTAAAACAAATTGCGTATGACAAAGCCCTCACTATGTCACTGATGAGTTCAAGTGAGTAAGCCGAACGAAACGCCAATTTGTAGTACTAAAGGCCATAAAAAGCGATTTTGAATCGAAAATTATTTTTGTTTATGTTTTGTGAACTATTGAATATAATTCAAATTAAAAGTTTTTAGCGACCTTTAGTCCAAATGCGTTTCACCCAGGTACAACAACAAATTCTCCTAGAAAAATATAACTATATTTTATAAGTTGTCGTTATCCATCGATTGATAATAACACTGGTCAACATTAATTGTGTGCCTGGGTTCTGCGCAGGGTTGCCAGTTTGGGAGTTTTCCCCCCAGATTTAGGGTTTTTTTTTCATCGTTAGGGGGAAATCTGGGGTGACAAAATGTCTGGGGGGAAATCTGGGGATTTAATTTTTAAACATAAGAAGGTTTTACTTTACAAATTCTATATACTACTGAAATAAATCAGCCAAGTAGAAGACTTAGCATTAAGGATTGGACACTGATGAGTTCAAGTGAGTAAGCCGAACGAAACGCCAATTTGTAGGACTAAAGGCCATAAAAAGCTATTTTGAATCCATTATTTTTAAAATTAAAAATTAAAAATTGTAGGACAGCTTAATTTTCTGCATTCTCAAAATTACGTCGCATGGGAATTAAAACAGCTGATAGTAATTAAAGCCGTGAGTGGTAAAGTAGCGTTATTCATACTTTTGTATCGTAGTCTTATCTCGTAGTCCATGGAAAGTCATAAAAGCAAAAAATCTAAATTCTTAAATATCTTAGCTTTCCAAAGATGTCATTTATCCTCCTTGAATATTAAATTAAATAGTAATTAACATCGATTAAAAGTGAAAACTATGCAAAAAAATTGGGTTACACCACTTTTGTACTCACGGACTCATTTGTGAGTGAGATATTCCTTGCATTCTGTTTCGCAGAATTTTACGCCGTTAGAGAAAACTTTGAAAAATGTCGCTTGTACAAAAATGAAGATGACGATCGTATTGTTCTTTATTTTTTTAAATAAAGTATTTTAGTGTAGGAAGATACCTACATTTTTTCATTCTTACTATAATTGTTTTTTTAGTTTCATCTGAAATATGTAATGTATTTATGAGTATTGATAGTAAAACAAAATATAGGGTTTTTTTTGTCAAAATGTGGTAATTGGGGGGGGTTTCTATATTTTTCTGAGGGGAGAATTTTTTTTCATCTGGCAACACTGGTTCTGCGTATTCTTATTCCTTACATATTATTTATTAAATTAAAAAGTTTTGCTTGAAAAAGTTTGCTTTTGTAGTCATTGATAGAATCAATTAAAAAAAATATTTTAAAATATAAGACTAAGATATACCAAAACGCTAGAGCATGTAGGCTGGTTCGAAACAAAAAAAAAGCATATGAGAAGGGTCGCTATGTTCCTCTGTGTAGGCAGGAGGGGTAATTTTGTTCAAAAAGTAGCTTAAACTAGAAAAGAAATATTAAAAAACAACGGCAACACCAAAAAGATCCCATAGAATATTTTTTCTAAGTTAAGACTCCATTCTTTAATTAAATTTTTAAATCAAGTCATTTCCATTAATAGTTTTTTTTTTAATTATTTTTCAAACTCAAAATTTTGAAAAAAAAATTATTATTATTATTTTTGTTAAATTAAAATTTTCTTAATTTAACGTGAAAAGTTAGTTTTTTATATTCAATGCTTTCACAAATCTTAAGTAAAAGTTTAAAAACCAGATGGTTGTACCTATGTATTTTAATTTTTGATAAAAAAATTGAAAATTACAAAAACTCCTTTTTTTCTTAATTTTTTGTGTTTAAAGTTCGGTACCAACATTAAAACGGTAATTTTTATCAACAAACACGATGAATTTGGAATATGCTATTCTTTAATTAAACCTATAGAATAATTTCATATCATTGTTTCATTTTATTGACCTTGGTAATGACGTTTACTCTCAAAGTCCATAAAGTCCTAGTTAAAACGTTTTCCTCTTTCTTCTGAGTATGCTCCCAATGCAGTTTTTATTTTTTTCTAAATGACCGTGCAGAATATTCAATCTTAGCATGTCTTTTAAGTTTCTTAACATATTTTCAAAAATGCTAATAATTTTAACTTCGATAAAATAACCACATATACATAGTAGCAAAATGCATTAGCATCACTTAAACACATTCTTAATAAAATTTTAACGTCCTTAAATTGCAAAACAAAAATGTGTGTAGTTTGTGACACAAATATACTCTAGAGATACCAAATGGGCGTAACAATTCCCGTCCCCTCGCCTCTTTCAAAGAAAATTTAAAGCATTGTATATCCACTCTATAGTATTCTCATGAAACACGATTTTGTAGGTTGACATTTGGTCAATAGGTTCGCTGTGATCGCCTTACCGAGATCCCTTAACAAAAATTAGGATTACATTTGGACGCATAGATGGCCACGAGCTTTTTTTCTTCATGAGAATACTATAGAATTTATATACAATGATTAAAGCAAACATTAGCCGCGTTTTACTATCGCTCATAACCCATATGGTTCACCTCGTGAAAATAAAACGATGTGGGTTAGTGCAAAAGCAGTGCTGTATATCAGTCCCTTTTTTTCTTATGTTTATTTGTTTTTCATGTAAGTACTTGTCTCTTTTCCTCTCTATTCCTAATACTGCTGACAAATCGCTGACATCCATTCACAATGGTAAATAGCCCTCTGCCGATCAGAGTGAAAACCTCTATCTGGGTTATTGAAATTAACCTCAATAGAAACCTAGATCCCATGTTGTTTTTGTAATGCATGTTAAAAGATAACCTCGACCCAGACCCAGAGATAATAAAACGCAGCTATTTATTATTTCTATGAAAACTATGGTAACTGTATTTTGACTCTACAAAGGCAAACTTTGGGGGATGAGGGTAGTTTTCCATTATTTTGGAGCATGACGAATACAAAAATCATGAAATAAGCTCAGGCACAAAAATAATTTATTATTTTGTTGAGTTGTGTAATGCGTCTAAGAAAGGGTGCAACAGCATCTAAATGGCGAGCCCAACTGTTTGGACTTAAGGTCGCAAAAAACTTTTAACTTGTTTAAGTAAGTTAAAGGTTGTTCTCTTATTTGCATCTGAATAAATGGTCATCGTATCTATGGGGCATTTAAGTACTCAGGCGGCGAAATTTCAAATTTGATAATGTATTTTCCATTTATCTCTCTCAGGTCTCAGCTCAATTTTCGAAAATAATCTGCCAGTGTTGCAGATAAAACAATTAAAGTGCTGGTGAAAGTGATCACCTTCTGTTTTATAGTTGATACGTTACTTATATGAAATTTTGGCTCAAAAGATTTTGGTTTTATGTTTCCCATACTTTCATTTTTGTCTTTTTTTAAATTTTCGGCTCTACGCCTTGTTTTGAAAATAATGACACCCTTACTACATATATTTTATTCTTTTGTGTAAATGGTTAAAGTCAATCAATTCAGAATATAGAATTATGTTATTATGTATTCATTTGCTTTTTGTATACCTAATCTGATGCATTACATAGAGATGATCCATTATTGAAAATCCAGATCTGAGTCCAGCTTTTTTATCAGGCTGAATAACCTCTGATTGTTATTCAATTCAACTATAACATTTAGCAAATAATATTTAACGTCGAATACAGATTTCTCTCAAAATTTCCTTTGATTATTATCGGGCCCATCGCTCGAGGCAAATTATTTGTGTTTCAACACCTACTGAATTACATCGCGATTGTGGGTGAGGGAGGATGGTGCTGTGAGTTAACTTACCTTTATTTTTCAATGTAACCCTAAGACCATACTTATTGTCAACTTCAAAGATATTATAAAGGAAACTGTGCATTTGTCATAAATGGCATATTGCAGAATGATAGGTTTTCTGTTACTGGAAAAGAGGGTCAAAGATTTAAACCGATTGTGGTTCAAAGTTAACTAATTGTTATTTCTAGTTGCAAAAAATTCTTTCTTTGGGATATTTTGTCTCTACGCTCTTTTATGGTGTTTAGAAACTATCTCTCTATAAAGCCACAACGCATTTAGTAACAACGGAAAACATAAACTCTAAATTGGCTTGTTGCTGTCAATATTTTATGAACTGCTTTTGTTTGTAACTACTTTTGACAAGTAATTGCTCTTTGCAGAGCTCTAATTTTTTTCATTTAATTTTCCTGTAGAATGTTTAAATGTTTATACATTTTCTAGGAACCTAAAAAGTTTTCATTCAAATTAAATATATGTTTAAAATCTTAATCAGCCCTCTTTGGGTTTTATAGTAGCTCCGTTTTTACTCTTTTATACAGATATTGATTTTAATTTTCTTTATCTGCATTTAGACCATTTTTAAATTAAAAAATTAAATACATAGTCGAATTACTTAAAAAAAATACCAATATATATCTTATCTCCCATAGGAAATAAAATTTACAATTTCTGATTAAATTTACTCAAAAAAATAAGTTGGGGATTATTTGTGCAAGTGATCATATCAACCTGTCGTAAAGTTTAACACGATAACAGAAAAACCTTAAAAAGGTGGCTATATATTTATTTCTCCTTAACAAGTAGAAATTTCAAAAAATTTGAAGAGGACATACCAATACAACAAATACCTACATAGTAGGTGCAACACTTTATCAAATTGTAATCTTTTTTTCTTTCTTGGAACTATTGACAATTTGATTGTAGGTAAAATGACTAACAGAAAATGAATTTCCTTCGCTACTGATTTCTTATATGTATTCATTGACAGTGAAAACAAATAATTTGAAGCTTAAAAATGGGTTGGTATACCCTTTTTCACTTCTTCTCAAAATCTTATTTGATGATGAACACTCGCAAAATAAACGTCTAAGACACCGATATCTACAAATAGGGTAATCTTTTTTTTTCTTTAAATTTGTGGTTGCTAGGCTAAGTCAAGAAAATTCAATGTGACTACAAAGTTCTTTTTAGGATTATCAAATCTTTTTTTTTTTTAATTGAATAAATACAAAACAAAAAATCAGGTCATTGAAAAATTGATAACCAATAACAAACTAGAGCTTCTAGAACACTACACACTCGTATAAGTACTTGTTTCTTTAAAAGTTCTATAATATGTACTTAAGGCGATTATTGTGTGTGATAAATTGTAGATAACGCACTCATTATCTTTTCAGGTTTGATATGATTGATGTATTTCATAACTTTTTTTTTAAATTTAACTACCTAATGGTTCAAGCCAAGGGCGGTTAAGGCCTTTTACCCACGCATCACGTTAAAATCCAATTTCTTCTAGCCATGTCAGATGTCAGTTGCATCCATTGCTGACAGCAGCATAGGCGCCCGCAGGATTTTGTCCAGGGGGGGGCAAGCACCAAACCAATTTTGAGATATCGAATTTTCGAAAAAATGGGTATTCAAAAAAAATTTTAAATTTTAATATTTAATATAAATAGAACTTTTTGGAAGTTCTTATAAATAATTTCTTTTAAATGTTTCAGTCAATAATGAACTGTTAATAGTTGTCTAGCGTAAAATTATTTTATATTTAATAGTAGACCGTACTTATTTAACCACACAGACATTTTTTTGGAAGGTTTTGCATAAAATGCAAGGTTTATAGAAAAATAAAATATCATTCGTTCACTCGTGAAAAAATCAAGAGGGAATGTTATTTTTGATTCAATTAAAACAAAATTAATTTTCACGATCGAACCAAAAATGCTAGGATGTGGGATCTATAAAATTTGGTTCGTTCCGAATTTACTATGCGAGAACAATTGAAATCGTACGGGAGTACAAATACCTGGGAGTTTTAATAACGTCGAATCTGAACATGAATAAGCACCTAGATTGGAAATTAGCGGAGGCAAATCGAGCGATCTCGTCGGTGTATAAAGAGCAAATACATTCAGCACAGCGCAAAGCAAAAGATATTCCGCTCCACATCAACAGCAGTTCTTCTCTATGGTGCTCAAGTTTGGGGATATCGTTCTTTTGAAGCCGTGTAAAAATGTCTACGATATTTTATTAAAAGGATTTTTTGACTGCCAAGGAAGTACACCTAACTATATGCTCTATCTGGAGACAGGGGCACCGCCAATGATTATTGATACTCTTCAAATGCATTTAAACTATATCATCAAAATTATGGATATGGAGGAAAAAAGGATACCAAAAATAGTTAACGAAGTTGACAAATTTTTTTAAAGCACCCCGTTTTGGAAATATTTTTCCTTTTTTAATTCTGTATAATCTATTACCTGTGTCAATTTCATTGAAATCTTTCAAGGAACAACGAAGTTGCAAAATGTTGACATGTTTTTGAAACACCCTGTTTTGAAAATATGCAAATGTCAACGAATTTCCCTAATGGCCTTTTCGATTGGCAATCCTGAAGACCGATTCGATACGTGTGAACGATACTGAAATCAAATCCGGAACAATTTTCTCTTCTTTTCAAAACAAGAACTGTAATTCTATACCCATTCGAAAAGGCCATTAAATCACCTTTTTGTAAAAAATGTGAAAATTTCTGATTTCTTAGAAGTTTTCTTAAAGCATCGACATCGTAGCCATTTTTCAACAGACTTTGAAAATGAATGGCTTGACAGATGGGGACCATGTATTTTTTTTAATAAATAGCTTCACAGCCGCAGTGAATGGATTCTTGAAGAAGAAAGATTTATTTTAAGGGCCTTTTCAGATCCTTATTTAAATCCGTTCAGCCAATGACAAAATCCAAAACAACTTTGGACGTACCTACTGTTTACAAATTCTTCAGCTTTAAACTATTTTCCATAAATATATAAAACGAACTCCGGATAATAGACTGTATTATAATTTTTTTTATTTTAGTTTTTCAGATCATTTTTGATAATTATCGATTCATTTGCTTTCAAACTCAATTGATTTATTATTTTGCATACATAAAACAGGTACCCAAAGTGCATATAATTTTGTCTGTGAATTTTTCGGATATTTTATTAGTTATTCTACTATTTGAGACGATTCCTAAAAATCAGTTATCAATTAAATAGGTCCAGCCGTTCTTGAGTTATAAATGGTTTAACTAACCCGACTTTGTTTTATATTAATTAAAAAAATAAGAAATAAATAAGATTTGAAAATTCAAAACAAAAATTTCGAATTCCGAATCAAACTTTTTCTTTAAAATAAGAAAATCTCCACCTTTTATTTGTAAACAAAATTTAAATATTTACTTCAACTTCATTATTCAGCCTCATCATGAACGTCATTGTTATCGGACACTTGATTCGAATTCCAAAAAAAAAAACTATCACAGAATCCATCGTAGTGCAAAACTTCACACAAACTACCATCAAGAAAACATTCGGTGATAATTTTTTTCGGGATTGTTAAACAAATCCGATTACCATTGAATTCGTGATAGGGCTGATGATCAATTAAAAATATTAATATCAGTTTAAGCAACTGACCCAAAGCAGATAAGCTTTAAATTAGAATTTTATGCTTACACAATAAAAATTTTATACATATTAACGTTTATTTCCTAAGGACTACGGTGTATGTAAATATTGTACTTACTTACGTATTAAACAAACTTACGTTTTTGTGTCATAAATTATTCTCTACCAAAACGATTAATTACTTCATTGAAGAAGTTTTTTTTTTATTTACAAGATTTGTATGTATGTATAGTATATACATCATTGGGCCATATGCATAAACGGTAGTAAGTGCTTTTACTGGTAAATTTGTATAGTATTTACTTATTGTCATATGCATAAAACCAAAGTAAATACTGAACAACAAGTATTTACTGGAGGCAAAAGTATTAACTAGTTTCCGATGAATTAGTCAGTAAATACTTTTAATGGTATGCATAAAAACTAGTAAGTACTTTTTATTTCCAGTACTTACTGCAAATTGTTCAAGTTTGTAAAAACCAACTTGAACATTTTATATTAAATACTTTTTGTATGCTGAATGCAAAAATTCACAGTCGTGAGTCAAGTCAAAGCAATCGGATCAATTTTTATTTCTCAGAAAAATTGGCTCAGAAAAGTAGAAAAAGGAGACATACCAAACAAATGGCTTACAGGTGTTTGTTCTATTAAAAGTAATAATTTTCCAAGTGCATAATTCTGCAAGCTGCTCTCAAGATCGAAAACCACATGTGAACACAGTTATGAGAATAGCTAGCAAAATGGTAGACATTGTGGGAACTTTTTAATTTTGTTTATATAAACTCAATTTGAAACCAAAAATCAGTTTTAGAACCTCTGATATACCTACTGTATAGACTCACGTTAGCCTATATTCAAACCGACAGACTTTAGATTTCAATTTTATTCAATTAAAATCTACACAATTTTGTGGAACTTATTATGAGGAAAAAACTGGAAATGAGAGTCGAAAAGAAGATCAAATAAAAAAATAATTGAAAAATGAGAGAAAAGATTTAGCTGCTCCGAATTCTATCCCGGGATCTTCGACTTAATAAACGAGAGAACACCAAAGAAGAACACAAAAGAAGGCAAAAAAATATACACCACTACATTTAAATAACTTCCGTTTATGTTCATCATGGAAGCATTTCCGAGGAGTGTTTCTGCACCAATTTTGACTGGAAATAACATATTATGTCACATATATTCTACATAAATTCTAAAAGAATTTATGAGGCATATTACGTTGTATTCTAGTCAAAAATTCGGCCAGAAATCCCTCAATCCGGAACCTATGTCGTCGCCATTTTTAAAAGCAAACACGACTTAAACGGAAAGTGTGCCGAAGCTTCACCGTGGAGCTATAAAAGGCCCGTCATCGAAGAGATCGCTCTCTGTTCCTTTAAGAATTTTTCTGCTGCTACATCTCTGCAGTTACGCCGCGACCGGGCTCAAAAAGAAAAAAAAAACTTAATACGGCCGGCGCCGGCGTGGCAAAAGTAACTTAGAATAAAAGTCTATAAAAAAGTAAAAGAAAAAAAGCAGTATTTTAAATGAAAAGATTCTACAACCGACGAAAACGTAAAGTTGCAAAAATCGCGCCGGTTAAAACGCAAGTCAAAATGTATAAAACCGCGTGTTCAAAAAGGCTGCAAATGTGGCAATATCGGTTAATTTTTTTTCTCAAGCCTTATTCATATTAAAGGAAAAAAAAATATTCGACTGCAAAGAAATATTTAACAAAACCAAAAAAAAAAGAAACGAGCAAAAATGTGCTTAAACGATGTAACGATTCAAAAAAAAAATATTAGTAGCTACATACGAATGTTTTGAAATAATATTAAAAAAAAAAAAACCAAAAAGAAAGAAAAATCCATACATAAAAATAATAAAAAAAAAAGAAAAGTAAAGTACCCTATATGTGTAAAAAAAGAAATAAGAAAAGGTGTCGCGCAAAAATTAAAAGGTTATACGCCTAAACTTACTCTTCAAAATCAAAAAAAGAGAGAAAAAAAAACCTATACCTTACCTATTTCATGCAAAAGAGGTTAAACTAAACTACCCTACTTACCATAGCTCCATAATTAGCCTTTAAAGAAAACCTCGTGGAAAAAAAAAAACCCTACAAAAAAAAACAAGTCACCGAAACCCACCTTCTACCTATATACTCGCACGCAAAAAAAACATTCTGCATCCAAATCTCATTGTGGACATGAAAGAGAAAAAAAACTCGATCAAAAAGTGACCAAGGATTACTGACAGCTAAATCTCTATCCATCGAATCCAGACGACGTCATCTCCTCATCTCCATCATCAATCCATCATCAATAGTTTTTATTTTTTTGTCAATTTTTTTTAGTTCAATATTTTAGTATACCTACTTTCTTTCTTTTTATATTTCTCTTTCCCTTACATACTCTAATCAAAATAATAAATAATCAAATAGTAAAATAAAATAGTTAATCCGAAATAGTAGAAAAAAAATAATTTCATAACCCTTGATTTAAGAAGAAACAAAAATATCGATCAAGATTTCTTTTACTTGTAATCCCTCTCGAGATCAGTGAGTGTTTAGGTATGTGTGTCGTTTTGCTATGTACCTATGAAAAGTTGCAGCGTAAAATAATAATATAAAACAAAAAAAAACAACAAAATAGGAAACATCAAGATTTTGGAGCGGTGCACCCCATCAAAATTCATCGATTTGCCGGTAAGTGTTTAAAATAAACCCATATAAAAAAAACATATTAAAAAAAAAATATATTTAAAACATAAATACGAGTACATACCTACATTTTAAATAACATACATGCATACATATACTCTAACTGATTAACAGATTAAATAAAGCGAATGGCTTTTGTTCCCTTTTGCACATTTTAATTATGAGAGCAAAATATCAATCCCTACAAATGCAATAAATTATACTCACGTCTAATTACACTGTTGTTATAGTATTGGAGAAATTACAATTACTTTAATAGTGACGGCGAATTCAAGTACCTAACCTATACCTAATCTTGAATGAATCAAAGCGTCAGAGTTTAATTTGATTAGAGACAGTGAGGTGGACATTTTTTTTTAGTTTCTATTTAAAATTTTGTTTTCCTTTTCTATATTAAGTTAATATTAGTTTGTTTTTTTTTTAAATATCTATCGAAGTCTAAGACAACATATTTTTTTTTGTTTTAAATTTAATTAATTAAAGTTTTATTATAATAATAAGTATAATTTCCAATAATTTTTTTTTGCTTCAGGTAATTTAAATTTATACTTTGACAAATTTTAGTATCATTTAATATTCTAATTCAATTTTTTTTTGTGTATTTAAAATTCAAATTACAATAATATTTTTGTGGAACATAAATGCAATTCTTAAATTTTCCCACTGTTTTTTTTTGGTTTCAAATTAGAGAAAGAAATATTCACATAGTTTCCATTAACATTTTGGTTCATAATGTATTTACGAATTTTATTTTAATACCCTTATTTTTCATCCTTTTGTTAGATTTTAAGTTTTTTTTTTGAATAAACGGAAAATTGTAAGAATATTTAAAAAAAGAATCTGTATGGCCTCTTTATTTTCTTGACGCTCCTTTTGAAAGCTTTATTTTCTACTTTCTATATGGGAAGTCATTTGAATGGGAATTTTCAGGTTGCCTGTGAAAATTATTTAGACATGAACCATTGCTAAAGCTAGATGTCACAGGTGGATGTGACCAGGTAAGCGGGCGATCGTGACTGGATGAAGATTAAAGAAGAAAAAAAAAAAAAAACGAAGGTGAATGATGGCTATAGTCAAAAGTTAAAGAACCGTTTTTTTTTTTGTTTCATAGTTTTTTTTCGTCAACGTTTGCTTTCGCGATTTAGTTTTTTTTTCAGTTAACGTTAGTAACTAAAGGGGCTATTATTCAAATTGAGGACATAATAGCCACGGTTATATCCAGTGGGATATGTGGGCGGGTACATCCTCTGAGGGGCAATTACACCTCGCTCCCTCCTCAATACGAAAATTTTGGAACCAGCTTATATATCAGGACGATTTCGGGCTCTATTTATTTGAACCCGAACTTTCTTTGTTAAAATTTCCCTCGGCATGTTTTAACGTAACAACCGTCCAGCGCTGCGGCAGCAAGGACCCCCCCACCGTCGAGCTAGAACGAGCTATATGCTAGCATGCCCCGCTGTCGTGGCCTGGACACCCTTCCCTTCCTGCTGCCAGGTTCAGCCCACAGTTCCTGTATGCTATGGGTTGTAAGGGTGGTAAAGGAGGGGAAGGCTGTGGATTCTTCGATAGGGTGTTCCGACTATGTGCTGCGTGTTTGTGATCTTGGGTTTTAGCACCTCAGTATTATGTGAGAGAGATCAGGGAACATACTATAGAAGGATTCAGCCGATAACATCTCGGATCGTTACAGGTGGCGCCCAACGTGGGGCCCGAATCGTCCTGAATTACATTCTATATGAAGTTAACGTCCGTACTTTTTCAAATGAAGCAAAGTTAGAATTCTTTTGGTTTTTGACTTTTTTTTGATGACAAACAGACATCATTTTTGTTTTGTTGTTAGTGTTCACATAGACATTTGTACTTTCAATATTGAGTAACAGGAACTAGAAAATTAGTTGTCCAGTAAATAAGTTTGAATTTTTTCGCTGTTTAGTCTGTTGCGACAATTCGATATTTCCTGTGGTCAATAGCAGCCTTGAGATTTTACTATGAGTCCGTATTTTCTAGCTCCGCTGGAATTATAGTCGCTCATAACAGGTCTTTTTTTGTATTTCGTTTTGTAAACAGTCAATGGTCGTCCGAAAGAATAAGCTCTGGAAGCTATGTTCTTTGTCCGTTGCGAGTTGGCACGTTTTCAAAGTCCAGTGATTTACATATTTAAAGCTTAACAACTGATACAAAATAATGGTTTTTCTTGCAATTATGCACTGTAAACATAAGGACACAATTTAACTTATACAAAATTTTCGATTGAGTATACAAACTTAAATAGAAAATCGACATCATCTTCAGAAAACGATCATTACCAGTCACATCCACCAGACAAACCCATGAAATAGACAGACAATTACGCAAAGATATTTTTTTTAAGTTACGCTCAAGTTCCCTACATCCATTTAGAATTATTGTAGATATCTAGATTTAGTTTTTGATTTGTTTTTTTTTTAGTATAAAGATTTATTCTTTTCCTTCTCATCTTTTTCTTATAGTTGAGTTTTTTTTTAATCTTTCATTAAATTTTTCTTAATATTTGGATTTCTTGTTTGGTTAATTTTATAAAGTAGATTAGATAAACACTTAAGTTTTTTTTTTCCTTCATGTTTTGGTTTCCCAAATTTTTACAAATTTGGAGTTTTCTATTCTTACCTCGTTTTTGTTTTAATGTCTGGATTTAGTGTTTAGCGTTGAGGATTGTTGTGAAGATCTTATGTCCTCGTTAGGTACAAGTGAAACTCCCTTTTTACGTTCAGGTCGAGGGCGTAGAGCTTATATTACGAAAGCACAACGAAAAGCAATGGAGGATCAGATCAATACTGCCAATTTGGGCCTAGAGAAAACCTCTGACCTTAACAACACCCAACACCAACCAATAGAGACCGACCCACTTCCTAGTGGTTCACAAGCTATTACAGCAAATATAAATCAGCCTCAAGACCCAAGAAAGTCCATCGATGGTGACGAATTGGACTTACCGACATATATTCAAGGTTTAGTAACCGCTTCCATAGGGGTGAGCAGGTCAGAGGATTTGCAGGTCATACGCAGGGAATTGGAAGTGAATAGAGCAGAGTTGAAGAAGCAAATGACTGAAATCATTCGTGAGACTCTGGCCGCAAATACTCCTTCAGTAACAAGTGAATACGAGGTTCGCAGAAGACAACCCGCTCCACCGAATGCTCATTCAACCTTACCTCAAAATACCTCTGACACCGACCCCTCCGCAAGACCACCGCGCTCCAATAATCTCAATCCTAGTGCTGACGAGTTCCTTGCGCAGATAAGGAACATGAACTTGAATGACAATACGGCCAGAACATCGTTAGACAACAACGTCCCACTGAATCTCTCTAGGAACTCTTATGTAAAACTTCATAGCTTTCATAAATGGGGCTTGAAGTATGATAACATCAACATGACGGTCGATGAGTTCTGCTTCAGACTTGAAAGGCTTAAGAACTCTTATGGTGCATCATGGGAAGAAATTGTACTAAATTTCCACCAGTTCGTAAGCGGTCAAGTGGAGAACTGGTTTTGGGTTTTCCTCAAAACAAATTCCCGGGTTGATTGGCCGGCACTTCGTTTCGCCCTGATAGAGCAATTCCGTTCTCTGGAGACAGACACCGAACTCTCACGGCAGATGTACGACCGAAAACAAGGAGCTAATGAAACCTTTGACGATTTTTACATGGCTATTCAGAAAATTAACACTCGACTTCTCTTCCCAAAGCCCAGTCAAGAGATCATCACCGTCCTTAAACAAAATGTTCATAGACGCATGGGAGAGCTGTTACTGACATTCAGAGCTCAGAGTCTCAATGAGATGATTTACGTGTGTCGTAACATAGAGAAGTATTTAAAAGAGCAAGACAAACTTAAGGTCAAAGTCCCAGTCGTACAACCTTTCCGCCGACATGTTAATGAAATCATGACATCCGAAAATTCTTCACCTATATCAACAGATTCGATAGAATCCATTCGGTTGCAAAGAGATACCACCAGCTACACTTGCTGGAATTGTAAAAAAATCGGTCATGGCTTCATGGAATGCGCTGATGAGCAAAGATCTCTATTTTGTTATCGTTGCGGGAAGGAGGACACAGCATCACCTCGCTGTCCCAAGTGCACGGGAAACGTCCGGAAGAGCAATCTGTCAACCGGGATAGCTTGCTCTCAGAACCGGAAACCGGCACCACAATAAATCTTTCGAATGAGATTTCTAAGCCCAACTTTGTTCAAACAGATATAGATCCAACAATCCAAATATTAAAAAGGCCGCCAGCCACAGTAGAGAAAGTAGACCCCGTTTTAACAACTCCAGAATTAAAAGTAGTACCTAAACACAAAACCTTACATGAAAGACTTTTAGCTTATCGTGCAAGTAGGGATAGAATATTTGGTAGGCCTAACTCGCATGTCTCTGCTAGAATTTTAAGGGTTCGAGATCGGAAAAAGAAAAGGAAAGAAACTATTAGAAATATTGAAGCCTCCACATTGTGTTGCTCTGATGACCCTCGTCCATATGCCAATGTTAGAATAGGTGATGAAAATATGCTTGGATTACTTGATAGTGGGGCGAGCATAAGTTGCTTAGGCGTAGGTGGGGAGGATTTTCTCAGGAAACACAAGATTCCTTTCACTAGTTTCTCATCCAATGTTCGAACAGCAGATGGCAATAATCAACCGATTATAGGCAAGTTTGTTGCGAGGATCACTTACAAAAACGAAACCAAGGATTTAGATATGTTTATTGTCCCGACTTTAACGCAAAAATTGTATCTGGGCATAAATTTTTGGAAAACTTTCAACATCGCACCTAACTTAGTTTCTGAGATCTCACCACCAACCCCATCCTCAAATAATGTTTCAACGGAGATACGTGAGCTATCAGAAGAAGAATCCAGAAAATTAAAGGCAGCCATCAGCATGTTCCCGTCCTTTGCTACTCTTGGCTTAGGGCAAACCACGCTGGAGGAACATGAAATTGACACGGGGGATGCCGAACCGATAAAGCAACGTCACTATCCTGTTTCTCCGGCGGTACAAAAGCTACTATATGAGGAACTGGATCGTTTACTTGCCATGGGAATTATTGAAGAAAGCAATAGCCCATGGAGCTCTCCAGTAGTCTTGGTACGAAAACCCGGCAAAAACCGGATGTGCCTTGACTATCGGAAAGTTAATGAGAAGACGAAAAAGAGTGCGTATCCTTTGACTCATGTACAAGCTGTGCTAAGTCGTATTTCAGATACACACTACATTTCTAGTGTGGATCTGAAAGACGCCTTTCTGCAGATACCGCTTGAGAAAACATCGAGGGAAAAGACAGCATTTACGGTTCCCGGCAGACCTCTATACCAATTCAAGGTAATGCCCTTTGGCCTCTGCAATGCACCTCAACGTCTTTGCAAGTTAATGGACAAAGTGGTACCCCACGAATTAAGAGAAAACGTTTTTGTTTACCTGGATGATCTTCTAATAGTATCACGTACCTTTGAAGAACATGTTCATTTCCTCAAAGTCGTCGCTGAAAGATTGAAACAAGCAGGCTTAACCATCAATTTAGAAAAATCAAAGTTCTGTTTCAAAGAACTTAGGTATCTAGGCTACGTCATAGGCGATGGGTGTTTGAAGACCGATCCGGCCAAGGTGTCAGCTATACGGGATTTCCCAGTTCCCCAAAACCAAAGGCAAGTTCGCCGATTTCTGGGCATGTCAGGTTGGTACCGTAGGTTCGTTCGCAATTATTCTACTTTAGCTGCCCCCATAACGAATACTCTGAAGAAAGATAAAAAGTTTGTGTTTGATAGGGATGCTTTAGATTCCTTCAACAAAATCAAGGATATGCTTACGTCAGCACCCGTTCTGGTGAACCCGGACTACAGAAAGCCATTTATCATTTTGTGTGACGCGTCATCTACTGGAGTTGGAGGTGTCTTGTGCCAAAAAGATGACGAGGGCGAAGAGCGACCAATTTTCTATTACTCGCACAAATTGAATAAGGCCCAAAGCAACTATAGTGTCACAGAACGGGAATGCTTAGCAGCTGTTTTGAGCATAGAACAGTTTCGACCTTATATAGAAGGGTATCATTTCTTAGTGGTAACAGACCATGCCAGTTTGAGGTGGTTGATGGGTCAAAAGGACCTCAGCGGGAGATTAGCTCGGTGGAGTCTTAAGCTTCAAGGATATGACTTCGATATAGAGCATCGTAAGGGTTCGCAACATGTCGTACCAGACGCCCTCTCGAGAGTGTATGCTACGGATGAAGTGAACTTAGATGCTTTATCGAATGATTATCCTTCCGATGTGCTGCACATTGATCCAACAGATCCCAGTTTTAAATCTGCGGAATATGTTCAGATCATTGACAACATCGTAAAACAAAAAGAACAGCTGCCAGATCTTCAAGTCTCGGAAAGTTTCGTGTATAAGAAGATCAAGCACAGCACAGGAAATCCTCTAGAGGACGACCAAACTTGGAAGCTATGGATTCCATCGCAGTTGGCTCACCGTCTGATCACCTTGGCTCATGAACCGCCTCGAGCTTCGCATGGTGGTTTGGGTAAAACACTATACAGACTTCGCCAACAGTTTTACTGGCCGAACATGGCTTCGCAGGTTAAGGCATACGTAGCAGGCTGTGAGACGTGTAAAATATCTAAAGCGTCAAATCAAGTACTTCGTCAACCAATGGGTAAACCTTTTCTTGTAGAACGTCCATTTCAACATGTATATATAGACTTTTTGGGACCATACCCTAGGTCCAAAAATGGAAATGTACACATAATCATTGCACTGGATCAACTGACGAAGTTTGTTGTTATTCAGGCGTTAAGAAAGGCAACCTCTGAAACCGCCATTAAGTTTCTGAATGATCAGATTTTGTGTATGTTTGGGGTCCCAGAGTCAATATTGTCAGACAATGGCAAGCAATTCACCAGTTCGTCATTTACCAAACTATTGAATTCGTATGGTATTAAGCATATCAAAACGGGCGCATATGCTCCACAGGCAAATGCCAGCGAACGGGTGAATCGCTCCATCCTTGCCGCTATAAGATCATATGTTGGAAAAGACCAACGTAACTGGGATGTCAACCTACCATTGATAGCTTGCGCACTCAGAACTGGGTTACATACAGCCATCGGTATTTCGCCTTACGAGGCCTTATTTGGACAAAAAATGATAGAGCATGGCTCTGATTTTGAGCTTCTGCGAAAACTTGGCTGTGTAAACAGTTCGGAGATTGATGTCATTCCCAAGGCTTCTAAGATGAATATCATCCACTCCACTTTGAAGAAATCGCTTGAAAAAGCCCATTTGACATATGAACATCAATACAATTTAAGAAGTAAGGATATAGAGTACAAAGTAGGCGATGTGGTCTATAAAAGGAATTTTGTGCAAAGTGACGCTTCGAAAAGGTTGAATGCCAAATTATGTCCAAAATTCATTAAGGCAAAAATTAAGAGAATCGTTGGAAATAGGCTTTACGAATTAGAGGATGATAGGGGAAAAGTGTTAGGTATATTTCACTCAAAAGATATTAAGAAATAGTGTATCAGTTATCCGGCTAGCTTTAGTCTGTGCATAAGACTTTGTTCTCGGGCGTGGGTCGATTCTCTACTACGATGCATAAGGCTAATACTATTCATTGCGTTTTATTTCTTTACCATTTTCCTCGTTAAAACTCAAAAATGTTAAAGTTTTGTGGGAACTTTTTAATTTTGTTTATATAAACTCAATTTGAAACCAAAAATCAGTTTTAGAACCTCTGATATACCTACTGTATAGACTCACGTTAGCCTATATTCAAACCGACAGACTTTAGATTTCAATTTTATTCAATTAAAATCTACACAATTTTGTGGAACTTATTATGAGGAAAAAACTGGAAATGAGAGTCGAAAAGAAGATCAAATAAAAAAATAATTGAAAAATGAGAGAAAAGATTTAGCTGCTCCGAATTCTATCCCGGGATCTTCGACTTAATAAACGAGAGAACACCAAAGAAGAACACAAAAGAAGGCAAAAAAATATACACCACTACATTTAAATAACTTCCGTTTATGTTCATCATGGAAGCATTTCCGAGGAGTGTTTCTGCACCAATTTTGACTGGAAATAACATATTATGTCACATATATTCTACATAAATTCTAAAAGAATTTATGAGGCATATTACGTTGTATTCTAGTCAAAAATTCGGCCAGAAATCCCTCAATCCGGAACCTATGTCGTCGCCATTTTTAAAAGCAAACACGACTTAAACGGAAAGTGTGCCGAAGCTTCACCGTGGAGCTATAAAAGGCCCGTCATCGAAGAGATCGCTCTCTGTTCCTTTAAGAATTTTTCTGCTGCTACATCTCTGCAGTTACGCCGCGACCGGGCTCAAAAAGAAAAAAAAAACTTAATACGGCCGGCGCCGGCGTGGCAAAAGTAACTTAGAATAAAAGTCTATAAAAAAGTAAAAGAAAAAAAGCAGTATTTTAAATGAAAAGATTCTACAACCGACGAAAACGTAAAGTTGCAAAAATCGCGCCGGTTAAAACGCAAGTCAAAATGTATAAAACCGCGTGTTCAAAAAGGCTGCAAATGTGGCAATATCGGTTAATTTTTTTTCTCAAGCCTTATTCATATTAAAGGAAAAAAAAATATTCGACTGCAAAGAAATATTTAACAAAACCAAAAAAAAAAGAAACGAGCAAAAATGTGCTTAAACGATGTAACGATTCAAAAAAAAAATATTAGTAGCTACATACGAATGTTTTGAAATAATATTAAAAAAAAAAAAACCAAAAAGAAAGAAAAATCCATACATAAAAATAATAAAAAAAAAAGAAAAGTAAAGTACCCTATATGTGTAAAAAAAGAAATAAGAAAAGGTGTCGCGCAAAAATTAAAAGGTTATACGCCTAAACTTACTCTTCAAAATCAAAAAAAGAGAGAAAAAAAAACCTATACCTTACCTATTTCATGCAAAAGAGGTTAAACTAAACTACCCTACTTACCATAGCTCCATAAAACCAGAAAACCTCGTGGAAAAAAAAAAACCCTACAAAAAAAAACAAGTCACCGAAACCCACCTTCTACCTATATACTCGCACGCAAAAAAAACATTCTGCATCCAAATCTCATTGTGGACATGAAAGAGAAAAAAAACTCGATCAAAAAGTGACCAAGGATTACTGACAGCTAAATCTCTATCCATCGAATCCAGACGACGTCATCTCCTCATCTCCATCATCAATCCATCATCAATAGTTTTTATTTTTTTGTCAATTTTTTTTAGTTCAATATTTTAGTATACCTACTTTCTTTCTTTTTATATTTCTCTTTCCCTTACATACTCTAATCAAAATAATAAATAATCAAATAGTAAAATAAAATAGTTAATCCGAAATAGTAGAAAAAAAATAATTTCATAACCCTTGATTTAAGAAGAAACAAAAATATCGATCAAGATTTCTTTTACTTGTAATCCCTCTCGAGATCAGTGAGTGTTTAGGTATGTGTGTCGTTTTGCTATGTACCTATGAAAAGTTGCAGCGTAAAATAATAATATAAAACAAAAAAAAACAACAAAATAGGAAACATCAAGATTTTGGAGCGGTGCACCCCATCAAAATTCATCGATTTGCCGGTAAGTGTTTAAAATAAACCCATATAAAAAAAACATATTAAAAAAAAAATATATTTAAAACATAAATACGAGTACATACCTACATTTTAAATAACATACATGCATACATATACTCTAACTGATTAACAGATTAAATAAAGCGAATGGCTTTTGTTCCCTTTTGCACATTTTAATTATGAGAGCAAAATATCAATCCCTACAAATGCAATAAATTATACTCACGTCTAATTACACTGTTGTTATAGTATTGGAGAAATTACAATTACTTTAATAGTGACGGCGAATTCAAGTACCTAACCTATACCTAATCTTGAATGAATCAAAGCGTCAGAGTTTAATTTGATTAGAGACAGTGAGGTGGACATTTTTTTTTAGTTTCTATTTAAAATTTTGTTTTCCTTTTCTATATTAAGTTAATATTAGTTTGTTTTTTTTTAAATATCTATCGAAGTCTAAGACAACATATTTTTTTTTGTTTTAAATTTAATTAATTAAAGTTTTATTATAATAATAAGTATAATTTCCAATAATTTTTTTTTGCTTCAGGTAATTTAAATTTATACTTTGACAAATTTTAGTATCATTTAATATTCTAATTCAATTTTTTTTTGTGTATTTAAAATTCAAATTACAATAATATTTTTGTGGAACATAAATGCAATTCTTAAATTTTCCCACTGTTTTTTTTTGGTTTCAAATTAGAGAAAGAAATATTCACATAGTTTCCATTAACATTTTGGTTCATAATGTATTTACGAATTTTATTTTAATACCCTTATTTTTCATCCTTTTGTTAGATTTTAAGTTTTTTTTTTGAATAAACGGAAAATTGTAAGAATATTTAAAAAAAGAATCTGTATGGCCTCTTTATTTTCTTGACGCTCCTTTTGAAAGCTTTATTTTCTACTTTCTATATGGGAAGTCATTTGAATGGGAATTTTCAGGTTGCCTGTGAAAATTATTTAGACATGAACCATTGCTAAAGCTAGATGTCACAGGTGGATGTGACCAGGTAAGCGGGCGATCGTGACTGGATGAAGATTAAAGAAGAAAAAAAAAAAAAACGAAGGTGAATGATGGCTATAGTCAAAAGTTAAAGAACCGTTTTTTTTTTGTTTCATAGTTTTTTTTCGTCAACGTTTGCTTTCGCGATTTAGTTTTTTTTTCAGTTAACGTTAGTAACTAAAGGGGCTATTATTCAAATTGAGGACATAATAGCCACGGTTATATCCAGTGGGATATGTGGGCGGGTACATCCTCTGAGGGGCAATTACACCTCGCTCCCTCCTCAATACGAAAATTTTGGAACCAGCTTATATATCAGGACGATTTCGGGCTCTATTTATTTGAACCCGAACTTTCTTTGTTAAAATTTCCCTCGGCATGTTTTAACGTAACAACCGTCCAGCGCTGCGGCAGCAAGGACCCCCCCACCGTCGAGCTAGAACGAGCTATATGCTAGCATGCCCCGCTGTCGTGGCCTGGACACCCTTCCCTTCCTGCTGCCAGGTTCAGCCCACAGTTCCTGTATGCTATGGGTTGTAAGGGTGGTAAAGGAGGGGAAGGCTGTGGATTCTTCGATAGGGTGTTCCGACTATGTGCTGCGTGTTTGTGATCTTGGGTTTTAGCACCTCAGTATTATGTGAGAGAGATCAGGGAACATACTATAGAAGGATTCAGCCGATAACATCTCGGATCGTTACAACATCTCCGCGAGAAAACCTCTCAAAATCTAAATTTCCTAATGAAATTATTCCCAAGCAGAAACACACACTAAGCCCATAAGTACATATACATTAAAAGTGTTTACAAAAGAAGAATTGATAGAACGGTAAATTATAAAATAAATTCAAAACACCAGCTTCCAATTCCACGTAAACTTATTTAGTCAGTATATACAACCAATTTCGGGTGAATCAGTAGCA
The DNA here is from genome assembly GCA_963921185.1 of Dasysyrphus tricinctus. Lineage (NCBI taxonomy): Eukaryota > Metazoa > Arthropoda > Insecta > Diptera > Syrphidae > Dasysyrphus > Dasysyrphus tricinctus. The sequence goes on from OY992534.1 coordinate 24,297,418, forward strand.
TTTTCTTGGATGAATTCATTATTTATTACTAGTACATATGTATGTGGTTACCAGTATTAACTTTATTTTATGCATACCAAACACAGTAAATACTATAAGTTTCAGCTTCTACTAGTAGTACTAGTATTTACATTAACCATTTACTGGTAGTAAGTACTTCATTTTTGTGCATATGCCCCATTGTATATACAACATACATACATTGTTAAAATTCAAAGTAAAAAATGCAAGTTGCGTGGTAATGCCAGGGGGGGGCAAACCATGAACTCAATAAAGAAGCTGTAAAGAAAATATCCATATTTTCCAACAATATCGAAACAAAGGATATTTTCAGAAACTTTTGGCATGATCCAGACCCAGGGGGGGGGGGGGGGGGGGGGGGGCAAATCATGGAGAGAATGCAAAGTATTTGTTAAAATTCAAAGAGAAAATTTTCTTAGTGTTGTGGTATTGTCCAGAGCCAGGGGGGGCAACTGCCCCCCCCTCCGGGCGCCTATGGACAGCAGCCATTCATTCTATAAGCATATTGAGAGGAGAAGGACCTCAACAGCGTACAGCAAAGTCTGCATATGTTCAAAAATATTTGTAGGTTAGGATCACATTTTTCAATAGTTTCGGCAACAATAGCAGCATTCTGCAAATAAATTGGGATAATCTGATTTTTAAGCATTTTTATATTGGGCAGAATCATTTGTATCAATTTTTATTGTATGTATATTGCTTTGATAGACTTCATATGCTTCCATAACACTCACACTCAGGACAAACCCATAAAATTAAGATTTAAGACAAGTATGGCCAGGTCGGAGAGAGACGCGAGAATCTCGGATAACGACCACCCTCAAATGGCAACCAGACCCGGAACGAAAATGGACTATGACCTACGAGTATGCACCTGGAATGTAAGTATACACCAGGTGCTACTCAAAAACTTGAATCTGTCCTCTCGCGGTACAAAAGGCAGATATTACCGCGATCCAGGAGATACGATGGATAGGATCAGGTATAACGAAAAGAAAAGATTGCGACATTTATTACAGCTGCCATCAAAGACTGCACATGTTAGGATGCGGATTCATCGTGGGAAATCGACTCAGATCGAAAGTCATCGATTTTAAGCCGATTAGCCTGGCTGTGATCCGCATCAAAGCTACCTTCCAAAACATCAGCCTAATATGTGCACATGCCCCTACCGATGAAGCTGAGTAGTCTAACAAGGAGGAGTTTTACGACCTCCTGGACGGAAACTACGGAGCCTGTCCGGAGTACGATGTCAAAGTCGTGCTCGGAGACCTCAACGCTAAAGCCGGAAAGGAAAACATCTTTGGCGGATTAGTTGGAAAGCACAGCCTCCACGAAACGACAACAGATAACGGCTTCCGACTAATCGACTTTGCTGCAGCTCGTAATACGGTGATAAGGAGCACTAGGTTCCCCAGGCGGAGGATACACACAGCAACCTGGCGATCTCCAGATGGTCGAACCGCCAACCAAATCGACCACGTGCTAATTGGCGCAAGGTATGCATCGAACATCTTGGACGTGCGAACTTTCCGAGGCGCAAACGTGGACTCTGACCACTTTCTTGTTGTGACAAAGTTCAGAGCCCGACTGTCCAACGAAAAGAAAACGAAGACCGCCCAAAAGAAGAAATTCAACATTGCATGCCTTAGTTTAGTACATCTGAGAAAGCCAGAGACTACAGTGAGCAATTGACCGGGAAACTCTCTGCCGTAAACCCAGCCACAAGCGTCAACAACCAGTGGAACCAATATCGCGAAATCATTAAGGAGACAGCCGAGACCACCATAGGCTATCAACCACCCAGAAAAATGAACCCGTGGTATGACGATGAATGCGCGGTATTGAAGCAGGAGACAGAAAATGCACGAATGCAAATGCTGCATTCAAGTGAGATCAATTTTTAAACAAAATGTTCTTTACGTTATATATATTGGTGCCTTGCATCTTGGAAACTAAGTTTTAATTTAAGTTGTACATATTATTACATTATATAATTTATTTTAACATTATTTTAATATTTATTGTTAATGTTAGTCTGATAGATGTAAGTCGACAGATGAAATAAATAAATAAATAAAAAATTTTCATAATGCAACGGAAAACAAGAGCATCAAGAGAGGAGTACCGTGAAAAGAGAAGGAAAGAGAAAAAAACCCTGCGTAGAAAGAAAAGAGCATCCGCAGCCTCTTAGCTCAAGTATCTCGAAGAGTCTAGCACCGCCACCAACACCCGCCGGTTCTACAAAACAGCCAAGCAACTGGCATCTGGTTATAGGACTGGCACGCAAGCTCTTCGAAACAGCGAAGGTAACCTAGTCACCGAAGCACAGGGAATTGTAGACGTGTTTAAGCAACATTTCCAGCAGCTGCTTAATGGGCATTATGTAGAGGAGGCAACAGAGGAACAAAGAGGCATAAGACCAGTCAATGAAGATCCAGTCCCAGTGCCCAGTACTGAAGAGGTTAAGAAAGCCATCCACAAGCTTAAGAACAACAAATCCGTCGGCTCGGATGGCCTACCTGCGGAACTCTTGAAGTATGGAGGAGATGTCCTGGTAGGGTGCATGCACCAGCTCATCAACCAAGTGTGGGAGGAGGAAAGGATGCCCGACGACTGGTCAAATAGCTCCATATGCCCAATCTACAAAAAAGGCGATCCTATGTCCTGCAAGAACTACGGAGGCATATCCCTGCTTAATGTTGCCTACAAGATCCTATCCAACGTACTATGTGAGCGTCTAAAACCTTTCTGCAACACTATGATCGGCACGTACCAGTGTGGCTTCAGGCCAGGCAGATCAACGATAGACCAAATCTTCACATTGAGGCAAATCCTGGAAAAGACCAACGAATTTCAAGTCGAGACCCACCACCTATTCATCGACTTTAAAGCCGCATATGATAGCATAAGTCGCCAAGAGCTTCTATTGGCGATGTCGGAACTCGGGATCCCGAAAAAACTGATCCAGCTATGCCGCATGACGCTACAAAATACGCGGTGCAACGTTTAAATGGGTAACAGCTCATCCGAGTTATTCCAGACGTGTACAGTGTTCAGACAAGGAGATGCGCTATCATGTGATTTCTTCAACTTAGTCCTGGAGCAGATAGTGCGCAAGAGTGGTGTTAACATGGAAGGCACTATTTTCAACAGGTCTTCTCAACTGCTTGGCTATGCGGACGACATCGACATCATCGGCCGCTCCAAGAGAGCTGTACTTGAAGCATTCACAGCTATTGATGAACAGGCGAAACGCGTTGGTCTTGAAGTGAATGAGGACAAAACAAAGTATATGCTATCAACAAACAAAGCCTCATCTGACCATCGCACAGTGTGACATTTCGCTCATTTAGCGGGATTAAATTAATAACGCTCAGGAATAAATGTTTTTATTCATTTTTTTTTGCTTATTTTTATTAAAATTGTTTATAGAAAAGAATGTAATAAATTATTTAAACATATTTATAAAATTTTTGACAAAAAACAACATAAAAGAACCGACAATTTGCACGTTTTTTACTCGTTTGGTATGTCTAGCAATTGGAGCACTTCATTTTCAATTAAACTTTTTTTTTTTTGGGATGCATCTTATGCTTGCCAAAAATGGATCTGATGAAATTAACAACCTGTTTAGAAGATCTGTGTTTGTGTCGATTCGCGAAGTTTTTCGGGTGAAAAGTTCTCTAAAATTTCTATTTTCCTTATTCCTGTCTTCTTGAGCTTCCTCCGAAAGTTGGCCGATTGGAAGAATGCAAGTGGCAATTATTTGTTTTCCATGAAACAAGACCTTGTGCACACTAACTGGCATATAATACCAGCCATATTTTTTTAGATAAAGTTCCCTTGTTTCTGATGCGAATCTCTCGAAGGCACTCAATTCAATTGGGAACCCAGACCCAAGAGCTTCTAAAATGACATGAAACTTTTTGATAATTGCTATGTCAATACCTGTAATTTCGGCAGTTTTTACTTCATCCCTGAAGAATCGTCTAGCCGTGTTCCCATCATTCGTATTGCCTGACTGTTGAGTGGGCATATCAACCAATAAACCAGTTTCACTTCAGAATCTCTTTTGAATTACTTTTTTTCTGGCTTTGACCTTTTCTTTAGCATCTTGGTCTCTTACCTGCCAAACTTTTACATCCAGTCTATACGCAATGTGAAGTACACATTCCATAAATCGGACCCAAGAGTGAAGAGGACTTAATCCGAAGAACATTGCTAGTTGGTCCACAGACTTCCTCGAAAGATTGGCTGGGTTGTTCATTTCGGAAGGTTTGTGTTGAAGACGTAACAGATGACAAAGCAGTACATATTTTTCCATCGATCATGGAAGTAAGAAAACTTGCTTGACTAAGATATGCAAGCTGTCCTGGTTTATCTCAATAGGCAATATGGTGTCAATTTGCTGTTGAATTGAATCTACTTCACGTTTGATCAATTCGGTTGATTCTTTTGCAAAACACAATTTAATAGGCCTGCAGTACCTTGGTGATGATGGGGCTGGGTTTTGCCAAAGTACTTTTTTCGTTTCTTCTTGTAAGAAAAACATTTGGATGGGCACCATCGAGACACTGAAAAGATTTTCATCGAAATGATCACCTGATGAAAATTTTTGTTTGTATGCCTTTTGTTGAGCACCATCACAGCCCCATTTTATTATCAGGGATATTTCTTTTAAACCTGTTTTAAAATCATCAATAGAATTTAACACGTCTTTTTGAGCTAAACATATACGCTCAACACTATGATTCAGTAAGCCTTGTAAACCACATTCAGCAGAGGATTCGCTTACAGTTCTGCTATCTGGATAGCACTTTGTTTTAGCCTCTTTAATTTTGTGGTAAGAGGGTAGTAAATTGGAAACATTTTTATTTATTTTCTGGCGTATTATGTCATATTGATGAGTGGATAGCTGTGCGTCTGTTATCATTGGTAAAGCTTCATCTGCAGACATTGAAATGCAGCCAGAAGTATTAGTTTCCAGTGTTTTTCTCACAATTGAACCTTATTAATGATACAAAATGACAACAAAATAATTTGACTTAAATTTTAATAAAAACAAACCTCTTTTTGGAGAACATATTGACAGTTTCTTAATTGCAATAGCAGTATTTCTTTTCCCTGCCCTCCTAAGGTTTAGTTCATTCGCAGTTGATATTTCCTTAGGGCTAAACGAATCTAAAAGGTTTTGTACTTTTCTCTTCTTGCTTTTTTCACAGCATTCATCAAAACTTTTTCTTGGTCTTCCTACCTTTTTTACACGAGATGAAGAAGGAATTTCATCTAAAACTGTTTGTGGGAGTGTTAGGGTTTCGTTTAACCACGAGCAATTAGTGCTTTCAAAGCGATCTCGATGGCGACCACTTTTGGCCATCTTGTCGTCAAACCTCAAGCATAAGTTTCTTAAGGTTATTTTTATTAATTTAATTGCATCCTCAGAAAACGTAGTATTATTAAGGCAGCTCATAAAAAAAGAAAAAACTGCATCAAAGCGCTTAATTTTGATCTTAGAAATCCAAACATCATAAATTTGTTTTTTTCGTAATTTCAGTAGCCATCCTAAAAAATTAAAAATTTAGTATGGGTGTCGCACCTGTGCGCAAAAAGTCAAAACACTTTTTGGTTACCAACATACATGGCTTTACAACAAATACTGTCTTCAACTTAAATAACACTGAATAACTATACTTTTGCTCTAATGAATGCGTAAAATCGCATAAATTTATCAATATTTTTTGTTTTCTCCCCTCTTTAATTTAATTAAAAGTACCCAATGTCCAAAATTAACTTACCTTACTATTTATTGAGATTATATTAATTAATTAAAAATAAAACTTTCAATTAAAATCACGCGATCCACTTGAAAAAAAATGTGCAACACTTGCTCTCACACCTAACCTTCTTATGAGTAATTGAACACAAATTGAACTTTGAGATCATTTTTTTTTTGCTGCACTTGGTTCTAACATAAAAATTTGGTCACAGTCATTAAGTGGGAGGTGTAAACTGCAAGAAAAACCGGTTTTTGTTTACATTCGTGCAAGTCGATTTTTGAATTAAATCCCGCTAAATAGGGAAATTGTCACACTGTGCATCGCCTAGGACAAAACGTCACTGTTGGTAGCAGTAATTTCAAGGTAGTCAAGGAGTTCACCTACCTCGGAACAAACATCAATCCCACGAACGACACCTTAGTGGAAATCCGACGAAGAATTACCCTAGCAAACCGCTGCTACTTCGGTTTGGCCAAACAAATGGGTTCAAAACTCCTTTCCCGAAAGACAAAGTGCACGCTATACAAAACGCTAATTTTACCAGTTCTACTCTACGGCGGCGCTGAGTGCTGGACGATAAGTAAAAAAGGGGAATTGATACTGGGCACTTTCGAGAGAAAAATTCTTCGGCAGATATTTGGTCCTATATGCGAAGAGGGCGATTGGAGGAGAAGATTCAATCGTGAACTGTTCGAGCTGTGCCAAGTCGGCTACACTGGCTCGGCCACATCGAGCGAATGGACAACAACGCTCCAGCCAAGGAAATCTTCGAATCCCAGCCCCCAGGTTCGAGACGACCGAACCTCCGCTATAGGGACCAGGCGGTCACAGACGCAAGAGCGCTTGGTCTCGACGACTGGAGGGAGCGTGCGAGGGACCGCAACCGATGGAAGACCGCAATATCTCAGACAGAGACCCTTCATGGACCGGGAGCCGGATAAGTAAGTAAGTAAGTATGGCCAGGTCGGAATCTTCTCTCGACATTTACCATATACATATGTAAATCCTGGACCTCTATAGGTTGTCTCAGAGTCTCACTGTCATCTAAAAAGACTACTTTTCCAGGGCCTGCAGAGAGCAATTTATTTGATTTTACAAATAACAGTCTGATTTTCGGCATAGACTGCTATAGATCAGTAACCTTGTAGTTTCATAGGAGGGAGACCTTGCGTCAGATCTGGGAGTTCTGATTTTACTGGCTGAACAGAATAGAGTGCTGCAACTGGAGCTGTAGCTGCAACTGGAATAGCTGTCAAAAAGTGTCGTACGTGATTTTTTTTTACGCGCCCACAATGCAGCTGTACAGCTTTCTGACATTTAAGTATCGAAAATAAAGATGAAAACAAAAATAAAAATGAATAATGATGAAAAAGAAGCTAAAATTACTTTACGTCTTTATGAGACATTGAAAAGAGTTTAAAAATCACTTTAACCCACATGTAAACACTTCGTTTTGTTCGAGATTTTGAAACGTCAAAAAAGCTGCAAGCAAAAGTTAAAAGTTGGCCAACTTGTCCAGCTGCGTCTGCAGCTCCGTCTGCAGACGCGTCGTGTTCTGTTCGTATCATTGAATTTGTGTGCATTCAAAATTTTGACAGCTATTCCAGCTGCAGCTCCAGTTGCAGCTCCGTCTCCATTCTGTTCAGCCAGTTATGCTGAGTTGTTTATGAAATTAAATTTAAGAAGAATTTGAGAAATTTTCACGCTTTTTTCATAAACTGTCTATTTTATACCAGAAAGACTTATTTTTGACTAAGACATTAATCTACGACTTGAAGTTAATTAAATTTACATCAATTTGAGCCCAGAAGCATCTCTGTAGACCCAAGAGCTTTCAAGAGACAGCCTTTCAAAACTACGGCATTTAACAGGGTTAAGATAAAGGCCGTTTTTCCCACACCAAAAATTAAAATAGTCAATATCAACCTGCAGGAGAATAAGGTCATGATAAGAATATACTGTTTTAAAAGCCTTCATATTATCAGCATATATAAGAATGTCACTATAGCGTATACCTACATACATGAATTAACATCATTTATAGCGAGAATGAACATAAACGGGCCCAGGGGGTCAATTCATTTTATCGGTGGGATGACATAACGTCCGCGGCCATAATGTCCATGGACCTTAAGTCTGCACAAACGGACTTAAGGTCCATGGACATTATGTCTTCTCCATAAAGTCCATGGACTTTATATCTTTTTAAAAAGAAAAAAAAAATACGCAAAACTCCTCGGACTTTATGTCCATGAACTTAATGACTGCTTCTTACAGACATAATGTCCATGGACATTATATCTGTTTCAAGAAGACATTATGTCCATGGACGATATGTACATTGTGTGCAGACAAAATGTCCATGGACATTATGTCTTATTTTGCGAGTTAAATCCGAAATGGACATTATATCCGTTAAAACAGACATAATGTCCACCATTTTAAAGTGGGGAAAAGTTTTATGCGGGAACAATAATTGAAAAAAAGTTTTCATATACAGTATTCGTTTCACCCACCATATCAAAACTCATAACGACTTCTTCTCAAATGTCAGAAAGGAACTATGTGCTCGATGGTACCTTCTCCGTTGTGCCAGTGCCTGCTTGTGGATATAAGCAGCTTTTGATTATATACATCCAATATCAAGATCATAAGTATCTTATCATAAAAATTCAGTTTCATAGCTGCATTTGTTACTCGCGATTTGAAGTAGATACATAGAAATAAAGTATAAATTTGATAGACAATTTAGTGATGCGTGATAGCCGCGGGGGGGGGGGGGGGGCCGCGGCGGCGGCGCGGTGGCGAGCACGACAGCGAACGCGGCGCGGCGTGGCGCGGCGGCCTCGCGCCGCGTCGCGCCGGCCGCACCGCGCTACGTTCGCGAACCCGCGGCGCGGTGCGCCGCCGCGCCACGCCGCGCCGCGTTCGCTGTCGTGCTCGCCACCGCGCCGCCGCCGCGGCCCCCCCCCCCCCCCCCCCGCGGCTATCACGCATCACTAAATTGTCTATCAAATTTATACTTTATTTCTATGTATCTACTTCAAATCGCGAGTAACAAATGCAGCTATGAAACTGAATTTTTATGATAAGATACTTATGATCTTGATATTGGATGTATATAATCAAAAGCTGCTTATATCCACAAGCAGGCACTGGCACAACGGAGAAGGTACCATCGAGCACATAGTTCCTTTCTGACATTTGAGAAGAAGTCGTTATGAGTTTTGATATGGTGGGTGAAACGAATACTGTATATGAAAACTTTTTTTCAATTATTGTTCCCGCATAAAACTTTTCCCCACTTTAAAATGGTGGACATTATGTCTGTTTTAACGGTCAGTTTGAAAAACCAAACGGACATAAAGTCCATTCTTTGCAGCTTGGACAATATGTCTCTTTGTTTTTTCCAAAACAGACATTATGTCCATCTGGACTTTATGTCTGTTTCAAATGGACTATAAGTCTATTTTAAACGGAAATATTGTCCAAATGGACATTATGTCATTTTTAAAAAGAAAATATGTCCAAATGAACACTATGTCTTTTTTGAACGGACATATTGTCCAAATGGACGGTATGTCTTCTTCAAACGGACATAAAGTCTATCTGCACTTTGATCCGGTCATAATGTCCATGGACCTAATGACCGTTTGATATTGGACATTATTTTTTGACAAAATGTCCATGGACTTTATGTCCGTTTGTACGGACTTAAGGTCCATGGACATTATGGCCGCGGACGTTATGTCATCCCACCCATTTTATCACTTCACAATCACGCTTAAGGCGATTCCCGAACTCGTTATGAAAAACAGCGCTGTCAAAGTGAGTACTTAAAAGTACTAACACGAAAAATGCTACCACTTGCTCATAGAAAAAGATAATTGTAAAGTCATAGAAAGACCAAGATGGTCTATCTAATGAGCACAATTTGTTTTAGTTTATCATTTTTCTTTTCACAAGTTTTCACAGAATGAAATGATTGTGATAAACGAATCATCGTATGAAAATATTTTTGCCTTTGTTTTCATTTTTTCACACTTCGAGAATCGCATTTGGCGTGAAGGCGTTATCATTTTCATCACTACACAGTTTCACAGATCGAGAATAGACCCCCAGATGCCTTCCTTGAGGTACACCCGAGTGAGCACTGAATGAGTTTGAAAGACAATTTCTGAATTTTACCTGGTAACATCTTTTTTCAAGATAGGACTTTATACATGATATAACAAACATCGGAAAATCAAAGGCTTTAAGTTTGAATACAATAATTTCATGATTAAGTTGATCGAATGCTTTTGAAAAGTCCGTGTATATGCAATCAATTTCATTCCCGTTTTCTAATGCATTAGAACACTTATGCAATAAAGTAAGGAGATTTGTTGCGGTTGATTTTCTTCTCACAAAGCCATGCTGTTGATGATCACATATAATAGGTACTCTTAGTATAAAATACCAGGCTCTTGCATACAACTTGTTTAAAAATCTTTGGAATGCAAGAGAGCATTGCTATGGGCCTATAGTTCATTATATCAGATCTGACACCTTTCTTAAAGATTGGTGTAAGAAACGATTTCTTCCATAAAATAGGAAATATTCCTGTCCTTAAAGAAATCTCGAACAAAAGTTGCAGAGGTTGACCAAGTATAAATTTACACTTTTTCAATAGTATAGGGGGTATTCCATCTGGACCAGATGAGTATTCATCATTTAATGATGAGAGAAGGCAAGGGCGTACGGAAGGGGGGGCAGGGGGAGGCACTTGCCCCCCCCTGACAAATCAAAATATCATTCACTTATTTTTTGCTGATGAATAACAAACCCTTAACTCTAGAAAATTATTCGAGATGTTGAACTTTTATTTTATCAGTGTCTCTTTCTCAACAAAATATCTACGTATACATAAGTAACTGAATTCGAAGCTATTTTTTTTTCTAAGAAAGTAAAATGCTTAATTTGGCACCTTAAAACTGGATTTCTGTTCTAATACCGCAGTGCTAAGAAGAAAAAATGTATCTACATTTTTTCTGCTTTGAGTCAGGCCAGTTTTGACAAATTATTTATTATTTTATTTATACAATAATAAGTTAAAAATGCTTGAGAAAAATGTCGTTTGTAAAAAGAACCTTGCTGTTTTTAAGAAATATGCACGTATCTGCTTTTCTTAAAGAAAAAAGGTGTTACCACCATTCTAACACTTGAAGATCTGGCAAATTACCTTAGAAAGTAAATTATTTGCTAGTACATACATATATGTCTCCAAATGCCAGAAATTTATGTAGATTAGGGTAGTCGTTAAAAAAAGTTATCTCAGGACCTAAATTGGCTCTAAATGAAGAAAAAATTCCTAATTTTTTTCAGATTTTTATATCCCTTATAGTCGCTATAGGAGTAAATTAAATAGCCGTTCCTTTTTTTTGCATACTAGGAAGTTCGCGTAAAATCTGCCAAAAATTCAGAGTATGTATGTAGGTGGGGCAATTTAATAAAATAATTGCATAAAATAGAAAAAAATTACTTATTTAAATTAATAAAACCAACGGCAACACTTACAGTAATGCTTTGTAGCATTTTGGAAAGCTGATTTAGGCCCATCCAAATATAAAACCTCAAAAATCCCATGTAACGGCCATCCTCATGTAGATACATTTTCTTCTTAGCACGGCAATATCAGAATAGAAATCTAGTTTTTATATTTTTAATGAGTCTGCCCCCCCCCCCCCCTCCTGATCGAAATTCTGCGTACGCCCTTGAGAGAAGGTCTAAAACAGTACTCGTTGGCACTGGGATATTATTGCAGCTTGTTTGGGCATAGGTATGCAAATCTCTAAAATAATCTTCGTCGACGTCTTAGGGCTTTTCAACAAAAGAATTACGAACATTTTTATCGAAAGCGTTACAAATACCAATGGGAAACAATTTTCATGAAGTTTGCTGGATAACCATCTGAGTTTTTTTTTTTTTTTAATTGACAAACCTCCAAAATGCCTTTGGGTCCTCTTTAAGAGAACTACCCCTTTCGTTTACATGTTAAGTGTATAGATTTTTTGAAATAATTTTAAACTCTTCAAGAAAGGGAAATGAAGAAAATATGGTCGACTGGCGACAGAGTTTTTAAATACACATTCCATGCTCTGTTTCTTTTATTTCGGAGTGTTCTAAGGTTGGGTGTATGCAAAGTTTCTTTTGCATTTAAAGAATCTGGATTAAGGAAACATATACAAAGCAGTTGTAATGTTCAAAGTATGCATACCCACTTAGATCATAAAAATAAATTTTCTCAAAAACTAGAAGACGTAGAATCATCTAGTTTTCAGTTTTTGATTAAGAATTAATTAGAGTAACTCATTTCAGAAAAAAATAATATTTAATTTTACAGTTTTGAGTAATTACACTTTAAATCTTTTTTTTATGCTTTTTTCTCGCAAATTTTGAGTTTAAAATTCATTTTTTTCAAAAACTATGCATAGATTTCACTTGATTTAAAAACTGGCTAATTGAACAGAGTATTGGCTTTCAATAAAGGTATAATACTTTGTTATGTTTTTTTTACATTTTTGGTACTCCTTTTTTAAAATTACCCCTCACGCCCAAACGGAGTGAGATAGACCCCCCTCCCATAGTAAAAAATTCTTGTATCAAACTGTTCTACAAAAAACCGTTACAATTTCTTGGCGCCTGAGTTATCGTACTCTCATTTTGGCATTTGTTTTCATTTTTTCACACTTCGAGAATCGCATTTGGCGTGAAGGCGTTATCATTTTCATCACTACACAGTTTCACAGATCGAGAAATGACCCCCAGATGCCGTCCTTGAGGTACACCCGAGTGAGCACTGAATGAGTTTGAAAGACAATTTCTGATATGTAGGTGGGGCAATTTAATAAAATAATTGCATAAAATAGAAAAAAATTACTTATTTAAATTAATAAAACCAACGGCAACACTTACAGTAATGTTTTGTAGCATTTTGGAAAGCTGATTTAGGCCCATCCAAATATAAAAACTCAAAAAAACCCATGTAACGGCCATCCTCATGTAGATACATTTTCTTCTTAGCACGGCAATATCAGAATAGAAATCTAGTTTTTATATTTTGAATGAGTCCAAGGATGGAGAATAGTTATCTAAAGTAGTGACCCTAGAACTAGATTCTAGAACCAAGGTACTAGTAGCGTCCGAAGAAAATACCAAATCGAGAATTAGATTTTTAAAATTTTGAATACAGCTTACTAGCTGTAAGTCAGTTGAAATTGAAATTATTCTATCAAGAATCAGAGGCTCATTTTAAGAACAAGTTAAAGATGCTTCTTGATAGGATTCGTCTTCAGAATGGACCCACTCAATGTGAGGTTAATTAAAATTACCAAGAACAAGAAGTAATATGTTACTGTTTGAGCAAGACAAGTCAATAACAAAATCTAAGGCTTTAGAAAGTTCAACATAGACTGCGTTCGAACTTTTCGGAGCAATATTTCCATTTAATATGTATAACTGTTTGGACTTAAAAGTTAATTTTATACAGATTAATTCAATAGAGAGATTAAAAGGGAAAGATATAGACGAAGATGTAAATCTATTTCTAACTGCAATTAAAACACCACCTCCTACTACTTTTGGCTTATGAACATGACGATCTTTTCTATATACTAAAAACCCTGGATTGAAAAGTTCCGTGTCCAGAAAACTTGAGTTCAGCCAAGTTTCAGTCAAAACAAAGATGTCATGTGAAAATGCTTGGGAGTTCATATAAATATCAGCAGTTTTGCTACGTAGCCCTCTTACATTTTGGTAGAAGAGGGTAATTCTGCTTAGTTTTTTGAAGTTATATTATTTAGTAAACTACGTGTGAGTCTATTTTTCTTGATAGAAAATCCCTTTACAAGAGCTTCTGGAGGCTAGTTACTACTATTGCAAATATAATCAAAGTAAGAAGAATGAGTTACTATTTTAAAAGATGAAATGAAACTATTTGCTTTGCTAATTTTTGTTCACTTAATATAATTATTCGTTGGGATGCATTTATAAGCCAATAAGTGGGAAACAGTATCATCCGCAACAATATCTGGTTCAAGGCGGGAAATATAACTAGAGCTCGGCTTAGAAACCGCTTTGATTGGCCTAGGATCGCTAATTATATTGGAAGTGGCAGCAAAATCCACTTTGGAGATTGCGTCTGAAACTATCCCTGAACTTTGATCCATAACCTCAACCGAGGAGCTAATTGTAAAGCAATCTAAGAGGTGGTCCGTAGTTTTTTTTTAAACAACTGAGTTTTCTCGTCCATTTTTGTTGTTCATTTTGGCAACTGATACGTATTCAGAACGTTTAGTAGTTGAGCTGGATTGCGCAAGCAAATCATCTTTGGAGGGCGAGATGAAAAGAGGAAGAGGGTCCAGTAGATGTACCGACCAGAGATTAAAATGAGCGTGTTCGAATCAGTTGGAACAAAATCCCATATCTGTTTATGATCGTTCATACTCGATCGTTCCACCTCTATACTCGAAAGTTATTTTATCCACGAGTAAAAATACTCATAAGCTAAGTCAAACAAATTGATGGAACTCATGAGTATCTTATGCCTTCTATATCCACAATCAAAATTACTCATGAACAGTTGCAACAATTTTCGGGTACTCAAAACAAAGCGAGTATACTCGAAAGAAAAGGGTATTCGAAAATATCGTGAACATCATCATGAATAACCATAGGCAATGGGATCGGGGATTGGTCGTCGGTCTTGCATCATAGTTTGTGGACGGGTAGGTAGATTCTATGTATGTATTTATTTTTATCTATTCATTAGCCGCGTTTTATTATCGCTCTTAACCCATTTGGTTCACCTCTTGAAAATAAAACGATCCGGGTTAGTGGAAAAACAGTTCTGTATATCAGTCTCTTTTTTTCTTATGTTTATTTGTTTTTCATGTAAGCCCTTGTCTCTTTTCCTCTCTATTCCTAACACTGCTGACAATTCGCTGACTTCATTCACAATGGAAAATAGCCCTCTGCCGGTCAGAGTGAAAACCTCTATCTGGGTTATTGAAATTAACCTCGATAGAAACCTAGATCCCATGTTGTTTTTGTAATACATGTGAAAAGATAACCTCCACCCAGACCCAGAGATAATAAAAAGCAGCTATTGTTTCTATGATCGGTGGTTTCAATTTGCAATTTTGCAAGAAGTAAACTTGTTCCTGTTGTTTTTTGCTTTTGTATCTATTGAATAGATTTATTGGGTTGGTAAGAAAAGACAAAACATGATCGTCAATATCTGCGACAAGTCTATGTTTTGGGTCTAGGTATATTGTCAAGTGTTTATTTAGGGATGGGTTGAATCATCAGGGAAAAAAAACTGGTCTTGGTCTCTGTTTTTTTGCGAGGATATTGAAAAGATTTATGAATGGGTCGATATGTAGGAGATGCAATTATGACACATAATCGTCAATATCGCGACAAATGCCTTTTGTAATCAAGGTATATAATATACCTACACACGAATGCCACATGAAAGTTTGGGATATTGCGGTTTTAAGTCATTCTTTTAAAAAGGATAACTAGGTAGGTACCTACTTTTGTTTGTATGTGGGAGAATTTTAAATGCGCTCAAAATGATATATAAAAAGGAGTTAAGTATAAATGATTTCAATTCATTAGAGAATTTGCATGTGAGAGGTTGCATTTTTGGAATTGATTACCTTGAAAATTTTACATTTGATTTTTTTTACAATGGATGAAAATGAAATTTGTTTGAAACTGATTGATAATGTGTTTTATATTTGTGATAAACGAAATTGCCGGAGTAAAGTTTGGGAAACTTTTGGTGAAGTTAAAAATGAAAACAGTGAATCAATACCCTATATTGTAGCATGTAGATCATGCAAAAAAGTATTTCAAAATCCACGAAAAATTTCTTACGGCATAAATGTTTAAGAGAAACGCAAAACGCAGCCAAGCTCAAGTAATGAAGTTGATGTGTCAGCGAATGATAAGAATGCTATTTTGGATGCTTCCTTGAAGCTATGTATTGAAGATACAAGACCTTTATCGTTAATTGAAGGATGTGGGATGCAATTTTTTGTTCAAGAGTGTATTGAAATCAATGCCAAATATGGAAAACTTGTGAATGTAAAAGATTTGCTATCAACTGGAGCAACAGTAAGTAAACATCAAAGAAAAGTTAGTGATAATAATAAAAGATGAACTTGTTCACATTAAAAATATCGCAGCAACCACGGATCTCTGGACTGACAATTATAAAATGAGATTCTATCTGGCGCTAACAATTCACTATATTACAAATGAAAAGTTGGTTGAACGTGTCCTGGCTGTGGATCTTATTGAAGTGCCACTCTCAGGCAATAACATTTTTGAAAAGATAGACAATATTTTCTTTAAGTAGGGGGAAGGCGGGAGACTTGAGCCACTTTTTGTAAAATTGTTGATAAAAACTTGTCTATTTATCTCAGCCGCATGAAAGATACATCTCTATAAAGCTACACTTATCTATTTTGAAACTAGTTAAATTGGCTTCAAATATATGCAATCGGTTTCAACCCAGAGCAAATTGTTTGAAGAAAGATTTTCGGCTCAAGTCTCCCGCCCCTACGGGAGACTTGAACACCCCCTGAGGGAGACTTGAACATACCCAAATTGAACAAGTTAACAATACAAAAAATGAGATCATCGTCTATGATTTTCATAAAACTCAACTGTTACTATATTTAACGTATTATTTGCTAAGAAAAATGTTTTAAAAATGTATACACGAAAATATTGATACAAAATTAAAAACAACCTTAAAAACCGTAACAAACGAAAATAAATACAAAACTTAAATAAACCCCTCCTTGGGAAATACAGTAAGAAGATTGTAAGATTTTTTAAACATAATTTGAGCATTGTTATCCTTGTATTTCCTCCTCTGCAGCAGTTTTTTTAACTTTTTTTTGGTTTTGCTCCTCATTTTCGTATGATCAAGTCTCCCTACAATAAGTGGTTCAAGTCTCCCGTCCACGCTTTTTGAGACAAAAGAGATTATAAATTCTATTACGTAAGCTGTTGCAATATTTTGCACGGGTATTTACAAAAACAATTATTCAAGGAATAAGATCATACTAAATTATTTAATTAACTACGAGATAAAAAAAAGTTATGATATGAAAAGAAAAAAAAAATTGTTTAACTTTTCAAAGCGAAAAATGCATTTACTCGTCCAGGAACCAAAATAATATGTTGATCCTGAAACCTTTTCATTAGCAAATAGAAGGTCATTTTCTGCTTCGGATGTATAAACTCTTCTAGAATTTAAGGGTAGTCTGAGTGAAATATTGCGAGTGGCTCATGTCTCCCGTATGGTCAAGTCTCCCGTTTTCCCCCTACGGTGTTTTAATAGACAATAGTAATTATGTTCGCTTTGTGACTGATAGAGGGTCAAATGTAATAAAAGCTCTAGAAAATAATATACGATATAATTGTTTCGGTCATCTTTTACACAATGTTTTGGAGAAAGCCAGTGCTGAAAATTCACAAATTAGACTTTTTTGATGAATGCAAAAAATTAGTAAAGTATTTTAAGAAATCTGGTGTTTGTAACTCATTTCATAAGACCTTAAAGGCAGAGTGTAAGACAAGGTGGACATCCAAGTTTGAAATGTGTGCATCAATAAATGACCTATGTCAGATATTGTTCAGATATTGTTCAAGTTCTCCAAGAAAAACAACAGTTTCATTGCATACAAGACATACATTCTAGTTTGTTAAGTGAAATTGTTGTGTTTTTAAAACCTTTTAAAGATGATATTTTGAAGCTTCGATCAACGAAAACCTGTATAGCACATTTAGTATTTCCATACTATAATACTTTGGTAAAATCGTGCTCAGAAGAAATATTAGACTCATCAGTTTTAATAAAATTTAAAAATGAAATAAAACAGTATATGGTGAACCTTTTACCTTTTTACCCCAAATTAAAATAGTTTTCAAAGCTGCAACATTTTTATGCAATAAAATGCAAATACTTTCGGAAATCGCGAAAATGGAAATATTATGATTCTATAAAGTCTATAGTTCCGACAGTGCATTCTACATCTGTTGGCAATGTTGCAGATCAACCATCTACCTCATCTAGTGCCAGATACCTTTTCTCCGACTTTATGGTTGAAAATTCGACAGCGAACGAAACTTCATTTGATATTGAAATTGCAAGATATATTCAATACAACTCAAACGGGACTAAAAATTTGCTTCAATGCTGGTTTGAAAATAAAAATATATTCAAACATCTTCATCAAGCTCATTTAACTATCAACTGCATCCCTGCAACATCAGCAGCATCAGAACGAGCGTTTTCACAGTCTGGAAATATAATAACTGAAAAAAAAGCGAGATTGAATCCAGATACAGTCAACAATTTGATGGTGTCGAATTTCAATTTGAAGATAAATCCTATTTCACTCAACGACGGAAATTTAAGAGAAACAACAATTTAATAATAAAATACATATAATATTCAATAAAGGCTTTTCTAAAATGCATTATAATCTTATAAAATAGATATATCTAAACTATTATTTAAAAAATAGTTTCATAGCTTACAAGTTTTTTCTTTGTTTTATTTATTTTTGTTCATTTTCTTCTTTTATATCTTTTTTTTCATTTTATTTAGCTTGGGTATCATTATACTTTTTTAATTCAGTTAAATAAAACAAGTTAAACAAATTACATTTGATCTATTTTTATTATTTTGAAAACACATAATCCGATAAACTTTTATTTCTCACTACTCTTTAGTCGAAGTACTGAAACAAAAATTGAAATTATGTACCTACATCACAAAAACCAACCACCATCCACCAATCCACACAAAATTGCATAGCCTACCCATCGTCATCAACAGACCTCGAATACACATCTTCCGCCACGATTCAAGTATATTTGATCATACTGATCGTGAACAATATGGTCACGAGCGCCTGACTCGTTTTTATTCGAAATCATTTGAACTCGGGTGCAACGTATATTCGTTTTTACTCGTTTGATGAGTGTGCTGACTTACGAGTCATCATACTCATGAAAACTCGCAAACATTTTGGTTGTGTTGACTTTGTTTGTTTGAACTCGCTTTTTTCGAGTGTGTATTCAATGTTCATGAGCATTACTCGACTCATTTTATTCTCTGGGCCGACATCTACCGGATCATTTGGTAGTGTTATCGAATTAAAACTTGAGACTGCGTCCTTAAAATTACTTAGCAGTTCTTCGAACCCTTTAGAAAGCTTCAAAATGTCCACTTTAAAATTAGACATTTAAAACACCAGCTGAGACAAGGAGTGCTTACGGCAGTCGGTGCAATACCAATACGCATATTGAGAATTGGTTACTCTCTCAATAAACGTATTAGTTGAACCGATGCACTTGTCGTAGTAGAGATTTCCACAATGATAAAAAAATGTGGATTTATAGCTTTTCATTCTAAGCCGACGATGTAATAAAACTATGTAGTTCATGAAGTGAAGGGAGAGTCGAGTGGTCTAAGAATAAACAGCAAAAAGACAAAAGTAATGCTCACAGGCCGCTCCACACAGCAGCGTATTTTTCTACAGGAGACGCCAGTTGAAGTAGTGGAACAGTTTAACTACCTTGGCAATATTGTTTCTGCAAACGGTGGTACGGATCTGGACGTTAAAAGTAGAATAAATAAAGCTCGTGCTGCCTTCGGTACTCTGTCCCCAATCTGGAAATCAAGTCAAATCTCCTTACGCACTAAGTTGAGATTCTTCGAATCCAATGTCGAATCCGTGCTGTTATATGCTTGTGAAACCTGGAAAGTCACGTCTATCATTTCGAAGAAATTGCAGGCTTTTGTGAATCGCTGTCTTCGCCACATCCTAAAGATTCGCTGGCCACAAATAATATCAAATGAGGAATTGTGGCGCAGGACAAGTCAAGAGCGGCTGGACGTCGACATAAGAAAGCGTAAATGGCGTTGGATTGGTCACACACTGAGGAAACCAAACGATGAAATTGCAAAGCAGTCCTTTGAATGGAATCCTCAGGGTGCACGGCGGGTTGGAAGACCAAGAACAACATGGAAATCAACTGTCTTAGCGGAAGCAGAATCCCAGAGAAAGACGTGGCCATAGCTAAAGTACCTTGCAGCAGACCGTGAAGGATGGAGACGTTTTGTTGACACCCTATGTCCCAGCTGGGGTTACAGGACACGATGATGATGATGATGAGTTCATGAAGTTAAAAAATTATTCAAAAAAGGAACATAGTTTACTATCAAATGTTTTTGAAAATTTGACTGTCAAACTTAGACTTACTTCATTCATATTCTTAATTTTGGTTAGCAATTTTCTTACTAAGAGCAAGTTTTTCAATGTGAAATCACACGAGCTTTGTAGTGAATCTAAAAATAACCCCATTTTTTCATTCAATTTAAGTCTTGATTTAACAGAAACTCACCAGAGAAATGTTTAAAATAAGCTGAATAAGTGGTTCTGATGATTAATATGCTGGTTTAATCAACTCTGGTTATGCTCAAATTTTAGGGATTTACTTAGACAAACTAGTTCTTAGAGCTTTCACCAAAGCACGCACCTCAAGAATAACAAACCCCTGGTGTAGAAAGAAGAATCCCCTAAGGGGATATGTGATAGTTGACAGTCGCAATAAACAAAGGTGATTGTCACATGTGACTTTCTCTTGTCACATGTATTTTGTTGTAATTTTCATATAAAATTCAATTTGTTGAATTGAAAATGAAATATATCTACACTAGTAATGTTTGATTCTTGAGAATAAATCTCAGAAACAAACCCAAACACATAATTTATCAACACATATATAGCCTATTGAATAGACCGGAAAATGAGGGCTATAAAGGAACAATTACGTGCAAGGGTTTTTATTATGGAATATGTTTGTTTGGCCCATAAGCATGCTTAAAACCGAAAATGCTACTAAATTCACCCATGCGTTTCTGAGAGAATGGTCACACTGGCCACTTTTCAATATTTTTGGTATAACTCGAAAACTAAGCCGAAATTGACAATTTTACATATAATACTTTTTGTTCAAAATTAAATTTTATATTGGAATGGATAGTTCAAAAAATTTCTTAAAAAAATTTAAACAGGAAAAGTTAACAAAAACCAACCTAAAAAAAATCAAAAAAACAAGGATATCTAAATTTTTTAATAAATTGTGCATAACTTTTCTTGAAGCAAAGATAGGGTCAAGAAATGTACGGACAAAATAAAGTAGAGACTAATGGCTTTAATATGGCATGTTCAAAAATTAATACTTGTTCAAAATTGACAGAGATATTCCCATTCAAACCTTGTCATTTCTTATAATTTTTCGCAGTTTTGGCCCGAAAGTCCTTTTTTCGGTACAATATGGCAAATTTAACTTTCGTAAAAATGTTTGAAATCAAAATTTTGATATAATATGACATTACAACTGTAGAGAATTCATAAAAAGGATGTAAGTTCGTAATTTCGTTTTTCGGCTGTTTTTAAACGCTTTTAGACCTACAGACTGAACGGCTGGTCCGATTTACATAAGATTTGGTTCTAGGTGCTAGGAACGTTAAATTTGTCATAAAGTACCAAAAAATAGGCTATGGGGCAAAAATTGCGAAAAATGATACGAAATGGTAAGATCTGAATGGCTATATCTCTGTCAATTTTCAAATAATATGGCTTTTTTAACATTTCACATTAATGCCTTAAGACTCCAGTTTACTTTGTTTATACATGTTTTGAGCTTATCTTTGCTCCGAAAATAGTTATGCTCGATTTAGAAAAAAATTTTAAAATCTTTGATTTTTCGATTTTTTTTATGTTGGTTTTTGTTTACTTCTCCTGTTTAAATTTTTTTAAGAAAATTTCCAAACTATCTTTTTCGATAGAAAATTTAATTTTGAACAAAAAGTATTATATGTAAAATTGTCAAATTCGGCTTAGTTTTCGATTTATACCATAAATACTGAAAAGTGGCCAGTGTGACCATGCTCTCAGAAACGCATGGGTGAATTTAGTAGCATTTTCGGTTTTAAGCATGCGTATGGGCCAAACAAACATATTCAATAATAAAAACCCTTGCACGTAATTGTTCCTTTTTAAAAGGTCTATTCAATAGGCTAATACACTAGTCAACAATATTAAAGGAACAATTTTTTTTCAATTTTTGTAAGCGTTTTTTGAAGAGCTGTATCTTTGTGACGAGTGGTCGTATTGAGTTGAAATAAAAAGCATTTTACAGCTTTATGTTTTTTGTTTCGAGATTTGTTTACAAACAAATTTTTTTGAAGTACCGTTATTGCGTTATTGCAAAAAATGAGACGAGACAACAAAATTATTTTGTTTTTATTTTTTTTTGAAGGTCCTCATTTCTATGGATAAATTTTTTTGAGTCAATTAAATGTCATGATCAGATACCTTGTTTATTCACCTTCAATTCGGTTTTTTTGTTGTTTTCGTACGATTTTTTTTGACATGGTTTATCTGCCTTTGAATGAAAAAAGATACTTTTAGCCTTGATTACCAATATCTCAGCAAATAATGACGTTATAAAAAATTCAAAGACAGTTTTGGAAATTTGAAAAAGCGTTTTACAAGATTTTTTTATGATTTTGTAGAAACTATTTTTTTTTACCGTTCACCGTTAGTTTAAAAAAAGTAATAAAAACCGACGTTTTGTGGTCTTTTCGTAAATCTTTTTTTTTCGTTGCAAATATTGATTGCATGGCTTGCGTTGGTATGCAAATTTATAGACTTTTAAATCATCAATATTCTTGTAAATTTTCAAATTGATTCATCGGACCGTTTTTCCTCACCAAAACTTCAAAGTCTTACAAACCAGGTAAAGGAACAAATTGTGGTGTTCCTAAACAATGCGAAGTTGTCATCAAAATGACAAGAAAACCGCAATTCCAGTGGATTTTTTTCACAGTTTTGCATTAGTTAGATATTTTTTTGAATTGAAATGAAATAAAA
Organism: Dasysyrphus tricinctus; assembly: GCA_963921185.1. NCBI lineage: Eukaryota > Metazoa > Arthropoda > Insecta > Diptera > Syrphidae > Dasysyrphus > Dasysyrphus tricinctus. Next base: position 24,320,228 of record OY992534.1, read on the forward strand.
AGTACATTAAACAAAAAAATAAAAAATATTAATTTAAAAAAATTTTCAAACAAAAAAGCTTGATTTTTAAATTTTTTTTTTTTTTTTGAAAAATGTAATTATTTTTTCATTTCTAACTAATGCAAAACTGTGAAAAAAATCCACTGGAATTGCGGTTTTCTTGTCATTTGGATGACAACTTCGCATTGTTTAGGAACACCACAATTTGTTCCTTTACCTGGTTTGTAAGACTTTGAAGTTTTGGTGAGGAAAAACGGTTCGATAAATCAATTTGAAAATTTACAAGAATATTGATGATTTAAAAGTCTATAAATTTGCATACCAACGCAAGCCATGCAATCAATATTTACAGCGAAAAAAAAAGATTTACGAAAAGACCACAAAACGTCGGTTTTTAGTACTTTTTTTAAACTAACGGTGAACGGTAAAAAAAAATAATTTCTACAAAACCATAAACAAATCTTGTAAAACGCTTTTTCAAATTTCCAAAACTGTCTTTGAATTTTTTATAACGTCATTATTTGCTGAGATATTGGTAATCAAGGCTAAAAGTATCTTTTTTCATTCAAAGGCAGATAAACCATGTCAAAAAAAATCGTACGAAAACAACAAAAAAACCGAATTGAAGCTGAATAAACTGATCATGACATTTAATTGACTCAAAAAAATTTATCCATAGAAATGAGGACCTTCAAAAAAAAATAAAAACAAAATAATTTTGTTGTCTCGTCTCATTTTTTGCAATAACGCAATAACGGTACTTCAAAAAAATTTGTTTGCAAACAAATCTCGAAACAAAAAACATAAAGCTATAAGATGCTTTTTATTTCAACTCAATACGACCACTCGTCACAAAGATACAGCTCTTCAAAAAACGCTAACAAAAATTGAAAAAAAATGTATTCCTTTAATATTGTTGACTAGTGTATATATTAGTTCCTAGTTCCTATTGACGACTAGAAAAGTATGCATGTACCTATTTACATTCAGGTAAAATAATTGTTTTATAAATAAAACTTGATTTTATTTTAATCAAAATATACTTAAATTACTTTATTAACATATTTCTTTCTATTTCATTTCAGTTCTCGAAAGAAAAAAAAACAACAGAAGAAAACAAGGACAAAAAGAAAACATTCATAACCAGCCGACAGCCGTAAGTAACTACAGTATTTTATCTAAAACAAAAATATATTTACAAATTCTTCTTATTCTAATCAAGAGTACGACAGCGGTAGCTGCTCCTGAAATTATTCTCCGGGGTCCAAATGATTTCTACTGCGAAGAAATGGAAAGATTTAAGTGCGATGTGTGTTGTGAAGAGTGTTGGAAATCAAAAAAGTTGTCGCTGGTGGATTATGTGTTGAAGCTGCACTCAATTACCACATCATTGAGTAACAGTTAAGGAGACAATTGGCGTAGACCTTCCTAGAGCACATAAAAGATTCACGGACAAGCCCAATTGCTTTCTTAAAAGCCGGTGAAGTTCGTGCACTCAATCCAGATGTTGAATTCTATGTTACTTCAGCGACATTCAAAGTAATCAAGGGCAATAGACCAGTATACATCCTTGGCCAGAATCTGAAGAATGACACGATCACCAAAGAGGAATAATCGTTTAATATTCCTAAATTATTAAATAAACACGAACAGTTTACGGGCGAGAGCACCTACGAAATCGCTTTCACTTTGGTTATACTTTAGGAAACACTTGGTTCGATTTTCAGCACAAATTTATGTGTAATTGCAAGTTTTACTTTATTATTGAATAAAAATATAGTTTTTATATTTATTAGAATAGTTTTTCTTCTTCTAGTAAATAATTTCGGAAAAACACTTCAAAAATCACATATGATTTGCAATTGCAATTCTTTGGTCGCAAGATGTCGCTTTTACTAAGCTCTCTTCGGCAAAGATGTGATAGTGTAAAAAAAAAACAAATTTTGATATCTTATGTGGTTATCCTGTTGCAAGATTTTCCCGGTAGAGTACAGCCTCCAGTCGTCAATTTATTTATAAATGATTTAAGGTTCACAAATGTTATACGTTCATAAAAGAAAACTCGGCTACTAAAAACACATTTTTATAGTTCTTCGGCTTCTTGATTTTTAAGCTGGAGTTTGATTAACCCACTTTTCTCATATTCTACATTTCCAGTTGCGTGCAACCTTAAAAATTTTTGAGTTGGTGCATGCAAAAAGCAAGTTGGTGTAGACTGGTCAGCTAAAATGGATAAAATGGACGATTTCTTTAAGTGTCAAAGACAGCTCTCAGGACTAGTCCCTCAAAGTGATGCCAACTTTTTAATAATTTTTGGTAATCACCTTGCAGATAAAATGTGATCATATTTGATTATCATAAATGTGATAATCACCAATCACTTTAGACGATTAGACCCCCTGGATGTAAAGCTAAGACTGAAGTTATACTAAGGTGAGTGGGACATTTTCATGAAGAGGTTATATGCTTGAAAGACTTGCCACCTTCAATTTGCAAGTTGTACCCAATAAACATTATGCAAATGAGAAATGATGATTCACTTTTAAATTATCTAAATGAACTGTGACGCTATCCTCAACCTTTAAACCCTTTAGGGGCCCAAAAACCATTACATATGAATTTTCTTATTGAGAGACACAAAAATGAGGCTACTGTGGCCTAGAGCTTAAAGCCTAGTACATACTTGTGAAGCGATGGGTACAAAATCGCGAATGCCAAAATCCCGAAAATCAAAAATTGAGAATCCCGAATGCCATAATCCCGAATACCCAAAATCCCGAATGCAAAAATCCCGAATGGACAAAATCCCGAAAGCCAAAATCCCGAATGGACAAAATCCCGAATGACAAAAAATCCCGAAAACATTCGGGATTGAGCCCCGAATTTCAATACTTTCTTAGTACTATTTCAGTACTTTCAAAGAAATCAAAGTGTATTGTATGGTTTACGATTTCTGCTTGGTTTGGCATCATGACATTGTCTTTAAGAGATATTTAAAATAAATGATCACTTATAAATCTTGAGATATAATACATTAACTGAATTCTTCTTTTATGATTAAAAAAAACAATAGTTTCCAATCATAACTTTTATTTAGTTTAAGTTTTATTCAAACGAATCTATGCTGCACTCTTTATACAAATAATGAGAGGATAATGTTCTTGTTGCGTTTCTGTGTATTATCTCTTGTTCTCAAAAACGCTTCCCCTACTTGCACAGGTTGATTTTGGGATTGTGACATAATTGGTTCTCAGCATCTGCTTGGGTTGCTACACCCTCTTATTATGATTGTCAATTATCAATTTGATAAACATTGAAGTCAGGCGCGGATCCAGGTATTCAGCTTGGGGGGGGTCATGAGATTGAAACATCATACCTAATTTGAACTGAAACCTCTTGAAATATATAGCCTTGAATTTTTTACATGGTGATTAAAAAAAGTCCAATTTTATCAAGACTTTATTACAGTCGAAGGCATGATCAGATGTCTTTGCCGCTTTGCCGCTCACTACGTGACCAGGCCATAAGACTATATCCTCCTGCTTAGAGTAATAGTGCACAAATTTCTGGCTCCCAATTATGAGAGTATAATGAACGTATAAGACTGGAAGCAAAATTTGCAATCTAAAAGAAATAGTTGACAGAAACTAAAAAAAGGAGTAATTCAAGTGTAAATTTGAAACGAAAAGATAGAAATAATTGCAAATATGTGGTGGAATCCATGCCGAAAAGACAAAAATTGTTGTCAATGCAAAGAGGAGGGTATTTTCTTACATGGACATTTTTTTAAAAATTTCGTTACAAATTTGAGTACTGCACCAAGTATCTGCACATAGTTAGTTAGTTATTTTTATTTCGTTATAAATTTTTTCAATAAGTTTTGTCACCGCACATTTTACAAACAGAGATTTGATATATTATATCTTTCTACTGAAACATTATCTTATACAAAATAAAGTTTATACATTTTTTTATGATAAATGAATATTTGAAGGAAAAACGAAGAAAAAAACCTCCAATTTAAGTAAAAAAAAAAAAAAAAAGAAAGAAATTAAAATATAAATGTGGAAAGCTTATAATAATTATTTTTTTTATCATTTTGTATACATTTATGTATTTTTTTTTTTTTTTTATTTAGTTTTTGTAAGTACATCTATAAATATACTAGATTTTTATTTAAAACCGAATCTTACTACTAAAAAAATGACTAGAGCTTGTGTGTATATACATATGTTTATGTATATAAATGAAAAAATAAATAAATAAATAAATAAATAAATAAGTAAATAAATAAATAAATAAATAAATAATCAATCAATCAATCAATCAAATAAATAAATAAATAAATAAATAAATAAATAAATAAATATATAAATAAATAAATAAATAAATAAATAAATAAATAAATAAATAAATAAATAAATAAATAAATAAATAAATAAATAAATAAATAAATAAATAAATAAATAAATAAATAAATAAATGGACAAATATAAAAATATATAAATAAATGAAAACATAAATGGACAAATAAATAAATACATATAAACAATAAGAAATAAATAGATTAACAAATAAATAAATAAATAAGGAATTAAATTAAAAAATAACAATAACAAATAAATAAATTAACAATTAAATAAATAAACAAATAAATAAATAAATAATTAAAGAAACAAGTAAATAAATACAACAAATAAACATAAAAAATATAAAGAACCAAACCAGAAATGGTGTAGGTTAAGTACAAATTTCATTTATTAGGCGATTCTCAGCAAAACTACAACTAACTAAAAACCGCTCAGTAAGTCTTTGAATTCTGTCGTAAATCAATTCAACACCCGCTTTTCTATGAAGGTCATTTGTTGAATAATGCCATGGAAGGTTCAACATCATTTTTAATATTTTATTTTGAGATATTTGCAATTTCTTTAGATGGCATTTCGCTAAACTTCCCCACACAGGACATCCATACAAAAGTATTGACTGAAAGATTACTTTATACAATATAATTTTATTTTCATTGGATAGTTGGGACTTCCGGTGTATAAGTGGATATAACATTTTTGTTGCAATGCTTATTTTTTTCAAAGTTTTGCTAGTGTGCTCTTGAAATGTTAGTTTGGAATCAAGATGTATACCGAGGTACCTAACAGATTTTTCCCAAACTATATCAATTCCATTGACTTGAAGCTGGTTACTTGGAAGATAACAAGCTTTTCTTTTTCTAGAGAAAAAGATAGCTTGCATTTTATCCAAGTTTAGCTTAATTTTCCATCTATTATAATAAGTTTCCAATACTTTTATCGCATTTTTAAGATTCGTCTCAATTTCGAGACTGAATTTATGTGATGAAAGTATTGCTGTATCATCAGCAAAAATAGCAGATTCACATTCCGATAAGTGTGGAAAATCAGACGTGTAAATATTGTACAAGATTGGCCCAAGAACAGAGCCTTGGGGGACACCGTAATCAAAACAAATCAAATTAGAAACACCATTACTAACATGTACTTTAAAACATCGATCAGACAGGAAACTTTGGACAATTTTGCACAAATGGGACGGAAAATTGAATCTCAACAATTTAAAAATCATTCCATCATGCCACACAGAATCGAATGCTTTTTCAATGTCCAGTATTAACATTCCACTTGACTTATCTTGTGAACGATTTCTTTTTACAAAGCTGCAAATTCTTTTAACTTGTTGAGAGGTATTATGAAATCGCCTAAAGCCAAACTGTTGGTCAGGCAGAGTATGATTTTCGGAGAGAATTTTTAAGATTTTTTCTTTCAGGACTTTTTCTAGTATTTTGCTTACACTGCTTAAAAGGCTAATTGGTCTGTAACTTTCAGGATTTTCCAACGGCTTACCAGCTTTGCGTATTGGTATAACTTTTGCTTCTTTCCAAGTATTTGGAAAGTATTGAAGTTTTAAACAAGCATTGATTATAAAAGTTAGATAAGAGATACCTACAGTCGGTAAATTTTTAAGATATATATTTTTAACCTTATCAAGGCCACCTGATTTTCTAACTTTTAAAGTACTGACAATATTTTTTATTTCATTTTCTTTTACAAAGAAATTAATAGGTGTAATAAAAGAAGAATTCTTAAATTCTTCAATAGTCGCTTTAACTTGTGAGTTTGTTGAGCTTTCACCTAAATTTTGTGAGACTCTATGGTTACTCAAGAAGACTTGACCTAGTTCTGTAGCCTTTTCAACATCTGTGTATAAGGTGTTTGTAGACGTCTTTAAGAAAGGCATATTTTTTCCTTTGTTTTTTGTTAACTTAACAATATTCCAAAAAGGTTTGGCATTTGTCTCAAGACTATTTAGTTTTCCATTCCATTCTTCATTTCGGAGATTAGAAATTTTAGAAGAAATAATTTTATTAAAATATGAAGCCATGTTTTGCGAGAAACGCTGATGATATCGCTGCCAGTTTCTCCTATGGATATTTCTTATTTTAATGAGCTCTAAAATGTCAGTTGGAAGTTTATTTGAGCGATTTTTCACTTTTATTCTTCGAACACATTCATCTACACAATTTAAAACTGTTTCAGAAAATGTTTTTACAACCGAGTCAATTTCAGTATTTCGAGAAATACTTTCTAAATCTCGGGAACTGCTTTGAAGCTTAGTTTTAATTCTTGATTGGAACGACAACCAATTTGTACTTTTAAGGTTTTGAACATATTGCACTTTTTCTATCCCTGACCGCAAAAGACTACAAGAAACCGGCATATGATCTGAACTTAGAGCATTCACAGATAAAGGGGGTGTTATTTGCGACGAAACATTAGTAACAAACAAATCAAGGACGGATGGGGAGCCACGAGAACCAGCAGGAAAATACGTTGGACTTGATGGAAACAAAATGCACACAGGAAATGTGAAAGAGAGATTGGATAGTATATTGCCCCAGGCGTTTGCCCTTTGGCAACCCCAGTCTCTATGACGGCAGTTAAAATCACCACCAATTAAAAATTCATCTTTAATTGAAAAAAACTTTGAAAGATCATTTTTAAGTAATTTTCTTTTAATATCAGATGATGACCCACCGGGGAAATACAAGCAATATACCTTAATATTCTTTTGGTTTCTTAACTTTAATTCTATTCCAATGTTTTCTACACATCGAGTGTGGGAAATAGGTAAAAGCGAGTGTTGAACTGATTTTCTTACAAGAATTGCAACACCGCCACCCCTTTGATCTGTTCTGTCTACACGGTAGCAGCTAAAATCAGAGGAGGGCAGCCTAATGTCAGGTGTGAGCCAAGTTTCTGTTACAAGTGCAACATCAACTGTATTGGTATTTAAAAAATTTAAGAATTCTAAATATTTGCTGCGAATGCCTTTAGCATTCCACGTAATAATATTAATGTAGGTATTCATCTTTCATCATGTTACTTATCATTTTTAGAATATAAAAACTTAGTGGCTAAATGTGCGATGACATTAAATTGATCTATCCTAGTTTTACAATTGGATAAATTCGTTATCATCTCCATACAGAGAGAATTAAGTTCGTATCTGCACATATTTTTTTATTAAATACAATTAAAGGAGAATAGGACAAAACGGTCTACAGGACCAATAACGACGAGACATATGTCGTTGGAAAGGAAATTTTATGCACTACAATAGTTAATAAGGCAGCTTATTTCAAATCACTGTGTGAAAAAAGTTATTCGTTACTTGTTACTCATGCTCCATAAATTTTATCTGTACCAAAATTCCCTAAAACAGCGAATAACGTTTTCCACACAGTGATTTTAAATAAGTTGTTATGGAAACCAGGGCCGGACAAGCTATACGTGCAAGCGGTGCAAATGCACAGGGCGCTGAACCCAAGGGGCGCCTTGAGCAGGCATTAACAAAGCCACTTCTCGTAACCACTACCTAAACCTACCTACTTTTTTAATTTTTATTTCTCACACCAATAGTGATATCCAGTATATAACTACCAGTAACCAGTTTATTCTGAATTTAAAAACTGTTATAATATACATACATATATCTATCTACTATTCCAAAAATAAGTCGATGTCTATCTTCCTATTCTCACCCACAGTGACAAAAAACTACATCACAAAATCTTTGAAAAGTGCACAATTTTGTTCGCCTTTACCAACAGATACCTAAACCTACCTATTTGTTATTTTTCTCTTTTTCAAACTGTCGACGATATTCTCAGCTCACTCACCATCGTGTGTGTGAGTGAAGGCATTTAATTTATTTTCATAACCCAAACCCACCCCTATGCTGTGCAACAAAAAACATAATTCTTCAACTGCAAATACAGACAATTAACACTACAGCCAGCATGGTGATAACATGCGCACGATAACAGTGTTTCTATATGACATCGAAGCCAGAAATGTTAATCTAACAGAAATTCTTAGATGAAAAATTCATACTCATTAACATAACAGCGCGCAAATTAAAAATTTGCGTCTAGGTATGAATTAAACTCTTCTGGTTAAGTGTTTTTTATGTTTTAGTTTGGCATTGGCTTCTATCGATGAGTGAAATATGAAATTGTAGTACTGTCTTATTGTGTGTTGAGACAAAGGATTGAAATATGGAAATAATGAATGATGATGATGCGATGATTTATGATTATGATGATGCTTGTCGTTAATGAGGGAATTTTGTTTATTCAATTTCTCTTTTTCTCTATTTTTTTGTTGTTGCCAGGCATTATTTTCATTAAGAAAAAAGGATTTTTTGACATATCTAATTTCATTATTTGTGTGCCAGTGTTCTTATTGTGTTCAAACTAAAAAACTCAAAATAAAAGAAAGGAAAAAGAATCTATATTGAGAGTATATTATGTAGATCTGCTATGCGCAGAGTCAGAGTCCAGTAGTAATTAGTTTATATAACGTCTAGCGTGTTTACATTTTTGCTAAAGGCTGAATATAATTCTGAAGTATAAAATCTTTTTGTATATTATAATGAACATTAAAGTGGTTCTTACATAGTTCAAATTCAAACAAATTCAGTTTTTATTATGTATTTACAAAAGTGTCGTGTCCATCTACAACCTAGGTACCAACATAGTTAAGAGAGTAGGTAGGGACAAAAAAGTGTTAAATAAAAAAAAGCATTGCAAAGTCTACCCCTTGGGTAAAATGAAGATATGATTTCTTCCACCATTGACCGCAATTGATGGGCGGTATTGATGAAGTATGCGCAGGGCGCTAATTTCACTCGGGCCGGCCCTGATGGAAACTATTATATTGTTCATAAAAATACCTTTTCAACGACATACATATAATTGTAATTGGTAAGACCAGTTTGTATAAAATTATTCCACACTGAAATTACCAAAACAAAACCTTGGTTAGTAAATAACTTTTTTCACACATTGATTTGAAATGAACTGCCATAGTGACTTTTGTAGCGCATAAAAATACCTTTCCAACGACATACGACTCGTTTTTATTTGTTCCTAGACCACCTTCCATACAGTTTTGCCGATTGTCCTTTGTATGGAGTTTTTCAATGCGTTTTTTAACATTCCGTTATAATTTTTCCAATAAAATAGAGTATCAGTATTCGCTGATAAGAGAAGCAGACATATTGCTTTAGTTAAAATTATTTTTTTTTTCGGAATTTGTATGGAATTTTTTCAAAGCCTTTTTTTCAAAATTCCATTATAAATTCATGTACTGTACCAGTATAATTTTTTCTGGTAAACAGTATAATGATTTAGGAACATATAAAAGAGTCAGACATACTGATTTAGTTAAAATTGTTTTTCTTTTTGCTTTTGAAATACAGGAGAGTTTGTATGGAGTTTTTAAAAGCCCTTTTTCAAAATTCTGTTATAAATCCAAGTACTGCAACATATGGCTTTGTTCTAACAAAATAAAGTATAAGGATTCATAATACAGAGAGGTAGACATAGATATGGCTTTTGTTAAATTTTGTTGTTTGTTTTTGAAATACATCGGAGCTTGTATGAAGTTTTCAAACATTTTTTTTTTATTCCGTTATAGATCCAGGTACTGCACCAGGTTTCTGCTATAATTGTTTTCTAAGGAAAAAGAGTATACAAGTTTATATATCAGAGAGGCAGACATATTGCTTTAGTACAAAACATACTGTCTTTGCTTTGAAATACTGTGGTTTTGTATGGACATATTTTTTAAAATTCCGTTACAAATCTTGATACTGCACCAAGTATCATTACATAACTTTTTTAATAAATAAAAATTAAGTATTAATATATTAAAGAGATAGATGTATTCCATCAGTGAAAACTGTGCTTTTTTAAACTTTGAAATATAGTAGAACTTATATGGAGATTTTTAAAGCCTATTTTTCAAAATTCTGTTAAAAAACTAGGAATTTCACCATTTTTCTGCCAATATTTTTTTCAAATATAAACATTAACAGGAAACACATTTTATCTTATTTGAAAAAAAAACAGTTAAACGTGAATGGAGATTTTTCCTTATTTTTTGTATTTCAAAATTCCGTTTAAAATACTGGCACTGCTACAGGTGTCTGAAAATAATTTTTTTGGTTATATTTACTACTTTTTATTGAAATATTAAAGACCCAAAGTTATAACTCCAAGGTATACTAAACCCTATGCCTGTAGGTGTAGTAAATTTTGAATAGAAACAACTATAAAGTCTTACATATCAAGGGGTGGACATACTGCTATCACGTTTCCAGGTCGATTTTTTTACTTTTGTTACTCCGGTGGAATGCCCATTCCATGTTCAGGAAGTCTAATGGCTCTACTTATCGTACTGAAATACAGTTAGCCTGCCGACCACTGGCTCTTAGACTATAACCACCGCATATGAAAACCATGACTGGCGGACTCCCTATATATCGTCGGTTCAAAGGTAAAACTCTCTAACTAACATATTACACTTTTGAAGGAAATTTAATTGAAACATACTTATTATAAGCTGAAAAGTCACGTTCCGAAAATTTTTAAATAAGGTTCCCGGGCATACCTTTCTATATCCCTATAATAACCGTGCAAAACGGGACTTTTTGGATTAAAAAAATGCATTTCATTCTAATTTTCTTGAACATTTTTCTCTGCACTTAGTGAGTTTTACCTTTGAACCGACGATATATTATCTAAGAGGGTGCGTATCCAGGGCTACCAATAATTTTTGTCAATATTTATTTATTGACCATATCATTACGAAGTTAGAATTTGCTAAAGAAAATAGAAGCTAACCAATAATAGGTCATGGTTTTGGTATAGTTTACTAAAATATATGGAATTACCCAAAAAGTTTATCTCTGCCTTCTTATGTGTTGAATAACAAGTAAAGATTGTTCGTATTTCTTCTTTAATCTGGAGCTCTGGGGGGGGTCATGACCCCCATGACCTCCCCCCTGGATCCGCCACTGATTGAAGTATGGTATTTCAAAAGTCAATTGTTAAAAACTTGACCAACTATTCACTGAAATAAATAATATTCTTACAAAACATTACAAAATGTATATTTTGAAGGCTAGAATTCCGAATGGCTTAGTACTTAGTACTAAGCCATTCGAGATTTTGGCATTCGGGATTTTGGCTTTCGGGATTATGGCATTCGGGATTCAGGCATTCGGGATTTTTGCCATTCGGGATTCTGTGCATTCGCGATTTTGTCCATTCTGGATTTTGTCTTTCAGGATTTTGGAATTCGGGATTTTTTGCGATTTCGGGATTTTAGCATTCGGGATTTCGTACCCAACCCACTTGTGAATAATGTCGTGAAACCATTAAAAAATTGCAGTTTTGTTCACCCGTGAACGTGCGCGTGAAGCTGTGTGGGGGAGTTGTTGAAATATTTATTTGCGCTACTGTATGTTTAAACTCAATAATCAACACAATACTCTCTCTCTTTAAGTTAACCGAATTAACCCTAACCTATGTATATTAGGGTGGTCCCTATATTGGGTTTTTTTGAAATTCCAACTTGGATAGGCATCAAATGACTCTAAATGGAGAAAAAAAAAATTCCTAATTTTTTCAGATTTTTATTCCACCCCCCTGGTCTCCCTTTCTTCACTTGAAGGTACAAATAATGGAGTTAGGGTGATTCTTATAACACTCAAAAAAAAAGTCAGAACTTATAGATTAGATTCAGATGAAACAAAAATCACAGCGGAGGGGGGGTCTATTTCCCCCCGTTCAGGCGGGAGGGGTAATTTTCTAAAAATTTGACCCAAAAAAGAAAAAAAAAATATTAAAAAACAACGGGACCACTAACAATGGCATGCTATAGCTTTTTTTAAAGCCATGAATTCAGTCTCTAATATATTTTTTAAATCAAGTTTTTATTGTAAATAGTTTCTGAAAAAAATAATTTTCAAACTTAAAAAACTATTATTTTTGTTATTATTTTTATGTTTTGAAAATTATTTTTTCAAAAACTATTTACAATAAAAACTTGATTTAAAAAATATATTAGAGACTGGATTCATGGCTTTAATAAAAGCTATAGCATGCCATTGTGAGTGGTCCCGTTGTTTTTTAATAATTTTTTTTCTATTTTTGGTCAAATTTTTAGAAAATTACCCCTCCCACCTGAACGGGGGGAAATAGACCCCACCTTCGATACGATTTTTTTTCGTCTGAATCTAATCTATAAGTTCTGACTTTTTTTTTCGTGTTATAAGAATCACCCTAACTCCATTATTTGTACCTTGAAGTGAAAAAAGGGAGACCAGGGGGGTGAAATAAAAATCTGAAAAAATTAGGGAAATTGTTTTTCAATGTTTTGAATCGAATGAGGGCTATCCAAGACAATGTCCAATTTAAGGACCACCCTAATGTATATATAGTTTATTTTCTTTGCCCAAGAATAGCATTATCTAATATTATACTGTTCACTTGCTTTCAATACCATTTACATTAAACATTGAATTTATAATACCGGTTTGCGTTTTATTTCTGCAACAGGTTATGGGCCCAGGTTGCAATTGAACAAAGGAATTTGTTTAACTTAAAAGACTTTTGTTTTTTTTTGCTTTTCGAAATTTAAGTCAGTCAAAGTAAAATAGTTAGTCTATTTTAGTTCCTTATAATCGGTTTATTAAATTTATAGGAGTTTTATTGTAATAAGAAGAAAAAAGGATGAGTTCCTTTTTCCTTATATCAGATTGAGAAGCTAAGCGGAGAGAACTATTTGACATGGACAATCCAAATGAAAACCGTTCTGGTGCATGCGGATTTATGGTCATTTGTTGATGGGTCAAATGTTCTACCTGAGGAGCCGAAAGAAGATCAACTAGCAACATGGAAAACTGGAGATGGGAAGGCGCTTGCAACAATCTTACTCAGTGTAAAGCCGGCTGAACTAATGCATGTCAAGCACTGTAAGAAGTCTAAGGAAGCATGGGATAAATTATCCGAAATCCACCAACCTAAAGGTCCAGCTCGTATGGTGAGTCTCTTTAGAAAGTTAATGCATGCCAAGATGACTGATGGTCAGTCCATGTCAGCTCATCTTAATGATATTTATGAAGTAGTTGAAAAGTTGCATGAAATACAAGTGCTTATACCAGGGGCCTATTTCTCAGATCATACACCACATACATTTCATACAACATACAACATCTTCATACATCATACACATCATACAATTTTCTGTTTCTCAGATTTCATTGGAAGTGTTGTATGATACTTCTGTTTTTTGTATGAAATGTATGTCTTTGACATTTCATTGTCATTCAATTTGTTTGTGATTTTTGTTTTCTTTTAGCATGTGAAAATAAAATGAAAGAGTGATTCGTAGGTTTTTATTTTTATAGTTCGTGTTCTTTGACTTTGTAGTAAAATAAAGTTTGGCTTCGTTCTCTGAATTGCTTAACAAAATTAGCGTTTATTTTTATCGATTTTCACCTCAAGCTAAATTTTAAAAAAATATTTGTGAATACAAAAACTATATTAATACATTGTAATAATGCAGTAACTTGATGCCAAATAAAAAGAATAAATAGACAAAATGAAAAACAAATGTGGTTTTTTAATGTTGTGAAGGGAAAACAGCAATTTGATTTGCTGTATGAAATGTATGATACATTTGAGGTTAATTTGTTGTATGATGCGTATGAAAAAATTCTGAGAAACAGAATCATACAATATTCCAATATTTCCAGTGTAATCTCCAGTCATACATTGTTGTATGATAGTGGATCATACAACAAATCTGAGAAACAGAAATCATACAACAGAACTGTCAAAATCATACAATGTATGTGATGTATGATCTGAGAAATAGGCCCCAGGGGCCTATTTCTCAGATCATACATCACATACATTTCATACAACATACAACATCTTCATACATCATACACATCATACAATTTTCTGTTTCTCAGATTTCATTGGAAGTGTTGTATGATACTTCTGTTTTTTGTATGAAATGTATGTCTTTGACATTTCATTGTCATTCAATTTGTTTGTGATTTTTGTTTTCTTTTAGCATGTGAAAATAAAATGAAAGAGTGATTCGTAGGTTTTTATTTTTATAGTTCGTGTTCTTTGACTTTGTAGTAAAATAAAGTTTGGCTTCGTTCTCTGAATTGCTTAACAAAATTAGCGTTTATTTTTATCGATTTTCACCTCAAGCTAAATTTTAAAAAAATATTTGTGAATACAAAAACTATATTAATACATTGTAATAATGCAGTAACTTGATGCCAAATAAAAAGAATAAATAGACAAAATGAAAAACAAATGTGGTTTTTTAATGTTGTGAAGGGAAAACAGCAATTTGATTTGCTGTATGAAATGTATGATACATTTGAGGTTAATTTGTTGTATGATGCGTATGAAAAAATTCTGAGAAACAGAATCATACAATATTCCAATATTTCCAGTGTAATCTCCAGTCATACATTGTTGTATGATAGTGGATCATACAACAAATCTGAGAAACAGAAATCATACAACAGAACTGTCAAAATCATACAATGTATGTGATGTATGATCTGAGAAATAGGCCCCAGATGAATTACTATGTATAATTTTGTTATGTAGTCTGCCAGATTCTTATAAAAATTTTATCGTTGCAATCGAGAGCCGAGATAGCCTACCATCTCTAGCTAGTTTAAAAGTTGAATTGTTGGAAGAGGAGCAAAGACGACATGAGAAGGGAAATAGCAGCGTCGAAAATCACAAGTTTTTACAGTTAAGGCTACTCATAAAACTCGTTCTCATAGCAGTCATACGAACGGTTTCAAGAATAGGGGAAAATGTTATGTGTGCGGGCAAAGAGGGCATTTTGCTGCCCACTGTCGTGAAAAGATAAAAGGTTCTTCAAATTCAACAGCATCTTTTGGATTATTTTCAACAAACTTTGATGATTCTAATGTGCTTAAGTCCTCTAATGGTGTTTAGATATTGGGGCTACATCGCACATGTGTTGTAACAAAGATTTTTTTAACAACCTAACTATGGACAGTACAGAAACGGTTCAGCTAGCTAATGACAAATCAGTTTTGTCTAGCGGGATAGGTACGGTTAACTTAAAGACATCCTTTGGAAACGTTACCCTAATTAACGTGCTCTATGTTCCAGAGCTTCGGGCGAATTTTGTGTCCGTTAGCAAAATTACAAAGCATAATTGTTCAGTAGATTTTATTGAAAATAAGGCTATAGTCAAAAATGCATACAATGAACCTGTATTGAAGGCTGATCTGAAAAATAACTTGTTTGTTTTGGACCTGGAGCGAGAAGTTGTGAATTATAGTTCCTGTGGTGAAGTAGATAGCTTTTCTAAATGGCACCAGCGTTTTGGTCATCTGAATACATGGCTGTAGCCAGGCCTACGCTAGGGTGAGCTCAGCTCACCCAAAAATAAGTTAAGCTCACCCAAAAATTTTCTAAGGTATTTTAAGATTTTCGAAGTTGTCATTTTGAGACAAAATATTTGTTTGCTTTGAAATAATATTTGAAATGTACCTACTTATGCCACAATACCAATCTTTTCATTTTATTCCGCATACTTTTGGCCTTTTTGATTGGGGACAGAATGACAGTTCTCGCTCTGAAAAGAAGAGCAAATTGTACTGGATTTTATTTCAGAATCGAAATGAGAAGCGTTCACACGTATCAAATCAGTGTTCCGGATTGCCAATCGAAAAGGCCATTTGATTTCTTCGTCAGCAAACTGGGGACTATTCTGTTCATTGGTCTATTTGTGCTCTTGTGTGCTATTGTTGCCAGTCACTTGATCTGTTATTTTTCAGTTAAAAACGTGTTCCGATTATGAAAAAATATGGAATACGCAAATCACATATAAATTCATTCAACAATAGCCTTGTAGATTTAAAACTCCTTGGTTTACCCTTGTGTTCATAGCTTCATAGCTTAAAATTAAAAGGACTTAATGAATTTGTTAACGTCAAAAGTGACAGCTATCATTTTGTTAGAACTGTAAGACTGCAAAGTAAAAACAAAAGCAGGTCTCTTTACGACCGTTTCGAATGTCAATCAGGAAAACCGATTCGATACGTGTACAATTTTTTTTGCGAATGTGAAATTTGATCCAAAAGCTTTTTTCAGGGAATGAACTGTCATTTTGGCTTCAATAGAGAAGGCTGTTAAATGAAGTTTAAGAAGTTGAGTTATTAAATTTTTAATTTTATTTTCAGAAAACTTCACCGTTTATACTTAATCAACTTGAAATATAAGAAAGGAAAGAGTTCTATATTGCTATTTGTGAAATGTTGAGATTCTTCGAATCCAGTGTCAAATCCGTGCTGTTATATGCTTTTGAAACCTGGAAAGTCACGTCTACTATTTCGAAGAAAATGCAGGCTTTTGTGAATCGCTGTCTTCGCCACATCCTAAAAATTCGCTGGCCACAAATAATATCAAATGAGGAATTGTGGCGCAGGACAAGTCAAGAGCGGCTGGACGTTGACATAAGAAAGCGTAAATGGCGTTGGATTGGTCACACACTGAGGAAACCAAACGATGAAATTGCAAAGCAGTCCTTTGAATGGAATCCTCAGGGTGCACGGCGGGTTGGAAGACCAAGAACAACATGGAAATCAACTGTCTTAGCGGAAGCAGAATCCCAGAGAAAGACGTGGCCACAGCTAAAGTACCTTGCAGTAGACCGTGAAGGATGGAGACGTTTTGTTGACGCCCTATGCCCCAGCCGGGGTTACAGGACACGATGATGATGATTTGTGAAATGACTCTACAGGGTATTTTCAATTAATTAACATATAATGATTTTCATAAAAAAAATGTGAGCTCACCCAAAACAACCTTGAGCTCACCCATACGTTTGATCCTGTCTACGGCCGTGTCTGAATAGCCAGAGTCTTGAGCAGCTTAAGCAAAATGACATGGTTGTTGGTCTGAATTTCAATTCTGGAATTTCCAAAGTGGATTGCTTATGGAAAAATTAACGTAAAACCGTTTCCTAAACAATCCTTATATCGAAGCAAGGAGTTGCTAGAACTGGTACATACGGACGTTTGCGGTCCGATGCGAGTTGCTTCAGCTGGGGGAGCGAAATTTTTTCTAACCTTCATAGATGACAAACCTAGAAAAGTATTTGTTTACTTTATGAAAAGCAAAGACGAGGTTTTTGGTGTATTTAAGCAGTTCAAAGCAATGGTAGAACTACAGTCAGGATGCAAAATTAAATCACTTAGAAGCGACAATGGAACGGAATATCTGAACAAGGCATTTAACGAGTTTTTAAATGAATGTGGTGTTAAAAGACAGCTTTCAGTAGAGTATACTCCTCAGCAAAATGGGGTGGCGAAAAGAGCCAACCGCACCTTAGTAGAGATGGCTAGATGCATGCTGGTAGGTTCTGTGCTTTCCGAGTATTTATGGGCAGAAGCCATTAATACTGCGGCTTATTTAAGAAACAGATCGCCTACAAATATAACTGGAATGTTAACTCCTCATGAGCTGTGGTCAGGTCGTAAGCCCATAATTTCTCATCTTAGACTTTTCGGATCTAAGGCAGTTGTACTAGAAAAGAAACCAGGCCGCTCAAAGTTTTCTGTTAAAGGAAAGGAATATTATATGGTCGGCTACTCTGACGAATCGAAAGCTTATCGTTTATTCGATCCTAGAACAAGGAAGGTCGAAAAAAGTAGGGATGTCATATTTTTTGAAGACTTTCTTAAAAACTCTAATGATAGTCCCAACGATTATCTAACAGTTGAAATTGAACACAAACCTCAATCTATGAACATGCAGCATCAGCCAAAAGAAGAGAGCTTTGAGGATGTAGAACGGGAAGAGATTCTTGAAACAGATTACTTTAGAGGACCAGGTCGTCCAAGAATAATCCGTATAGGCAAACCCGGTCGGCTAGCTAAACAATTCAACGTAGTGGAAGCCGTGAATGCTGTAGAAGCTCCATCTGTTCCTATGACATGACGGTGGCAGAGGCAGTGGCACGTACAGATGCTGTGAAATGGAAAACTGCGATGGATGCGGAGATGGACGCACTTACGAAGAATCATACATGGGAGTTAGTTGATCGTCCAGACAAAAGTCAGGTGATAGGCTGCAAATGGGGTTTTAGCGTCAAGAGGAATCCAGATGGCTCAGTTGAGATATTTAAATGTAGGCTGGTGGCAAAAGGATGTGCCCAAAAGTTTTTAGTGAACTATAATAAACCTGTTCACTTGTTGTGCGTTTTTCATCGATTCGTTTAATAATTGCTATTGCCGTTGACCGAGATCTGTTATTGGACCATTTAGACGTGACTTCGGCTTATTTGAATGATGATTTGGAAGACACTGTTTACATGTCACAACCTGAAGGATATACTGATGATCGCTATCCAAACAAAGTTTGTGAGCTACTCAAATTATTATATGGCCTCAAACAGGCGGGACGAGAGTGGAATAAGAGGCTCGACAGTGTTTTGCAGTCCATTGGCTTTTCGAGATGTAATGAAGATAATTGTCTTTATACAATGAATACAGAGAATAATTTTAATATTATAGCCATATACGTAGACGACACTATGATTGCGTATTCTGATTCAGAAATTATGAATAAAATTAAACGTAGAATCAGTGAGGAGTTCGAGTGCGTGGATAAAGGCCCCCTCACATACTCTCTGGGTATTCAGGTAGATCGCAAAGGATTAAGAGGGCCCATAAGTATACACGAAAAACAATATATAATTGATGTGCTTCAACGCCAGCGAATGGAAATCTGCAAACCTCAGCTTATACCACTAGATCCAGGGATGAAGTTGCAAAAGGTTACAAGCTCAACTTGTAAGAGAGAAGACTCCAGTGATTATCAATCGCTTGTTGGCATTGGCACTCTTCTGTATTTGGCAGTTTGTACGCGTCCAGACATTGTGCACACAATAAGTAGGTATACTTTCACAGTTTAATACTGATCCACATGCAGAGCATGCTGTTGCTCTTAAGCACTTGCTTCGTTATTTAAATACAACTTGTGATTCCAAGCTCACCTACAGAAAACAATTAGAAGATATTAAAGGCTACGTAGACGCAAATTGGGCGGGAAATATGGACGATAGGAAATCTTATACGGGATTTGTTTTTATATTGGCAGGTGCTGCAATTTCATGGGAGTAAAAAAAAAAACTTCAGTTGCTCTCAGTAGTACAGAGGCTGAGTACATGGCTTTGTCTCAAGGCTGTAAAGAGGCAGTTTATCTTAGAAATTTAATAATTGAATTGGGTATCAAATTTTAAAATAATCATATTGTTCTTTTAAATGACAATATAGGTGCCCAACAGCTGGCGAAGAACCCGGTGCATCACCCCCGAACGAAGCATATTGACATTCGATATCACTTTGTCCGAGAGCTGCTTCAAGATGACATTATACATGATGGCCGATGTATTAACTAAGAATTTGACAAAAGTAAAAGATTCAAAATTTGTAAAATTAATGGGCTTGATATAATGAATACAAAAATATTTTTTTTTTTAAATTTAAAACTTACTAGTATTGCGTTGTGGAGGAGTGTTGAAATATTTATTTGCGCTACTGTACGTTTAAACTCAATAATCAACACAATACTCTCTCTCTTTAAGTTAACCGAATTAACAGAACCTATGTGCATACACGGTTGCCGCTTGCAAAAAAAAATTCCTACCAAATTTCCCAAAAAACCTACCAAATTGAATAAAAACCTACCAAATAAATAAACTCTATTTCCGTTCTGCAAATTTTCTTTGGTAGAAACCTCAAAAACACATTAGAGGTACGAGGTTTATTGACAATCGTGAAATCCATTTTCCAGAAAATTTGAAAAAAAAAAACAAAATTGTTGAATGATGAGCTAAAACAAAAATTCGAGTTCCACCCCACCACAAAGATGTGCAGTAAATAAAAAGTGAAAGTTTATGTTAAGGAGGTTCACTCGGGCGCATAGATGCTAGTTATATATTTTCGAATTGTTTATTGAGGTAGTTTCATGCTAACATTTAATGATTTCTCCTTTCTTGGAATTTTCTATGCATACAATTTTGACATAATCTTCAAATGCTTTCACTTGAGGTGTGACATAATTTATAATTTTCAACATAATTTTGTATGAATTAGGTTAAAATCATTTCATTTTGAAAAATGAATTTTAAAAATTATATCATTTGGAAATGAAATTAGAATTTTTCAACGAGATTAGCTCATAATTTGTTCTTAAAAAAATAAGCAGATCAACGCCAAATGATTCAAGTCTCTGTTTACTTGAGTTTATTTGACATTTTTTGAGTTGATCAGAAATTATCTCAATTTTTATGATTGTACAATGTTTTATATTATGCTCAAGAGTTGTATGAAAAAACCTACCAAATCGGATTTTAGCCTACCAACCTACCAAAGCTGAAAAATCCTACCAAGTTTGGTACGATCCTACCAAAACGGCAACCGTGTGTGCATATAGTTTATTTTCTTTGTCCAAGAATAGCATAATCTAATATTATACTGTTCACTTGCTTTAAATACCTTTTACATTAAACATTGAATTTATAATACCGGTTTGCGTTTTATTTCTGCAGCAGGAGTTTTCGTTCATTAGCAATTCCCATGCAAAATGTACGGGAACTCTTAGTGAACAGTTGACAGTTCGATTACAAAAGAAAAATAACTCATTGAAGGCATAGGTTTTAAACGTCAAACGTTCACGACACATTCGCAAGTCTGTACCAGTGAACAATGTCAAAAAATCACTTTCTCCACTGGTGATTGTTCACTTCACCAGGAAATATGTACTAGGTTTAAGTAAAAGTGTTCCAGACTGAAATGGTGATTTCATGGAAAAGATTGCGAATTGTTTACTTGTCCTATTAAAATGATTAAGGTATCTATGGACAGATAAACTTGTTCTCTAGGACAT
The DNA here is from genome assembly GCA_963921185.1 of Dasysyrphus tricinctus. Lineage (NCBI taxonomy): Eukaryota > Metazoa > Arthropoda > Insecta > Diptera > Syrphidae > Dasysyrphus > Dasysyrphus tricinctus. The sequence goes on from OY992534.1 coordinate 24,341,577, forward strand.
CATTGGAAACAAAAATAATTTTTTTTTTAAATCCTATTAGAAAACGAGAAAATGGCTGTTTTTCAAAGCAAATGTAGCTTACACTATATTTTTTGCAAACAAATGTTTAATAACATAAAAGTACATATTTTTACTAAGGCACTACTGGAGAAAATTTTTAATTTTGTACCTAATAAAAATTTTAATACATAATACAAAATAAAAATACTTATACATTTTGAAAAAAACCCATTTTTGACAGTCAATTTTTAATACCTAACGGTATTTTTTTTGACAATTTTTTTTGCAGTGGATATAAATTCAATTTATTTTACACGATTTTCATTGATTATATGTATAATCATAATTGTAGTACCTCGTGGCATGATGGTTAGTGCGTAGGACTGTCATGCCGAAGGTGTGGGTTCGATTCCCAGCCGTGCCACCCCTCCATTCCTGCCAACAACACGCACACAGGAATGGTTTAGAGTTGTAAGTCACTAGGCCCTGGTTCTCCACGAGCTGTTGCGCCACTCAATTTATTCTATTTATTTATAATAATAATTGTATCATTTGATATTGAAATTTTTAATTCTTAAAAGGCACTTTTTGACAGAAAATTTATGTTAATTTGGAAGTTAAAATCAGTTAATTTTACAAAAGGTTTTTTTTTTGTACAATAATACACCTACTAGTGACCAACTAGTAAAAATACAAAGTTTTATAAAACAAAGCATCGGATGAAATCGAAAAAAACCGGTCTTATATTTATATGCAAAAAAAGTTAGCAAATGACTGATTTTGTTCAGTTCGGAACACTCTTAATATTATTTATAAAATCCCCAGTATAATCCTTACACAGAGTTTGAGATTAAATAATTTAAGAGTATCGTGAGTGGGTGTATTGTTGACCCACCCTTGTGAAACTATCCTTGTATCAAAAATAATATCTTCTCAAGCGACTCCCTTTCACCACTAACTTTCGGTATGGCTATAATGCAGTGTTGCCAGAAACACCGATTTATCGTAACTCTCCCGATTTTCAGACCTGTTTCCGATACACCTATTTTTGATCGAAATATGACACTTTTCCCCGATTTTCAATATTTCTTAAGCTGAAATAAACCTATCTGCGTCACAAAATTCCTTTTAATAACGAGTCGTTGTTGTCACTTTACAGAGAATATTACTTTTTAAAGAATACTTGAAGTTCAAGGAATGCAATTGTTTGAGCTTAAAAGTATCTGAATGAATTATGTATTCAAAATAATTAAAATTAGCAATTTATTTTAATCAAAACAAATATATTTAAAATAATAATAATAAACTTAAATCTTTGAAGAATTTTTTGTCTTATCATCTACGTTTTCCTTTGTAGGAGAAAAAGTCGAATTTATAAACTTTTTCAAACTCTAGACATCCGGCCAACTCCAAAAAGATATAAGCTTTGTTCACTGTTGTCTTAAAGTTGTCCACTAGACAAAGGAATTAGAAGCCTAAGATTTGACTAACTTTTCATTTTATTTAATTAAATAAATTATATTTCCAACTACTCAAAACTTTTAAGAAAATCAGTATCAACAGCAATCGTCTCAGAAATCTAATAAATAAGGGTGGAAATGTTCAAACATATAGCACCAATCGTGCTGCACCATATACAAGACTATTAAATACCTAAGGGAAATATTTATTTTTGAGTTTGAAGTTTTACGTACTGTTTACTAAAAATGGCCCTGTTTTTTAGTGCATTTTTATCTTCGCTTAGAAAAAAGTAGCATGTTAATTACAACAACAAACTGGTATAATTCCGTATTGTTGTTGTATTTAACATGCTACTTTTTTCCAAGCGAAGATAAAAATGCACAAAAAACAGGGCTAATATAACAATTTAAAATCAATTTAAATAAAATAAATAAAACAAAGTTGCTTCTTGAAAAAAAAATTACTTTTCAGCTTCAAACAATTTTTTTCAAAAGAAATCTGATTTTATTTACTTTAAGAATGAAAAAAATGTACAATCTGAAAAACATATTAGGAAAAAAATCAGCAAAAGCCTTTTTTTTATAAAAATCGAGTGGTTTTGAAACCGGCATGACTTTTAGGGTTAAAGCTGTTTCCCCGATTTACACCGATTTCTAGAGTGGCAATCTCCCGATTTCAGAAAATATTTTCTGGCAATACTGCTATAATGTTTCCTCTGAGGCCTGTTCGGAATGCCTCCAATGTTGCCTAAAACAACTGTTAAAACGACACAATAAAACTACCAACTTTCCTTATCTACCTATTGAATGCTCAGATTGTTCGATTCCCTAAAAAAGCAATGGAAGCACAACGACCCATAAGAGATTCGTGACAACCACCCTTCAGCGTATAAACATGCCCCTTTATTCACACAAATTCGATCTTATAATTTTTACCTTTTTTGCCACCCTAATTCTTTTAGTCCGGGTCTTGTTTTTAACGGTATATTTGTTCGCACGTAACTTCCGTATCTTTGATTCTAGAAAAAATGTTGTATAGCGAAATTGTAGCTAGTTTAATTATATATAAAATATGTTAAACAACTACAACAACAACTAAAAACTTTCTGTACAATTTATCAAAAAAAACTGGTGTTGATTTGTTTATATAAAAGTTATAGATCTTTCAATAATCTATACTTTTAATTAATTGTTCGAGTTTGAGAAATCCGTACAGGATTATTTTAATTGAATAAACTAAGATGAATCTGTCATTCAATTTTCAATGGTGCTCTCGAATTGAATTATTTGCTTGCAAATTAAAAGAACATCATTACCACATTTTGCACAGCTGCACTTGTTGTGATATTTGTTTTGTAAAAATACTTTTGCATGCTGGCATATCGAGGCATATTTTGTATGAATGTTCTAGCTAAAATATTCTGCGGTAGAGCTCGAAAATGGATGGAAAGAAAAAACATTCTTTCGGATTTTAAAACCAGTTTAAGAAAAAAAATCTCAAGAATAGGCCGTAGATCAGACTTTCAGTAATTTATCAAAGCTTTCAAAGCAAGGAACAAGAAAGTTTATTCATTCTTTGTGTATTACAAGGCGGCTATTTATTTAGTAACTAGAAGTGCGCTCTTCTATAAACTTACTCAGATGTGTCGATTCGATACTCGAGGTTTACATAAGTAATCAAAGAAAATTACACTGAAACGAAAGTGGAAATCTATGATGGCATGGTTTTTTAAGAATGGTTTAACACATGTACTGGAATAATATAAGGTTATCTACCCAGTGCTATCCTGTTTTCTTTGTTTATAAAGGACAGAGTAGAAGAGCTGCCTGGTGGAGTAAGAATAGCTTGGCCCCGTCGTAAAAGTGTCAATTTCTTTTTGTTAAAGCTGACCATTTAAATGACCACTTTTGACCACCCTTTAACTTTTTTTACCACCCCAAGTTTCGAGAAAGTAGATACTCGATTTCGAAAAATGCAGGACCTAAGGAACGCTCCCCCAAATAATGGCTTTTTACAAATTTAACTAATGTCAATAAGTTCAAGTGAACTTTTAACTTGAATTATATTCAGCCCCGGATCTATGGGGGGGGGCAAACGGGGGGCTGTGCCCCGGGTGGCAGCTTCCAGGAGCGCCAAATCAAATAATAGACTGAGAGCCAACGACATAAAAAGTCAATCATATGCGTAAGGTTGAGCATTTGAGGTGTTGAACCAATAACCGTTTGTCTGCCTACTTGAAAACGTGTCGAACAGGTGTAAAATTTGACGAACATTTTTGAAAATCGATTTATTTCAATACCTATTGGTCCGAGGGAAAAAGTGTGCATAGGTACATGAAATATTTAGCTTACAACATTACGCAAATGACTTGACTTTTTATGTCGTTGGCTCTCAGACTTTCAGGAGAATTGCCGACACTTAATGAAATGATATGTTGAAAAGGATATTTTTTTTACACTATCAGATCTTTGCCGAAGAGAGCTTAGTACAAGCGACATCTTGCGACCAAAGAATTGCCAAACACAAATTAAGTGCTTATCAGGCTCATCACTTAGCTCATCAAACTGTATTTCTCCGTCAGTTTTTAACAGTTTGTTCTACCATTTCACCATTTAAACCTAAAATTATTTCAAACTACCTACACTCAGAACAATTTTTGCTTGCTTTTTGTGCAAAATCTTTAATTTTCGGCGGCAAGATTTTTCAAATTGGGTATGTATTGTCTGTTGACTAATCTTATAAATCGAGTGGCCGTTACAGTCAATGGCGATCGTTATCGGGCCATGTTGAACGAATTTTGTTCACAAAAATTTAAGAGGAGGATATTGGCAACATTTGGTTTCAACAGGACGGCGCTACGTGCCACACAGCCGAAGCTACACTCCATGTAGTAGTAGCATTTAAAAAGAAAAGTTATTTGGCGGACCCTTTATAAATAAAGTTAGAAAGCTGATGATAGGTAACATCGAGTGCAGATTCAAGTCAGTCTTTTTCTCCAGGTTAAAAAAAATAAAATGCACGACTGGGTCATACGTACTTGCTCTTATGTTCAAGACACTGCGGGCTTAAGAAAATTGTATATAAAAACATGGAAATTATGAGAGCAAAATGAAGAGAAGCATGAAATACGACATTTAAATTGGCTAAAACAACTCTTTTGACAGTTTCAGGTGAAAAAAAGGAATGCCATCTTAGTTCTTGATTAAATATGATTGTATGAGAAAAAAAAATTAAAAATCGTTGGAGCGGTTTTTTAAATAATTAATTTTTTATATATAAAATTCTCAAATCATTTTTAAGAACAAAAAAAAACATAAAAAATTTTTTAAAAACCTGTTTCGTTAGTTTAAATTCTAAATATTTTAATAATTATATAATTATATATTTTTCTAGTTTTTCTCTATAATCTCCTTTCTCAAAATGTGTAAATCCTGTGATACATTAATTTATTAAATTGTGCTGTAAGTTTTATTGACATTTGTTTAAGAATTTTATACATGAAATTTATATTGTTATATTTTTTCAATAATAAAGGCCTGATGAAGAGTGTATTCATGCTCGAAACGTCGCTTATTAAGTAACACCGTTTTTTATTGACCTGGAGCCTACTAAAGAACTTCTATTTGTACATTTTTAAGAACAAATTTTGGTATTCCAGTCTAAAGTATATATTTATGTGTATGTACAAACAAAATTTGAAAAAAAAATTGTCAACCCGTTTTTGAGATATCGAATTTTCAAAAAAAAAATTTGAAACTTTTTTTAAAAATCCAAAAACTTTTTTTTTGAAAATTTCGATATGCAATATTATTAAATTTTATGTGAAATTTGTATACAAAAAAACTCATCTAAATCCGTTGAGCCGTTAACGAAAAAATTCAAAACGAAAAAATACATTCTATGACAGGTACTATTAATAGTTGCTAAGTGAAAAATTTTATAATTTTTGATGGTAGATCGTACTAATTTTGGTACATGAAAAAAGTTTAATCAAAATCGTAGCAGTCGTTTTTAAGCAAAAAAACATTTTCCTTTGCGGTTTTTTAGCTTTTGTATGGAAGGTACCGTTATTTTTCCATAAAAGTAAATTTTTTTCTAAAAATATTTAAGAGGGTACTAAAAAAATCTTAAATATCGAGTTTCAAAAAAATCGATGATGTCGTTTCCGAAATATTTAATTTTCCAAAAAAAAATTTGAAACATTTTTTAAAAATACAAAAAATATTTTTCAAAAATGTTAGTACACACAACTATTTATATATGTTCTTAAAGGTTTTGTATAAAAAAAAATAATTGAAATCGGTCGTACCGTTTTGAAGAAAAGCAAAAATTAAAAAAATGGTTCTTTGGGAGGTACCATTAATAACCATTTTTGAAAAATGGTTTTCCATCCATAGAATGCTTTTATTAAAATAAGTTTATTGAATTTTTTTTAAGAAAAGTTGTCGAGCCATTTTTGAAATAAATACGATTATGTAAATTTGCACAAAAAATTGTATGGCAGGTACCGTTATTTTGGATTCTAAAAAAAAATGAAAAAAACGTGTGGGCATAATCACCAAAAACCACTATGTACCAAGTTTGAAGAAAATCGATCGAGCCGTTTAGGCTGTAGGCGAACAGACAGACAGACAGACAGAATTGTGCCACCCACTTTTTTGGTGTTCTCTATCATCGTAATATCATGTTTGATAGTTATCTCAAAATTCTTTTTTGCACGAATCCAAAACTTGCCTTAAGGGCCATTCACATGAGAGCGACCAACGAACGACGAATAAACAAACAAAATGGGATTTAACACCATTATAAACAAAAATTCTTCGAAAAAAACTAAGCAAAATGGTAGATATTTAATTGACTTTAATGCTGAGTTACTAAAATTTGCATTTTAAAAGGTAAAGTAAGAGAAATTTGAGAAAACAAATTGGTCGTTGCGAATAGATTTAATTCGTGACGACCAATTTGATTTCTCAAATTTCTCAAATTTCAACACTCACAATGCAAGTTTTTCTACCTCAACATTAACGTTAGTTAGATTTCTACCATTTTGTCTAGTTTTTTTCGAAGAATTTTGGTTTATAAATGTGCTAAATCCCGTTTTGTTCGTTTATTCGTCGTTCGTTGGTCGCTCTCTTGTGAATGGTCCTTTATAGTACCCATAATCGCAAGTAAAAATCTAATTACCCAAAATTAAGTTTTTGCCCTTGTTCGGAAAAACTGAGGATTATATTCAGTCAATCCACTTAATCAGAAGAATTTCTTTTCAAATTTTCTTCATATTCTATTGTTAATAATAATTGACCACTCATTAACTTTTTTGAAATACTTTTTATTTTTGGAATTTTTATTTCAATTTTCTTATCAGTATTTTCCCTTTTCATTTTTTTATTTTCAAATTTTGAATGACCACCCTTAAAAGTTACTCTAACTTATCAAAAAGATTTTTTTTATTTCGATAGATAACCATTGCGAAAAACAAAGCTTTTGATATCGAAACTTTTTACTTTTTCACAATATTCATCTCTTAAAATTGAAATTGATCATGAAGTATAGAACTAAGCCGACTTGAAATTTTTATTGCATTTTTATGTTCACTTAAAAGAAAGTAGCATGTTAAATACAACAACAACACTCAGTTATACCAAATTGTTGTTGTATTTAACATTCTACTTTTTTTTAAGCGACATGATTTAATTAAATTTTTGTGATTTTTGAAATGTGGCGATTATATTTAGAGATCAATATCTTACGTTTGGTTATTCTGGTGTTTTAAAGCTGAATTCCCGTTAGTTTTAGTAAGCATGATACAACGCTATACAAAATCCAAGACATAGTCATTCCGCTTCAACTGAATAAGTAGCACACATTTTCGAAGGTATCTATGCTTTATTCATTTTTTTCAAACATTGTGTATTAAAAATTAATGCATCATTTTTGATGATGCTCATTACCTATTTCAGACGATGGGAAAATAAATCAGAAAAAATAGTTCAGAAAGCATCCAATTCTTTCCATTATTTGAAAAACTTCTGTTTTTTTTTGGGTCAACTGAATAACACAAATAAATAAATATGGAAATTGATAATACAAGTAAATGGAATGAAATAAAACATATTTGTCTTAAAATAAATGTTCTAATTGGTTATATTCTAGTGGTGGTTATTATTAAATAAATAAATAAATAGGGTGGTGCAACAGCTCGTGAAAAACCGGGGCTAGTGACTTACAACTCTTAACTATTCCTGTGTGCGTGTTGTTGGCAGGAATGGAGGGCACCTACAGTTTTTTGCCGAGTCCGAACGGCTAAATGAGCAGCACTTATTCATGACAAGTATACTCTTGGAGAATTTGTCAGTTCCTCACAAGAGGCAGTACCTCGGATAAAACATTTCTGTTTTTAGGTGGCACGGCTGGGAATCGAACCCACACCTTCGGCATGACAGTCCTACGCACTAAACATCATGTCACGAGGTACTACAGTGGTTATTATAACATTATATTTTATTATTATACTAGCCACGTTTTATTATCGCTCATAGCCCATATGGCTCACCTCGTAAAAATAAAACAATGCTGGTTAATTTGAAAACAACGCTATATGGGTGATTCTCTGCCAACTGTGATTGTGAAGCAGCTCTTGGCAACCCTAGAACTGTCAAAAGGAAATTTTAAGTTGGTGCGAGAAAAAATAATTAATTATTAATATAAAGAGATATATTTAAATTTAAAAAAACTATTCAATCGTTTATTTAAACTACGGTGCTATAAAATCATCAAAAAGAACACCAACATCTACATTTATACCAAAAGGAATCGACAAATAACTTTTTGTGTTCTTTCTCTGCCGCAGTAGCAGCGCCCCAGCAGGGAGCAGATACGGAGGAGAACAGTATAACAAAAGAACAACCTTAACATCACTCAACTAGAAAGTCAATCAGGTATGTGATTTGCTTGTTTTAACATCAAGGAGACTCTTTATATGAGAAGTTGTATTTGTTAAAGAAATAATCGGTTTATTTCAATAAACATAACCAAAATTATCTAAGGTGGACTTTGAACCCATCTTCAAAACAAACCAAATAATAAGGCTCATTAACAATTACATGAAAAAAATCCATAGCAAAATATTAATCTGAATCTACTACAAAAAATTGACCTACACCAAAAAAAAACAACATCTATCACTACCTTATCGTAAATATTGAAAAATCAGCGTTGACACTCATCTTTCTACAGTAGTGACATCTAGTTATCAGAAGAGGATTTGTTTTGCTGCTTTCATAATACTCACATCTCTGTTAAATTAACAGAGGTGGTCGATGCATTGACTGTTTGGCTGTTTTCTACAACCACGATCGTTTCTCCAACTGAACACCCTATTATTCTTAATAGAGTTGTCCTAGCTAGAGGAGAAATTTAAAAGCATACTTTTTGGCGTTCCATTTTTAACAAACTGGAGCAGGAAGGAAGTAAAAAACGCTCAAGAGCACAGAACTCCCCAGATCCTTTTCAGCCACTTAGCAAAAAATCGCAAAAGAAGATGATGACTGATGGAGAAGATAATTCTTTGAATACAACAATGGTTGAGTCAACAACTTGGGGTGAAATGATGATGGAGTTTAGGAAAATTATTAAAGAGGAACTGTCAACAGTAATAAATAAAGTAGAAAAAAACGCAAAGGATATAGAACATATAAAAATCCAAAATCAAGCTTTACAAGAGGAAATACAAACCCTTAAAGTTTCTTTAGCTGAAAATGAAAAGAAAGTTGAATCCTTTGACAAATACATCAGAAGAAACAACCTCATTTTTCAAGGATTTGGAAGGCAAAATATCGACAAGCAAAATATATGGGATCTGTGCAAAAATATACTTGGAATCCGAGATAAAATGGAAATAATTAGAATAGTTCAAATCGGTAAAAAAGATCAGCCAAGTTATTTAGTAGAGTTTCAAAATCAAGCAGCAGTAACTGAAATTCTCAGAAATACAACAAAACTGGCAGATACCTCATATGGAATAAAGCGAGACTTAACAAAAATGGAGCGTTACAAGCAAAATGTTCTTCTACGGATACGAAGAGACCTGAAAAAGATTGACCGTACCAAGGACATTAAATTCAAGGGAAATCACTTAGAGATAAATGGAAAATCTTTTACGTTAGCGGAAGGAGAATTAAAATGTGGAGATAGAGCCGCAAAGGAGATTTTGGAAGAAATGTATGGAAAAGACCTTTCCTACATAGATCTAAGTTCTAATAACCATTAGCAAATAGATATCTGTCGCGATGTTAGATTAAGTAAAAATAATAATGTAAATGAATTGAAAAAAATTAATAAATATAATATCAAAATAATTTCATATAATGTACATGGTTTAGGCAACAAAATTCTATATCCAAGTTTCTTTAAATATATATGTGATCATGAGATATTCTTCTTATACGAGACTTTTTTAATGGAAAATTTTGAAAGGTATGAAAAATTTTTTAAAGGGTTTAATTTGCTATGGATACCAGCCGTAAAAAGAGCTCGATACGGAAGGGCAAGTGGAGGGGCACTATATGGAATTAAATCAAATGCAGAAATCAAAGCAGAATTCGTTAAAAAGATGGAAAGAGACCTTGTTCATATAGTAACTGAATGTCAAAACTTCTACATTATACCGGTATATCTCAACTGCAACAGATGGGAGGAGGACTTTCAAAGCTTGAACAACTATCTTCAAGAAGGCAATATACAAAACTTCGTGGCCATAGGAGATTTCAACGCCAGAATAGGGGAAAACCAAGTTGTACCAAATGAAATCATAGCTCTTAATAGCCAGGTAACTTACAATAGAAAATCAGAGGACAAGGTAATAAATGGCAAAGGAAAACGGCTATTAGAATCATGTGAAGATTTTGGTATGACCATCCTTAATGGGCGAACCGAAGATGATGCGGACGGAAATTTCACATTTATTGAAAAAATTGGCTCATCTACAATTGATTTCTGCTGTGTAACCTACGATATGATAAACCATATCCAAGGTTTTAAAGTCGAAAATCAGATATACTCAGACCACATGCCCATTATACTTGAACTGGAACTCAAATACAACCATCAAAGCACCGTTGAGATGAAACTGTTACCTAAACTACGATGGAACGACAACTTAGGAAATATGTATAGACAAAACCTGCATGAATGCATCATTAGTTCGGAGATTGAAGAATGGACTGGCAAAAATATAACGGATGCTATTAAGTTTGCAGCAGGGAATCAGGCTCACACCCAAAGAATTGAAGGCAAAGAAAAATGGTACGATGGAGCATGCGATCGAGCTAGGAAAAAATCCTTCTTTTGGCTTAAAAAGCTGCGAGGAAACAATTCACCGATCATAAAAGATATCTATCTTCAATCCAATAGACAGTATAAGGAAATTTGTAAAAGAAAGAAAAAAGAATACTATGAAGCAATCGGTCAAAAACTAAAAGAAGTGAAAAGTACCCAAGAATGGTGGAATTTGGCAAAAGAACTCAAGACAGTCAGTTTTGTAAAGGGAAACACAATAGCAAGTGCTATTTTGAAGGACTACTTTTATGGGTTACTTAATCCAATGATGAGTGTCATTCAGGTTGAGGATATAGCGCCAGCCGTAAGTAATCCTCTACTTGATGGAGTCATATCGAGTTCAGAAATCTGGGATTTTCTTAACAACACAAAAACAAACAAAGCACCAGGATATGATAGAATACCTTATGAGTTCTTCAAATACGCGCCAGATTCAGCCATTGACTTAATGGCAAAGGTTTTCAATCGGATGCTGACATCTGGAAAAGTGGAACCAGCGTTTAAAAAATCACTGATATTTCCCATTTACAAAAAAGGAGATCGAAACTTAGTGCAAAACTACAGAGGGATATCCTTTATGGATTGCATTGCAAAAACTTTCGCTGGAGTCCTATTGAAAAGGCTGCAAAAGTGGGAAAGAGAGTATGGCATTCTAAACGAGTACCAGGCAGGATTTAGGGAAGGCTATAGTACGGCAGATAACCTTTTTAATCTTTTCAATATCGTGAAACTAAAAATGCATGAAAATAAGAAAGTTTACTCCTTTTTCATTGATTTTAGAGCCGCTTTTGATTATATTGACCGCAAAGCCCTTTTATATAAACTTCAAAAAGTGGGAATAACAGAAAGAATAATCAAAATTATAAAAGACCTTTATGAGGATACCGAGTCAGCTGTCTGGGATGGTGAAAAACTTTCCGAATGGTTTAAAACTTCAATGGGTGTTAAGCAAGGATGTTTGCTCAGCCCACTCTTCTTTGCCTTATACATTAATGATTTGCATGAGTATGTTGGTGGTGGAATAAATGTCAACGGTATGGTGGTACGTCTACTCATGTATGCAGATGATATCGTGTTGCTGGCCGACAGCGCAGAGGTTCTCCAAAGAATGATAAATAAGATCGCAGAGTACTGTCAACGCTGGAATTTATTAATCAATCTCGACAAATCCAAGATTGTTGTTTTCCGAAAAAGAGGGGGGCGGCTTAGTTCACAGGAATGCTGGAAGCTTAACAACGAAACCATAGAGATTGTCAACAAATATAAATACCTTGGAGTGTGGCTGACCCCTGGATTGTGCCTAACGGAGCATTTTAAGGAAAGAACGAAACTGGCTAGACAGAGTCTTAACTTTTCATGGAATAAATTCATTGCGAGTACGGATGTTAAACTCTCTTCGAAGATGGAAATTTTTAGTGCTGTGACCAGAGCCATCATATCATATGGAGCACAAGTGTGGGGTCACTCAAAATATGAAGAGTTGGAAAAGATGCAGAGGTACTTCTATAAAAAAGTTCTTGGGTTGCCAACAATAACTCCAAATTATATTCTTACGCTGGAATGCAAAATTAAACCGATTTTTGAATACACAATAAGATGTCACATGAACTATATTGGAAAAGTCTTAAATACTTATGATGACACCCGGCTACCGAAACTGTTAGCCAAAAATGTTATTGAAAAAAAGATATATTGGTTTCAATGCTGGGAAGATAATTTAAATCTAGTTGAAATCGGTAATTTAGAGGAGCTGGTATCAAACAGAATTAATTTTAATAGTGCTGTTGGGGATATATCAGAAAGAATCATCCAAGAAGATAGTCGAGAAGCACTACAGAGAGCACATCTGACCAGATCACATAGCCTATACAACTTACTTGACTACAATGTTGGAAGAAACTATGTTGGCGATGATTTAAAAACCTCAAAGATCCGATGGATTCTTAAAGCAAGAGCAGGCCTCATAAGGCTTAATGGAACGGTAAGATCATCGGTTGAAAATGTTAACTGCTCGCTCTGCAATATGAACGAAGTCGAGACACTTATGCACTTTATGGGAATTTGTCCAATACTCAGGGGGATACGCAGAGATTGTTTTGGCAGCGCAACACTGGACGAGGAGATGGTGGTAAATTTGCTAAATGGAGAAACGGACTGGAGTAATCTTGTTCTATATTTACAAATGGCACTCAAATATCGACAGGAGCTGACTGATGAATTCAACTTTTAAAAATTGAATAGCAATAGAAATAATTATTAATAAACGCAAAAAATAGTTAATAAATATTAATACATAACAATAAATAAAATCTAGGGAATGTATGGAATAGTTACTTGATCGCGACAGACGACGAAAGTCAATGTTGTACTTTATGTTTTTGAAAATAACACAATGTAAATTGCTTTCTTACTTTTAAAAATATTAAAAATGTTATAATTTATATAAAAATAATGAATTGAATGAATAAACATAACTACTACTACTACTACTACTACTACTACTACTACTACTGTGATTCTTTTTTTTTCAAAAATCTAAACTTCTTGGAAACAATTTTTTTTTGTTTTTGTGGCTTTATTAAGTAGGAGTATCAAATCTGTGAAATACAGTGAAATGAACTATAACTGGAATAGAAGATAATGACACTCTTTTTCTTTTTTTTATTTTTAATTTGTTCTTCCTCTTTTTGGTCATATTTTTGTTGAGATTCTTGATTGTCTAATACGTTTTGACCTCTTGAAACTTCTACTTCCCCTTATTTCTTTAAAAAAAATTATCTCTTTTTTGTTTTTGAAGTCTGTTGTTTTGAATGGCAACCGTTTTCATTGTGCTAGGTTATTACTTAGTTTTTATTGCACGGAATGATATTTGTTTGGCTCGTCTGAGGTATTGCCACTGTTTGTATAAAGAAAACTGGTAGAAAAAAATATTATTGCAAGAAATTATTTAATTATTTTTAATAAAAGTTCAATGAGTATTTAAATGCCACGGTACTGACATCCACGGTACTGACATTTTGACAGTTTATGTAACATCACTTCTTTAGGCTTCTGAGAAAAATTATTTCCTGGACAATTTTAACTTATGGCGTTAAAAGGAATACAAAATTCTGATAACCAACCAAAAACATGTTAAATTATGCCTTAAAAATACTACCACGGTACTGACAAATGAATTTGTGACATTCTTTCATCGCATGAAAACATATCACCCTTAAAGTACAGCAATGTACAAAAAAAAATGACTGTTGTAAACTATACATAAAATGTGTCTCTTTTAGAAAACCACAATACAAACGTGTTAAAACCAAAACAAAATGGCGATTGAGCGGGAAATCTTTTGAATTAAAAAATAAAACTAAAACCTCGGATAACATTCATTCATGATTAATTTATTCAGCAATAAGTATGTTGTCTTAATTTTTGAAAAAATTTGTCAAGTAAATATTGCACTTAAACTTTTCTAAGGATAGCATTTTTATTTAATGATGTATTTAATAAGAAAATAGTAGATTTAATACGAAAAACAAGTTACGGACATGCCATGGTACTGACATTTTGACTACACTTTTGCGAGCCATGTGGAATAGAATAAGTAGCAATTTAGTCATGATATTGAATGTAGATTGTAGTAAATAGCCGTTCGCCCAATTCAAACAAGAAATATATACAAACATTTTACATTAAATATCAAAAAAAGCACTGGACAAAAATCACAGTTGGCACGGAATCACTCATATATCCATTTCTTTTTTCCTTATGTTTAGTTACTTTTCATGTAAGTACTGCTTTTTACTTGCGATTATAGGTACTAATAAGGCAAGTTTTGGATTCGTGCAAAAAAAAAGTTTGAGATAACAATCAAACGATGATAGAAAACACCAAAAAAGTGGTGGCACAATTCTGTCTGTTTGTCTACAGCCTAAACGGCTCCATCGATTTTCTTCAAACTTGGTGCATAGTGGTTTTTGGTGATTATGCCAACACGTTTTTTTCACTTTTTTTTAGAATCAAAAATAACGGTACCTGGCATACAATTTTCTTAGCAATTTTACATAATCGTATTTTTCTCAAAAACGGCTCGACAACTTTTCTTAAAAAAAATTCAATACATTTATTTTAGTAAAGGCTTTCTTTGAGTGGCAAACCATTATTCAAAAATGGTCATTAATGGTACCTCCCAAGGAACAATTTTTTAATTTATATTTTCTTTAAAACGGTACCACCGATTTCAAATTTTTTTTTATACAGAAGCTTCCAAAAAATATAAATAGTTTTGTGTACAAAAATGTTTGAAAAAATATTTTTAAAAAATTTTCAAAATTTTTTTTGGAAAATCAAATATTTCAAAAACGACATTATCGATTTTTTTGAAACTCGATATTTGAGACTTTTTAAGTACTCTCTAAAATATTTTTAGAAAAAATTTTACATTTATTGAAAAATAACGGTACCTTCCATACAAAAGTTAAAAAACCGCAAGGAAAATATTTTTTTGCTTGAAAACGACGCCTACGATTTTGATTAAACTTTTTCATAAACTAAAATTAGTACGACCTATTATCAAAAATTAAAAAAAATTACACTTGGCAACTATTAACATCACAGAACATTTTTTTTATTTTGAGTTTTCTCGTTATCGGCTCAACGGATTTAGATGAATTTTCATATACAAATTTCAGATAAGATTAAATAATATTGAATATCAAAATTCTCAAAAAAAAAGTTTTTGGATTTTTAAAAAAAGTTAAATTTTTTTTGTTTGATAATTCGATATCTCAAAAATGGGCTTACAATTTTTTTTAAATTTTGTTTTTATATACACATAAATATATACTTCAGATTTGCATACCAAAATTTGTTCTTAAAAATGTTTTAAGAATTTTATATATAAAAAAATATGTTCTTAAGAAACAGCTCCAACGATTTAAATTTTGTTTTCCATACAATCATATTCAACCAAGAATTAAGATGGAATTTTTTTTTCACCTCAAACTGTCAAAAGAGTTGTTTTAGCCAATAAATGTCGTATTTCATGCTTCTCTACATTTTTCACTCATAATTTCAATATTTTTATATAGAATTATCTTAAACCCGCAGTATCTAGAACATAAGAGCAAGTACGTGCGACCTAGTCGTGCATTTTATTTTCCTTACACTGCTGACAAATTGCTGACATTATTCACAACGGTTAACGGTAGACATAGCCATCTACCGGTCAGAGTGAAAACTTGTATCTGGGTTATTGAAATAAACCTCGATAGGAATCTGGATCGTATTTTCTTTTTGTAATGCGTGTTTTAAGATAACCTCGACCCAGAGATAATAGAACTGAGCTATTACATCATAAATTCGATCTAGCATGGAATCAAAAGGTCTCTTATCAAGCAAAACTTGCATCCAGGCTAATTTCATGGCTGCAGGCTGCTATTGAGGAGTTTTTGCATTTAAACTGACTCTCAAGGTAGCTAACTGCTCCTATAACATAAAATCACCAAAATTTGATGGAAAAACGGGTTTTTTCGCATTAGAAATAAAATGCACGGCTGGATCGCACGTACTTGCTCTTATGTTCAAGTTGCTTGGATACTTAAGAACTTTTAAAATGTGTGTAATGGCCCGCAAGCAACCGTTCTTCCTTTATGGGAAAAGGGGAGAGTTGTTCTTGTTGGGGGATAATTTGTATTGAAAGACAATTATTATTTCTTGTATATAATCTTTTATATACTGTCTCTATGCTTATGGCTTTGACCTTAGAGGTTTTGATGTTGAACAAATTTTGATCTTATCCTGATCATCCTACGCCTATATTTATACTTCTATGTAGAATGTAAGTAGCATATCTATTCGATACTAATATCCATAGCTGCAGCTATAGCGGTATCGGATAGGTACACGATAGGCACAGGGCCGGCCCGAGTGAAATTAGCGCCCATCAATTGCGGTCAATGATGGAAAGAGTCATATCCTCATTTTACCCAAGGGGTAGACTTAGCAATGCTTTTTTTTATTTAATACTTTTTTGTCCCTACCTACTCTCTTAACTATGTTGGTACCTACAAAGGTTGTAGATGGACACGACACTTTTGTAAAAACATAATAAAAACTGAATTTGTTCGAACCACTTTAATGTTCATTAAAATATACATAAAGATTTTATACTTCAGAATTATATTCAGCCCTAAGCAAAAATGTTAACACGCTAGACGTTATATAAACTATGTAATTACTACTGGACTCTGACTCTGCGCATAGCATATCTACATATGAGGCGATGAGAACCAAAACTTGCCATATCCTTTCCAGAAAAATTCGTCATAGCCAGATTTAATTTTTAAAAAACTTTTTTACGAAACTTTTTATATAATTTTCCTTTAAACCATAACAAAAAGATTTTAAAATCTATGATTAGATATAAAAAATTATTTGCTAAGTACTCTCAATTAAAAGTTATTAAACAATTACATTTGGTCATGGAGAGTTTTTCTGACATGAATATGGCGAGTTTTGGTTCTCATCACCTCATATATACTCTTAATATAGATTATTTTTCCTTTCTTTTGTTTTGAGTTTTTTAGTTTGACCACAATAAGAACACTGGCACACAAATAATGAAATTAGATAAGTCAAAAAATCCTTTTTTCTTAATGAAAATAATGCCTGGCAACGACTAATAAAATGCACGACTGGGTCGCACGTACTAGCTCTTATGGTCAAGACACTGTGGGCTTAAGAAAATTGTATATAAAAACATGGAAATTATGAGAGAAAAATGTAGAGAAGCATGAAATACGACTTTTAAATTGGATAAAACAACTCTTTTGACAGTTTGACGTAGAAAAAAAGAATGTCATCTTCATTCGATCTTGATTGAATATAATTGTATGGGAAAAAAAATTTCAAATCGTTGGAGCGGTTTTTTTTTAATTATTTTTTTATATATAAAATTCTTAAAACATTTTTAAGAACAAATTTTGGTATGCAAATCTGAAGTATATATTTAAGTGTATATAAAAACAAAATTTGAAAAAAAATTATCAACCCATTTTTGAGATATCGAATTTTCAAAAAAAAAGTTTGAAACTTTTTTTAAAAATCCAAAAACTTTTTTTTTGAAAATTTTGATATGCAATATTAGTTAATCTTATCTGAAATTTGTATATAAAAAAATTAATCTAAATCCGTTAAGCTGATAACGAGAAAACTCAAAATAAAAAAATACGTTCTAGATTAGATTAGATTAGATTTTTATTGATCGATAAATAAATTGGTTACAATAACTACAAAACAATTTCTATAAAGCATGGCTTTTCTGCCGTCTGCCTGGTTGACAAAACATAGTAATATTTCTTAGAAGATAGAAGATAAAAGTATGTATTTAATTTTTTAAAATAAACTTTTCATCAAAACAAATTAATTAATTACTCTAAATTCTTTATACCATCAGAAATTCTCACTAACGATTAGCTCCCTATAATTCAACGCCAGTTTACAATATTGGTATAATGATTTTACTTCAGCTTCATTTAGTAATGCTATAACTTGGTTTTCTGTTAAAAAATCACTTCCAAGTGTATTCCTCCTGATGACTTTAAGGATTGGAAATTTTCCCATGAAGTGGTAAGTATCTTCTCTTTCGTTCAAGTTGCACAAGGAGCACATGATGGGTAAGTCTTCTCTATGTGGAATGAAATTTAGCTGGATAAGTTCTCCATGTAATTTGGCCATCATCGAAATTTCATTGATGCTGTTCTCATCCCGAAAATAATTCTTCTCCTGCAAATTGTGATTTAAACTGCAATATATTGATCTGTGCAGGGATCCTGTTGCGCTGCTTATAAATTTCTCTCTGCACTTCACATCAACTGAAGATATAAGCTGATAAAGCAATGTTTTCCAGTTATCAAAGTCAAATTCATTTACTTGAAGATTGAAATCAATCTCGCAATCCCTCGCAAGTTCCATCCATTGCTCAAACCAACTTGTTTTAGAACGTATGACTTGAAGAGCCGCTATCTTGGGTAGACGATGATTTTCCATCTTCATAACTTTCAGAACATAATCTACTTGTAACTTAAGCGTTCGAATATGAAGAGGTGATAAACCCGTTTCTAACATAACCATGTAATTAGGCATATTGGATGGTAGTCGAAAAATTCGCTTTATGTAGTAACGTAGTAGCTTCTCCACAGTTTCGTATTGTTTCGCACGCCAGACCTGTGCTGCATAAAACATAATGGATTCTGAAACCGATTCAAATACTTTAAATTTGCTGCTATGTGCAATGTTTTTATTATAAAAACATCTATTCCACGATGCGCTGATTGCACTCTTTGCTTTTACCAGTTTCTCTTTCAAGTGTCTTTCCATATTCAGATTTCTTGTGAAACAAACTCCCAGGTATTTAAACTCATTTACAATATCAATTACCACACCGTTATAGTACCATTTTTCATTTGCGCAATTCCTTCCTCCATTCTTGAAAATCATGATCTTTGACTTTTCCAAATTGACTATCAAGTTCCAAAGTCTACAATATTGAGAAAGCCGATTTATCATGAGTTGCAATGATTCAGGTGAGGATGCCATAAGAACAATGTCATCTGCAAACAGCAGTGCTTTTATGGTGAGACCTTCGTATTCGATGCCACTGGGTAAGCTTTCTACAAGGTCATCAATGAACAAAGCAAACAGGCTTGGGCTCATTGTACAGCCTTGTCTGACTCCGGATTCTGTTCTAAACCACTCAGACATCTCTTCACCATTCCAAACCGACGCCATTGTGTCCACGTAAAGGTTCTGTATAATTTGTCCAAACTTCTTTGACATTCCAAGCCCATATAGCTTATAAATAAGTGCTTGCCTGTTCACCGTATCAAACGCGGACTTAAAGTCTACAAAAAACGTATACAACTTTTTTCCTTTGGTGGCAAATGTATCCGCAATGCTTTTCAAAACGAAGATGTGGTCAATCGTTGAATAACTTGGTCTAAAACCAGCTTGAAACTCCTTCAATAGCTTTTTATCGTCGATCCATTTGTTAAGCCGTCTTTGCAGAATTAAAGTGAAGATTTTGTACGAAGCATTAAGAAAGGATATGCCCCTGTAGTTAGACAGAACTGCAAGACTTCCTTTTTTATGAATTTGAAAAATTATGGATTCCCTGAATTCCTGAGGAATCAACCCAGTTTCCATTACATTGTTGAATATAAGTGTTAAGCTGCCTATCATCTGCGTTGTACCATACTTATAAAACTCAGCTGATATTCCATCCGACCCTGCTGCTTTCCCATCTTTAAGCTTTGCCACCGCTGATAGTACCTCTTGATGAGTTATTTCAGCATCCAAAATATCATTGATAAATGCAGGAGATGCATACTGAAAATAAACTCCTTCTTCAGTAGGGTTCAACAAATTCTTAAAATGTTCCGCCAGAATGTTTGGACTTAAGTTACAATTAATAATAAATTGTTTACCGTTCAGATTCCTAACTTGACAATGGGAAAGCCGTTTGGATTCTGCTTCAAAAAATTCAGATTTTTTTCGTTTACACAACTTCTTGTATTCACTGTTTGCTTGCAAGTATTCATTTTTAAAATTACCATCACCTGAGTTCTTCAATTCTCTAAGCCAGCCAAAAGATAACTCTCTGGCTTTTTTGCAGTCTACATCAAACCAAGGAGCAACATAGTCCACTCGAACGTTCCTGTTGGTGTTAGTCGCCTGGTAAGACACTTTGATGATTTCATCTAGCTGGCTAAGGTTGAGGTGTGGTTGCGTTTGCAGAGAGCTACTGAGCTGAGTTTGGTATTCAGCCATTCTTGATTGTCTCCATTTAAGTTTAGGCAAAACTCTCATAATCCTGGTTTCCTCGGATTCCATCGACGTAAGTCCAAAAGTCACAACTATGGGAAAGTGATCCGAATATGGGACATGTTCAACTTTGAAATCAGTGATGTGTTCGTTCCATTCACTACCAACGAGACTATAGTCTATAACAGAGCTACCTTGCTTTCCCACAAATGTATGCCCGCCTTCCGTGTCTGATAAGCTTGTTCCATTTTGAAATCTTAAACCATAGGAGTCACAAAAGTCAATAAGTTTTAAACCTCTTGAATTGCATAGTGTATCTTTTGAACTTCGCTCAATACCAGCAATAATATTTTCATTTCCCGCTTCTTTTCCTATCCTCGCATTCAAATCGCCTACCACCAGCATATTAGAGGTTCTACCTTGTGCCATTAATCCTTCTAACTTCTCAAAATCAGTGTCCCATCGGTTGCAATTGATGTAAGTCGGGAGTAATCGATAATTCATATTATTGAATTTGAGATTAAGGTATGTTACGCCTTCAAATACGTTCTATGACAGGTACTACTAATAGTTGCTATGTGTAAAATTTTATAATTTTTAATGGTAGATCGTACTCATTTAAGTATATGAGAAAGTTTAATCAAAATCTTAGGAGTCGTTTTCAAGCAAAAAAATATTTTCCTTTGCGGTTTTTTCACTTTTGTATGGAAGGTACCGTTATTTTCTCATAAATGTAAATTTTTTTCTAAAAATATTTTAGAGACTACTAAAAAAATCGTAAATATCGAGTTTCAAAAAAATCTATCATGCCGATTTCGAAATATTTGATTTTCCATAAAAAAATTTTGAAATATTTTTTTAAAAATCCAAAACATATTTTTTCAAAAACGTTGGTACACAAAACTATTAACATTTTTTGGAAGCTTCTGTATAAAAAAATATAATTGAAATCGGTCATACCATTTTGAAGAAAATCAAAAATTAAAAAATGGTTCCTTGGGAGGTACCATTAATAACCATTTTTGAAAAATGGTTTTCCACCCAAAGAAAGCCTTTATTAAAATAAATTAATTGAATTTTTTTTAAGAAAAGTTGTCGAGCCGTTTTTGAGAAAAATACGATTATGTAAATTTGCCAAAAAAAAAAATGTATGGCAGGTACCGTTATTTTTAGTTCTAAAAAAAAATTAAAAAAACGTGTCGGCAGAATCACCAAAAACCACTATGTACGAAGTTTGAAGAAAATCGATCGAGCCGTTTAGGTTGTAGACGAACAGACAGACAGAGAGACAAACAGACAGACAGACAGACAGACAAACAGACAGAATTGTGCCACCCACTTTTTTGGTGTTCTCTATCATCGTAATATCATGTCTGATTGTTATCTCAAAATTTTTTGTTTGCACGAATCCAAAACTTGCCTTATAGTAGGTACCTATAATCGCAAGTAAAAAATAGAGAAAAAGAGAAATTGAATAAACAAGATTCCCTCATTAACGACAAACACCATCATAAATCATAAATCATCGCATCATCATCATTCATTATATCCATATTTCAATCCTTTGTCTCAACACACAGTAAGACAATGCTACCATTTCATATTTCACTCATCGATAGAAGACAATGCCAAACTAAAACATAAAAAACACTTAACCAGAAGAGTTTAATTCATAGACGCAAATTTTTAATTTGCGCGCTGTTATGTCAATGAGTATGAATTTTGCATCTAAGAATTTCTGTTAGATTAACATTTCTGGCTTCGATTTCATATAGAAAAAAAAATGTGTGAGTACCGGGACTCGCGTGGAAGATGTGTAAACATTCGTTTTCACCTGAAGGTAAGGGATCGGGTCATTACCACGTATGGCAAAAATTAGGAATCTGTAATACAAGCGCTAAAACAAAATGGTTGCACGACACAAATTATTATAATGAATTTACCCATTAAAAAACACCTTCCGAGAAAATTTTATGACGTCACAAAGTTGTTCCTGGATTCAAAGTTAAAGTGTCAAAAAGTAACTTTGAGTACATTTTACCAACTCATCTCTCAAAAATTACTCCTACGATTTTAATTAAACTTTTTCCGTATGCTTAAACCATCAAAAATTATAAAATTTTAATCTTAGCAACTATTAGTAGTACCTCTCATACAATGGTCTTATATATTTTGAATTTTCTTATTATCAGCAGAACGGATTTAGATTAATTTTATATATATGGGTGATTCCGCCTCAGCTGTGATTCTTTGTGTACAGTGCTTTTTTTGTTATTTAATGTAAAATGTTCGTATATATTTTTGGTTTGAGTTGTGTAAATGGCTATTT
The DNA here is from genome assembly GCA_963921185.1 of Dasysyrphus tricinctus. Taxonomy (NCBI): domain Eukaryota; kingdom Metazoa; phylum Arthropoda; class Insecta; order Diptera; family Syrphidae; genus Dasysyrphus; species Dasysyrphus tricinctus. The sequence continues at coordinate 24,364,516 of OY992534.1, forward strand.
ACTACAATCTACATTCGATATCATGACCCAATTTGATACTTCTTCAACATGGTTGGGAAATTGTAGCAAAAATGTCAGTACCGTGAGATGTCCGTTCCTTGTTTTTCCGATTGAATAATGAAATACTTCATTGAATTGAAATGTTGTCCGAAGAAAAGTTTGAGTGCAATACTTGCTTGACAAAATAATGCAAAAATTAAGTCAAAATACTTATTGCTGAATAAAATAATCACGAATGAATGTTGTCCGTGGTTTTGGTTCTATTTTTGAATTTAGAAGATTTCCCGCTCAACCGCCATTTTGTTTTAGAAACTAGTTATGTATAGTCAGGGGCGGACTGTGGGTCGAAGGGCCTACCGGGACTTTAAGAAAAAGGGCCAAAGTCACAGAATGCAATACCTCTTGAAATGGTTAAAATTAAAAGATGATATTGCAGACATTTCTCTAGGTTTGAGTTTAATTTTATTGAAGCATAAATTAACAGATAAAATTATTTGAGTTTTATCTAAGAAAAAATAGCAAAAATGGTTTTGTGGGTCTCAATAATATAACATTCATTTTACGCCTTTGAACGGTTAACAATTTTTTTTATTTTTATTTTATTAATTTTGAGTTTACAAACGAGTTTTTCAAATGTTTTTAGCTTGATTTAAATATATAAAAGCTTTAAGCTTTTCAAAAAGCAATAACCCGGTGTTTTAAGTATTTTCGTTGTTTTTAAAGAGCTATTTTTCTATTTAAGGTCAATGTTTTGAGAATTCAAATTTGCGTTGGTATGTACTCAAAACTTCTTTTCTCATTGACCGAATATCCATTTAAGTATGCTGTATAATGTTAAGAAAGCAAGTTTCAACCGATTCAAGCATTCCATTAAAAAAAAAAAATGATCGAAAGCATCTAGTAAATCGATCAATTTTTCAGAGGTTTTCATGAAGATTTAAGGTAAAAAGTTATTTCATGCTATTTTGAAAGCAGTTTTTTATGCTATTTTCTTAACGACAGATTACAAAAGCAAACAAAATTATTATAAGTTACTGTGTCCTCATATCGACGTAAATTTAATTGGTTTTTCTGACCGCTTTTTCGAATTGAGGTTTTTTTAACATAAAATCCGGGGTCTCAAAATTCAATTTTGGCAAATGTCCCAGAACAAAAATTACTACTTTCTAAACCCCTTATAGTTTTCAGGATCCACCACACCCATTTTGAATATAAAAAGTTTAAAAAATTCCGACATCCCTAAAGTACATACATATGTACATTAGGCCAAGAACCGGGCACTTTTTTTCTGCAATTTACTACTGAACTGATTTTCTGGATGGAATATGTCCCCCAAATGTAAATCCAAGTTGACGGGACGGGGTGCGAGCATTAGCCACCATTTTTAAAAACACGTACATTTTTCTGAAAGCTAATGCTCCATTTTTTTATTCGTTTTTAAAGCAAGTTGTATTAGTGAAAATTATTGAGAAATTAAATTTTAAAGTCAAGATTTTTGATAATTGTGAATTTTTTGTAAGTTGCTTTTTTTTCAAAATTTTGCGTTACTAAGCACCACTGTTCTTTTTAATATTCCATGCTCCTATCAATTTTTAGTAAAATTCTGAAAACTAGATGTAAAAATATTTCTTTTTTTAAGAAATTAAAAAAATTATAAAATGAACAAGAAACCTTCATGGCCAGCCACTACCTAAGGATAATTTTCCAATTGAAACTAATCCAACTTTCTTTGAAAAATTAAGAATTATAAACAATTAACATTAATTTTGCTAAGACTTATGCTACCTTCCTTTCACCCAAACTTGCTCTTATGACGTCACTGGAATGACTATATGAATCAAAATATACCTGCTTTTTCCGTTATTTAGATAAATTGATAAAAAACTTTGATTATATAAGACTACTAGCCGATGCCCGCGACTTTGTCCGCGATTAAATTTTGAATTAGTTATTTTCCACGTTCTGGCCTACAATCAAATCACAATAATTGATGTCTGTAATGTAAAAATATTTAAATATTTGAAATAACGGTCTAAATTTACTAAATCGTCATATAATTGACTACATTTTTGTATAAAATTTTAAATTGAAGAAGATATCCAACGACTCTACACGTCATTCATATTTAAAAAGGTAATTTTGTTCATTTTGTTATATGGCCGTTACGTTGAAAGTTGTGCTATCCAGCAGATATTTGGCCCTGGTCCACCTACTCAACAGCATAGTATCAAACGTTTTTGAAAAGGTGATTATATTACGAAGGTACACTTCATTTTGTAATATGGCCGTTTATTTATAAAACATAAGCTCGAGAGATGTTTGGCATCAAAAAAAGCAAGTAGAACAGTAAATGCAATGGGTGCGCCGGCCGGTCTAACTACTCGACAAAAATATGCCATACGTCATTGAAAAGGATATTACGTGTAACTACTTTCATTATATAACCGTTAAGCTCTGAGCCATGGTATTCGAGAGATATTCGGCCTAAAATACCGAAAAAAACAGAAATGCAAGTAACTGAGCATTATTTCCACTTTTTCTTACTTCTCAACATCAATGTGTGGTACATCGTTGATAGGTTTTGCATGTACTTCATATGGTTAAAAATGGCTGTTGGACATGGGCTCAAGAGGTATTTGATTTGTTGAGCCCTGCCTATGTACCTCTACAGCTTAACGGCCTTATAACAATAAGAAGTTCTTGCAATAACCTTTTCAACTACATACATACATATATAAGAAACATTGATGGTGGGTAGAAAGACAATGTCCAAATGCTGAGTTGCATTTTTGTTCTTTTCGGTGTTTTGAGGCCGAGTATCTCTCGAACTCCATGGCTTAGAGCTAAGTGGTCTAGTAATGAAATGAGTAGCTAACAACCTTTTCCACGGCACGTATCTGATGATGTCCCTCGAGTTCGTAGATGTAAACATACTGTATCACTGCCTAAAACAATAATTGTTAAAAAATGGTACATACGTCCTTTTTTGGTAAAATACACTCTCACTGAATAGAGAGCAAGCACTCTAGCTAGATCAGGCTGTATTTGCCAGCAGAAATGCAACATGCATTTTTTCGTGTTGCCGAATATTTACATTTACGAACTCGACCGTCCATAGATATGGGCAAAACGTTGTGAAAACAAAAAAGACATTTTTTTTTAAATTTCAAAATTCTGACAGCTTAAATAATTTTCATACAAATATTTTTTTCTCGACGAAGCAGAAATTATTTATTTTTATATTCATATTTGAGTGAATTTTTAATCATTATGATGCATTTGAGTACCTTCTTGAGCTTGAATTTTTATAAAATATATCCTATAATGACCACAGAGCTAATAAAAACAATTTACAAAAATCCGCATTTCAAAATACCCAATAGTTTCTGCGTGATGCGAGGACAACGCGTATATTGAGTTACGATTTTATTTATATGATGATGATGATAACAATCTTTTTCAAATGTTTTAAATTTCTACTCCCTGTATCTTTCTTAACCTTTCTCCTACCGAAAATATGAACTAAACTTTTTCGGTAGGAAATTTTATAATCCTTCATTTTGTTGGATCATCCGCTAATACGCTTAGTTTTTAAAATATTCATGACAGTTTATAAAAAGGGACTTTTAGGCCCCCTCCTGCCTAAAGCTCGTGGCCCTGGACTGGGGACTTTTAGTATGTTATACCTGGGAGTCACCCCTACTACATACAAAATTAGCCCAGAGAGCATGTTTTATTGAATTTATTTCAAACATTATTTAGTTGTTTGTTTTTCATCTTTAATTTTTGGGTATGGTAAAATTTATCTATCAATTTTTGAATTATTAAGGATTCGTAGACCGTAGAGGCCACCAACCGAGTTGTAGAGGTCTCGGTGAGAACTAACTGAGTTCTGGGGCCACCAATCGAGTTGTGAGGGTCTCTGGAAATCCGTAGAGGCCTCCAACTAAGTTCTGGAGGCCTCCATAGATCCGTAGAGGCCACCAACCAAAGTCTAGGAGCCTCCAATAATCCGTAGAGGCCACAAACCAAGGTCTGGAGGCCTCCAAACATCCGTAAAGGCCACCATCTCAGTTTTTGTAGCCTCCAAAAAATCTGTAGCGTCCACCAGCCGAGTTCTGGAGGCCTCCGGAGATCCGTAGAGGCTTCCAACTGAGATCTAGAGGCCTCCATAAGTCCGTATAGAGGTCACCAACCGAAGTCCAGGAGCCTCCAATGATCCGTAGAGGCCACAAACCGAGGTCTGGAGGCCTCCAATCGCATTCTGGGGGCCTCCAAGTATAAATTTGGATCCACAAAAACTCTATAATTAGTGTGAGTCCAATTTTATAGAAACTTTTCTTTAAAAAATAAAAAAAAACGCAGGAACATTTATGAACTGTTTGCTTGACCGGGGGCCCACCGGGCAAAATCCCGGCTGCCCGGTGGCCCAGTCCACCCCTGTGTATAGTTAACAACAGTCATTTTAATTTTTGAACGTTGTTGTACTTTAAGAGTGATATGTTTTCATGGGATGAAAGTATGTCACAAATTTATTTGTCAGTACCGTGGCAGTATTTTTAAAGCATGTTATAACATGTTTTTGGCTGGTTATCACAATTTTGTGTTCCTTTTAACGGCATAAGTTAAAATTGACCTGGAAATTATTTTTCTCGTTAGCATATAGAAGTTAGGTCACATAAACTGTCTAAATGTCAGTACTGTGGATGTCAGTACCGTGGCATTTCAATACTTTTTGAACTTTAATTAAATATAATTAACTTATTTCTTGCAATAATACTTTTTTCTACCAATTTTCTTTGTAAGAACGGTAGCGGACGAGCCACACAAAAATCATTCCGTGCAATCAAAACTAAGTAATAACCCAGCACAAGGAAAAGGGTTGCGATTCAGAAAAACAGACTTCAAAAACGAAAATGAGATATTTTCTTAAAGAAAAAAAGGGAAGTAGAAATGTCAAGAGGTCAAAACGTATATTAGACAATCAAGAATCTCAACAAAAATATGGTCAAAAAGAGGGAGAACTAAAAAGAAAAAAAGAAAAAGAGTTTCATTTATCGTCTATACTAGTTTTAGTACATTTCACTATATTTTTTATTTCTTTAAAAGTTGTAGCAAAATGCTTTTACTGATATGATACTCTGACTAAATGAAGCCACAAACACAAAACAAAAATTGTTTCCAAGAAGTTTTAATTTTTGAAAATATTCTAAAAAAAGAATCACAGTTGGCAGAGAATCACCCATATATGTATATATTTCAAATAAGTTCAAATAATATTGCACGTCAAAATTTTCAAAAAACTCATTTCTGGACTTCTAAAAAAGTTTCAAATTATTGTTTTGAAAATTTGATATCTTGAAAACGGGTTCAAAATTTTTGTTTGAAATTTAATTTTTATATGTACATAAATAAATACTTAAGATTTGCATGTCAACATTTTTCCTTTAAAATGTTGTAAGAATTTGATATATAAAAATTAATTTTTTTAAAAACCGCTCCAACGATTTTAAGTTTTTTTTTTCATACAATCATATAGCATTCGCACATTAAATTAACCAAATCGCAAATAGGTTTAACCTAAACGCAAATAAGTTTCACCCAAGCGCAAATAGATTTAACCCAAACGCAAATAGAATTAACCCAATCGCAATTCGAATTAAACTATTAACAAATTATTTTAACCAAAACGCAAATTGAATAAACCTTAGCTTGATTTATTGTTCCTGGTGTACTTTTTGGGTCTAATGGATTTTGGTACTATCCATAATTGTTAAAAAGCCATTATTAAGGGATTTGCCTTTTATTTTTGGTAAGTTCTTGGAAAAATGCGCAAAACTAGTTGAATTTACAATTGGGGTTTTGTCAAAATGTTATGGTGAACTTTTCCTACTGTTATAAGCCTTCCATTTCTTCTCCACACAGCTGGAACAACAAGTTGAGCCCGGGTTAATTCAATTTGCGTTTTGGTTAAAATGATTTGTTAATAGTTTAACTCTATTTGCGTTTTGTTTAATTGGAATTGCGATTGGGTTAATTCTATTTGCGTTTGGGTTAAATCTATTTGCGCTTGGGTGAAACCTATTTGCGTTTAGGTTTAACCTATTTGCGATTTGGTTAATTTAATGTGCGAATACTATATATGAGGCTGTGACTGTGAGTGCAAAAGCGGTTTAACCCACTTTTTTATCATGTTTTTCGTTTTGAATAGATTTTTAATAATCTTTTTACCTATTGAGATTCAAATAGTATACGTCACATTTTTGGAAAGCTTTTATAAAAATTAAAATTTTACCTTTGATGACTTTTGATGCATAAATGTAAAAATACGAGACAAATACAGGGTGTCCCACACCTGAGTGGAAGTAACTTAGGGTGTGGTTCCTGGGTATATTCTAAGAAAAAAATTGTATGGGGGGAAAGTTGTATCTCCCCTCCCTGAGGCAGGGGGGGCAGTTTCTGAAAAATTGACTTACAATGCCAAAAAACATTTAAAATCAACGAAAACACATCTAATAATGTGCTACAATTTTTTTGAAATCTAATACTTCATTCTTGCATTTGGTTTTTAGATCAAGTTGCTTAAGCAAATAGTTTTTGAGAAATTAAATTTCGAAGTCAAATTTGTTTAAGAAAATTGTGATTTTTTTTTCTTAAGTCGATATTTTTCAAAATTTTACGTAATTAAGTGCTATTTTTGTGTTCAATATTTATTGCCCTCATTATTTTGTAATCCATTACCAAAAACTAAATGTAAAAATCTTTCTTAGTTTTTGAGAAATTAAGAAAAAACAGACATTTTGGCATTTTAAGTCAATTTTTCAGAAACTGCCCCCCCTGCCTCAGTAGGGGAGACACAACTTTCCCCCCATACAATCTTTTTCTTAGAATATACCTACGCAGGATCCACACCCTAAGATACTTCCACTCAGGTGCGGGACACCCTGTATATCAACAATGCCAAAAAATGGGTTACACCACTTTTGCACTCACGGCCTCATATTGCTTTGAATTAAATCTGAGAAACTCGACGCTTCACATCAAAAAACCACTTAGAAAGCCATACAAAAATAAAAAACCTGTTTGCGTCTACATACAAGAAAATAAGAACGAATACCTACGCAAATAGACATCAGTTTCTAATTTTCATTCCAATCTATTTTAAAGGCTCCCGACACGAAAAGCATTTTGGGTGCCTTATCTTGGCAAAGAACAGTCATCGAGAACAAAAGAATTTGTTTCTGTTTAGAAAATATGCTATGTGTATCGAACCTTTATGTAACGATAAAAACTTGTTTTGATCCTCTTTTTTTGTTTCCTCTTCTCCTCAATGTCTGTACCTACGTATGTATGTATGTACATACATACATACATACCAATTCATTCTTTATTTTTTTTCAGCAGTTTGTTTTTGTTCCCTTCTCACTCTCGTATATTGGCACTGCTGTGAATCGAGGAGAAGGAAGATAATTGCCTTTTCTCATGTAGTGAGGAAATAATGTATTTTTTGATCTTTCGCCTGCTGTGAGTTGGGTGTGAAGCAATGATGAGGGAATAATACACTTCTTGCTTCAGTCGTCTGTAGCGCTAGTATCTTTTTCCTCAAGTAATACTACTATTAGATTTATATACAATGGGCCTTACTAATAATCAAACACTAATGTCGACTATTAGCTAACTTAGAAGTTAAAATAAAATGTGGAGCTTAAACAGAATGCTACCAATAAACAATTTTACCCTTTTGCTAACACAACCTTCAGACTTTCTTTGAATCTACTACAATTTGCATCAAATTCCATCAAACAAACCCGCACACTACAATAACACAAGTGAAAACATAAAAGAAGAACTACACAAACACAGATGCATTGACACAGGGTCGGCGTGCAGTTACACGGCTGAATTCTGGGGCGCAAGATTAAAAAAAAAAGAAAAAAATCATTGAGGTGCTTGTCATTTTTGCCGAGCTATAGGAAAGTGTATAGAGATTTTAAAAAAGTAAAAAAAGCTAATCAAACTAAATAAAAAAGTGAAACAAAAGGAAATACAGTGAATACCTGCAATACTTATTTAAAAAATATATGTGTATAAGACAACATGCGGAATAAAAAAATGTAAGAACACCTATAATACGAAGTGAAAAAAATTTTTCATTTCGCAGTAAGTTCTGTCTAATTCTACATAAAGTTATGTAAAGGGGAGTTCTTTAGGTAAATATATTATCTTAGAATACTTTTAAAATTCTTCTTCTTCCCGAAAATACAAAACTGAGATGATTGTTAGGGCCAACAAAAAGACCTTTAAGAATATATCATTCAAAACGTTGAAAATAACTCTGCTATTCAGACCCTTAATGGATTTGAGCGCCTTGCTATCACCAACAAAAATGAGGCCGTCCCTGCTGCACGAGAATTTATCATTTGACAGATGAATCTCAAACTAAATCACTTGATTGAAGTATATTTTTATTTATAACAAATAAGATTTATTAAAGCAAAATATCATGAAATATCAATTGAAAAGTATTCTACGATAGTTTATTAACCTAAAAAACATCACTTCACGTTACTTTAAGTGGAAATATCAGACAAAACTCACTTTTGAAATGAAATATTTATACACTCTTTATTATAGGCGTTTTTTTTTAGGATTTAATGCAGCACCGCGTATTTTTTTATAGTTTATTTAAAAACGTATTGAAAGTTTTCATTACACTAATTCTATTACACTTCTTTATTTAGTTTAATTAAGTTTTTATCACTTGCTAAACGATTCGAAATCTGAAAAAAACATTCCTTTAGCTCGGCAAAATGACAGATGAATTTAATTTTTTTTATTGTTCAAGGAGTGAAGATAAGTATTGCCGTATTCTTTTTTAACAGCAACTTTTTCAGTACTATAGTATGTAATTCGTTCAAAGGGTTTGGACGATTTTAATTTTATTTTAAGTACATAGTTTTCTGACATATGTATGTAACCCATGGTATAAGAATAACAAGGTATGCTTGACAGTTCAGACAATTGAGTCGTGACGTCATTGCGAGTGAATGATCTCAGTTGTTTGTCATTTATGGCAAAGAGAGTAAATAGAAATTGTTTATGTTTTGAAGCTATTTGCTATTTAAACTCAAAGTAAAACAATAGATTATTTATGTTTTGAAGTTATGTTATGTTAAATTTAAAGTAAAACAGTAAATAATTTATTTTTTAAAGCTATGTGTTGGTGAACACTCGCTATGACGTCACACAAAACAAAATATGGCGACCCTTCATCTCATATACAACATACCTTGTATTTTTATACCATGTATGTAACCAACATGAAATTGCTACGGAAACAAATTATTTTCTGTTGGGATTTGTACAGTGATATTTCTGTTCCCGTCAACTTAGAAGATAATTTTTTTAGGGATCAGAGTACTGTTGTTTCTATTGTTTTTTTCAGAAAATGTATCCTTTTTAATTCCAATAACCGACCGACTTTCTGAATTCATACAAACTTTATCAAATGACGCTATTTTATGCGAAACGATTTTTCATACATTAGTTTCTCTGACAAGTAATCCTAAGAATGACTATGGTTGTTAACGTGTATAGGTGTGCTCTCTGACAAAAATACTCCCAAAACATAACTGTAATGAGCAAAGTCACTGGAAGACTTTTGGAAAACAGAAGGAGTTAAAAAGGACTACAAGGAGTGACCAAAGAAAAACGACATGATTGACAATCATTTTGAAGTTTGTCTCGTTATGTTTTTGACAAGACGTTTGTGGAAATATAAATATGCTTTAAAAATATTCAAATGGATTTGATTAACTTATATAATGTTAAATAAATAAAAAACTATGAAACAAATTCTGAAAACTCAAAACAAATCCTTTTCCGTTCAACACAAAAAATTACTTTTTAGATATACGTAATTTGGTATGCAAATATATAAAACGGAATCAAAAAATTATGCTCATATTCAACGTAAATGCAGACGTACTAAACATTTATGAAAAAAAAATAAATAATCTGTTCCTGTTGCAATACATAAATATATACTCGTAAACAATAAATAAAGTAATTCTAGATAAAGTTCTTATTTTTCACTGTAAAACAATGATCTGAATATTGAAACCAACTCATGAAAATACCTATTGAAATCTACCTGATAACTTGGGAATTGATTTAAGTACTAAATACAAATTAAAATACCATAAAACAGCACTAGGGCAACACATTTTATTTAGTGTTCGACTTTAAACATGGATTTCCATGTATTAAATTTTGACTTATTGCTAACGACTAAACTGGAGATTAAATTTGTTATTGGTATGCGGATTTTCTAAAATCGGGAGATTTTCTTTTAAGCTTAACACTAAATTTGATTATTAGTAAGGCCCAATGATTTTACCCATACCGAGCGCTAAGATGTTTACACATCAAAAACTGTTATCGTGCGCATGTTATCACCATGCTGGCTGTAGTGTTAATTGTCTGTATTTGCAGTTGAAGAATTTGGTTTTTTGTTGCACAGCATAGGGGTGGGTTTGGGTTATGAAAATAAAATAAATGCCTTCACTCACACACACGATGGTGAGTGAGCTGAGAATAACGTCAACAGTTTGAAAAAGAGAAAAATAACAAATAGGTAGGTTTAGGTATCTGTTGGTAAAGGCGAACAAAATCGTGCACTTTTCAAAGATTTTGTGATGTAGTTTTTTGTTACTGTGGGTGAGAATAGGAAGATATAGACATCGACTTATTTTTGGATTAGTAGATAGATATATGTATGCATATTATAACTGTGTTTAAATTCAGAATAAACTGGTAGTTATATACTGGATATCACCAAAGATAATATAACGAGTAAAGATGTCGCACGTAGAACAAAAATCTGTGCCCAAAAATCTAAATCACCATGGGTCCACCAACATGTATCTAAACTTTGGTTAGATACATCTAACAAAATATACATACATCTGTCAAAATCGCAAGTTAATCGTGTGGAACTCTTAAAACAACTGAAGCTCTGCTACAATTGTCTAGGCCCGCACATAATTAGTGCATGCTTTTCAAAATGGAGATGCCAAACATGTGGAAGACGTCATCATACAACCATTCATCAACCTAACCCATCAATCAATTCAGTTTCTTCGTCTAATCAAGAGGCCTCTATAAACAACATCAATCGTTTTTCTGCATCTGCCAATGTTACCTGTATCCATCAGTCTCCAAGATCGGCAACCCTTCTGGCAACTGCCCTTGTGCGAGTCGAATCTAGTTCTGGGGAGCTATACGTTGTTCGCGCCTTTCTCGACCAGGGTTCAGAAGTTAATCTTGTATCAGAGTACCTCGTCCACCTTCTCCAACTTCGACGGTCATATACATCTTTATCAATTGTTGGCATTGGAGGTGATTCGTCATCATCACATCAATCAAAAGGTGTAGTAAAAGTTAATCTTCAATCTTGCATAAGCAACTTCCACTGTAGCTTCGATGCCTTTGTGCTACCAAAACTTACCAACCATTTACCGTCAGCTGCTATCAGGCATACAGACTGGCCACATCTAGAAAATATCGATTTAGCAGACCCAGAATATCATCAACCTGGACGTGTAGACCTCATTCTCGGTGTAGAAGTTTATGGACAAGTCATACAAAGTGGGCTTCTCAAAGGTTCTGAGGTGGCACCTATCGCACAACGTACGACATTAGGATGGATTATTTCAGGTGCATCATCACTTTCATCGTCCAAATATCAAGAAGCAAAATCATTTCATTGCTATGCAGAAGACCATCTTGAAGAGTTAGTGAAAAAGTTTTGGATGCAGGAAGAAGCTTTTTACTCATCTATCGATGCACTTACTCTAGAAGAACTGGAATGTGAAGAAATTTTTAAGCGTACCCATTCACGTGATTCAGAGGGAAGATTTACTGTGCGCCTTCCCTTCAAATCAATTCCAGCATCATTTGGAAACTCAAGAACGCCTGCTTTAAAGTTATTATATCGCATGAAAAATCTATTTATACAAAACACTGAATTTGCAACTAATTATTCAAATTTTATTGCAGAGTATGAACAACTTGGACATATGAAACGAGTCCCATCACCAATTCAGCAAACAGATCAGACGTTTTATCTCCCACATCATGGTGTGGTTCGCAGTTGCAGTTCCACGACAAAGTTAAGAGTAGTCTTCAATGGGTTCCTGAAGACCCATATGGGTACATCACTCAACGACTTTCTGCATGAAGGATAAAAGCTGCAAGTAGATCTTCCTGTGGCCTATTGCACCAGTTACAATTTACAATCACAAATTTGTAGTTTTTATCCACAAATTTCGTATTTGAATATTTATTTTGCCTTGAGTGTGTTGACAATTTTGTGAAGAAATGAGAAAATTGTAAGATTCGACTGCGATTTACTGTTTAATTTGTAGAAGAATTTACATACGATCTTTGACCTGTAGAAATTTTTCACAAACTGAACAAAATTGTAAACGATTTTCTTATAACTACAAATTTTTATTTGTGTAGCAAAAATTAGGATTGTCTACAAATTTGTGAAACAAGTATAATTTTGTATTAAAAAAAAGAATATAAAACATAAAACCTCGAATTTTAACAAATTTGTGGATTAAAATTTTGTAATTGTAGTTACAATTTTGTAAGATGGTGCAATAGGCCACTGATGTTCTTACACGTTGAAGAGTTAACAAATTTGCGTATTCTGCGGATGTTACGAAAATGTTCCGGCAGATAAAAGTTCACCCAGACGACTGGAAATACCAACGTATTCTTTGGGCTGAAGATTCGAACGTTCAAGAATATGAGCTAACCACAGTGACGTATGGAACAAAATCTGCTCCATTTCTTGCTATCCGGGTTTTGAATCAACCAGCCGAAGATGAAAGCTATCGATTTTCTGACGTTAAGGATGTAATTACAAAAAATACTTATGTGGATGATGTGTACGATGGATCGGCCACTGTTGAAGAGGGTAAGAATCGGATCAAGCAAATTTATAATCTTTTTAAAGCTGGTGGGTTTAAACTACAAAAATGGTGTGCTAACAATGAAAGTCTTATCACGAACGTGCCTGAACAATATCGAGCAACTTCATCGATGATGTTCCAGTTCATAGAACTTTAGGTTTAAATTGGCAGCCTAACTGGCTGAACAGAATGCAAAACGGAGCTGGAATAGATGTCAAAAATGCTGCAGCCGGAGCTGCAAGAGTTGAACAATTTTTAACTTTTACTGCAGCATTTTTGACATCTACTGCAGCTTTTTTGACATCTATTCCAGTTGCGTCTTGCATTCTGTTCAGCCAGTAATTTGGATCGCTTTATATTCATTCCAGTGCAGCATGAAGAACCAGTTGTTTATACAAAGAGAACAGTGCTATAGAGAACAGCTCAGCTTTTTGATCCATTGGGATGGATATCACCGGTTGTGGTTAGAGCAAAAATTTTCATCCAGGAGCTTTGGCTGGCGGATCTGGATTGGGATGAACCTATTTCTAAGTCACTTGAGGCTCGATGGAAAAGCTTTATCAATCAACTCAATGATTTATCTTTAATTTCCATTCCTCGATGGCTGGGAATAACTCCTAGTTTATTGTCAGTTGAATTGCATGCATAAGCAACACTCAAAAGTTGCTTACATCTGTTTTCTCATACCGTCTCTCTGCATTCTTTTGCTATTTTGTTGCTGGACCTATGCCTACCACAGGAAAAGAGTTCATTTAATGTTCAGAGTTTGGCTTCTGTCAGTAGGAAGAAAAGAGATGGGTACCTGAATATGAACTATTTTAGTTTGTTCATTTTTTCTTTCCTACAGACAGATCGAAAGAAAAATGTGTCGAGAGAATTAATGAATTGCCTGTGTTTTGTTTTTGTTCGTTTTTTTTTCTTTGAGAGATTTAGATTTTTTTCTTGGTTGGGTTCTTCGTCCTTGTGTATTGTTGTTGTATCTTGTGCTTGGCAAACATGCATTAAGAAAAAAAAAGATAATGAATGAGAATGAAATATACCTAACCTACCTACCTACTTATGTACATACAATATATATTTTATTTTATTTTCTGGACTCTGAAGTTTTGTCGATCAGAATCAAAACGAAAGAAATTTAAGTTTGAAAATATTAGGGAACGAATTAGGTATTTCAACTCTCACGTAAATTAATGGTTTCTTGTAATTTCATTGGTTTGATCAAAATTATGATTACGATGATCTTACAAATTACATAATGTATTTTCGTAAAGTAGGTATTTATGTACATACTTAGCTATATCGTCCTTCTATCTGTGAGGGGGTGGGTGTTTTTGTGCGATTGTTTTCTCTAAGTACGTCGTGGAATCTCCATTTAAATTTTGTTTGCAGTTTTGCATTTAGGATTTTTACTTGCGATTATAGGTACTATAAGGCAAGTTTTGGATTCGTGCAAAAAAAAAATTTTGAGATAACAATCAAACATGATATTACGATGATAGAGAACACTAAAAAAGTGGGTGGCAAAATTCTGTCTGTCTGTCTGTCTGTTCGTCTACAGCCTAAACGGCTCGATCGATTTTCTTCAAACTTGGTACTTAGTGGGTTTTGGTGATTCTGCCGACACGTTTTTTTCATTTTTTTTTTTAGAACCAAAAATAACGGTACCTGTCATAAATTTTTTTTTGGCAAATTTACATAATTGTATTTTTCTCAAAAACGGCTCGACAACTTTTCTTAAAAAAAATTCAATAAATTTATTTTAGTAAAGGCTTCCTTTGGGTGGAAAACCATTATTCAAAAATGGTTATTAATGGTACCTCCCAAGGAACCATTTTTTTAATTTTTGATTTTCTTCAAAATGGTATGACCAATTTCAATTATTTTTTTTATACAGAAGCTTCCAAAAAATGTTAATAGTTTTGTGTACCAACATTTTTGAAAAAATATTTTTTGGATTTTTAAAAAATATTTCAAAATTTTTTTTGGAAAATCAAATATTTCGAAGTCGGCATCATAGATTTTTTTTGAAACTCGATATTTAAGACTTTTTTAGTACTTTCTAAAATATTTTTAGAAAAAATTTTACATTTATGAAAAAATAACGGTACCTTCCATACAAAAGTGAAAAAACCGCAAAGGAAAATATTTTTTTGCTTGAAAACGACTCCTGCGATTTTGATTAAACTTTTTTCATATACTTAAATTAGTACGATTTACCATCAAAAATTATAAAATTTTACACATAGCAACTATTAGTAGTACCTGTCATAGAACGTATTTTTTTATTTTGAGTTTTCTCGTTATCAGCTTAACGGATTTAAATGAATTTTTTTATATAAAAATTTCAGATAAGATTAAATAATATTGCATATCAAAATTTTCAAAAAAAAGTTTTTGGATTTTTAAAAAAAGTTCCAAATTTTTTTTTGGAAAATTCGATATCTCAAAAACGGGTTGACAATATTTTTTCAAATTTTTTTTTTATATACACATAAATAGGGGAGAGGGGGGCACCTTTGAACGTGGGGTACCTTTGAACAGCACTTATAAAATCTTATTGAAAAAATATTCGAGAGCGAAAACCAAATTTGCATCCTGGCAATACTGTATTCTATAAACGTCAACGGCTTTCGGTCATCTTTTCAGTAGTCGTTTGAAAGTAGCTCGGGGTGGATGTTTTTATGCTTCATTTCCAACTTTTTTTTTTTTTTGTAAGAATGTACAAATTTTTTGGTGAGCTTTTTGATCTGTGAAAAATATTTTTTGAAGGCGAAGGTTCATTTAGAACCATATTAAGGTAAGTTTTTTTTATATATAAGTACAAACAAATTATTAAAGCTATATTGGTCGTGAAAAGACACGTTGGGGCACGTTTGAACAAAACAGTTGGGGCAGGTTTGAACATGTGCAAAGGTGCCCCAAAGGTTTTGTTTTGTATCTTCTTTCTCATGTGTAGCTGCATTTTAATCTGTATTCTAAACAATATGCATGCAGTGTATATACAATAGACTGATTCAAAAAAATGAAAATGTCTTCGATTTTCAATGCCACTAGCTTTTTAGTTAGAGTTTAATGAAATAATAATCCTGGCAAAATTTCAGCTCTTTAGGTCAGTAGTCAGAGGTCGCTCATCGCTACTTTCTATTTTCCATACAAATCGTATGGGAACTTTTTTTTGATTCCTTGTTTATTTTATAACTTTAGAAACGGTTATCATACAGAAATGATCAAGGTAGAATCTGAAAGAAGATTTGATGTTCTTTAAAAAAGGTCCTAACGTCTTATCTAATTAATGTACTCCTTCCAAAGTTATTTAAGGTCAGAGTGGTATTCGTGGTGAATTTAAAAGTTTTTTGGATTCCGTGTTGAAAAAATCTGCTATAATACAAGGTGTTTTGCAAAAGTTGTAACAAAAGGCAAGGGCGTGTAAGTTGAACTCAAACAAGAAAAAAATCGTCTCAGAGTGGGGGTCTATTTCCCCCCATTTAGGCCGGAGGGGCAATTTCCTAAAAAATTGGTTTAAAAAAGAAAAAAAATATTAAAAATCAACGGCAATACTTATAGTGTCATGCAATTACTTTTTTAAAGCTAACAATCCATTATTTAATTAACTTTTTAAAAAAAGTTGTTTTTGTAAATAGTTTTTGAAAAAAAATAATTTCAAACTTAGATTTAAAAAATTAAAAAGTGATTTTATTTTTTAAATATCTTTTTGAAAAATTTTCCGTTATCAAGTACAATTTATGTTTATGGATTTCAATACCTTCTTTAATTTTTAATCAGATGCTGAAAACCGCAGGCTAAAATGTTTTGTAGTTTCTGAGAAAATTGAAAAAACAAAAACCAAGTTTCTTGTTATTTGACGCCCTGGAATTTAAATTGTTCCTTGCTACAAACACCCAATTTCCAGTAGTAGTAGTAGGTATTTTAATTTTCAATTTTCTCAAAAACTACAAAACATTTTAGCCTGCGGTTTTCAGCATCTGATTAAAAATTAAAGAAGGTATTGAAATCCATAAACATAAATTGTACTTGATAACGGAAAATTTTTCAAAAAGATATTTAAAAAATAAAATCACTTTTTAATTTTTTAAATCTAAGTTTGAAATTATTTTTTTTCAAAAACTATTTACAAAAACAACTTTTTTTAAAAAGTTAATTAAATAATGGATTGTTAGCTTTAAAAAAGTAATTGCATGACACTATAAGTATTGCCGTTGATTTTTAATATTTTTTTTCTTTTTTAAACCAATTTTTTAGGAAATTGCCCCTCCGGCCTAAATGGGGGGAAATAGACCCCCACTCTGAGACGATTTTTTTCTTGTCTGAGTTCAACTTACACGCCCTTGCCTTTTGTTACAACTTTTGCAAAACACCTTGTATTATAGCAGATTTTTTCAACACGGAATCCAAAAAACTTTTAAATTCACCACGAATACCACTCTGACCTTAAATAACTTTGGAAGGAGTACATTAATTAGATAAGACGCTAGAACCTTTTTTAAAGAACATCAAATCTTCTTTCAGATTCTACCTTGATCATTTCTGTATGATAACCGTTTCTAAAGTTATAAAATAAACAAGGAATCAAAAAAAAGTTCCCATACGATTTGTATGGAAAATAGAAAGTAGCGATGAGCGACCTCTGAATATTGACCTAAAGAGCTGAAATTTTGCCAGAGTTATTATTTCATTAAACTCTAACTAAAAAGCTAGTGGCATTGAAAATCGAAGACATTTTCATTTTTTTGAATCAGTCTAATATACAACTGTCCACATAATAAGTTGGTGTTGTTTTCATTTAGTTTTAAATAATTTTCAGGTGAATAAAATGGTGCGTAACTACAAGAAGAAAAAAATTACAGAAATTGACGAAGATGACGTAAGGGTCCGCTTTTTAAAGAAGAAACCAGGTTCCTATAGGTTTTTCTATCCTGACAAAGAAGACAAGTGGTCTGCTAGTGGCATAGAAATAAAAGCTAAGCTGCCACCACCAATTAACCTACCAGGAACATCGAAGACAGCTGCGTCGATGACCTTTGCATTTGACTTCTCTAAATTTCAGATATGATAATGAGGTTACTCCTTGCTTTTGTAAACACTTGTTTATTTCGTTATGTAGGTACCTTTATAAACCTGTGAAGTTTGTGTACCTACTGTGAATCAAAAAATTGTACGTACATTTAATTTTCTTGAATAAAAAAACGATTTTTTAAGCAAATTGACATGATTTGGTAAAACTTTTGCAATTTGTGTATGGTTTATTGAAAGTTTTATCAGAAAAAAGACAAAATTTAATATTTCAAAGCTTTTTTTAATACAAAAAATTCAAAAAAATAAGTGAAACGAAAAAAATACATCAAATAATTGCAAGTACAGTGCCTTTAAAGTCAAATTTCGTTCAGATTAGTAATGAAAGTTACATTTTTTGGCTCTAATTATAAATTTGAGACAGAAGCTTTGAGGTTACTTCTGTTGGTAAAGTGTTCCGTTTCTCCATAATTATAGATTTGAGAGGATTTTTGATAGTTTTTGAACTTTATTTACCAAAAAGCCCCACAAATGCTTAATGGGGCTATGGTCTGAGAATGGTGGTGGATGATGAGGCAACTAAGATTTTACACTGTAAAGCAGCGACTTGCTTACTAATATAGACTAATGCTTCCGGCCATCGTCCTCTAATAGTATGAAATCAATCAGTAACTCAATTCTTTCAATCATCATCATCATCGTGTCCTGTAACCCCGGCTGGGGCATAGGGCGTCAACAAAACGTCTCCATCCTTCACGGTCTGCTGCAAGGTACTTAAGCTGTGGCCACGTCTTTCTCTGGGATTCTGCTTCCGCTAAGACAGTTGATTTCCATGTTGTTCTTGGTCTTCCAACCCGCCGTGCACCCTGAGGATTCCATTCAAAGGACTGTTTTGCAATTTCATCGTTTGGTTTCCTCAGTGTGTGACCAATCCAACGCCATTTACGCTTTCTTATGTCGACGTCTAGCCGCTCTTGACTTGTCCTGCGCCACAATTCCTCATTTGATATTATTTGTGGCCAGCGAATCTTTAGGATGTGGCGAAGACAGCGATTCACAAAAGCCTGCAATTTCTTCGAAATGGTAGACGTGACTTTCCAGGTTTCACAAGCATATAACAGCACGGATTTGACATTGGATTCGAAGAATCTCAACTTAGTGCGTAAGGAGATTTGACTGGATTTCCAAATTGGGGACAGAGTACCGAAGGCAGCACGAGCTTTATTTATTCTACTTTTAACGTCCAGATCCGTACCACCGTTTGCAGAAACAATACTGCCAAGGTAGTTAAATTGTTCCACTACTTCAACTGGCGTCTCCTGTAAAATAATACGCTGCTGTGTGGAGCGGCCTGTGAGCATTATTTTTGTCTTTTTGCTGTTAATTCTTAGACCACTCGACTCTCCCTTCACTTGCAGTGTTTGGCACATCCCGTTCAGCCCACTGATGTTATTTGCCAGTAGACATATGTCATCGGCATAGTCTAAATGACTGAGCCTTTCGAACGGTCTCCATTGAATGCCCTGTCGCTCAGCTGTACCAACACTGGCCGTCAATACGTCGTCCATCGCCAGCAGGAAGAGAATTGGCGATAGAACATCCCCTTGTCTCACACCCTGTTGCACTACGAAGGAGTCGGATAGCTGCCCATTGTGCAAAACAAAACACCTCGCGTTGTTGTAGGACTCTTTAATAATGGCAACAATTTTTGGTGGAATTCCTCTACCAAGCAACGATCTCCATATACATTCTCGGTTAACTCGATCAAAGGCCTTTTCAAAATCCACGAACATGAGGTAAAGCGGTGATTGATATTCCATCGACTGCTCGAGGACGATACGCAGGGTGTTGATATGGTCGACACACGATCGACCACTGCGGAAGCCAGCTTGATGCCTCTTGAGAGTAGACTCGATTCTATCCTTTATTCGCTCGAGTATGATTGTTGCCATTAGTTTTGGGAAAACGGACAAAACGGTGATACCACGCCAATTGTTGCAATTCTTTAAGTCACCTTTCTTTGGCAACTTAACAATCACACCATCCTTCCAGTCCCTGGGATAGCTTTCGTTTTCCCAAATGTTTTGTATCAGCGGATGTAAAATACTAGCCGCTGCTACGGGATCGGCTTTCAGGAATTCAGCTGGTATTCCGTCCAGTCCAGCTGCCTTGTTGTTTTTGAGGAGATTTATTGATGTACGAATTTCCGATTCTGACGGGGGTTCGATGTCAATACCCCTATAGGACCTGCGCATCTCGTTTAGTTGGGGCACTTCAGCACTCTGCTCAACTGAATCCTCATTTAGCAGGGCACAAAAATGGTCCTTCCATCTACGAAGCTGATCCTCAATTGATACCAACAGTGTGCCATCCACATCCATTACAGGATGATTGGTGTTGCTTTTTTTCCCGATAACATCTTTGGCTATTTGGTACAATTCCCGGATATCTCCTCTTCTGGCAGCGCTTTCCGCATTATCTGCGAGTCCATCCAACTTCACCCTCTTGTCACGTCTCACACAGCGGTAGACCATCTTATGTGCAATGCGGTACTCTCTTCGCAAGTCAGCCTTTCGTTGAACATCAGCTTCGGCATTTATTTGGATTTTCAACGATTTGCGAAGTTCGATCTTATCCCAGGTGTCTTGGGATATCCAAGAGTCTCTACGTCTCGTTCGCTTGGGTACAGTTTCGGATCCAGCCTCCATAAAAACACTTTTAATTTCACCCCACATCTCATCAATTGTTGAATTCTGGATTCCATTTAATGACGAGGCTCTGTCGTTAAGGGTGGTGACATAGTTTCGACATATGTTGGGGTCATTTAAAGCATTAGAAATGAATTTTGTGCTCCTTGCTGCATCCTGCGCTGGTTTTTGTACGGCAGCGGTTCGTAGTTTGAGACTCATCAGAACCAAATGGTGGTCGCTTCCCACATCGGCATTTCTTATACTCCGGACATCACACATAGACTTCCTCCATCGCTGCTGAATCATGATATGATCAATTTGGTTTTCGGTTTGACCATCCGGATGCACCCAGGTAATTTTGTTGCACGTCTTATGCTTAAATACAGTCCCACCTATCACAAGACGATTCGCGTTACAAAAGTCGACAAGCAAGTCACCATTTTCATTCCGTGACCCCACGCCATTTCTTCCCATCACGCGTTCCAGTCCGTAATTGTCTGAACCGACTTGGGCATTAAGGTCTCCCATAACGACTATGATGTCGGCTCTCGGAACACTACTGTAAACCGAGTTAAGATGAGTGTAGAACGCGGTTTTGTCTTCCTCGGTCGCTTCATTTGTGGGGGCGTAGCACTGAATAATTGTGACGTTACGAATTTTTGAACGAAACCTTGCTGTCATTAATCTCGCAGAAATGGGCGCCCATGAGATCAAACTACGCCTCGCTTCTTCGTTCAACATAATTCCGACACCATGCAGTCTTTGGCCACCCTCTCTTTCATCTTCGCCGGAATACAGCATTCTCGTCTGTCCAGTGTCTGATCTGTATTCAGCTCTTCCTCTCCACTTAGTTTCGCTTAAGCCCAGGATACTGATCTTTAGGCGAAGCATTTCACGCTCAACCTGCTCGTATCTACCATCGCTGTACAAGGATCGAACGTTCCATGCTCCGATTTTCGTACGTATGCGGTAGCCAAAAGTAACATTTGCGCTTCTTGAAAGACTTCTTCTATTTGTCAACGATTCATTTATTATTATGGCGTCTTGATTGGCGCTCGTACATGAAGGATGCCGCACCCCCAAATCCGATGTGCGGTTTACTGCAGCCGAAGCTACAGAAGGATTTTCTATAAAAAGATTACCTCTTGGGGACTCATTTCCATTTGTTGTCATAATTCATGTATTTGCATATATCCTTCCACCATGGTGTTTTCCGAGATATGATTAATAACATACATAAGCTCAGATTTGACAGGCACACCCGCCTTTTGTATGGTCAAACACATAACTGCTCGAGGCCGCCCACTATGGGAAAACAGACGCCTTTTGTAGCCGCCCAATATGGGTTACAGACGCTACCTGCTGCTGCCGTTGGCCTTTTACCAAAAAAAGCTCCTCCGCCACCAGACTATCATGCCGTTGACCGCCACCTGCAGTTCATCCGCCTTAAGGGGGCTTTTAACCATCCCGAGGACAAGTTTGTGCCCTGACCAGCATAGCTGGGTTGTCTGCTTATCCCGGCATCCATTCGGTCCCCCTGCACGTTAGCGTTACCCGCCCTCTACCACGCGGAGGTGTGCATAGGGATTTTCCTATCATTGAGCCTAGGGCCATATGGCGTCCTAGCACTCTCAAGTACTTTTAGAGGGCAAATTGTCTTAAATTGTTTACTCAAATATGCAAATTTTTGTGTTTTTCCATATTTTTGTTTCAATAAAGACAAGATTGCAGACATCATTTGCATCCATAGCTCCCCAAACCACAATGCGTTCACCTTCATGCTTCACCGTAGTCTTTAAATTGCTTACCTATACTTTTGTGTTCGGTTTTTGGTACCAAATTTTCGACCGTTAAATCCAAAAATGTTGAAATTTTTTTCGTCAACTAAGATAACATGAACTGTTTTAAAAAGCAAAACAGAAAACCGTAATAAATAATTGCAAATCAATTAACTTCTAGCCGCAAAAGTCTTACACAAATACCTACCATTTATATGATTTCTGTTGCTGTACGTTCCATTTTTTTGATACAGTGTATTTTATGTTTTTTGTTTCCGTTAATGTTATATTTTCTTACCTTCTTAAATTGATTTGTGAGTTCTTATTTATATATGTTAAGTTTCCTTATCTCATATTTATAAAATACAAAAAAAATAATTAATTTTTTTAAAGAAACCAAAGCGTTTTTGGTCTTATTTCAGGCATTTAAACAAAAGCTTAATTCTATTTTCTAATAAGTTACAGATCAATAGTTCAAAAACATAGGTTTTTATGAGACTTGGAAGCAAAAAGTGTTCAAAGGTGCCCCCCTCTCCCCTATATAATCTAAATCTGCATACCAAAATATGTTCTTAAAAATGTTTTCAGAATTTTATATATAAAAAATTAATTTAAAAAAAAACCGCTCCAACAATTTTAAAATTTTTTTTTTTCCATACAATCATATTCCATCACGAATTAAGATGGCATACTTTTTTTTCACCTCAAACTGTCAAAAGAGTTGTTTTAGCTAATTTAAGTGTCGTATTTCATGCTTCTCTACATTTTTCTCTCATAATGTCCATGTTTGTGTATACAATGTTCTTAAACTCGCAGTGTCTTGAACATAAGAGCAAGTACGTGCGACCCAGTCGTGCATTTTATTTTACTGACAAGGGATTATAAAATATTTTGTTTTAGGTACCTAGGAAATTAATGTTTATTGTATGAAACTTGGGGACCTTTTACAGAAGATACATATTCTAATAAACAATAATAGTCGGTATGTTGTTTATATAATGTAGGCATAGGCAGGTAAATACATATATAGATTTTTGTTTTGTTGTTTTTAAAAACGGCTAGGTAACAGACTTAATAAATTAAGTTCAGTCAAGGAACCATGCTATTTTTGAAAAAAAAATTGTCGTTTTTTCACTTTGAATTTTGAATTTTTTAAACGGCCTGGTAGACCCAACTATACACTCAAATAGTCTCAGATTCCGTGATATGTGATGCGAGGAGCTTATCTAGGGAGCAGCACCGGATCTTCAGTTTTTCCTAACCGGGGCAAAACTTCATTTTGGCGCCCCTCCAGCTATTGATTTAAATGAAAAAAATGGCATACTAAGTTGGATTTTTTGCAACCGGGAGAATAAGACTTTTTAATTAATTTTGTACTTGATATTACCTACTCAGCAACTTTCTAACTTTATTTATGTTAGATTATTCAATAGACAATGCTTGACACTTTTGACAAAGACTATATGTTACTCACACTTTCAATCATTATGTTTCGTCATTAGCGCAGGAAGGAATTTCTTCTACCAAACAATTTTCATGTAAAAAAAATTACGTTCTCTTCTTCTTTAATAACTTTATTTTTTGGCTTGAGCATTTATTTAATTCCCAACTTTGTTTAAAAGTGAACTACTAAATGAAGGGACGGTAACAATGCAGCAAATTAACTCTCATTAGAAGTGCTACCAAACTCAACTCTGCAACAACGTCTTACGATTTTATTTTTATTATTTATTAATTATAAAGTTTGACGAAAAAGGACATATAATTGGATCCTGTCACTCAATTGCCCTACAATAACTTTTTCCCAGAGCTGTAAAAAAACTTCAAAAATGTTTGATCTTTTAAAGGCTTTTTAATTCGTCGACATCGGAGCCACCCTTCAATAGAGTTTGACCGTTGTTGATGGCTCGGCAAATGGGACGAAGTATATTTTGACGTAGAAACAGAAAGTCTAGGTATTTCGATCCGAAAGTCAACCAGTTTACCTAAAATCACCTTTTTCCGAAGTAGTTAAATTTCAGATTTTTTTGAAGTTTTTTAATCCATCCGCATTATATTAAACCCCATCAAACGCAGGCGTTAGGTGAAGACAATTCGCGTTTAAGATTTTTATTAGCTTCCAATTATTTGGTTTTGTTCGACTGTTAGAGAGCAAACAGTAGGTACTTTTAGCCCGAGCCGATGCTGTTATATAGAAGGTTGTGCACCTCTGCACACATATTGTCTATGTATATGAAATATACTGTATATACTTATGTACTAGTACTCATGCTATGAATTATAATAAAGAGCATACTCAGTATCGCTTTAACCTTCGTCGTGTCTTTTACTTATTTGGATTACCGTTAATCGTAACATGGTGTCAGAAGTCTAGCTGATAAAAGTATACCCATTAACCATTCCAAATAATAAAGTTTAAGTAAAATAAGAAAAATGCCTGCGGATGCGGTTCCCGTCCCCAATCGTAGTGGAAGTTCAGTAAAACCACCGGGATATCTAGAAATAAGTGATTCCAACATGTCCACCAAGTGGAAAAATTGGCTGCAGAGATATGAGTGGTATGCAGTGGCTGCGGAATTGAGTAAAAAACAGCCAGAGGAGCAAGCAGCGCATTTTATGCTGGCCATTGGACCGGACACCGCTGACATATATAACTCGTTCGGGCTCAGCGACTCAGAGAAAAAAACGGTAAGCATCATTCAATCAAAATTTGATTCCGTTTTTAACCCAAAAACAAGCGTAACCTTCGAAAGGTATGCTTTTAATCGGATAACTCAGATCGAAGGCGAAAGCTTCGATAACTTTTTCACTAAGATTAAAAACCAAGCTCAAAAATGTGAATTTCTTCCTTTGCGAGATGAGCTGGTTCGAGATAAAATAGTAATAGGCATTTTTAATGATACAGTTAGAGAAAAACTACTGTCTGAAGAAAAGCTAACGTTAGATCAGGCCATCAAAATTTGTAGGGCTAGTGAAATTGCCTCAAAGCAGTTGAACCAAATTCACAAAGAACAGGAAATTAATGCAGTTAGTCGGAGTAAAGTATATAACAGATTACATAAGCAAAAGCAACCATCTTCAGCTTCATATACAAACCAAACTCAAACGGACACAGCTTTTGAAAACGGTATTTGTTCTCGTTGCGGTTCTCGGCATGCAAAAAATAAATGTAGAGCTTTTAACGCCTTATGTCATTCGTGCAGACAAAGGGGCCATTTTGCGAAATTTTGTAGGCAAAGAAAAAACAAGTTCATAAGCACAATTGATGACCGAAGATATGAAGACAGGGAGGATGGTAGTACATTGATGAAAATGATCTCTTAATGATATCAACAGTTGAAACTAACAAAGATGATGCAGAAAATTGGTTTGAGGAAATAACTATAGCAGGAAAAATAATAAAAATGAAATTGGATACAGGAGCGCAGTGTAACGTACTGCCAAAAAAATTTGTAGATACATTAAATCTAAAATTATCTCAATCGCATACAAAGCGCTTAGTAGGCTTTGGAAACAATAAAGTAGAGGTGCTAGGCGAAATATTAATTCCATGTTCCATTCGAAATCACTCAGCAAATTTAAATTTTAAAGTTGTTCCTGGTAATGTTTCCCCTATTTTAGGCCGAAAGGCATGCGCACAACTGAAGCTTGTAGTACGAGTTGAAGAAATTTCTGAAGAAGATTTATACGAAGGACTCGGATGTGTCAAAGATTTCATTTATGATATAGATTTAGTGAGAGATCCGGTTTTGGAATTTCATCCAGCGCGAAAGGTGCCGTATAGACTACAAGCCAATGTTAAATCTGAAATCGATAAAATGGTTGAGCTAGGCGTTTTAGTAAAGACAAAGGGGGTGTCTCATGCAGTTTCTCCTATGGTTGTAGCTCGCAAAAACGGTTAGATAAGGGTATGCCTTGACCCTTCCGACTTAAACAAAAATCTCTTGAGAAGACACCACCCACTGAATACTCTTGAGCAAATTTCCGCGAAAATAAGAAATTCCAAATATTTTACACTTCTGGATTGCAAGAAGGGATTTTGGCAAGTAAAATTGTCTGAGCGAACTCAAAAATTTCTCACAATGTCAACCCCATGGGGAAGATATTCTTATACTCGACTTTCCTTTGGTCTTGCTTCTGCACCCGAAATCTTTCAAGAAATTATGTCTGGCCTTTTTGAGGAACTAAACAATGTAGAAGTATCGATGGATGATGTTCTTTTACACGCGGAGACAAAGGATCAATTGGAGCTGTTGACAAAGAAGGTTCTCAATATTATTTTTTGCGCAGGTTTGAAGCTTAATAAAGAAAAATGCGTTTTTTGTTCGACTAAGGTAAAATTTTTGGGCCATATACTCACCTCAAAAGGCATTCAAATTGATCAAAGCAAGGTCGAAGCTATTAAGAGATTAAAGACGCCAACTAATGTAACTGAGCTTCAAAGACTGTTGGGCATGGTAACTTACCTGGGAAAGTTCATAGGGAATTTATCTGATTTGACGCAGCCTTTTCGTGAACTTATAAAAAAGGGCGTGTGCTGGGAATGGCACAAAAATCATGAAGAAGCATTCGAAAAACTGAAAAGCGTTTTATCTTGTACTCCAGTTCTGCGTTTCTATGATCCAAACATTGAAATAACACTTCAGGTTGATGCTAGTAAGCATAGTTTAGGAGCAGTGTTATTGCAAGGTAACCAGCCCGTTGCATATGCATCAAAAGCCTTAACGTCTTCACAACAAAACTATCCTCTAAAATATATTTTAAAGAAAACTTACTCGTTCGGTGGTTCGTCACAAAGTGACAAGATTTTATTTGACATATTTTCTTGTAATATAAAAGTGTTGCCAATGCTATTAACTAATTCATATTATAATAATGATACATTTTAATACTATTATACTAATACATAATATATCTCCCTTCTTAAGTTCTAACTATATGTAATACATGTAAAATATAATTCAAAATGCAATTCAAGTAATAACAAATAAATTAATTAATAATTTAAATTAACAATGTTGAAAACTTATTACTAATTTGATAAAGCTTAATAGTATAGTCTTGTAGGTTTCTTTATGTCTTTTCTTGGACGTAAGGACCTTTCTGTAAGTGGGGAAAGTGGTGTAGTATCTGGACAAGGTGACGATTTTACTTTAGTAGGTGTCTTTTCGCACTCTTCAAGACTAAGACGTAGCTTCTGTGGTTTTGCCGCAGACAACTGTGAAGATTGAAAATTCTAGGAAAGTTTCTCTGATTTCGAAGGCTTTCGAATTTGGTCTAAGTGAACTCTTCGAATAGAACCTTGAAATTCAATCAACACAATCAGAGGACTCTCAATCTTTACAACCTTGCTGGGCACCCACTTGCATATTTCTTTAAAATGATTTAAATAGAACACTACTTCCCCTTCCTTAAATAAATGTTTTGTACTTATATTGATATCTTTATCGAAATTTTGTTTTTTGTTCTTACAATTTACGTTGACAGTTTTACAATTTTTATTCTCAGAATTAAAATTTTTATTTTTAAAGCAATCTAAAATAGTTGTAACCTTATATTTAAAAATCTGTTCATTTGGCGTTTGGTTGGTTACCGTTGACGGTGTATTACGATATGCAAAAAGAAATCGAGTTATTTTACTCTGAATGTCTACAGAACTATTAAGACTATCCAATAAAAAACATTTCAAGCTGGATTTCACGGTTTGTACTGCACGTTCTGCACTACCATTGCTCGATGGATGGTAAGCTGGAATCGGTATTTTCTTAATATTCTGATGTTTTAAAAAAGTTAAAAACTCATTTGAGTCAAACGGAGGACCGTTGTCCGAAACAAGTGACGTTGGCAAGCCAAAAATACTAAAATTTTTACAAAGCTTTGATATAACTGATTTAGCTGTAGAAGATTTCATGAAAAAGATATCGAGATATTTTGAATAAACGTCGAAGATTAATAAAAAATTTTGGTTTTTAAAATAAAAGAAATCAATGTGAATGCGCTCATAGGGATAGCTTGTACTAGGCCAACATGCGTTTACTTTTTGGGTTGACCCATTACGATTTGTTTGGCAAGTTAAACAATTTGTAACATATTGTTCTATGTCATCGTCTATTTTCATCCACCAAACATATGACCTAGCCAAAATCTTCATTCAAACCATACCGTTATGATTTGTATGCAAAACTTTTAAAATTTGATTTTTCAATTTTAATGGAACGACTATTCGATGTAGATAGTACAGACATTTGTTTTCGGTATGAAAATCGTTTCTTTTCAAAAAATAACAACGAATTTCACTATCTTGGTTAGATGGCCAACCGAATTGGACATAATTGTGGATTCTGTTTAAAAATGGACATTCTTTTTGACACCTACGAATGGTTTCAAAATCTAATGGAATTTCATGGTCCTCATTGAAAAAATTAATGCAATCCATTCCGTCTTCAGGAACACCACTTGGTTCATCTAAGGGTAAACGCGAAAGGGCATCAACATGTCCCATTTCTCGTCCGGGTCTAAATTTAATTTCGTAATCGTACATTGATAAAATTACCGACCATCTTTTCAATCTACCAATTGCAACGGAAGAATTTGACTTTTTCGGGTTGAAAATCTCTTTCAAGGGTTCATGATCACTAAATAATTGAAATTTTAGGCCATATATGTATTTATGGAATTTTCGTATGCCAAATATTATTGCTAAGGCTTCCCTATGCAATTGAGAGTAATTTTTTTCACTTTCATTAAGCGTGCAGCTTGCGAATAATATTGGTTTCTCTGCTCCATCTATAAAATGAACTAGAATGGCTGAGCATCCATAAGGGCTTGCGTCAGCGTATATACCCAAAGGTTTTTTAGGGTCATATAAAGCCAGAACCTTGTTTTTCAAAAGATATGTTTTAGACTCATCGAACACTTTTTGGCATTCTCTGGACCAGTGAAATTCAACGTCCTTTCTTAAAAGCTTGTAGAAAACGGACAATTTAGTTGACAAATTCGGAATGAAATGTGAATAATAATTCAAAAGTCCAAGGTAAGCCTGTAACTGTTGCAAATTTTTTGGAGCTGGAGCCTTTATCACAGCGTCTACTTTTTTTGGATTCGGTTTTAATTCATTAAAGGATAAGACATGACCTAAATATGCAACTTCAGTCACTAAAAACTCACATTTTTGTAAATTAATTTTAACTTCATGTTTGCTTAATCTTTCAAAAACAGAGGTACAAATACTAATACACTCAGCAGCATTGAAACCACCAATTATCAGATCATCTAAAAAGCATGCTACGTTTTTAATACCGAACAAAATCTTTTCAACTGTTGATTGAAATATTGCGGGAGCACAGCTTACTCCAAATGGTAACCTTGTATACCTCAATAGCCCCAAGTGGGTATTTATTGTGAGGAATTCGCGTGATTCTGATGCAACTGACAATTGGAGGTACGCCCCTGAAAAATCTATTTTTATGAAAAAGCGACAATTTGAAAGACTTGCGAATATATCATCTAAGCGCGGGAGCGGATGGTATTGTAATGAAATGAATTTATTAATCGTAATTTTGCAATCCATGCAAATTCTAATAGCTTTGTTTTCTCTTTCAACAACAACTATAGGGGTTGCCCATAAGCTCTGTTCAACAGGCTCCAATATGCCGTCGGCCATCATCTTTCTTAACTCTTTTTCTACTGGCTCACGCAAGGCATATGGAAGACTGTATGGCTTACAAAATACTGGAACAGAGTTGTCTTTTAAAAATATTTGAGCAACATGTCCCTTGATTGGAATTTGAAGGGTTGTATCAAAAACATTTGGAAAATTTAATTTTAGAAACTTTACATAATTTTCTTTTGTTTCAATACCTGTGTACTTTATGTTTGGCATTTCAGAAGCAGTTACTGGGACCATGTCGGATTTTGTTTTTCCGTTTATAGTAGCTAATCGTTGATCAAAACTCGTATTGGAAGAAATTTTTTCTCGCCAGCCTGGAATTAACGCGTCCATCCAAACTCGACCCATGAGCGGCAAGAAATGTTTGTTGGATGTCTTGATTACTACCAAATCTAGCAACTTATCGCGAGAATTATGATGACCAACCAATCGCACTGGAACTACAATCTTTCCTAAAACTGAAATATTTTCACCAGTAACTGTATATAATTTATCATAAGGACAAATACTTAACCTAGAAAAATATTTTTCATAACCCTCTTGACTGATGACACTCGTACACGCACCGCAATCGACTTCCATTTTTATAGATGTTTCCGCAATAATGACATCGATGAACACTGGAGAATTAATTTTGTTGACATTGGCGTACCAATAAAGCCCTTCATATAAATCTTTTTGAAGTGCATTCTGTGAAGCTTCTGATGAACCTTCTCCATCTGACGACTCTGCTCCTCCTTCATCGACAAAGTACACAAACTTCTTTGCTCGACATTTTGACACTATGTGACCACGTTTTTTACAACGATAACATGTCCAGTTGACTGCTGGACACTTGCTGTTTTCGTGATGACTCCGATCGCACCTGGGACACTCTTCTCTCGATGACTGACGACTGTATGACTTTGACTGGGACTGAGACCTCTGACGACTGATAGGCTTGCGACTGAACTGACGATGACGATTGTGACTGTGCTTAACGTTATCATTGTTCGTTCTCTGGCTGTTGCGGCTTCTCTGGGTACGAAATTGATTAATAGTTGCTGAGCTGTTGATAGCACGTGTTTCAGTTTCAGTGAGCTCAAAATTTAAAGACTTGTTGACGGCCTCTTCAAATTTTAATGTCTTTCCGATCTCAATCAACTTCTGTTGCCACCCATTGTTGACCAATCCAACTATGAAAATGTCTCGTAGCATTTCGTCCAGAACTACATTGGGGAACTCACACTTTTGTGAAGAAAACTTTAACCTCACCACAAAGTCACAGATTTTTTCTCCATGTGATTGTCTCAGGTTATAGAATTTGAAGCGTTCTGCAATGACATTACCAGTTGGTGAATAATGGTTTTTTAGACACTCCAGTAGGGCATCGAGGGCCATCTCCTCTGGTTTTTTATTTGATGGTACCAACTGCATTAACTTCTCGACCACATCATCGCTCAATAAGGTAAGAAGCATTCCAACTTGATCTTCAGCGGATATTTTGTTTATCTTAAAGAACATTTTGAGACGCACTTCGTATGTACTAAAGTTGTTCCCTGGTATAAAGTGTGGCATGTTTCCAACCACGTGGTTTGCCTGAACTCTATCAAGAATTATATCTATTTTTTCTTCAGGTTTAAGTGACATGGTTAATATTGGCCGTATTACAGAGAACTTTTTATTGTTTTGAATTGTTTTATTTTTGATTTATTTAATTTTTATTTTTTTTTTTTTTTTTTTATATTATATAGGTTGTCGACTGACTAACTAAGCACTTTTGTAGGTTCGATAATAAATCGACTCGTCGCCAATAAAATATATTTTAAAGAAAACTTACTCGTTCGGTGGTTCGTCACAAAGTGACAAGATTTTATTTGACATATTTTCTTGTAATATAAAAGTGTTGCCAATGCTATTAACTAATTCATATTATAATAATGATACATTTTAATACTATTATACTAATACATAATATCCTCAAATGGAAAAAGAAGCACTGGCTATACGATTTGGGTGTAAGCGTTTCCACGAATATATTTATGGTGGCCGTCTGACAATTGAAACAGACCATAAGCCTTTGGAGTCAATTTTTAAAAAACCTTTGCATCGCGCTCCTTCAAGACTTCAGAGAATTTTATACGAGATAATTCCCTATGCGCCAAAGGTAGTTTATAGAGAAGGTAAGGAAATCGCGTTAGCCGATGCCTTAAGCAGAGACTGTAAACCTATATCAAAGCACCAAGAAGACCGAAACGAGGAAGAACTAGAAATCAATTCGCTGTTGCAGATCTCTGATGTAGCTTTCAATATGATTATCGAAAGTACCACTAAAGACACAGAGCTACAGGAAGTAATAAGATTTGTTTTAGGTGGTTGGCCTAATGACGTGTCAAATGTTTCTGAGAGTGCTAAGAAATATTGGAATTTCAGAGATGAACTCGGTTTCGATGAAGGAATTTTGGTGAAAGGCGAAAAGGTAGTACTACCTGCTGCCTTGAAAAAAACTATGCTGACAAGAATTCACGAAGGACATCCTGGTATCCAAAGATCATTAAGTCGTGCAAGAAGCTGTTTATTTTGGCTAGGAATGACCGAAGATGTTACACAATTTGTCAAATCATGCGCTGTCTGCGAATCAACTCAGAAATCAAAAACGAAGGAGCCACTTATCATAAAAACGGTACCATCCCTACCCTGGGAGATAGTCGCAGCAGATATATTTACATTCTTGGCAAAGGACTACTTGTTAATTGTTGACAGCTACTCTGGTTTTTTCGATTTTTGTCCTTTGGAAGCTTCTACGTCAGAGGTTATCATAATGCAATTGAAACTGTGGTTTAGAACCTTTGGTATTCCAATGATTCTCGAAAGTGATAACGGGCCGCAGTTCGCTTCCAAAAAGTTTAAGGAATTCTATAAAACTTGGGACTTCAAACACCAAACTTCCAGTCCCAATTTTCCTCAGTCAAACGGCTTGGCAGAAAGGTATGTCCAAGAAGCAAAGAAGATTTTAAAACGATGCTCCAAGGACAAGTCCGATGTTGACCTGGCTCTGCTGAATTGGAGAAACACCCCAAGAGATGCTGATATGCATACACCCAACCAAAGGCTTATGTCCCGTTTAACGCGATCAACTCTTCCTGTATCAAAGGAGCAGCTAAAACCTAAAGTCATAGAAAATGTCCAATCTAGAATGGTGGCTAAGCACAAAGCTGATCATAGGAGCAAGTTTTCGCAAGAATATAAACCTGGTGATCGTGTTTGCTTGCAAAAAAGCCATCGTGACTGGGTGTCTGGAAGCGTTGCAGAAAAAATAGACGCACCCCGTTCCTATATTGTCCAAACGGATGATGGAAAATTATTTCGCCGAAACTCAATTCATTTAAATAAAACTAATTCTCATATCTTTACAGACAAAAGCATTGCTATTAATCCTGGTACAACACAAAACCATCTTGAAAATTATGAAAGTACCAAAGGAAAATCATCATCGACTAGTACTCAAACACCTGAGGAGACTAAAATCTCTGGAACTAATGTCAACATCAACAAGGTGCCCCATCAAGCAGTTCCAAACTATACAACTAGAAGTGGTCGCCTAGTCAAACCAGTAGACAGATTTATACCTGGTTGAATTCCATAAAGTTTTAAATATTTTGCGTTAAACAAACATAATGTACTTATAAATGAATTTTATTTTTTTTATAATAAGTAAATTTTTGCTTCATTTGAATTCAATAATTTTTATTATAATAATAATAAAACATGAATTAAAAAAAAAAAGGAGAAAAACTATTCAATAAACTGTACTAAAAAAAAGGGAGATGTTATATAGAAGGTTGTGCACCTCTGCACACATATTATCTATGTATATGAAATATACTGTATATACTTATGTACTAGTACTCATGCTATGAATTATAATAAAGAGCATACTCAGTATCGCTTTAACCTTCGTCGTGTCTTTTACTTATTTGGATTACCGTTAATCGTTACAGATGCCAAATCGAGTTGATACAATCATACTAAAACAGAACCGCAAGCATTCACTTTAAACAAACCGAACCGAATTACCTTCCGGTTCATATTCCAGGCTTTTCACATGTGGTGTCTAATCGCGAAACAGGAAGTTTTAAATTTCATTTAGTGACACGAAAATCCGTTCCCCAAAAAAGGGGAGTTTCTTAGATTTTCGCGATTTAATTCATTTTAGTTAAGAAATCCTTCTATTTTCTAGTTTTCTCTGAAATTTTACATTTTTTAACTAATTTTTGCTGAATGGCCCTATCGAAATACTGAATCTTAACGCAACCAAAAACTGAAAATCGATTCCTTTCTCATCCTTTTAGATTTCTATGATTTTTGAGTTCGGTTATTTATGGAGTGGGGATTTTTTAAATTTAACGTTTTTTTTGTAATTAATATTTTAAGTTTGGTGAATTGAAAATTGTTTTAATATAACGACCACCTGTAACTATAGAAAAAATATAAATTTTAGTGTCTGAATCTTCTGAAGTTGTTCAATCTTCTTCTTCGGTGGAACCAGAAAAGTCTTACTGTCGATTTGTCTAAGGTGGGCAATTCATTTTCTAAGACCGGCATTGCCCCCCTCTGCCCCCCCTTCCTTCTCCTATTAGTTTCGTCAATTTTCCCAGATTTTTAATGGAAAGGAAACCCCAATTAGAAAAATACCGCAGCCGAAAATAGACCCAAATTAAACATGTTGCACAGAAATGAGCAAACAGAAATTATTCTGAGTGCAGGAAGTTTGAAATATTTTTTAGTTCAAATGGTGAAGTTGTAGAGAGGAACAGCTTAAGGCTGACGGAGAAATACAATTTCCATTTCCGCATATCATTAAATTAAGTATCAGCAATTCCTTATACCTATTATATTTTAGGCACATGGATTTGGCGCCCCTGGAAGCTGCCGCCCGGGGCACAGTCCCCAGTTTGCCCGCCCCATAGATCCGGGGCTGCTAGGGAGGAGTGAAAACCAATTTTGGCTAACACGATTATCCTCGAAGTTGCATTCATATTTTTTTTTCGATGCACTGTTACTCGCAAAGGCCCCAGTTGTGGACTGCAAGACTTTGATTTTTTTAATAGCCTTTAATGAAGCTTTAAACGCCTATACTTCTTTTTTTGCTATCGTTCACACCCAAAATCTGCTGTGGGCTCTTAGTCTAAGAATCTTACCAAAAATCTACTTAGCAGTTTTATTCTAATACTGCCGTGCTAACAAGAAAAAAAGTATCTGTATTTTGGGCATTTTGAGATAAATGCGTTTTTCTTTTGTTGATGAAGGTAGGTATCTACATTGTATTTCTCTCTTTTAGATTATATTTATATCTGCAAATATGTACCAACTTGAATTCTTGAAATAAGTGCTAAAACGACAATTTTTTTCAAAAATAGCATGGTTCCTTGACTTAATTTATATAGTTTTGTTACCTAGCCGTTTTTAAAAACAACAAAACAAAAATCTATATATGTATTTACCTGCCTATGCCTACATTATATAAACAACATACCGACCATTATTGTTTATTAAAATATGTATCTTCTGTAAAAGGTCCCCAAGTTTCATACAATAAACATTAATTTCCTAGGTACCTAAAACAAAATATTTTGTAATCCCTTGTCAGTAAAAAAATCCTAAATGCAAAACTGCAAACAAAATTTAAATGGAGATTCCACGACGTACTTAGAGAAAACAATCGCACAAAAACACCCACCCCTGTTTTATATTTGAAACATATGATTATTTAATTAAGTATTTTATTAGCAATCATCTTAACTCTATGATGTGCACTCTCGAAGTGCCTTCACTATATAAATCATGTTGTTAAATAGGGTTCTCATAACTGTTACAATATACTTATATATAGGTAAACAATATTTACATAAATAAGTTAAGGAACTTAACTTGTAAGTTTAACTTTATACAACATCTCCCTTTGCAAACTTTTTTTTTTTTTTTTTTTTTTTTTTTTTTTTTTTTTTTTTTTTTAATTCAAGTTACTTAATACTATAAACTTAATTGCTGCTTGCAAATAAGTAAATAACATAATCTTTATTATAATAAGATAAACATTTTTAATTCAGTTATGTAGTTTAATTATGTTTTATATAAAAA
This sequence comes from Dasysyrphus tricinctus, assembly GCA_963921185.1. Lineage (NCBI taxonomy): Eukaryota > Metazoa > Arthropoda > Insecta > Diptera > Syrphidae > Dasysyrphus > Dasysyrphus tricinctus. The sequence goes on from OY992534.1 coordinate 24,400,787, forward strand.
AAAAATCAAACTGAAATAATACAATTTATAAATTTGTAGGTACTGATAAATTTATTTATAACATTAACCTTTTACCTGACTACGGGTGTTGTGAACCTTGCGAGCATAGGAATCCGATATATTTTTTGTAAGAGGTAGTATTGTATTACAATATCTTTTCCTTAAATGAATCTTATTCCGCCTATATCTCCCCCCTTCATTTAATTCAACAACGTATGATCTTGGTTCCTGACATTTATAAACAATTTTTCCAGGGTACCACTTTTTATCGGATTTTTGCATCCAGACAAGTTCGTTTAGTATAAATTCATTTTTTACATATGATGTTTTATCGTAATGATTTCGAATATTACTTTTTGATTTGTTTATGGAAACTTCAACGTTAATTGGAATCTTAGGAATAAGTAAGTTATCATGTATGGGGACTTTAGTTCGCACGCGTCTATTTAATAAGAGTTCAGCTGGAGAGTATGGCATTCCCGTTAATGGGGTATTCCGATATTCGAGAAGGGCATAGTGCATATCCTGATTCGAAGCCTGACTCTTTCTAAGCAAGTGCTTGGCTATTCCAACATATTTTTCCGCAAGTCCATTAGACTTTGGATAGTAGGGACTACTAAAAGTAAATTTTATTCCATTTTCTTTGGCAAATGATAGACATCTAGCACAGTTAAAGGGAGAATTATCTGCAATTATCTCTTGCGGAATTCCATGGGTTGAAAATATTTGTTTTAAGTGTTTTATTATTTCATAACTGGACTTATTTTTTAGTTCAATTATCTCTAACCATTTGGAATAATAATCAACTAAAACCAGATATGGTTGATTTGAAAAATCCAAAATATCAATACCTAGTTTTAAAAAAGGTAGCTTCGGAATAGTGTGTTGAATTAAGGGTTCCTTAGTCTCTGAACTCCTAGTTTTTTGACAAATTTGGCAATTATTTATAAGGTTTTCAATGTCTTTGTTCATTGTTTGCCAGAAGAGAAGTGTTTGTGCTCTTTTAATCGTTTTATTTATACCTAAATGGTCCTCATGCAATATTTTAAGGTACTCTTTTTGCAATGATTTTGGAACAACTATTTTTTCATTAAAAAAAATTATATCCTCCTCTAAAAATAAATCATTTTTAAATTTATAAAAAGTTTTTAAATCTTTGCATACCTTATTTAAACTATTGGGCCAACTGTTTTTTAAAATTATTTTGAGTCTAGCTAAGACTTCATCCTTTTGTGTTTCATTTTTTAATTGTTCTTTTCGAAAATCACTTATATTTAATGAGTGTATAACTTCATTGAAATTCTCTTCTTCTACGTTTATTTCATTTTTTAAATATGATCGTGACAGGAGGTCAGCAATATGCAAAAATTTTCCGGGAACGTATATTACATTTAAATTATATTTGATTAATTTTAGTTTCATGCGTTGTAATCTAGTGCAATATATTTTATCTAAGTCTTTTTTACAAATATTTACCAAGGGTTTGTGGTCTGTCTGAACAGTTACTGGTCTTCCATATATATAATGGTGGAATTTAGTGCATGCAAATGTAATAGCCAGTAACTCTTTTTCGATATGAGCTTATCCAATTTCTGTTTGACTTAAGGACCTAGATGCAAAACTTATAGGTGCCCCAGATTGCATCAGACAACAGCCAATACCACTCTTTGAGGCATCGCACTGCAAAACGATTGGCTTCGATTCATCAAACATTTTAAGAACTGGAGCATTTGCGATTAGACTTTTTATTTTATTCATTGTCTGTGTGTGAAAATCACACCAGATATATTCATTTGTATTTTTCAATAATTCCCGCAAACAATCAGAAATTTGAGCCAGATTTGGTATAAAACTACGAACGTAATTGATCATACCTAAAACACTTTGTAACTCTTTTTTATTTGAAGGGTTTTCTAAATTCAAGATGGCTTTGACTCTCTCTGGATCTGGAGCTACTCCATTCTCCGAAAATATGTGACCTATATATTTAACACATCTCAATTTATACTGAAATTTTTGTTCATTAAATTTAACTCCTATTTCACGTGCTCTTTTAAAAGCTAAATTTAAATTAGAATCATGTTCTATTTCGTCTTTGCCATAAATTATCAAATCGTCAATATAAACAAAGGTTCCTGGTAGTGTACTAAAATGTTGATAGGTATACTTCTGAAATATTTCAGGAGCTACACTAATACCAAAGGGAAGCCTACAAAATTTGAAAAAGCCAAAGGGTGAACTAAATGTGCAATATTCACTTGAGATGTCATCCAATTCGACTTGCCAAAACCCATGTTTTAGATCCAAAACCGAAAAAAATTTCATCCCACAGAGTTTATCTCTTATTTCTTCTAGTTTTGGAATTAAGAATTTTTCTGGTTTAAGGGCTTTATTTAAGTCCCTCGGATCTAAACACACCCGGATCTTTTTGTTTGGTTTCTCGACAATGATTAAGTTACTTACCCACCCCTTTGGACTGTGAACTTTTTGTATTATACCGTTTGATTCTAATTCATTGAGAGCTTTTTTAACTGGTTCTATTATAGTTGATGGTAAACGTCGTGGTGGTTTGACAGATGGTATGAAAGTGTTATCAATTTGAAGATGGCATGGTATTGGAAATTTTCCGATTCCACTAAAAATATCGAGATTTTGATTAATAATCTTATTTTTTGGATACTGAAGTGTATTAACACGGCTTATCAAGCCTAGTTTTTCACACGCAACAATTCCTAAAATTGGAACTGTATTTTTGTCTACTATAAAAAATTCCTGATCCAAGCTTTTATTTTTCACTGAACATGTTAAAATAATACTATTTTTTGGTCGAATTAGCTCTCCACCGAATGCTTCTAACGTCTTCATACATGGTTGAACTTTTTTTATAGTTTTTATAAGATTAAAATACGAGGATGGTAAAACATTTACTTCCGCGCCTGTATCTAACTTGAACGGAATCGCAGTTGATTCTACGTTGATAGTTTCCATCCAACAATTTTGTTTTTTAGTACTAATATCATATATAAAAAAATTTGTATCATCTGGATCGCAAACACGAACATTATCGATTTGATCAATTTCATCAATTTGATGATTTTCAATATTATTTTGTATAGATAATTCAGTTACCTTTTTTGTTTTGCATGCGTAGGCAAAGTGGTTTTTTAAATTGCATTTTGAGCAGATTTTACCAAAAGCTGGGCATTTATTCGGTGGATGTTGTCTATGGCAACGTTCACAACACTCGTACTCGTACCCTTTAGCATATTGAGATTGACCCTGTTTTAAAGAAAAATTATTGTTAGAATTTGGATTTTGTTTAACATTTTTTGTTTCAAATTTGTGGTTAGTATATTTTCTATAACTACTGTTACTAGGTGATTTTTTTATAGTGTTGATTGATGAACCTCCAGCATGCTGCATGACTCCATTTTCCCTTGTGTTCTGGACGTCCTCTAGTCTCGATTTATCTACTTCGAACAACCGGCACTTCTTGACGGTATCATCTAGAGAAATATTCCCAACTGCAAGGAGCTTCTCCTGACAAAGCTTCGATCGGATTCCAAATATTAGTTTGTCACGGATAGCCTTTTTTAGTTCAACTGGGTAAAACTCGCACGTGCTCGCCAATTGCTTCACATCTGTCAAAAAGTGATCGAATGTTTCTCCCTCTTTCTGTGTTCTATTATACAGTTTGAACCTCTCGTACACCTCGTCTTTTTTTGGATTACAGTAAACTTCGAACTCTCTTAGTATATCTTCCAATTTTGCGTCTTTAACTTTGCTGATTGTAAAAGTATTATATACATCAACGGCATCATCTCCTATTATGTTAAGCAGTATAGCAATTTTAACTGTTTCGGGTTTTGTGTCACTTTCCGATGCACACATGTATATTTCAAACTTTTGTTGAAATTTTTTGAAATTCTCTGATAGGTTTCCATCCATCACCAAATGACTTGGAACTTTGAATTCCATTTTAGTATTATTTTTTCTAGTTTTGTTTTTATCAAAATTTGATATAGATAGCTGCACTTGTGTGTTATTTAGCTCAGTCTCTGGTTCACTTTCAGAATCACTTATTTCTTCGGAATTGTCTGCACTTAATTCAGTGGTGTTCTTTTTTAGATTTCTTGTTTTAACCATAACTATATTATTTTATGACCGACTGCGCCATGTTTTATATTTGAAACATATGATTATTTAATTAAGTATTTTATTAGCAATCATCTTAACTCTATGATGTGCACTCTCGAAGTGCCTTCACTATATAAATCATGTTGTTAAATAGGGTTCTCATAACTGTTACAATATACTTATATATAGGTAAACAATATTTACATAAATAAGTTAAGGAACTTAACTTGTAAGTTTAACTTTATACAACAACCCCCTCACAGATAGAAGGACGATATAGCTAAGTATGTACATATGTAAATACCTACCTTACGAAAATACATTATGTAATTTGTAAAATCATCGTAATCATAATTTTGATCAAACCAATGAAATTACAAGAAATCATTAACTTACATGAGAGTTGAAATACCTAATTCGTTCCCTAATATTTTCAAACTTAAATTTCTTTCGTTTTGATTCTGATCGACAAAACTTCAGAGTCCAGAAAATAAAATAAAATATATATTGTATGTACATAAGTAGGTAGGTAGGTTAGGTATATTTCATTCTCATTCATTATCTTTTTTTTTCTTAATGCATGTTTGCCAAGCACAAGATACAACAACAATACACAAGGACGAAGAACCCAACCAAGAAAAAAATCTAAATCTCTCAAAGAAAAAAAACGAACAAAAACAAAACACAGGCAATTCATTCATTCTCTCGACACATTTTTCTTTCGATCTGTCTGTAGGAAAGAAAAAATGAACAAACTAAAATAGTTCATATTCAGGTACCCATCTCTTTTCTTCCTACTGACAGAAGCCAAACTCTGAACATTAAATGAATTCTTTTCCTGTGGTAGGCATAGGTCCAGCCAGCGTTACCTTTGGGACTCTTTAGAGTCCTTTTTGACTCCTTTTAAACGCTGGGTCTCCAGGACTCCTCTTTTTAAAAATTATTGAAATTTGACTCCTTTTACAATTTAAGGACTCTTTTTCATAAACGCACAAATATTTATTGAATTCTATGATAATGAACGAGTTCAATATCGCTTGAAGCTCATTTCTACCCTCTGCTTACATTAGACAGTTTCAAAAAAAATTGTTTCATTCAAACAGCTTCAAAAGTTTCAGTTGAGCGAATAAAGACGTCTGTGAAAATTTGAGATCTTTGTATTCATGATTATACTACTTCATGGCGATTTTAGGGTATCCATAGGACTTATATTGGAAAAAAAACACCTGTGGCCTATTGCACCATCTTACAAAATTGTAATTACAATTACAAATTTGTAGCCCACAATATTGTTAAAATTCAAGATTCTTCAATACAAAATTTGTAGTTGTGAATTACCAGTGAATAGTTGTAAGAATAGTTCGGAATTTTATTCAGTTTGTGAAAAATTTCTACTGGTTACAAAAGAATAATTCAGCAATGGGTTCCTTTCCGACATTTAAGTGTTCAATTCGAAGGCAGTTCTGCCAAAATTTCAAAAAAAAAAAAAATCATAAAATAACATCAATTTCGTTTGCCTAAACTTCCTTTCATATGTCTTAAATGTTTTGAATAAATAAAATAAAAATTTTCAGAGCGCTTCATCTCAAATTATACATCTTCTTTCGTCAATAAAAGATTTTCTCTCATTACATTAGATATCGCACGCAAAGCAAACAAAAATTACTGCTTTTTTATCGTGGGACGTAGAGCAACGTCCCAGTAATGTCAATTTCGTGTGAGCCTTAGACTTGATATGATGTTAAAAAGATAGATTTACATGCATAGACATAAATATAAAACGCCAACTACAAGTCATCAGCAGTTCGATCAACGGACTCGATTTTTGAGGAAGAAAAAAAAGAGCTTGAAACACACAAAATATTGAAAAAATGGAGATTTTTATTTGTACTGGATGCGATATCTATGTAACTTTAGTTTCTGTGATACAATTGAAAGAAATAATCTTAGTACATATTACAAAATTATTTATAATCAAATAATCTCGTGTTTTAATTTCAATGATAACAAGCTTTCAATTCTAAAATATCAGATTCAAAGGCAAGTAATTAAGATGCAAATAGATTTTAACTATTTTTCCATGATATCCGAATATCCGAACTTTACCCTTCATCCAGTAAAAGTTATTGACGAATACAAATTACCAGAAATAAAAGCCCAAGATATAGTCGTTTTAAAATATATTTTAAATTGAATGACATTGAAAGTTTGGATTTGAAGTGATGGGCAATTTAAATTTAATAATATTATATTGATATTAAGAGTCTTGTTTTGTTTAGTTAAGAAGAGTTTATTTATTTAAAGAAACTAAGGTAATTGTTGTTTTTGTCTAGAGATTAACTAATAACTACTAAAAAATTGAAAAGATGGAAGTTTTTATTAATTGTTTCATTTAAAAAAGAAGCTATTTGTTATTTTTTTCTTAAGTAAACCATGTTGAATTAAAACGATGATAAATTTTAATGTGTTTCTTGAAGTTTTGATGGGACTCCTTTTTTCAGCCAGGACTCCTTTTTTTGACTCCCTCCGAAAATTTTCAGAGGTAACCCTGGTCCAGCAACAAAATAGCAAAAGAATGCAGAGAGACAACTTTTGAGTGTTGCTTATGGCTTTCAAAGCTTAGATACATGTTGGTGGACCCATGGTGATTTAAATTTTTGGGCACAGATTTTTGTTCTACGTGCGACATCTTTACTTGTTATATTATCTTTGATATCACTATTGGTGTGAGAAATAAAAATTAAAAAAAGTGGGTAGGTATAGGTAGTGGTTACGAGAAGTGGCTTTATTAATGCCTGCTCAATCCGGCCCTGGATAGGCATCAATATAATTATTGCAGTGCGGTATGACGTGAAAATGCATGGTCATTCTTATTAGGCTTTGCTTAGAACCTTTTCTACTAGCCCATGTGTTTTGAAAAGATTTACGCTGATATTTGAAGTAGGAGATGATTAGTGCTTTCAGATATCTTCGCAAATTTTGCTGAAAAATAATTATTTCTGGATGTTACAAAGTCTCAAAATTGGCAAAAAATTGATTTTTGGTCATATTATAATGGAAATTTCTTGAAAACCGGGTTGATAGCCACAAATGGGTGACAAATTTGAATTCAGCATCCAAAAGCATACTAAAAACCAATCCCAACTGCCTGTACTAAAAAGTTAACCTTTATTTGCGAGCTTTTTTAATTTTGTCAATATACCTACTTTTTTCATCTACGTTTTTGAAACACAATTTTTATTTTTAAAACTATAATTATGAATCTAATTTTTGTATGTTTTTTTGGAAGCTCATCTTGATACCAATATAATATATTTTTTCTGATTTTTAATATCAATAAAAAGAAAGATAATGCGAATTTTTGTTTTGTCAAAATACTTTTTCCGACTATTGTATCTTGTTGACGATAAGCCTAGGAACGACCTTCAAATTTTCTGTCGTTGCGATTAAATAATAGCTATTTCCATGCACTCACTTGCGGTTATCTGTCGAGCGATTATATAATCGTAAACAAATACAAAGTGTCACAAGTGCGTGCAGATCCAATTAATTTCATTTGATCTATTTAATTTTGCGACTGAAAAAAACGCTTAAAAAAAGATCTGGTTCCATTTTTATAATCGCTGCGATTTTAAAATCTCATATGTCTGTGACCACAAGGAAAAACCGCTAAAGTCTGTTTTACTCATTTTTCAGGAGAGCAGTTTAAAGTTTTTCGCAAACCCCTGAAATTACAAATGTCTCTAGTGGGCGATTGGAAACTCCGATCGTGGGGAAACAAAAAGTAGAATAAAGATAATTTTACTCTCGTCTTAGCTCAAAATTAAATTTTTTGAAAAAATAACTGTAAACGATTTTACTGACAAAACTAACACTTTAGTCGTTAGGGCCTCTTAGGTTTTTCATTATAAGAAATCCTATCTAGAGTTAAGTTGTTTTTCCATTTTAAATAATTTTTTTTGTTTTGGTCTAAAGTCTAATTTAGCTGTTTTGCCTCGTCAATTGTGTTAAATTATCCAGTTCTTATGTCGATTTTAGTTCTTATTCCTAAACAAATAATGAAAACTATATCGACTTCAGATAGTTTTCAGCAAAGAATAAGACAGCATTGCACCTTGAGATAGAATAGATTTTATTTATCTTCAAACTTATACGATTAAAAATACAAAAAAAAACAACAAACTTTAATTCATGCAATGTTAATAAGTAAAAAAAACACTAAACATAAAGTAAAAAACCAAAAATATTTTTTTTTTAATCTTCATCGTCACTTCTTAAATCTGGATAAATATTGAGTTCGGTACAGCTAGTTTTAAGGCTTTTATAAAATGGATGGAAATCTAGATTTATATATTGCAATAAGTCCATAAGATATTTTTTCTTATCTGATGATAAGACTGGTAGGTCTTCAATATTTTTTAAGTGACCCAATGTTAGTGTTGATGCTCCTCGTTTGACTAACGGAAGAAGGTTAAATGGTTCTTCAGGATTTAAGTTTGTTTTATACAAAATTTGGTTATAGTTGTTTGTATAGCGTATCCACCGTACTGAGTTCCATATAAATTTCTGGCCTTCTGAATTACATCGTTTCCAATTGAAATTTGTTTTTGAAATTTCGCTAAAGTTGAAGAAATCATTTTCTTTCATTTCAACAACTTTTATTTTTGAATTTATACTTCCGATGAACTGATGCGAGTCCCTTGGTACACTAATTTCAACATTGGATTTTTTCTTTTTTCGTTCAATTAATACATGATCAGAATCACACTCGAGGTGGGTGTGGCCAGGTTTCAAAAATTTATGATCTATATACTCCAATGAAGGATTTTCTTAAATGAACAGAAAATGCAACCAATATATTTCATAACAACACAATATGAAAAATATATTTAACAAATAAATGAAAATATAAGCTACTAGCTGGCGTGCCCCGGCTTTGCTCGGTTAGGCAAAATTTTCGAATGACATCCTCTACATAATAACCTTTCAAATACAAAAAGGCCGTTTAAAATCAGATTCCATATTTTACAAACCCCATTTCACACCAAATGTATTTAAATTTTGAAATGTGTTCGGTCCAAAAGCCTTGAAGAATAACCTTCCCAACTCAAAAATTATTTTAAATCATATACCCATTTTTAATTTCTACCCCATTTCACCCTATGTACGAAAACAACATCCTCTTAATAAACTCTATCAAACAGAAAAGAATGTTTGTTATCTCATACCATTTTTGATTTTACCCCATTTATCCCTACAAATTTAATTTTGTAACCGTAAGGCCTTCCACTTAGAATAACCTTTCAAACTCAAAACGAAATTTTTAAATTTCGAAACATAAAAATCAAAAACTCACAAATACCCCAAAAAAAAGTACAAACATTTAGATTTTAACGTTGCAATAAATTTGTATTCTATGCCTATGTTACTCAGGGACATTATATCTTTCCATTTATTAAAGAATTTTAAGGATCGGTTGAATATTTCCAGAGATTACCCCCTACATAGGTACAAACAAACAAACAAATACATTTTTCGTCTTTATAATATAGTTTAGATATAAAATTAAAAAGTAATAGCAGTGATTCGAGACTGCCAATTTGGTAAGGTAGTTCAATCATTGAAATAACAAAAGTATTTTTATTTGGAAAGTTTGGGCTATTTGAAATTTTTTTTGGCTAGACATTTAATTTAGTCTTGAGCTTTATTTTTCCATCAAAATAATAAATGATTTAACTTCCTAAGGTGCCAGTTATAGCTATCATTGAAACTCATCATTGAAAACTTCAATGATTGATTTTGAGAAGCTTAGAAAGTAGATCCTATTAATATTTTGATTGACGATTAAAGCTCAAGGCTTAATTAATATTTCTAGTCAAAAAAAATTTCAAATAGGCCCAACTTTTCATAAAAATTGACTTTTAATTTGTCAATGATCATTGGCAAGGTAGTTCAATCTCTGAAATAAGAAATGTCTTTTTATGTGGAAAGTTGGGCCTAGTTGAATAATTTGTTTGGCTAGAAATATTAATTAGGTCTTAACCCTTATTTGTCCATCAAAATAATAAATGATTTTACTTTCTAAACGACTCAAAATCAATCATTAAAATTTTCAATGATGAGTTTCAATGATAGCTATAACTGGTGCCTAATTATAACTTCACTTGCCAACTGCATTGCTTCTTCGTCAGTATCGACGCTGTCAAGATAATCATCTACGTAATGACTTCGGTTATTGTTCTTACTGCTCTGGGATATTTGTTTTCGAAGCATCTTGTATTCTCATTTTTTGCATACTGTGCACTCACAAAACGGGGAACAAGTTGACCCGAACGTCATTACTTGCATAACAAATTCTTCGATTTGCTTACTGTGTTCATTTCGCCCCAAAAAACGTTGAGCGTATTGATCCGAATTCCTTATTTTGACCTGGTGAAACATTTCCTTAATGTCAGCGCATATAGCAACTCTATGCTCCCTAAAGCGGAACAGAACAGAAACGAGAGATGGAACTATATCCGGACCTGAAAGCAAAATGGAGTTAAGAGATATGTTATATTATATACCACCACAGCTGCATCCCACACGATTCGCATTTTATTTGGTTTATTGTGGCTTTGTATAATATAAACTTTATAGTATTATCATGGAGCTGTTTTTAATTACGCGGTATTCCATCGATGGTGGCGCTAGTGAACACCCATGTTGTTTTGTTTGTTTATTTTTTTGTCGAGAGATTTAGATTTTTGTCTTTGTTGGGTTCTTCGTCCTTGTGTCTTGTTGTTGAATCTTGTGCTTGTGAGAAGTGCATTAAGAAAAAGTAGATTTAATTTTTCTGGATTCTACAATATTGTAGATCTGAATCAAAATCATTGTAGGATACATATGTATCTACTTCGAAAAAAATTAAAAAGAAAAAAGTCCCACCGCATGAGAGAGGGGTAAAGGCAAAAGATACACAGAGTGCGCAATTACACTTAGACTTTCTGTAGTCTGCGGGTTTCGTATATTTTCTTTTGAACACACAGCCCGTCAATCGCGCGTTATTACACTTGGACTTTTTTCTCATTTTTGCATTGCTTGTTTTTTGACAGTTCTCTTCCATTCTTTGTTTTTTCTTTTTGAGTGAAAGTGTGAAATTAAACCAAAAACCAAAATGTCATTAGAAATTGTAAATGATTTATTAGATTCATCAAAAATGATTATTGAAATCATGGATACAGATAATAGCTCCGATGAAGAAATGTTGTTAGATGTTTTAGATCTTTGTGAGGATGCTCTGAAAATTGCCAGGCAGAAGAAAAAAAGGAGCTGGATAAAAACCTGGAGAGAAAACAGATCTGTCGTCAGATGCTTCAATTTCTTAACAAAAGAACTCAAACTTAATGATAAAGCATCGTATTTAAATTATATAAGAATGAACGAAAATACTTTTGACCTGCTTTTGTCTCTTATTGAAAACGATATTAAGAAAATGAATACAGCTTTGAGAGACGCAATATCACCGGCTGAAAAGTTGGCAGTCACTTTGAGATTCTTATCCACGGGTGAAACATTCCAAAGTTTAAACTACCAAACCAGGCTCTCTCAACCTTTTCTCAGCAAAGCCATTCCTGAAGTTTGCAAAGCAATTTGGAAGAATTTAAAAAACCAATATTTGAAGATATATTTTTTTTTTTATTATTAAATAAAGACTTTTAGTACAAAAAAAAACTCGTGGCTTAAATAAGATTGTATTATAAACGAAACTAGTCAATCGAAATCCTCGTCTTCAAAAATACCAGCCATTGACTCTTCTAGCAAGTCTGGCGTGAAAGACATTCTTGCAACATCCGATTGTGACAAAGCATGCCTTATTTCTTCCACACTAATTATGTGGGCCTTATTCTTAAAAAATCTTTCGAATTTGATGGAAGTGAGGATGAACTTGGGCAGTTTGTCTTGAGGAAAATGAACTTCCCTCTTCAAAATGTGACGATTGTGGGGTAAGACTTTTTTGTTGTGATTGGTCCCTTCTCAATTCTAAATCTTCCTCGACGCCTTCGCGGAGAATGCTTTGAACCGCCCAGGAAGTTTTTCGCCTAATTGTCTCATTTTGAATGCTATCGATAGCCCGATCATCCTAGACAATATTTGACTATATATCAAAGTTAAATGAAGTACAAAATGTTTTGATGCAGTTTTGTTCCAATGATAGATAAGAATATAAAACCACAGTTTTACACCAAAATTTGTAATGGCGTCTAGGGTAAAATGGGGTAAAACTGAAAAAGGGCCAATTCTAAACGGGAGTTTCTAGAATTTTGTTTTGTGTTTTTGTCGATAGATGTTAAAAATATAAGAAAGTTATGCATATATTTTAAAATTCTTAAAAAAATTTTGAAGGAGTTATGATTGTTTAAAAGTTGAAAACAAGAAAATAGTTATTTATAAAATAATTCACCCAAAATCAGAAGTTCAACCGATTTTAATTAAATTTCTATTTTTAGACAGATAATAAGAAAAAAAATTTACCATATTTAAGGACTACTGCATTCCAGAGTTATGAGTTGTCTTCAAACTAACTGTTAAATGCAAATACCTAAGTTTTGGAAAGACAAAATTTTCGATTTTCGACTCGATTTGTGAAGCTTGTATAGCATGTACAGTTATGTATTATATATTTGAATAACAAAAAGATATTAAACTTTTTAACTAAAAAAAACAAAAGTTATATATTCATAAACTCCAGACATATGATATGTTTTTTAAACTAACTGTAAAATGTAAATATCTCTGTTTAACGGTATTTTGAAAAATCAAAATTTTGCTCAAAAATTTAAATCAACATTATGTATGTGCTGTGAAAATTTGAAGTTTTTAGACCGCCCCTTAGAAAGATATAGGCAAAAATGTGTCAAAAATTGACACTAAAAAAGCATGTTTTTAAAAAAAATCAAGAAAAATTGTAAAAAAGGAGCATTAAAATATCCTTAAATATGGTTAATTTTTTTTTTCTTATTATCTTTCTTAAAATAGAAATTTAATTAAAGTCGGTTGAACTTCTGATTTTTGGTGAATTATTTTATAAATAACTATTTTCTTGTTTTCAACTTTTAAACAATCATAACTCCTTCAAAAATTTTTTAAGAATTTTAAAATATATGCATAACTTTCTTATATTTTTAACATCTATCGACAAAAAACAAAACAAAATTCTAGAAACTCCCGTTTAGAATTGGCCCTTTTTCAGTTTTACCCCATTTTACCCTAGACGCCATTACAAATTTTGGTGTAAAACTGTGGTTTTATATTCTTATCTATCATTGGAACAAAACTGCATCAAAACATTTTGTACTTCATTTAACTTTGATTGAATTCCTAGATTTATCGGGCTACGAGTACAAACACCACTTGCTTTCCTAGCCAGGAGTAGGAAGATTTGCTTTCAAGCTTTTTTATATCATCTGCCTCAAGTCTTTTATTTTGTTTTCCATCGGTAAGGTATTCGCTTTTCTCTGAAATGAAAAAAATATGTATATGCTATGCATATTAAGTCTATTTGTTACTGCTGTAGCTTTAATTCAAAATTATTTTCAGTTTCCCGAGTCAAAATCGGAATGGGAAAGAATCGCTGACGAATTTGCAGTACGATGGCAGTTTCCAAATTGTCTTGGCGCACTTGACGGTAAACATGTTGCCTTTAGAAGTTTGAAAACAGATGGTGCATATAATCACAATTATAAAGGAACAAATAGCATTATCTTATTGGCTCTAGCAGATGCAAACTGTCGATTGCTTTACGTTGATATAGGATGCAACGATCGAACAAACGATGCAGGAGTTTTATTGCAGTGCTCCTTACAAAATGTTATCCGTGATGCGGATAATAAGTTTCCGAACGATAAGGTTGTTGGAAATGCAAGAGTGCTTCCATATGTGATTGTTGGAGATGATGCTTTTCCCCTTCAGAAACATATAATGAAGCCGTATCCATTTAGAAAAAACTTTGCAACAAAAAGAATTTTTAACGTGAGACTAAGCAGAGCCAGACATGTTGTTGAACATACTTTTCGGATACCTACTGTCCAACAGATTTAAAGTTCTTCTGTCACCAATAAATATGAGAGTCACAAATGTTGAACACGTAACAAAGGCTTACATAATTTTTTAATGAAACACTAACACAAATGAAAATGAAATTAATTTTCTGCCAGGATCTTCATCAAACACAACACAAAGACACATGGAAAGTCAAGCAGTTGACAACCCCCAAAAAGGAGCAGCGGAGACAATTCGCCATAGTTTTGCACAGTATTTTTGTGAGGAGGGAAAAGTAGATTGGCAAAATAAATAAATCTTTTTTAAAGTAAAATTTACATACTTTTCTTTTTGGCGTTGAATTCAATTCCAGCTCCGATCCATCCAGATCGCTTTCCACATTCGAAGGACTTGATTGACTTGAACATTCTTCATTGTTCTAAAAAAAAAATAAAGAAAAAAGTTTTGAATGTGTAACAACAGAATTTAAAAATTTTTTGCTCACCTTTTTAATAGGGGGGTTCACATTCTCAAGCATGCTTGACAAGCATGGCTTGATGATGCTTGATGGAAATATCAAAATATTTTGATATCCACCCAACATGCTTGACAAGCCCGTTTGATGGAGCGTTCACATTCTCAAATTCGAGACAATCAAACCATGCTTGTCAAGCATGCTTGAGAATGTGAACCCCTCTAATATTACACGTTGATTTCCTGGATTTACAGTGAGTTTTTAAAAAAGCTAATTGGTCGAAGCACCAAAGCTTAGGCTCGCATACGTCATCCGCGCCCGCTCCACTTTTCTTGGAAGTTTCAACTTCTCGGAACTCCTTAGCGAATTGGCCTCGCAGTGTGTGCCATTTTTTTTATGATTTCCATTCACATTCTATTTCACCTACTTTCTCTTTCGCACTTATTTTCACGTCTTTGTAAAAAAGTCTTAAGTGTAATAGCGCACAGAGTAATAGAGTACACATACACACACAACCTTCTTTTATTTTCTTGTTTTTTTTTTTTTTGCATTGTCTGCTGTATGTGGTATGTGCTTACTTATTGGTGTGTACGTGTAGGTACGATCTACACAACGCAAACGGTTGTGTTTGAAGTTTAGGGTTGTATTTTTTCATTCATAGCGAGATCGGTGAAACATTTGAACAACGAAAAAAGATTTAAAAACATCATAGGTACTATACCCTGTGGCGTATTTAAAGATTTGGCGCCCCATCAAAAAGTCTATTAAAACAACAAACAGAATTTTAATATTTTTGACGGCACAAAAAGTAGTTGAAACATTCATCAATAGCACTGTTATAATTGACCGATTCTGCTTAGTCAGAATTTAGGATTAAAAGAGATGGCTTATCTGACGTTCTTTATTTTGGTGGACACTTTTCGGCGGAATAAAATAATTTTGATATCTGAATTTGTAGCTTGCTAAATGCATATTTTTTGCGCAATCAATATATTTTCCCCGTGAATTTTCTTGTTATGTTTTAAAGTTTCCGTTAAAATAAGTCTGAAGTTCGCGGTGAAAGTTTAAAATATAATAGGTACGAATATAAATTTGTATTTGTCATATGAATTTGTAGAAAATTAAATGCTTACTTGCTGCGCACACTCCGATTTTGCAGCTCTAAAGTTTCTGAATATTTAAGTTTCTGCCAAACAAGAATGAAGTTACCAAATTGAAAATAAGAAAATTATGATTCTTTTAGTGCACAAAATTGTAGCTTTTTATACACTAATTTTGTATGCATAAATGAGTTTTGTAGCTCAAATGGATTGTTCTTTCAATTTTTAAAATGAAATTCGCATTAATATTGCACATTTTTAAATAAAAAAAAATGCTAATATAAATATAGAAATTATTTGATTTTGCCAAAATAAGGGACGTGCTTAGGTGTCCGATTGTTCTACCCTTATCCTGGAGCGTTATAATTTGTCTGTTTTTGAATACGGGAAAATGAACGTTCTTCACTGCAGTTTGTCAAGACTTTAGAAACATTATACGCAGGGTAACCCCTGTGACAAGTGAGACACCCATTTTTTTATTAAAACATCTCGGAATGCGTTTAAGCAATCTATAATAGTATTTTAAGACATATATTTATTTGGTTGTGCCGAAAAATCGTAAATATTTATCCTCCTTAAATTTGAGCTTTTCATATTAGGTCAGTCTCATTAAATAAGATCTCACTGATGAGCGTTCAATGTCAATGGCGGAGGCGGAATGATTTGGTGGGACAAGATTCTCCATTCAATTGTAAAAAAAAAACATGTTATAATTCTCATACTGAGCTTCTGGACAAAAAATTCAACTTTACTTTAAATATTTAATTGTGAAAGCACAAAACTTTATGAAATTAATTAATGAAAAATAATAGCAAGTTCAATTTATTTTAATTTCGTCTTAACATTCCGCCTTTATTTTCTATTTATTTATCGTTTTCGAATTTTCAGTTCACCAAAAAATTGCAATTTAGCGAACAGCTGTTTTGGGTAAAAAAGGACATTGAGAAATTAATCAAAAAAAATTTCGACTCCGAAAAAAATTACAGTGCTCAGGTGGGATTTTCTGTTGCATCACTTAAAAAATCTCTGCGTGTTCAGAGATTATATTTGGTGAGACACGCCTATTGGTATTTATAGGTGGGCTTATCGCAATCGTTTGTATTTACTGTGTTGCTTTCCTACTTTGATATCTCTTAGACTGATTATTATACAGTAGACGCTCGATTTAGTGAATCTCGAAAAAGTGAACTATCCACTATAGTGAACACACAAAATTTTATAAAAAAACGTATTTTGTATAAAAATTTCGCGCAAGTATTTTACATAGTTTGAGAGCTCTGAGGAATTGTTTCTGTTTTTTGTTTAAACCTGAGTGAAAACCTTGTTTAATGCTTAGTTAAAATTAAAAACATTCACATCGAATGGAATGTGCATTTTGGATCAAATTCGCCTTTAGAAAGCCTTAGAAAACTCCCGCTCTAAGAAGTGAACAATCTCGAAACAGTGAACAGGCCTGGTTTTTATTACTTTACTATATCGAGCTTCTACTGTAATTGAAAGTTATTACATAAGTATCAATGGTAGACAATGTTACGTTCTACAAAAATATAAAATAAATAAAAATAAATTGGGTGGCGCAACAGCTCATGGAGAACCAGGGCCTAGTGACTTACAACTCTCAACCATTCCTGTGTGCGTGTTGTTGGCAGGAATGGAGGGGACCTACAGTTTTTTGCCGAGTCTGAACAGCTAAGTGAGAAGTACTTTTTCATGACATATACTCTTGGAGAATTTGTCAGTTCCTCGCAAGAGGCAGTACCTCGGATAAAACATTTCTGTTTTTAGGTGGCACGGCTGGGAATCGAACCCACACCTTCGGCATGACAGTCCTACGCACTAACCATCATGCCACGAGGTACTACAAAAATATATAAGAGTTAAATACGTTGGTACCTATTCTACCTCTATCACACCGTTTTGATGATATTCTGCCTTGCGCCTCTAGGCTTTACTTTTCCCATAGAAATTTGCAAAGGAATTTTAAATTTTGCATCCAAAGTGGAATGCCGCCCTTCGTAGCATGCCGCCCCGGGCCATGGCCCTTTTTGCCCCAAGGGTAAATACGCCACTGACTATACCTATTATTTTTTTACGGCACTGGCACAACTGAGAGTAACATGTGCAGTGCATGTGCATGTGCATTGTGCAATGTTAATATGTGGCCAAAAAAATTAACTCTTAAATGATATTTAATTTTAGGTAGCAGCTTGCCTAATGCTGGTAGGTACATACATATATCTATCTTTTTTCATGGGACTATCCCGTTTTAAGTTTCAAAAAATATATTCCCTGAACGTATTTTAAAAATAAATGGAAAGGAAATTTTCTTTGAACACAGTATCTCTTGACAACTGTCTGTAGGTATACGTTTTTATCAATTTTATTTGCAAAAACATTAATGTAATTTTTTCATTGGTCGTTCTTCAGACATCTTTCGACAGTTGAAAAACAAAAGCGACTATGTTTTGAAAGCAGCTTTAGGATGACAAAACCATAAAACCTTATTTCTATCACCCAAAAAAGAAGTATTGAGTGTCGCGTGAAAAATACAGATAACATATTCATTCAGTTGAATTCTAATTATAAAATATTCAAAATTTGCCCTAAACTAGCAAACTTTTTGTCAATAGATTTTCTAACCTTTTGGTACTCCCGAAATAGTTAACTGAAAATGATAATAGTTAATACATAGTTAAATTCAATAAAAAATTGTGGTAAGACTTGTAATATGAAATAGTTTTTAATAAACAAAATTTCAAGAGGCCCCCATATCCTTGAGGGCCCAGGGCCCCCAATTGTCTAAAGACACCCCTGCCTAAGTCCATTTTATTTTTTCATTGCTGTGACATCTGTACTTTGGATTCTTACTGACCAGAATTTGAAAATATTTGATTTAGAGATTTTTTCCCTTAAGAAATAGAAAACATACGATTTAGAGACCCTTTACAGACCTACAGTTTTGATTTTTGTGTCCATAATAAAATACGTGACTATGTAAGTAGGTTATTTTTTAAAAATCGCCCACATCCACCCCACTTTTATCATATCTCTATATCTAGGAAACAGCTGTTATGATCTGAATGAAATTTTTAGAGTTGATTCGTGTGAGCAAGAAAAAACTCTAAATTTTTTTTACTATGTAATACCCGCCTACTGCTTCTCTTGCGAGGAGGAGGAACTGACAAATCCTCCAAGAGTATACTTATCATGAATAAGTGCTTCTCCTCAACAACACGCACACTGGAATGGTTGAGAGTTGCAAGTCACTGTAAGGCTCTGGTTCTCCACGACCTGTTGCGCCACCCAATTTATTTATTTATTTACTTTAATTTTTTCCTTACTCATACAAACTTTTGATGCCTACAATTCGCCGCCTGAGTACTGCCCCATAGACCACTTTTTCGGGAAACTGAGTTAATGATGCAGTTATACCAATTCGAATTTTCTCTATCGTTTGCTGCTATCCACGTTGCTCTATCTCTATTATTAAGGAAGTTACAGAAACCCAGTTTGCTCCATAGACCACTAATTTGTGGGTCCTCTCAGTGCTTATTTGCCGCACATTCAAAATTTTTACTATGTGGGGCAGTCTTTGTAGAAGAGTTCTTAAAACATTCATTTAATGCTTAAGTGCCCCATACCAAAGGGCCATGGATATAGAGCGTTTAATTATATCTGGGTCTGGGCCGGGGTTATCTTCTAGCATGCAAGAACAACATATGGGATCCAGGTTTCTATCGGAGGTTATTTCAATAACGCAAAATTAAGTTTTCACTTTGATGATGGTAAAGAAAAAAGACAACATAAAGGTTGAAAATACTCAACCATGAGAAATAGAGATGGGTGCAAAGCACTGTTTTTATATTAGTCTGCAATGCGGTTATGAGTAAAAATAAAACATGGGTAATACTTATTTAGACAAGTTCATTTACGTATCTTAATGTTCCCAAACTTCAAAACTGCATTTAATGCAGCCTTGTAGGTTTTTTAACGATTTAATTTAGGCATGTTTTTTTTATTTTTTACTAAAGTGGATAAAATCAAAAAAGGTAAAAAAAAATAAATTTGAAAAAAAAACTTTAAAAAACAATTAAAACTTTATACAATGTAATGTTGACGAATTTTTATAAATTATTCCCAATTAAAAAAGACGTATTTTTCAGGAAAATTTTAAGGACCAAAGTTAGTTTTAAGTATTTTTCATAATTAAGTATTAAAATACTTAAGCATTTTCATACTTATTTTGTTGACTTAGAAATAATCCAATAAGAGTTTTAGTAAGGTATAGCCACTAAATTGATAGTATTTTTTGTTTTATGTTCTTATCAATAAAAATGAAATTATAAAAAATAAATAATACCAGTGCTTTTGAATTTTTTTGTTCTTCTTGCTAACATTGGATTCCCTCCTTTCAGTGCACAAAAGTCCTATATCCATAGGAAATTTTCAATTTGGTTTTCATCGATCTCGCATTCGTATGGGAGAGGGTCCTATATCCATTTCTGACTTTTTTCATGCTTTTATTTTTATAAAAATAACCGTTACAGCTTTTGACGTCATGTCTTCAAATTACAACAAAGATATTTTCAAACAATGTATATAAAAATTCAAATATCATATTTCTCAAGGAGAAAGTAAGAAAATTATTTTTCAAACCTTAAAATTCGTTTTCTGGGGAATAATTTTTTTGGATATGGGACATTTAAGTACTCAGGCGGCGAATTATCTTTAGAGGCAGTTTTTATGTCTTCATTCCTAATAATTATAATATTTACTCCGTCAAAGATTTTTAAATCCATACCTGATCAATAACGTAAATAATCCTTATCACTATATTAATATTATATACCTAAATGTAATTACATTTCATTCTCTTCACGCAAACAAAGTATGCTACATAATTGAATCGGTGAGTGAAAGAACAGTAAAAGTGCCAAAATTTGAATTATGAGCTGAAAATGCCAAAATGTTCTGTCTACGTAAACCTACAAATCAGCAAAATAACAGTACAATTGAAAGTCGAATTCATACTTAACTACACTACTATGATCGCTGTCACCAAAGACTGCACATGCTAGGATGCGGATTCGTCGTGGGAAATCGACTCAGATCGAAAGTCATCGATTTTAAGCCGATAAGCGATCGCCTGGCTGTGATCCGCATCAAAGCTACCTTCCAAAACATCAGCCTAATATGTGCACACGCCCCTACCGATGAAGCTGAGGAGTCTAACAAGGAGGAGTTTTACGACCTCCTGGACGGAGCCTACGGAGCCTGTCCGGAGTACGATATCAAAGTCGTGCTCGAGACTTCAATGCTAAAGTCGGAAAGGAAAACATCTTTGGCGGATTAGTTGGAAAGCACAGCCTCCACGAAACGACAACAGACAACGGCTTCCGACTAATCGACTTTGCTGCAGCTCGTAATACGGTGATAAGTAGCACTAGGTTCCCCAGGCGAAGGATACACACAGCAACCTGGCGATCTCCAGATGGTCGAACGGCCAACCAAATCGACCACGTGCTAATTGGCGCAAGGTACGCATCTAACATCTTGGACGTGCGAACTTTCCGAGGTGCAAACGTGGACTCTGACCACTTTCTTGTTGTGACAAAGTTCAGAGCCCGACTGTCCAACGAAAAGAAAACGAGGACCGCCCAAAGAAAGAAGTTCAACATCGCATGCCTTAGCACATCTGAGAAAGCCAGAGACTACAGTGAGCAATTGACCGGGAAACTCTCTGCCGTACACCCAGCCACAAGCGTCAACAACCAGTGGAACCAGTATCGCGACATTATTAAGGAGACAGCCGAGACCACCATAGGCTATCAACCACCCAGAAAAAAGAACCCGTGGTATGATGATGAATGCGCGGTATTGAAGCAGGAGACGGAAAATGCACGAATGCAAATGCTGCAACGGAAAACAAGAGCAGCAAGAGAGGAGTACCGTGAAAAGAGAAGGAAAGAGAAAAAAACCCTGCGTAGAAAGAAAAGAGCATCCGCAGCCTCTCAGCTCAAGTATCTCGAAGAGTCCAGCACCGCCACCAACACCCGCCGGTTCTACAAAACAGCCAAGCAACTGGCATCTGGTTATAGGACTGGCACGCAAGCTCTTCGAAACAGCGAAGGGAACCTAGTCACCGAAGCACAGGGAATTGTAGACGTGTTTAAGCAGCATTTCCAGCAGCTGCTTAATGGGCATTATGTAGAGGAGGCGACAGGGGAACAAAGAAGCATTAGACCAGTCAATGAAGATCCAGTCCCAGCACCCAGTACTGAAGAGGTTAAGAAAGCCATCCACAAGCCTAAGAACAACAAATCCGCCGGCTCGGATGGCCTACCAGCGGAACTCTTCAAGTATGGAGGAGATGTTCTGGTAGGGTGCATGCACCAGCTCATCAACCAAGTTTGGGAGGAGGAAAGTATGCCCGACGACTGGTCACATAGCTCCATATGCCCAATCTACAAAAAAGGCGATCCTATGTCCTGCAAGAACTACAGAGGCATATCACTGCTTAATGTTGGATCCTATCCAACGTACTATGTGAGCGTCTAAAACCTTTCTGCAACACTATGATCGGCACGTACCAGTGTGGCTTCAGGCCAGGCAGATCAACGATAGACCAAATCTTCACATTGAGGCAAATCCTGGAAAAGACCAACGAATTTCAAGTCGAGACCCACCACCTATTCATCGACTTCAAAGCCGCATATGATAGCATAAGTCGCCAAGAGCTTCTATTGGCGATGTCGGAACTCGGGATCCCGAAAAAACTGATCCAGCTATGCCGCATGACGTTACAAAATACGCGGTGCAACGTGCAAATGGGTAACAGCTCATCCGAGTTATTCCAGACGTGTACAGGGTTCAGACAAGGAGATGCGCTATCATGTGATTTCTTCAACCTAGTCCTGGAGCAGATAGTGCGCAAGAGTGGTGTTAACATGGAAGGCACTATCTTTAACAGGTCTTCTCAACTGCTTGGTTATGCGGACGACATCGACATCATCGGCCGTTCCAAGAGAGCTGTACTTGAAGCATTCACAGCTATTGATGAACAGGTGAAACGCGTTGGTCTTGAAGTGAATGAGGACAAAAAAAAGTATATGCTATCAACAAACAAAGCCTCATCTGTCCATCGCCTAGGACAAAACGTCACTGTTGGTAGCAGTAATTTCGAGGTAGTCAAGGAGTTCACCTACCTCGGAACAAACATCAATCCCACGAACGACACCTTAGTGGAAATCCGACGAAGAATTACCCTAGCGAACCGCTGCTACTTCGGTTTGGCCAAACAAATGGGTTCAAAACTCCTTTCTCGAAAGACAAAGTGCACGCTATACAAAACTCTAATTTTACTAGTTCTACTCTACGGTGCCGAGTGCTGGACGATAAGTAAAAAAGGGGAATTGATCCTGGGCACTTTCGAGCGAAAAATTTTACGGCGGATATTTGGTCCTATATGCGAAGAGGGCGATTGGAGGAGAAGATTCAATCGTGAACTGTACGAGCTGTACCAAGATGTGGATGTAGTCCAAAGAGCCAAAACACGTCGACTACATTGGCTCGGCCACATCGAGCGAATGGACAACAACGCTCCAGCCAAGAAAATGTTCGAATCCCAGCCCCCAGGTTCGAGACAACCAGGAAGACCGAACCTCCGCTATAGGGACCAGGCGGTCACAGACGCAAGAGCGCTTGGTCTCGACGACTGGAGGGAGCGTGCGAGGGACCGCAACCGATGGAAGACCGCAATATCTCAGGCAGAGACCCTTCATGGATCGGGAGCCGGATAAGTAAGTAAGTAATGATCGCTGATTGAGTGGAAGAACAGTACAAATCCTGGGATTTATACTGTTGTTTCACTCAATCACTGCTGCCTGGAGTTAATGCTCAACTGTTAAAGCAATCAATTACAATATTTTGAACAAAAATTATTGGTGACATGACACATGACAGGTTTTATAGAAAGACTAGTAAACCAGTTGACAAATTAAATAATAGTGTTTGGTTTATGCTTCCGTTGTATCAATTTGTATGGGACTGTACGTTTTGCACTGAATATATGACTTTATTGCAACAACCTATTTCATAGGATGTTCTGTTCTTACTAAAATTACTGAATTACTTAAACCAAACAATAATTATGCAAACTAAATAGCAGCTACCAACTGCAAGACTTAAAGAACCATTTTCTATTCATACAAAATAAGATACAAAATTTAGAAATTAAGAAAATAATGCAAAATACTATCTGCAGAGGCCTTCGAGTTTTACTGCCATATACATTATATGGGGCCGTGAGAGCCATAGTGGCCTAACTGCATTTTTCATTATTTTCAGTAGAGCAAAAATAAGGAACAAATTATTTTCAAACAATTGTAGCTTAAAAAAATTTCTAATATTTGCCGTTTTAAAATAAAGAAACATAGCTTTGATTTTTTTTTGCAATATGATCAAAAAATAAATGGTTTTTGATTTTGTATTCATTATTTTTTCAAAATACAGTTATAACTGATCAGGCAGGCCACTCTTGTACTCAAGCTTTTAATTTGTTTGTGGTTGGCCTCTTAGTACAAAAAGTGCTATAACTATGGCATGGAGCCATCAATTCAAAAAATTTAAATGCAGGAATATTGTTAAATAGATACAGATTCAATTTTCGTAATAAACTCAATTTCGATAAAAAGGCAGTTAGGCCACTATGGCTCTCACAGCCTCATATCATGAAAAACAACCAATAATGATGCTTCAAGCTAATAGAATTACTCAAAGAACTGTCATTTTTTGTTTATGAAGATTTATAAAAACAATAAAACAGTGAACCAAAATTGTAACCGTGCTTTTTTCATATTGAGTGAACAGTGCAAGTACAGTGTCCTTCCGTCTCAATATTACTTTTCTCTATACACTTTTATGAATTATTCTTTCATGAAAGTATTGAGGAACTCGAAAACTTCAAATCCCCCATACAATATTGTACCAATAAATTAATCGTTTTTCTGTGAAATAGTTATTTCTGTTTTTCTCAAAACTAACATTTTGTACCTGTACTGTTCTTCCACTCACAGATTCAATTATTTTAATTCTTTTCCAAATTGTAAGTTTAAAAACTTTTTTTTTTTAAATCAACAAACTGTCATTTACTTATAGTCATTTACTTATTAGTCTTCGACTAACCTCGCTCAGTGCCAGTTGAAACTATTTTCCTCAAAATGTCTAAAATTTGTGCTTATTGTAACCAAGTTATAAAACGTTCTAAAAACAATGAATATATCGAGTGCGGTTATTATTGTGGTCGATTCTTTCATAAAGATTGTGTT
This sequence comes from Dasysyrphus tricinctus, assembly GCA_963921185.1. Classification (NCBI taxonomy): domain Eukaryota; kingdom Metazoa; phylum Arthropoda; class Insecta; order Diptera; family Syrphidae; genus Dasysyrphus; species Dasysyrphus tricinctus. Next base: position 24,425,845 of record OY992534.1, read on the forward strand.
GATTTAACTGAAAATGACTTTAAATCTTTATCTAATCAAAATTTGTATTGGAAATGCAAATCTTGTGCTAATCTTAACTTCTCTTCGTTCTTTAAAAGTTTCTATGATCTCTCAAATAGTGTAAATGAAATGAAAAATGAACTTTTTTCTCTCAAATCTCTTCTTAATGGCAGTTCCCCTCCTGAAAAAACGGCAAAAAAAAATGTTAAAAGTTCGATAAGTGACAATGATGAACTATCTCTTAAATTGCCTTCAACTATCGTCAAACCCTCACAAAAAATAAATCCACCTTCATCAACAAATTTACTGTCAACTTTGCATTCATCATCATCATCTTTACCTTCATCATCATCATCATTTTCATCATCTTCTTTACCTCCATCATTATCATCATCAGCATCATCATCCTCATTTGCACCATCAGCTAATTGCTCTTCTTTAATGCCCATAATTGAAAATAAATCTCAAAATAATTCCGATTCAAATACTCTTAGATCCAAAAAAGCAAAATCAAAATCAAATAAGATTGTTGGATCTGATACAACTTCAACTCTCTGTGCACTTCCAGATTATAAGTGGCTTCATTTGTCAAGGTTTGATAAGAACACTAAACCTGAGGATATTATTAATCATATTTCTCAAAAAACTAATATTCCATCAGATCAATTTAAATGCTACATGTTAGTTAAGAGAGAAACTGATTTATCCGCACTCAAATTTGTTACTTTTAAACTAAGTGTCCCCTCTAATAAAATAGCCGATGTAATGAACTCTTCTGCATGGGGTTCCTTTGTCCAAGTCAAACAATTTATCATTCGTGAAAAAAAAGAGAGCCCATATCCAACTATTACTCTCACACCCCCTCAACCAGAAATGTTACCAACACCCTCACCCTCACCCTCACCATCACCAACACTATCACCGTCGCCGCTTCCACCTTCAAATTTACCCAACTGACAACCAACTTTACCAAATGCTTATGACTCTATTACGCTCTCTAAATCTTCATGTAATCCTAATATTCCTAACAGCGTTGCCCCCCTACTACAGTTGTAGTGTTTTTACTACATTTTATTTTCCAAAAAAGTCACTACGTACAATCCTAAAATATTCACAAAACACTACAATTTTAGAATATCAGAAAATATAAAATCTAAACAAAAAAATTGATAATAGTTCTGTTGGCATACTTCCCAAAAGTACGAATTTATACGAATTAACTGTCAAAGTTCATATATAAAAAAATTGTACTAAAAATCGTAGAGATTCGTGGTTTGCGGAAGTAAACGAAAAGACTGATTGTTTGGAATAAAATATCAACGTATCGATTATTGAAAATTAGGGGAAAAAATTAAACTATGATTTGATTTGAAAATCGCAAAAAACGAATTGACCCCTTCGCTTCCCTAAAATACTAAATAGGAATGTTTTTTTTTAGATTAGATAAACGATGTCAAACTCACTTTATATTTAAACACTTTCATTAAAGTTAAAATCGTCAGTATAACACCAGCTCGTATGACATCTGTCACATTTTTTCTCAGAAAATGTCTTTGATTTAGGTGAGTTTAACTTTAACTTATTCAAAAAATGGCTTTAACGCTCGTGTTTATAGTTAAGGAAAAGTTAGAGAGCTGCATCTAAGTTGTAAAATTGTTAATTAATGTCACGTTTAATAGGGTGTTTAAAATTTTGCGCCACTAATTCTAAGGAAATGATAAAAATCAGCATTATATTTCTTAATTTTAAAGTGATTTTATAGTTGCATAGGTTATAAAAGTAATGATTTTGAATTATAATAGTTTATTAAAATTTCTAAAATTCGAAAGGTTTAAATAATTCAATTAGTGTATTTTTTACGTTTTCAAGTAAACTTAAATCAGCCACACTCACGCTACATTATCAACCAGTTAGGGGGGCAACACTGATTCCTAATCATCTTCTTGGTTACTACCAAAACATAGGAGGCATGCGCACAAAAATGCAACAAATGTTATTATCATCATCTTCTCAACAATACGATTTTATTGCGCTCACCGAGACCTGGCTGACTGATGATCATCACAATGCAGAAATATTCAATAATCAACATTATAGTGTATTTCGTAAAGATCGTTGTACCCAAACCACTGGATTAGTAAGAGGTGGAGGTGTTTTGCTAGCGGTACGCTCATGTTTTTCATGTGTTCAAATGTTTATGCATTCTTTTCTTCCACTTCCTCAAATTCTTATGATGTCGATCAAATCATAGTTAAAGTAGTTATTGATCATCGATTTGAAGTAATTTTAATTGCTAGCTACATTCCTCCTAAGAGTTCAGTTGAATTGTATAAATTACATGTAAATAATTGTCATTTCTATTTGTCTAAGCTCAAAGAAAACCAACACATAATTATTGTAGGTGATTTTAATTTATCTTTCGTTGAATGGGTTTATGATTTTGATGAAAAGCAACTTATACCATTTAATGTGAAAAACGATTATGAAATGGAAGTTATTGATTCTTTTATGAGTAATAATTTAATTCAAGTCAATAATTGTAAGAATGACTTAAATCGTATTCTAGATCTAGTTTTTGCCGATAAAGAATTGAAAATATTTGTAGAAAAGTCACTAGCTCCAATAGTTCCGAATTCTATACACCATAATGCTTTATCTTTTTGTTTTGAATTTTATAAATATTTTAAATTGGACTGTAACAATCTTAAACTAAATTACAGTAAAGCAAATTTCCATGGCATAGCGAGTTACATGTCGCGAATTCCTTGGCAGTTTAATTTTCAACAGTCTGATTTGTTGTCCTTTTACAATAATTTTATTGAGTCTTTAAAAGAGGCAATTAACATGCATGTACCTAAATTATTAAGCCTTAATAATTCAAAGCCCCCGTGGTTCAATAAAAGGCTTTGTAATTTAAGCAATCAAAAAAATAAGATTTATAAGTTGCTTCAACGATCGACAAGCAATAATGCTTCTATTAAAATTAATTATACTCGATTAGAAAGGGAGTTCAATGTTCTCAACAAGTTTCTTCATAAAAATTACATTTTGTCAATCGAATCAAACCTTAAAATGAATAGCAAAAGCTTCTGGAGCTTTATCAAAAATAAGAAAAAATCGAATGGCATTCCCAAAAGTATGCAATTTTTAGGTTCAACATATTCCGATATTCCTTCTATTTCAAATGCATTTGCAGAATACTTCAAATCTAACTACACGACTTCTTTTCAGCAGCAATCAGAGACTATTTTTACTGAGAGTTTGATCAGCATTGGTCAGCTACGTATAAGTTCTTTTGAGGTTGAAAATGCACTTCTTAGTTTAAGCTGCGACAAACAGCCTGGTCCTGATGGAATTCCACCAATCATTCTGAAAAAGTGTGCTGCAGCACTTTCTGAACCTCTTTCATATATCTTTAATAGCTCTCTTTCTCGTGGTGAATTTCTTTCTGAATGGAAAAAATCTTTCATTATCCCAATACACAAATCTGGTGCTAAGCAAGAAATATCCAACTACCGTCCGATTTGTAAACTATCAACTATACCCAAAATTTTTGAAAAGATTGCTTATGAAAAATTGGAATTTATGCTGAAGGAAACAATCTCACCTTTCCAGCATGGCTTTGTCGCTGGTAGGTCAACAGCTACAAACCTCGCTATCTTCTCCAACTTCGTTCTCAATAAGCTCGAAGAAGGATATCAAATTGATGTGATCTACACAGACTTTGCAAAAGCCTTTGATAGAGTTAATCACTCAATTTTAATAAAAAAAAATTGGAAAGATTAGGTTTTTATTCTAGTCTTTTGAAATGGCTTGAGTCCTACTTAATAGAGCGTGTTCAGTTTGTTTCAATTGATAATTTTCTTTCAAGTCCAGTTACTGTATCGTCTGGTGTCCCTCAAGGAAGTCACCTTGGACCCCTTCTTTTCTTAATTTTTATTAATGATATGCCTGATATTTTCTCTAATTCCCTTCGGCTTCTGTTTGCAGATGACCTAAAATTCCTTAGATGTATCAAATCTGTCAATGACTGCCTTCTTCTACAAGACGACCTTGATAGATTGACTGAATGGTGCACGCTTAATGATTTGTTCTTAAATGTCTCTAAATGTCAAAGTTTTTCTTTCAGTCGAAATTCCGCGCCTATTGATTTTAACTATAAAATTGGCAATAATGTTCTCGAGAGAGTTTTTGAAAAAAAAGATCTTGGGGTTGTATTCGACCCTAAATTCAACTTTATTAAGCATGTTGAGTATATTGTTGCCAAAGCTAATTTCATGCTTGGTTTTATTAAACGTAATTCCACTGATTTCACGGATCCCTATACTCTAAAATCGCTTTATAATGCCTATGTAAGATCTATTTTGGAATACTGTTGCATTATATGGAATCCATACTATAACACTCACTCCAAAAGAATAGAAAGTATTCAAAAAAAGTTCACGAGGTTTGTCATCTGGAAGCTTGGCTGGAACATTGAAATGCCCACTTATAATACTAGATGTCAGCTAATTGGTATTCAGTCTCTTGAAAATCGTCGTAAAGTTTTCTCAGTTATGTTTGTTAGTGATATTTTGTCTAATCATATTAATTGCCCATTTTTATTGTCTCTAATTAACTTGTATGCGCCATCTCGCCAGCTAAGAGAACGCTTCCTTTTTCGTGAAGATGAACACAGGGTGAACTACGCACTTAATGAGCCCATAACTCGCTGTGTCAGGGAAATTAATCGTATTTCTGAAGTACTTGATTTTAATTTCCACTATAGTAGATATTCTTTGAAAAACAAATTATTATTATACTTTTTAATAAACCATTAATGTTAATTTATTTTATGTATGTACATATTTAATATTATATTAAACCCATTATTGTCAATTTTCGTAGTCTGTAAGATAATTTGTATCTGATTGATGAAATATACTAAACTAAACTAAACTAAACTAAACTAAAGTAAATAGAGAGGTTTTACCCTACAAAAGGTCGGGTAGTTCTAAATTTTTGATATGTTATATGGTATGGTTAGTAGATGAAAATTCCAAAATTCCACAACCACGTCCCCTCCGCCCCCTTCAAAATCCTGGAAAAACTACAAAAAATTGGCACTTTTTTCAGTTTTTTGCTTATAACTTCTTTCCAGTATACTTTTACGGATAAAAGTGTAGAGAAATTTTGTAGACAATAAAATTTCCTACAAATATGACCTAGAAAGTATTTTTTTACAACCATTACAATCAGCGCTATGGAGCTCCCAAAAAAGGCTTAAATTTCGTATTTTGTAAAAATTTCAGTTTATTCCCTCTTTACAGCACAATAGCTCTTTAACCGTCAAGCTTAGGGCAAAATTTTTTCATAATCAATCTTGTAGATAATTTAATTGGCTACCAATTTTATGTGACTACAGTTGACGTCCTCTAAGCAGAACTCCCCCTAAATCGAATTTCCCTCTAACAAGAATTTTTTCATCATGTTGGTTGTATACTCCTCTCAAATTTCCAAACTTATTTATTTCTCTCTAAATCAACTTTTTTCAAAACTCTTAAACTTGAAATAATTTTGATATCCCGTGAAAATTCAGTTTAGAGGTAGTCGACTGTATTTTCATTTTGTGACCGATACAATTGGTTTACACTGACTACAAAATCCCATTGCTGAATTTCGATAAGAACTTTGAAGTAACCATACCTTCCCAGATCCACCTGGGAGGATGTGGAATTCTTAGAAAATCAATCAATTCACTTCTACACCAACGGATCGAAGACCGACAATGGGGTTGGTGGAGGTGTGTGCTCTGATTTAAGTCTCTCATTACGTCTTCCTTATCACTGTAGCGTATTCCAGGCGGAACTTCTAGCGATAAAAGAAGTACTATCTTGGCGTAAAGAAAACGTGATATCAACCTTCTCTGATAGCCAAGCTGCACGGAAAGAATCATATCACGAAAAATTAGCTGCAAATTACGAAAAATGAATTCCGATTTATACCTTGGCTCGGGATTTCGTAATTTACGACTATTTGTTTGCAATTTACAAAACTGAGCAAAATGAAGATATTGATACTCAAAAATCGTAAATCAACCCTCTTTAAGGGCGGTATTCACTGAGCACTCATAAACGGCTCTTAAGTTTATGAGGCTCCTTACTCAAATAATATTTGTGCTATTCACCAACCACTCATAGCTCTTTTTCGAAGTTCGAAAATGAGAACAACTCTCTCTTCCCCAGGTACCCCCAAACTGTGAAATCAAACTGTTTTCAAAAATGACCGCACTTTGTCGGTACTTCTTGGATCCTTGAAAAAATGATTGTTGCATGCACATAAATAAATCCTGTGTGACTACGGTGATTTTAATTTCTTTCCACTTATTTTCTTAGTTTTGTCTCGGGATAAAGATCATTGCACGTTTTAGTTTGTTTTATATAGGGAAATGTTCTTACTTTACTTTTTAGTCTCGCTAAATGTTTCGTTCGTACATTGTCTACTACGTTTGCGGATCCAAAATGGACTCGTTCACTTAAAGGGGAGATAGACGTCAAATGTTGATTTATATTAGCTGTATAAATGAAGAAAAACTACATCAAGTATCAAGTATACAAGCCAAAACGTCGACAGAGGTCACGGCTGCCGGCGCGGGCTTGGCTCCTTCGTTAACTGAAGGAGAGAAGTCGCCAGTGACAAAACTTTCCACAAAACGAAATATCGACGACGAACACTTAAACGAAACGGACAAGACTTTGACAGAGGAAGAGGAAGACCTTCTTCTCGACCCCTTTGCCAACCTCGGAGTGAGAGATGGAACTAGTGTCGGAACAGTGGATATATATGATATCAGTGACTGCTGCTCCGAAGCTAGCTCCAATCTTTCAAGATTGTCCACCTCCTCGAGGCGAAGTAAAATCGCCAACAGTAAGAAGACAATCAAACGACTTGGTTCAAAGAGGTGGATTGACCTGACTGAACTAGAACGGAAAAGACTAAAAACCGCATATGACATTCTGCAGGAGGAGCCTTCAATGAAGAACGGGCCTCACGCCTGTACATCGGAGGAGGTTTCTGGTGCGAAAGTCATAGGCGGAGATCAGTTGATGGGACCACCAAACTCTTGCGAAGGGAAAACCCAACGTAAGTGGAGGGTGACACCATCAACCGGTCAAACGACAGACCAAACGACGGACATGCACCTACCGATACCTGAGGAATCTAAGCAATCAACCAGTCGTTGAATGGAGCCTCCCGCTCCTACGGGACTGGAAGTTGCGAAGATTAGCTCGGGTGGGAGTCTCGGGGAGTCCGTGCACCTGGGAAGCATGCAGGGCCATAGCCTCACATACAACCCAGGGGTTTTGAACCCCCCAAGTCCCAGACGTAGCAATGCCACAGGACATATGCGCATCGACGATTTGTCTCTCTCAAAGACCAGTCAAAGCATGGAGCCTCTCGCTCCTACGTGTCTCGTAGATGAGAAGACAATTGACGATGAGGCCAGAGGGCAGGATAAGCATGCGGAAAACATTATGGGCCATAGCCCTAAATGCAATCCAAATGCGAGGAATTCCCTCAAACCAAGCAGCAGGAACAGGACTAAAGACAGCGCGGTATCTGTAACGCGAGTGCGACGTAAGGCAAAGGGTCGCCTAAGCGACAGAGAAATACAGCGCAGACAAAAACGAAATGCTGAGAAGATCATTCGGCAGCTAAGTAAAAGAAATCCGGAGTCCCTAACGAAAAAAGAAAAAGAAGCCCTGGATAGATCGTATCAGCGACTACAGAACACGACAAAGTACGGACACAACGAACCGAACTCCAAGGTAACCCAAAGGACGGTGTTGGGGAAAGAGCAGCTGGGCCTCCCGCCCCACTCTGACTCACACCCAACTGCAGGGTCATCCAAAAGAGTAAGGAATGACGATACGATTTCGCCGAAGAATTCCTCACCGGAAAATAAGAGGAAAAAAGCTAGGCTTTCGAAAGTGACCGTGGAGGGCCAACAGGCGGCAATTGCAGACTTTGGAAACCCATCGCGGAAGCTGACGGAAGACCAATGGAAGCTCTTGGAGTCTAGAATCCTTGACGCGGTAAACGAGGCTATCGTTAAGAATGGGCCACTGCCCCTCTTCAGTACCCTCAAAACCGTGCAAGGTTTCAAGCTTCTAGCATGCGAGGATAAATATAACTATGCATGGCTCCAAGATTTTGTGAAAAACACCAATATTCCTTGGCAGAATGCTGAGCTTCGCCTTATTAATAAGGAGGATATCAGAAACATCACACGGCCTAAGGCGAAATTGGTGATTAGAGGACCTGTAATCCCGAGGGACCGTATCGAAAGATACCTTAGATCCCTAAACACCGACCAGCTCAGCCAAAACTGGGATGTTATCGATGTGGGAGAGCAGACCGCCGAAGGTACAGAAGTGACGGTGCTACTCAGCCAGAAATCTCTGCCACTTCTGCGAAAAATTGGTTTCAAGGTTCGCATTGGTACAAACCGATGCAGACTCAGGTTAATAGCCAATCAGAACAAAAAGGTAAATAGGGGGTCGGTAGTTAAAAACTAATCATGAAATTTTTTCAAATAAATCTTCATCACAGTAAAGCTGCCAGTGCCAACCTAGTCTATCTCCTGGAGAATAGACAAATTGACGTCGCCCTCGTGCAAGAACCCTGGTTAGCAGGTGGAAAAATAAGAGGGCTGAATACAAAAGGAACTATACTGTACAAAACTGCTCAGGTGGGAACAAACAGTAGCTTTAGAACCTGTATAGTAGCTAGAAAACAGTTTAACCTTTTTCTTCTATCCAAATACAGTAATTTAGATCAGACGGCCGTCAAGTTGGAGAGAGATGGGTTACCACCGCTCATTATAGCATCATGCTATATGCCGCACGACGGGACGGAAGGACCACCAGCTGACCTAACAAGCCAGTTGGTTAAACATGCTGCGGAGCTGAAACACGACCTAGTGCTAGGATGCGATGCTAATGCGCATCACTCTCAGTGGGGTAGCACTAACATCAATACTAGAGGTGAGTCTCTTTTTGAATTTCTTATTGAGAACAATCTATTAGTAGCAAATAGGGGTAGAGAACCAACTTTTGTTACAAAAAATTGTAAGGAGGTGCTTGACATTACCATAACAAGTAACTCAAGTACAGTACCAATAGAACAATGGAGGGTGTCGGAAGAGCAATCTTTCTCTGACCACAAAATCATTGAATTTCTGATACCAGACACAATAGCCTCCGAGAAACCGTTTAGAAATCTTCGAAATACTAACTGGGATACTTTCAATAGGGAATTAGAAACAAGGATTAAATCCTTTGAAAATAATTCACTAAATGGACCTGAACTCCTAGATAGTGCCACCACAGAATTCACAGAAATTCTAAATAAGGCTTTCGAAAAAGCATGCCCCCTTAAACAGGTAAGGACAGGTAATAAGAAACCACCTTGGTGGACACACGAACTTGGCATTATTAGAAAAGAAACAAGAAGACTTTTCAATACAGCCAAACGAACTAGAAGTGAATTAGACTGGGAAGCGTACAAAAACAGTCAAAGAAAATACAAAGCCGAAACTCAACGAGCGAAACGCAGCTCGTGGTTAACCTTCTGCAACCAAATTGAAGGAACTAATGAATCAGCAAGACTTAGAAAAGTTTTAGCAAAAGAATCAGTTCCCTTAGGGTCTCTTAAAGATCCTAATGATCAATGGACTGAATCATGTGGAGAATCACTGGAGCTCCTTATCAAAACTCATTTTCCTGGTTGTAACTTTGACGTTAACAACTTGGAGGATGCAGTACAAACAGAGCACACGGTGCCACCAGATATTATAACGGAGGATAAAATTAACTGGGCGATAAACTCGTTTTCACCCTTCAAATCTCCAGGAACAGATGGCATCTTCCCCATGATGCTACAGAAGAACACTAAACACGTTACCCAACATCTCAAGAGCTTCTTTGCAAGCAGCCTTAAGTGGGGATATATTCCTTTGGCGTGGCGTGAAGTTAAAGTAGTCTTTATACCAAAAGCTGGGAAACCAAGCCACACGGAAGCTAAAGACTATAGACCCATTAGTCTAACATCGTTTGTTTTAAAAACCTTCGAAAGACTAATAGATATACACATACGAAGTAGTATAAAACCGAATGTGTTGTCACCTGCCCAACATGCTTACACGAAAGGAAAAGGTGTTGAAACAGCCCTTCACAACTTAGTAAGTATAGTAGAAAAATCACTCAAGGACAAAGAGTTTACTCTCGCAGCTTTTCTGGACATTGAAGGCGCCTTCAATAATGTACAGAATGATGCGGTAAAAAGAGCACTTGTAGACCTTGAAGTGGATAATTCCCTCGTAAACTGGATTATCTGTATGTTAAAACACAGACGGATTAACTCAGAACTAGGGGACGCACGGATCAAAGTATCCACATCTAGGGGGACTCCACAAGGAGGAGTTCTCTCACCACTATTGTGGATACTAGTAATGAACGAAATCCTGATTGAACTGAATAATAGCGGTGTCAAAGTAGTAGTCTACGCAGACGACCTGACGCTGCTAGCGACCGGAAAATTTATTTCCGCAGCCAGCGAACAGATTAATTACGTTTTGTCAAAAGTCTGTACCTGGGCGGGGAAATGTGGACTTTCGGTAAACCCACAAAAAACCGAACTGGTTCTTTTTACTAACAAAAGGAAAATACCAGAATTTGTCCTAACATCATTAGAAGAAACCCAACTTAGACTATCAGATCATGCCAAATATTTAGGTGTAATTCTTGACAAAAAGCTAAACTGGGGTATGAACATCAAAGAAAGAGCCAAGAAGGCCATGATCGCTTTTTACTCCTGCAACAGGATCTTTGGTAAGACCTGGGGTCCAAACCCTAAAATCAAAATGTGGATGTACACGGCCATTATAAGACCGATCCTCACATATGGTAGCCTGGTTTGGTGGAGCGCGATGGATAAAGAATGTAAAACGCTTAACAAAGTTCAAAGACTAGCGTACATAGGAATCACAGGGGCAATGAGGTCCACTCCGACTGCGGGAATGGAAACCATACTCAATCTAAGCCCCCTAGATCTATTCGTACAAGAAACTGCAGCCTACGGTGCTCTAAGACTAAGCCAGAGCGATAGCTGGAAAAAGAACTCTGTAGGTCATGCACAAATTATGAATAAGTTTACGGAGGGGTATGTATGCACAGACTACACAATACCCCGTACAAATTTTGAAAAACCGTTTTTTGTATCCATCCCCACAAGAGAAGAATGGGAAGCTGGTTTACAACAATCAGACACACCGATGGTAGAAATTTACACAGACGGATCAAAGATGGGTACGGGAGTAGGTGCGGATTTCTTTTCAGAATCCCTCAATTTAGCGAAATCTTATAGACTCCCTGATTATAGCAGTGTCTTCCAAGCGGAGGTTCTGGCAGTGATTAAGGCTGCCGAACAGATCTCAATGTTGGCGATACCACGGGCTGATATCACCTTTTACATTGACAGCCAGGCAGCGATTAAAGCTATCTCTGCAACAGAAATAAAATCCAAGCTGGTTTCATGCTGTCGCGAAGAGCTAAAGGTTCTTGCCACACCGCACAACATCAGACTCTGCTGGGTTCCTGGGCACTGTGGAATTCTAGGAAATGAAAAAGCAGATGAACTGGCAAGGACTGGTTCATCGTTAGATCAAAGCCTAACGGACTCCGGTGTTAAAATTCCATCCTGTGCCATTAAACAGACAATTGGTAAGAAGATAGTGGAACCTACCAATGACAGATGGAACTCACTCGCAACTTGTACCACTACAAAGAATTTGTGGCCCAGCTACAATAAGAAAAAAACTCACCATATCATTAACCTGAAAAAGAGATCCCTGAATCTTTTAATAGGAATTATCACGGGACATAATCTCTTAGGTTACCACAAGAAAAAGATGAGACTAAGGGTGGTATTCACCGAGCACTCATAAACGGCTCTTAAGTTTATGAGGCTCCTAACTCAAATAATATTTGTGCTATTCACCAACCACTCATAGCTCTTTTTCGAAGTTCGAAAATGAGAACAACTCTCTCTTTCCCAGGTACCCCCAAACTGTGAAATAAAACTGTTTTCAAAAATGATCGCACTTTGTCGGTACTTATTGGATCCTTGAAAAAATGAGTGTTGCATGCACATAAATAAATTCTTTGTGACTACAGTGATTTTAATTTCTTTCCACTTATTTTCTTAGTTTTGACTCATTAATTTTGAAGATCATTGCACGTTTAAGTTTGTTTCATATAGGGAAATGTTCTTACTTTACTTTTTGGTTTCGCTAATTATTTTGTTCGAACTGTCTACTACGTTTGCGGATCCAAAATGGACTTGTTCGCTTGAAGGGGAGATAGACGTCAAACGTTGGTTTATATTAGCTGTATTAAATGAAGAAAAACTACATCAGGGGAACAATTCCACAAGAGTGAGTTTTTTCTGTGTACACATCGATTTTTGCGATTCGGCAAGAGTGAGTTTTAAGTTTTTGACAGATTGACAGATAGCACAATCAATCAAATTTATTTACATTTGTTTTGGGTGTGAATAGAATGTGTACACAGAAAATCAGTCACCCTTGCGGAATTGGGACCCAGAACAGTCAGCCTTATTATGAGTTTCGCCCGGAAAATATTTCACCCGAAAAATTTTTGTTCCCCGGAAATTTTTAAAGCTATATGAGTTTCACCTGAACTTCTCTTGGCTTAAAATAAACAAAAAACTTGCGCAAAGTGCACCAATACCACCTGGTTATCTTTTGTTCACCTCCAAAAGATAAGTGATAGGTAATTTAAAATCTTAATTACGCTACATTTTGCGCGAAATTAGTACTCACAAAAAATGGGAATTTTTATTTTTCGGGTGAAACTCACAATAGGCGAAAAGTGAAATGTCAATTTTTCCGGGTGGAATGTTGTTCACGTGAAACTCATAATAACCCTGAGTATAAATGTGTGAAAACTGTCAGATTTAAGCAAAAAGTTTTTCTGAGATAAATTTTAGCTTATTATTATCCCAGACAAACAAATCAACTGGTACTGGTACTTCGACATTTCTCTCTCACTTTCTCGACCACAAAAGTAGGAGCAGGAAGTATTGTTATTAACTGTTCTCAAAAACATCATGGTGACAGAATGAAGAGCAGCTTGGGCAAGGTTTTTACTCATGGAGTACACAATCCTGTACTTTTCTGAAATTTTCTATCCGGAACAGATTCATTATATATACACCTTTTATCGTATTTTATCAAATTTTCACAGCAAACGGACAAAAGAATTATCTTCACCGCGTGAATTACAAAAAGAACTTAAAAAATTGAAAGAAAAAATAAAATTCCTGAAGACAAAAGGATTTACAATATGTGTGCGTGCGAGACTCATTTTTGTAAGGATCCAAAAAGTACCGACAAAATGAGTCAGTGAATTTTCTTGAAGGGTTACTACGAAGGTTTTCGAATTAGTTTTCATAGAGAGCGCTCATTACTTTATGAGTGGTCAGGACCACTCATAAGTCTTATGAGCGCTCATAAATATTCACTATTATTGCTTGGTGAATAGGTTTATGAGCCTCATAAGTTATGAGCCGTCGGTGAATACCGCCCTAAGTACTGAAGACCTATGCAGAGGTTGCGGTGACGTAGAAGTAGAGGAGGACACCCTTCACTTCCTAGGTCAATGTCCGGCACTCTGCAATATAAGGAAAAAATGTTTGGGTAGCTATTTCTTCAATGATCTAGCAGAAATCTCGAAGTCAACAGGGTGGCAATGGTGCAGTGGATGTAGTGCTTGACTGCTAGCTTAGAGGTGTGGGTTCAAGCCCCATTCTAGGCTGTATTCTTTTCTATATTCTCCCAGCTTAACTGGACGCCACCCGTGAGATTTAATGAGATAATAAACACCTTGATCTCAATCCACTGTGACATGACAACTGTCAAACATGAATACTAAGGTGGATGACAATGAACGGAGGCTTGATTTGCTCGAAAGACAACATCGGGCTGCTGACTTAATCCTTTCAGGTGTGCCAGCTATAAAAATGAAGATCTACAAAGTTACTTTGCAAAACTATGTAACTCTATTGAGGTAAACAGACCTATAATTCCAACTAACATTTTCCGCACCTCTCCTCCGTCCAAAAACCGATCGACGGCCTCTCCTATCATCATCAAATTACTCAATGTTACCGATAAACTCATATTCCTCGCTGCCCTGAGAAGTACTATAAAAAAGCGCCGCGCTAGTCAATCAGATGTAAAGTCTATGACGCTTGCTGACCTTGGCTTTGAACAACATAACAACTTCCCATGTGCACCAGTTTACGTTAATGAAAGTTTGTCACCTAACAACTACAAACTGATGAGAGAAGCCTTTAATCTGAAGAAAGAAAAACTTTGTGTAGCTGTTTTTACTCTTTCTGGAAGTGTTTGGGTCAGAAAATCCGAAAATAGCAAAGCAGTACAAATTTCATCACCTCTGGATCTGGATAAGTTTATTGAGTCTGATCAGACCCATAACTCTACTTCACAACAATAACTTCATACTCAATTTTATTTTAACTTTAGTTTTTTTTTTTTTCATTTTTAAAAATTTTAATAACATTTGTACAGTTTATTTACAGTATAGTATATAGTATTACAGTATATATACGCCTTTGCAATTATCAACTCCTATCATTATTATTATATTTGTATTTATTTTTTTTTTTCTCTACATAAAAAGAGAATTTTTCAATTTATTATTTTTTATTATTTCTTTTTGCTTTATTTATTTATTTGATTTTATCTGTTCTACTTTCTTCTCATTCTATCTTATATGCTCTTTTTATATAGACCCCTATGGCTTATCTAATAATCAATCTCATCTGGTGGTGGTGGAATGGTTTGGTGTGGCTACGTGGCATTGGGTAGCCTGGGTCGGGCTGAGACGGTCAATGCTGGTGTGGTCATAAACGCTCTCCTAAAGCAAGATTCTGGTCTACGAATTTGTCATTTCAACGCTTGTAGCTTACTCCCCAAAATTGACGAAACCCGAAAAATGTTCTCTGGATCTATTTGTGACATCATATGTGTCTCCGAAACATGGCTCAAACCTGGGGGCCGATTCTGGTTCTATGAAAAAGTGAATCGAATAAATCATTTTCACATTCGCTGTCAAGCATTGCTTTCACTTTTTCGATTCATTTGGCACAAATAAGCGATTCTGGTTCTGCGAATGAAGACTATATTATCGATGCTCGAACCACCTTACCATTTCTCCTGAAAACTGCACGATTCTCTCAATTTACTTGTGTTTTTGAAGAGAACAGAGAAATGCGTGAGATAGGAACACTTTTTTCTTTATGGATTTGACAGAGAGAGAGATATGATTGAATTTGTCATTGCTTGTTCGTATTCACGCTTTGATTTTGGATATTCGCTTCCAAATGACGGCGTGAAAGCAAATTATTCATAATGAAAGTTTTTGATGTTTGGTTACACATTTTCACAGAACGGGAATTGGAATTAGTATGAAAGCGTGAAAAATTGTTCGTTTCATTTTTTCACAGAACCAGAATTGGCCCCCTGAAATATTAAATCCTTCCGTAGAAATTCCAAACTATAAACTCTTTCGAATGGATCGTGCCAGGGGACGTGGGGGTGGTGTCGCTATCTATGTCAGATCCTCTTTACAATTTCGTGTTGTTGCTTCTGACAATGAGGATGCGGAGTGCTTGTTCGGTGAGCTTAGGTCGCAATATGGAATATGTTTAGTTGGCTGTGTTTATAAGGCTCCAAAACACCGTACCGTCGAGACCATCACTAAAATTCTTGAAGATTTGTCTCCATGCTACCAAGATATTATTGTTGCTGGTGATTTCAACTTGAATTTTTTGGAGCCAGATAATCTTGTAGATACTTTCCAGATTAAAATCGACTCTGTTGCTATCAAGAGGGTGAATAACGAGCCCACACACTTTACAAGCACATCTTCAACACTTTTAGACATCTTCTTGACTTCTAATTTAAACAAAGTACTTTTTTTTAATCAGCTTTCACCTAGTCTTTTCGCTAATCATGATCTAATACTTCTCATTTTTGATTTCGACACTTCTTCGGCAGTTTCTGAGAGCAATACATTCTCCTATTTCAACTATAATCTGGTTAACAGACCAGCTCTTGAATCAGCTGCAAATGGTATCTATTGGGAATCTGTTAGATATATGAGCAGTGTGGATGATCAAGTTATTTTCACAAATGAAGCGATATCTTATTTACATAGTAATTTTGTTCCTTTAGTTAGCCGCACTCAACCCAACCCTATGTGTCCATGGCTCACCGACAGGATCCTTTCTTTAATTTCAAATCGCAACCAAGCCTATCTCAACTGGAAACGTTTTAGGATTTCATTATATTGGGATAGCTATAAGAGAATTCGTAATCTTGTTAATTATGAAATTCGTATTTCAAAGAAAAATTATTTTGCTAGGGTCCTTGATGCGAAGCAGCCAACAAAGCGATTGTGGTCTAATCTTAAAAAAATTGGTATTCACTCACATAGAAATAATGATCAGTCAAACGATCCAGAGGAGCTTAATAAAAAATTTGTATCAAATTTCATTTCCCCTCCTCTTTCAAATTGTATCCTTCCAGAACCAGTATACCATCCACCTTCAGATTGTTTTTCTTTTGTTAACGTTAGGCCGGATGAGGTTTATATTGCGCTATGTAGCATTAAAACTAATGCTTCAGGAGTCGACAAAATTCATCCTAAGTTTGTGAAAATGCTATGCCACCATTTAGTTCTACCATTGACACATATTATAAATACGACGATTATGTCTTCAACATTTCCAACTTTGTGGAAAATGGCAAAAGTCATTCCCATACCTAAAAATGGCAACTCTAATCCACCTGAATTTCGTCCAATAAGTATCCTGCCTTTACTTTCAAAAGTTGCTGAAAAATTAATGCTTAAGCAGATTAATGTTTTCTTACAAAATCATAAACTTCTTCATGAACATCAGTCGGGTTTCCGACCAAGACATAATTGTACGACGGCCCTTCTCAAACAAATTAATTCCTTACATAAATCATTGGAGGAGGATAAGCTTACCTTGCTCGTTATGCTCGATTTTTCCAAAGCCTTCGATTCACTTAGTCATACAATTTTGTATCGTAAGCTCTTGACAAATTTTAAATTTTCACACCAAGCTGCTAAGTTAGTGTACAACTACATTTGCGGCCGAAGCCAATGTGTGGTTTCTGGTGGTAAAATGTCCTCCTTTCTTCCTGTGTCTGCTGGTGTTCCGCAAGGATCCATATTGGGTCCTTTGCTCTTCTGCATGTATATAAATGATATTTTCAATTGTGTTTCGTACAGCGAAATAGATCTTTACGCCGATGATGCTCAGTTGTCACTTAACAGATCTCTTGGTTTAGTTGAAGATGGTATATGTTGCATTAATGAAGACCTTGAATCTATACAGCAGTGGGCCTGTAACAACTCATTGGTCTTAAATCCTCGTAAATCTTTAAGTATGATCATTTATAAAAGCATTATTTCTACGGACGAGTTTTCCCCCATATTGCTCAATGGAATTGTAGTTCCCTTTGTAAAAAAAGCTCGTAATCTTGGGGTTACTATAAACTCTACTCTCACTTGGAACGACCATATAAATAGCATAATTGGAAGAGTGTATGGCGGACTTCGTTCCCTTTGGCGTTCAAGCGATTTTACACCTGCTTCCACAAGAAAACTCCTTGCCAGTTCCCTTTTGCTACCATTTTTTACATACGGTTGCGAAATTTTTGGAAGTCTTGATTCTGTGAATTCCAACAAAATCTCAATAGCCTTTAATTCCGTCATAAGATACGTTTTTAACTTGCGAAGGTTTGACCATGTTTCGCAGTATCGAACTTCACTGTTTGGGTGCGATCTATTTACCTACTTGGACTTTAGATCAGTGCTTCTATTGGTGAAAATAATTAAATATCGTTGTCCTAACTACATTTTTGAAAACCTTGAATTTGTCAGGTCACGAAGAACTTTCAATGTTCTACTTCCACGATCAAATCTTCTGACCACTAGACGACTGTTCTTCAGCCATACTCTCAGACTATACAATTCTCTGCCACATCAAATTAAAACGACCATCAACACCAGACCCTTTAATTCAATCAAACGCGACTTGTTTCGCTATTTCTGCGGTTCTTACGTTTTAAGAGCATACATTCTAATAATCTGGATTGAAAATTTGTTTTCTTCTCTTTCTCTATTTTCTTTCTTTTTTTTTTTCCTTTTTTCTCTTTTCTTTTCTCTTAAATAACTAAGATCTCCATTTGACATTTTACTTATGTTATTACATCCTACAATTTATTATAAGTTTGCTTTATCTTTTGGATTCCTCTTTTAATTCCATGTGAAATCTTGCATACTTAAAAAGATATAATCTTACATGTAATGATTTTTTTCGAACAATAAATATGAAATATGAAATATGAATATGACTGTGCCAAATCTTTCCTATCTTCCTACTCTTTCTAACTAGTGCCGTGCAATTCAGGTTGTATTTAAAAGACCTTAGGTCTTACAGGCATATAGTTAAAATTATTATTATTATTATTATTATAAACAATAACATCTCAAGTTTAATGAACTTCATCAACGCCTCTAAATGGTTCGATGCTCCATAAGGTTTCATAGGTTATATTTTTAAAGGGATGGTCCAATCCATCAGGGTACCACAATGGATCAACATTGATCTAAGTGTGACGGGAACAAGATCCACCGTCAGCCCATCAACCTAACCTAACCTAACCTACATCAAGATCCCAATTCCACAAGAGTGAGTTTTTTATGTGTACACAGAATTTCGTGTACACATCGATTTTTGAGATTCGGCAAGTGTGAGTTTTAAGTTTTTGACAGATAACGCATGCACAATCAATCAAATTTATTTACATTTGTTTTGGGTGTGAATAGAATATGTACACAGAAAATCAGTCACCCTTGCGTAATTGGGCCCCAGAACAGTATAAATGTGTGAGAACTGTCAAAACTGTCAGATTTAAGCAAAAAGTTTTCTGAGATAAATTTTAGCTTATTATTTTCCCAGACAAACAAATTAACTGGTACTGGTACTTCGACATTTTCTCCACCATAAAAGTAGGTGCAGGAAATATTGTTCTTAACTGTTCTGAACATATAGTGACAGAATGAAGAACAGTTTGGGTAAGGTTTTTACTCATGGAACACACAATCCTGTACTTTTCTGTAATTTTCTATTCGGAGCAGATTCATTATACACACCTTTTATTATCCTATTTTTTCAAATTTTCACAGCAAACGGACAAAAGAATTATCTTCACCGCGTGAATAATAAAAAAGAACTTACAAAATTGAAAGAATAAATAAAATTCCTGAAGACAAAGGGAATTACAATATGTGTGCGTGCGAGACTAATTTTTGCAAGGATCCAAGAAGTACCGACAAAATGAGTCAGTGAATTTTCTTGAAGGGTTACTTCGAAGGTTTTCGAATTAGTTTCGGAGAGAGCGCTCATAACTTTATGAGTGGTCAGGACCACTCATAAGTCTTATGAGCTCTCATAAATATTCACTATTATGGCTTGGTGAATAGGTTTATGAGCCTCATAAGTTATGAGCCGTCGGTGAATACCGCCCTAAGTATCAATTGTGCTATCGAGAGAAAACAAAAATTGCGAACAACAAATCGCAATTTGATCCAAGTATTCCTCAATTGCGCAATTTGTAAATTTGCCAAAAAGGTTTGTGATCACCACTTTTATTCGTGATATTGCCACACTTGGAAGATCAATCTTGCTCTACTCTTCATTTTGCAGGTATACGCATTTAATTTAATTTATTTGAACTAAATAATTTACGCTTGATTCTACTTGGATTTGAACTCACAACCCTCCAGTTGCGGAGCGAGCATGCAACCACTATGCCAATTGGCATTACAGATCGTTGGTGTCACACATTAGTGATAAGATACATGCCATGTTATGGTGCTTTATGTCTTCGAGAAGTAGATTGCAACAAGAAAGTCGTTATTGGAATTTTTTGTTGGTGATTTGCAACTTTTCTTAAGGAGTTGCAAATTGCGACAAAAAAAACGTAGATCAGTGATTTTGCAATGTTAATTACTAAATATTTATCGCAAATTAATATTTTTAAATTCTGTTTGTGAAATTATTCTTTTGTAGAGTAAATTACGCCAAAAAAGTTGTATTTTGCTATGAAAAGTACAAGCTTGAATCATGGATTTTAATTGCAAATCACGAAAAAACAAATTTTGTAAATTACTACGTTTTGAATGTTAAATTACCAGTTTTTGTATTAATTTGGGATTAAAATGCCTTGATTTACGAATTAAGCATGAATCGTAAATTGCAACTGCAAATTTTTCAGTTGGTGATTTTTCAATTCTTTCCGTGTGTTATTAAATCCCTGGATCCCTGTCTCTTCAAACTCTAACAGCCCTTAACTGTCGATCATTTCTGTTGGAGATGGCGCAACAATTAAATATTCACCCATGTTGGGTGCCGGGTCATAGTGACATTCCAGGTAATTGTAAAGCTGATGAGCTTGCTAGAAGTGGAACATTACTACCCATTTTACCTGAAAAGCTAAATATTGGTATGCCCATCGCTACGTGTAAACTTTTGCTGAAGCAAGAAGCCTTGGAGAGAACAAACATTGGGTGGGACAACATCACTACTTGTTTGGCGACAAAACAAATTTGGCCAAGCCTTGACTTAAAGCCCTCTAAAGTATTTGAGAGTGCTAGGACGCCATATAGCCCTAGGCTCAATGATAGGAAAATCCCTATGCACACCTCCGCGTGGTAGAGATCGGGTAACGCTAACGTGCAGGGGGCCGAATGGATGCCGGGATAAGCAGACAACCCAGCTTTGCTGGTCAGGGCACAAACTTGTCCTTGGGATGGTTAAAAGCCCCCTTAAGACGGATGAACTGCAGGCAGCGGTCAACGGCATGATAGTCTGGTGGCGGAGGAGCTTGTTTTGGTAAAAGGCCAACGGCAGCAGCAGGTAGCGTCTGTAACCCATATTGGGCGGCTACAAAAGGCGTCTGTTTTCCCATAGTGGGCGGCCTCGAGCAGTTATGTGTTTGACCATACTACAAAAGGCGGGTGTGCCTGTCAAATCTGAGCTTATGTATGTTATTAATCGTATCTCGGAAAACACCATGGTGGAAGGATATATGCAAATACATGAACTATGACAACAAATGGAAATGAGTCCCCAAGAGGTAATCTTTTTATGGAAAATCCTTCTGCAGCTTTGGTTGCAGTAAGCCGCACATCGGATTTGGGGGTGCGGCATCTTTCATGTACGAGCGTCAATCAAGACGCCATAATAATAAATGAATCGTTGACAAATAGAAGAAATCTTTCAAGAAGCGCAAATGTTACTTTTGGCTACCGCATACGTACGAAAATCGGAGCATAGCATGGAACGTTCGATCCTTGTACTGCGATGGTAGATACGAGCAAGTTGAACGTGAAATGCTTCGCCTAAAGATCAGTACCCTGGGCATAAGCGAAACTAAGTGGAGAGGTAGAGCTGAATACAGATCAGACACTGGACAGACGAGAATGCTGTATTCCGGGGAAGATGAAAGAGAGGGCGGCCAAAGACTGCATGGTGTCGGAATTAGTTGAACGAAAAAGCGAGGCGTAGTTTGATCTCATGGGCGCCCATTTCTGCGAGATTAGTGACTGCAAGGTTTCGTTCAAAAATTCGTAACGTCACAATTATTCAGTGCTACGCCCCCACAAATGAAGTGACAGAGGAAGACAAAACCGCGTTCTACACTCATCTTTACTCGGTTTACAGTAGTGTTCCGAGAGCCGACATCGTTATGTCGTTATGGGAGACCTTAATGCCCAAGTCGGTTCAGACAATTACGGACTGGAACGCGTGATGGGAAAAAATGGCTTGGGGTCACGGAATGAAAATGGTGACTTGCTTGTCGACTTTTGTAACGTGAATCGTCTTGTTATAGGTGGGACTGTATTTAAGCATAAGACGTGCAACAAAATTACCTGGGTGCATCCGGATGGTAAAACCGAAAACCAGATTGATCAAATCATGATTCAGCAGCGATGGAGGAAGTCTATGTTTGATGTCCGGAGAATAAGAAATGCCGATGTGGGAAGCGACCACCATTTGGTCCAGATGAGTCTCAAACTACGAACCGCTGCCGTACAAAAACCAGCACAGGATACAACTAGGAGCTCAAAATTCATTACGAATGCTTTAAATGACCCCAACATATGTCGAAACTATGTCACCACCCTTAACGACAGAGCCTCGTCATTAAACGGAATCCAGCATTCAACAATTGATGAGATGTGGGGTGAAATTAAAAGTGTTTTTATGGAGGCTGGATCCGAAACTGTACCCAAGCGAACGAGACGTAGAGACTCTTGGATATCCCAAGACACCTGGGATAAGATCGAACTTCGTAAATCGTTGAAAATTCAAATAAATGCCGAAGCAGATATTCAACGAAAGGCTGACTTGCGAAGAGATTACCGCATTGCACATAAGATGGTCTATCATTGTGTGAGACGTGACAAGAGGGTGAGGTTAGATGGACTCGCAGATAATGCGGAAATCGCAGCCAGAAGAGGACATATCCGGGAATTGTACCAAATAGCCAAAGACGTGATCGGGAAAAAAAGCAACACGAATAATCCTGAAATGGATGTGGATGGCATACTTTTGGTATCAATTGAGGATCAGCTTCGTAGATGGAAGGACCATTTTTGTGCCCTGCTAAATGAGGATTCAGTTGAGCAGAGTGCTGAAGTGCCCCAACTAAACGAGATGCGCAGGTCCTATAGGGGTATTGACATCGAACCCCCGTCAGATTCGGAAATCCTTACATCAATAAATCTCCTCAAAAACAACAAGGCAGCTGGACTGGACGGAATTCCAGCTGAATTCCTGAAAGCCAATCCCGTAACAGCGGCTAGTATTTTACATCCGTTGATACAAAGCATTTGGGAAAACGAAAACTATCCCAGGGACTGGAAGGATGGTGTGATTGTTAAGTTGCCAAAGAAAGGTGACTTAAAGAATTGCAACAATTGGCGTGGTATCACCGTTTTGTCCGTTTTCCCAAAACTAATGGCAACCATCATTCTCGAGCGAATAAAGGATAGAATCGAGTCTACACTCAAGAGGCATCAAGCTGGCTTCCGCAGTCGATCGTGTGTCGACCATATCAACACCCTGCGTATCGTCCTCGAGCAGTCGATGGAATTTCAATCACCGCTTTACCTCATGTTCGTGGATTTTGAGAAAGCCTTTGATCGAGTTAACCGAGAATGTATATGGAGATCGTTACTTGGTAGAGGAATTCCACCAAAAATTGTTGCCATTATTAAAGAGTCCTACAACAACGCAAGGTGTTTTGTTTTGCACAATGGGCAGCTATCCGACTCCTTCGTAGTGCAACAGGGTGTGAGACAAGGGGATGTTCTATCGCCAATTCTCTTCCTGCTGGCAATAGACGACGTATTGACGGCCAGTGTTGGTACAGCTGAGCGACAGGGCATTCAATGGAGACCGTTCGAAAGGCTCAGTCATTTAGACTATGCCGATGACATATGTCTACTGGCAAAAAACATCAGTAGGCTTAACGGGATGTGCCAAACACTGCAAGTGAAGGGAGAGTCGAGTGGTCTAAGAATAAACAGCAAAAAGACAAAAATAATGCTCACAGGCCGCTCCACACAGCAGCGTATTATTCTACAGGAGACGCCAGTTGAAGTAGTGGAACAGTTCAACTACCTTGGCAGTATTGTCTCTGCAAACGGTGGTACTGATCTGGACGTTAAAAGTAGAATAAATAAAGTTCGTGCTGCCTTCGGTACTCTGTCCCCAATCTGGAAATCAAGTCAAATCTCCTTATGCACTAAGTTGAGATTCTTCGAATCCAATGTGAAATCCGTGCTGTTATATGCTTGCGAAACCTGGAAAGTCACGTCTATCATTTCGAAGAAATTGCAGGCTTTTGTGAATCGCTGTCTTCGCCACATCCTAAAGATTCGCTGGCCACAAATAATATCAAATGAGGAATTGTGACCCAGGACAAGTCAAGAGCGGCTGGACGTCGACATAAGAAAGCGTAAATGGCGTTGGATTGGTCACACACTGAGGAAACCAAACGATGAAATTGCAAAGCAGTCCTTTGAATATGGGATCCTCAGGGTGCACGGCGGGTTGGAAGACCAAGAACAACATGGAAATCAACTGTCTTAGCGGAAGCAGAATCCCAGAGAAAGACGTGGCCACAGCTAAAGTACCTTGCAGCAGACCGTGAAGGATGGAGACGTTTTGTTGACGCCCAATGCCCCAGCCGGGGTGACAGGACACGATGATGATTGACTTAAAGCGCTCAAAGTGTTTAAAATCTCTAAGCAGAGTGCACATCAGCTCTATTGTAGGTGTCATAACGGGGCACTGTTTAAAAGGTAGGCACGCAACGTGGCTTGGCGAACTTTTAAATGATTTTTACAGAAGCTGTATGGACGAGGAGGAGGAAGAATCGATTCCTCACCTTCTCTGTAATTGCCCTGCTCTTTCCCACAGACGTAGGCTCCACTTAGGAGGTTACTACTATAACGATCCTAGTGATCTGGCAAGCAAAGACATTTACAGTCTTGCACGCTTCGTCAGGAGCTCTAAATGGTTTCACGAGTGAGGAAGATTTTTCAAGATTCATGTGGTAGCACAACGGGCCAACTTTGGTCTAAGTGTCAGTATTGATCACTGACATCCAGCTCTACCTAACCTTACCTAACCTAATACAATTGGGAAATTTATGCATATTTTGTCCACGTTGTTTGTATAAGGAGCAAGTTTTGTCTTCCATCCTACTCATTGGAATACAAGTTGTAGGTAGTTATGATGAAGGACATAAAAACGAATGCCAGTAAAAGATCAAAAATTCTAAAAATGACCAATGAACTTTAAGTCGAGACGAAAAAATGCTTTTGGAAACCACTGCTATTAATCTATGTTTGTCAAAAAAGGTTCAACACTCTTCTTACGCTCAAGACACTCCTACTCTCGGTAAGATGAAAATCATAAATGAAAACTGATACTGGGCTCTTTCGCAAATAATACTCGTATTATTCGATGGATTTTTGGAGGAGAAGGCACAAACGTGAGCTCAATGAGCTGTTCAAAGACAATGTAGTCCAAAAAGTAAAAATGCGTCGACTTGGCTAAACTAGATTGTGCGAATGGGAAACAATGCTCCAGCCTTTTGAGTTTCTGAATCCCAAGTTGAAGGCAATAAGGACGATCAAACCTCTGCATCAGAGGGTAAGCCATCACCAGAGCACTTGTGGTTTCGGCCCTTCATGGGTCATCTGAACAACACCCGAATTTTTATAATTTTTTCTGAAAATATTATGTTTTAAAAAAAGTGGGAGTGGCAGTGGGTGGAAGTTAATGTATTGGTTTTTCATCTCGTCAATTATCATGTCTATAAATTTCATCAAAACCAGTACCTATGTGGTTTAGTTTTTAATGGAATTTTGGGCACTACCTCCAAAAATTAGCGACTAAAACACCGGGTTCAGAATATCGTGATGTCTATCCAAGTTTTCTGATTCTCCTATGTATACCTCAATCGATTAAGATGGTTAGACAAATCGGTAATAAAATTTCTACGGGATTCCAGTACACTACAGTGCAGTATAAAACAGATAGAAAAGAAAGTGAGTTCGTTAAAACGTTTGAATAAAAAACACTTTCTCAAAACTCACAGTATTCCAGATTATATTGGTCACAAAATGAAAATACAGTCGACTCTTTCTAAGTCGAAATCTTCGAGTTAGAGAGAGTTTTGCAAAAATTCGATTTAGAGAGTAATAACTAAGTTTGGAAATTTGACAGGAGTATACAACAAACATGGTGAAAAATTCTTGTTAGAGGGAAATTCGACTAAGGGGGAGTTCGACTTAGAGGACGTCGACTGTAGTTACATAACTTAACTTAATTGGTAGCCAATTAAATTATCTACAAGATTGATTATGACGAATTTTGTCCTAAACTTGACGGTTAAGGAGTTATTGTTCTGTTTGTTTGTTTGCTTTATTGTTGATTGTGTAGTGATCCACTACATGCGACCACTCCAACAGCCTTATATCCAATATACATATTGGATATCAATTTCCATTCCCAAGCCGCCACACACGATCTTGTATAAGTATCATTTTTCGTTGTCATTCGCGCAACCGATCCAAAACATTGCGACTCATAAATGTGCCATCTTCCAGAGCCCACTTAATGAAACCTGACACCACGGCAATTAGTTAATTGTCGCCAGCTCTGCGTCATAACTGTAGCTACGGCTATAGCTATAAGTCAGCCGGTACAAAAGTAAGTAAGTAAGGCCAAGTGAGAATGACCATAAAATGTGCAAGCATTGTTTTTGAATTCAATGTACATACCTACATCATATCGCACTTCGGTAACTAGGCCGCTGCGCTGCCTGTGTGTATCTAGTACCTCATATTGGGCTAGTGTAAATAACATAATGATTCATTGAACTCTTCATGCAATGATTTCTGGTATCGATGCGTTTTGACAAAGAAGGGTGAAATTGTGACGACAAGACATTTTTCATATGCGGTTGCGTAAAAATGCATTTTCATATGGAAAATGCCGAATATTGTTTTCAAGTAGTTAAATGGTACGGATGGAAAATTCTTTTAAAATTAATATAAATAAGCAAAGGATGATGAGGGAAATGCCAGAATTTGTACAAACAGTGAAACTCTAAGGTCGCAGCTATAAGCATTGCGACAGCGGGCCTTTAGAGCTAGTAAAAAATTAAAACTAAAATTTTGTCTTTTCTTGCAAATTCTCCCCGTACAACTCTTCTCCTTTTGACAGAGGAAAGCACGGTTGTGTCACGGGTAACAATTGCTTACACATAAAGACATAGTATCTTATTAATTAGTGATAGCTTTAAATTTAAGCATAGTTATTACAATTCGATTAAGTATGAATAAAAACTATAAAGATTAGATATATATATAATATATATACTTTTAAGAGTTAAAAAAAAAAGAAATACAAATAATAATATAAACAAAATTTTTATATTAAGTTCAAAAATCAATAAATTCCAAATAATAAATGATATACTCGTATGTATTATGTATTATGTATTATGTATATATTAGCCAGGATATGATTACAAGCAGATGTGTAGATCTTTGCGAAACTGTACTATGTCACGCACTCTTCTAACATGTCGTGGTAAGGAGTTCCACAAGCGGGTTGCATTGATGAAGAACTGACGTTCGGAAGTCAAGCAGGAAAAACGAGGATAAACGAGCTGTTCCGATCTACTAGATGAGGACATACGTCGTCTGTCAAAGAGATAACAGGGCTGACGTGTTTGAATCACATTAAATAATAAAATCAAGGTCCTGTATCGCATTAAATTGTCAAGGGAAAAATTATAAATTCTTCTTGAAAAATTTGAGATGTGGTCAAATCTTTTCAATTCATAAATATAACGTGATGTGTTGTTGTAGGCAACATTAATCTTACGCCTGCTGGTAGAGTCACTTTGGCAAAATATCTCGCAACCGTAGGTAAGTATAGGAATGACAAGCGTTTTAGCCAACAACAAACGTGTTTTCAAAGGAGTGAAGTATTGTGTAGATCTTAGCAGACGAAGCATTCCATAAATTTTACCAACTGCCGCATTGATATGCGTATCCCAGCTTAATGTCCGATTGAACACCATCCCTAGATTTTTAGCAGTTTGAACATATTCTATAGGAGAGTTATTTAACACTATAGAAGGAAAATATGATAGATCTAAGGACTTTCTACTGATAAAGAGACATTTTAGACTTCCGCGGATTTAAAAATAACCCATTATTCATTGACCAGGATGAAATACTTTGTAAATCATGGTTTATAGAGCTAGCACAATCTTCGATGAGACCTAGGGGACAACTTTTAAATAATTGGACGTCATCAGCATACATTTGAACCGAGGCAGCTGATATTTGCTGGGGGAGCTCATTAATATAGAGAGAGAAGAGAAGAGGCCTTAATATTGACCCTTGAGGTACACCACGATGAGTTGGAAGAAAATCAGACAAATTATACGCCACCGAGACAGCTTGCTTCCTGTCACAAATATACGACCGTAATAAGTTTACAGAAGAAGAAGAAAATTTGTGTAACATCAAAAGCTTATGGCACAAATTAGGGTGATCTACGGTGTCGAAATCCTTAGAAAAGTCAAGAAGCACCAAAAATGTAACTCGATCCTCATCCATGGCCTGCCTGATATCTTCTATGACGTTTATAAGAGCAGTCGTACAGCTATGTCTTGGGCGAAAACCAGATTGCATGGGTGAAAGAAGGTTTTGGGATCTGAGATGTGCATAGATCTGCTTCTGCATTATTCTTTCGAACGCCTTGGATAAAAAAGGGAGTACAGAAATAGGCCTATACTCATTACCGTTAGGATTTTTGGGAATAGGTATGACCTTAGCCAACTTCCTCTTCCATTGACTAGGAAAAAAAAAATTGTCATAAGGATTGTGTTAAATATGTGTGTAATAAAGGGTAGGATTATTGGAAGAATTGCCTTAACAAAAACAGGATGAATACCGTCAATACCAGTGGCATTTGATTTTATTGAAATACTCTCAGCTACATCAGTACTATCGACTCGTTCAAATTCGAAAAGTTGTTGCTGTATGTCTGAGTCGATATATGTGAATCAAATGTATTGGAACCGATCGAAGAGACTTCTGAGAGTGAAGGATATGACAGTGTTAGGCCTGGTTCACACGAGATTGTACCGCACGTTTTTTATCGCATTCGGTTTTTACCGAACATATATCGGGTGTTCACACGATGTTTATATTTATTCGCTTAAAACTCGAGTAGCTGCAGTTTAGTGAAAATGAATGGAAAAGTTTGAATTTGTGAAGTATTTTATTTTTATCTTTTTAAGGGAAAGGGCTAGAAAGCTGAAATTTGGACGGATGATATAAATTATTGATTTAATTATGAATTAGAAAAATAAGAGTCCTAGAATAACGTTGGACGGAGATAACAGCAATATTTGAGCGCTTTCACATTTGAACTCATATCTCTTTAGTGCATTGATATATTTTATCGTTGTTTTTAAATATCACATATTAATAAAATTACGGTTATTTTGATATCTCATTCATTATCCTACGTGGTATATAAGCGACACAATCTTGATTTTAAATTGATCGAAAAATCAAAACAATTGCATTGAAATTACCTGCTTGGACCATTGTCCACGACCGTCCACCAGCGAGAAGATCCCGTTATCTACATGGAATTTTGTTATTAAAATTTGATATGGATGGCTTTAAAAAATTATAGCTCCCGTTTTACTGATTGGATCTTCAAGGTTAAGGTCTTTAAAGAAAGCTGAAAAAACGGGCTATACTGTGTAAAAAAATCATTGAGGAGGTGCAAAAATGTTCATACTAAAGGGGTGAATAAAGCCCAACTCAATTCCATTTATTTTATTCTAAATTCAAATGTTGATGAAAATTTTTATAATTTTGAAACACTAAAAACGCATATTTATTGCCTCATTTCTCTTCTTTATTTGAAAACCTTAACCTACAAGATGCAATGAGTATCACCGGAGTTATAATTGTTTTAAATCAACCATATCGGTCGATTATTTTTTTTGTGTACATCGGCTTTTCTCTCCACTGAAGCTCATTCGATGCTAACGAACAAATACCCGACGCACAGTGGGCAGAAATCGTTAATTGAGCGGCCAAAAATCTATAACTTTTGAACCAGTTGATATTTTTGTATGATTCTTTTTGTATTAATAATTTCATTTAAATACCAATTGATTTACATAAAAATATTTCTCAATTTTATTTTAAAATTAATAACAAAATGAGTTTGTTTTTTCAAAATAAAAAAAGTTAAATTTCAATACTTTGAAAAATTATCTTTGAGCATATTTTAAGAAAAAATAGTTTTGGAGAAAAGGTCCTTATCCCCCCGTTTATTAGTGACAGGTTATTAACAAAAAAAAAAATTGACTTTGTAGAACATTATGAAAAAAAAAACTGCAATAACACTTACAATACTGGGATGTGATGCCAAAGCTTATTGTTCTATTTTATAAAAATATAACGTTAATTAAATAAACAGCCTTTGGAAAAAAATATTTTCAAACTCAACATTTTGATAAAAAAGAATACATTCTTGCAGACTTGATTCGCCCAAAGTTTCTGAAACATTCCCGTTTGATGGAACGCATTTTTTTTTGTCTGGCTTATCGATAGTACTAAGTGCAAAAAATTGCTAAGACTTCCTCTGCTGAAAGCCTTGTGGTTTCAGCTTCTAGTGAAAATATTTCACTACGCATTCTATCCATATTTTCCTTATTTGCTCTTTCTACAGCATATACAATTTCTGCCTTTTTTGGTTGGTAATTTTTTTTTTTATTAGGCGTATATTTTTCTTAACATCAGATCTCAGACAATTAGCTTCGAATTCATTTCTTTTTCGTCTTTTTGATCTATCAGTATAGTGTTTTTGGTCTTCCTCTTGTTGACATTTTTGTTCTTCTGACTCCAATTTGCTTTTTACTCCAAAAGACTTTTGAAGCCAATTTGAATAGTTACTAAATTTTTTTTTAAGATGAGCACAGTTGGTATTTATTCTTTATTTGGTTGAATATTCTATCTTAGCTTATATTTAGAGCACTTACTTACTATAAGGTCAAACTTACTGGACAATCAAAGAGAAGTTTGTAGGTCCTCATTATAATAATTACAATGCTTTTAAGCCACCACTTTGCTTATCAAAAGTTAAGTTGCAAATAACTATAAATCAGTCTTGCAACAATCTATTACTAGGCAAGAGTAAGGAATGAGTTGATGAGAGCAGGAACACAGTTTTGGTAGGTTCAGAGAAAACTAGTAAAAGCTAACTATTAATGTTTTACTGGTCTATTTAAAAACAATAAGCTAAGCTTAAGTAAAATTTTGCGAAGAAAAAGTCACTATACAGACTTTTGTTCACTCTAACTCCTAAAGTCGGATTCATGCGGGTATGATTTTTTGAAATTTCGATAGAGAACATATTTCACTTTCAATACATAAATAAATAAAGGTTGTGAAAAGTTGTGAATTTTTGTACCACTTTAATGAACCTGAAAAATTGGTTTTAAGCAAGATTGGTTCTACCAAATCGAACGGTACCATCCGGCTTACCGTTTTTTAATTTTTTTTTCCACGTTATAATAGACAAATATCTAGAAAAACTTGCTATAACAAAACCGATCGTTTTCTAAAAGAGTTTTCTTTGAAAAACCGTGGTTTTTAACCATGCTAGAAAATGTCTTTTACGTGAATAAAATTTTTTTCCAATTCTGAGGTCCTTTTTCTCTTAGCCTGGACATATTTAGGACATTTTTTTTTACATATTTCACGTATGAGTATTTTTCTACTGACTTATAATGAAACTTGAGTATTTTGAAGACATGAAAAATTTGATTTTTGGCCACCAAATCGACTCTTTTCGCCCATTGTGCGACGTGGATTTAAACCGTGTGAACGAGACTATATAAAACTATACGCCACTGGAAGACGATACGTCGCAGTTCATTCGTTTTTTTTTTATAAGTCCGTTGGGTATTCGATAAACGTACTTATAGTCCAAGAGCCAGCGCCAAAAAATGCTCTGAATTTATTAAAGCTGATATTTGGCCTGTTGGTTAGAGAGGTTGTGTACACCCACATACTGCGGTCAGTCAAGCGAACTGTAGAACAGGCGTCTTAAATATGTAATCAAACTTGTATCACCACGATGGTGGTGCAATGAATTTATTAAGGCTGAAAATTGGTATATAGGTTACATATTACGTATAAATAACAGTACCGCCGGTCAGTCAGTCCATCGTTAGAACATGGCTGGTCAGTCAGCGCTTATGTGTCAAAAAATGGCATGAGTACGATAAATCCGGAGACAAAAAATAATAATGAAGATTTGTAGAACATCTAGAAACAAGCATTTTTTACTTTGGGAGGGGGGGTCTATCTCCCCCCATTTGGGCGGGAGGGGCAATTTTCCAAAAAAAAAACACTTAAAATGGAAAAAAATATTTAAAAATAACGGTAATAGCTACGATTAAGTATTATAAATTTTTTCAAAGCTAGAAGTCTCTTCTATTACCTTGTTTTTAAATCAAGAAATTTCTATGAATAGTTTTTGAAAAAACTAATTTCAAACTCAAAAGTATGGAAAAAAAATGAAAAAAATACGTTTTATTGTATTTATTCCAAACTGTGGGACTACATACTAAATTTTTTTTGTCATTATTTTTTGCTCTTATTAGTATTTAATCCAATACTGAAAACTAGACGGTTTTAAATCTACTTGTTTTCGAGAAAATTGAAAATTACCAAACCAACTATTTTCTTAATTTTTATCTGTGGACTTTTTTTCTTTGAGATAAATTTACATACAAATGCTCAAGTTGCTCAAGAAAGTTGTTGCCATTGGCGCCTACCAGAGGAGACTGGAATTTTTTAGATTTGCTTGCTCAATTATTTTTTGTCGCAGTAAATTACATAAGAAGAAAAGAAAAAGGGAGTTGTTTTGACTTAACGAAATAATATTTATTTTTTTAGATGCTCAATCGGACACCGACGAGTTTAATATTTCTGAAGATGAAAACGAAATGAACGGATTAGATGATTCGGAAGAAGAGTTTGATGAAAATTAATGATGTACCTATAGTATGTTATATAATGAAGAAATATTCTTTTGTTTTTTGCTGGCTGACGCATGTTGTGGCGCCAATGTCAACAACTTTCTTGAGCAACTTGAGCATTTGTATGTAAATTTATCTCAAAGAAAAAAAGTCCACAGATAAAAATTAAGAAAAAAGTTGGTTTGGTAATTTTCAATTTTCTCGAAAACAAGTAGATTTAAAACCGTCTAGTTTTCAGTATTGGATTAAATACTAATAAGAGCAAAAAAAAATGAGAAAAAAATTTAGTATGTAGTCCC
Organism: Dasysyrphus tricinctus; assembly: GCA_963921185.1. Taxonomy (NCBI): domain Eukaryota; kingdom Metazoa; phylum Arthropoda; class Insecta; order Diptera; family Syrphidae; genus Dasysyrphus; species Dasysyrphus tricinctus. The sequence continues at coordinate 24,458,998 of OY992534.1, forward strand.
ACATTTTGGAATAAATACAATAAAACGTATTTTTTTTCATTTTTTTTTCCATACTTTTGAGTTTGAAATTAGTTTTTTCAAAAACTATTCATAGAAATTTCTTGATTTAAAAACAAGGTAATAGAAGAGACTTCTAGCTTTGAAAAAACTTATAATACTTAATCGTAGCTGTTACCGTTATTTTTAAATATTTTTTTCCATTTTAAGTGTTTTTTTTTTGGAAAATTGCCCCTCCCGCCCAAATGGGGGGAGATAGACCCCCCCTCCCAAAGTAAAAAATGCTTGTTTCTAGATGTTCTACAAATCTTCATTATTATTTTTTGTCTCCGGATTTATCGTACTCATGCCATTTTTTGACACATAAGCGCTGACTGACCAGCCATGTTCTAACGATGGACTGACTGACCGGCGGTACTGTTATTTATACGTAATATGTAAACTATATACCAATTTTCAGCCTTAATAAATTCATTGCACCACCATCGTGGTGATACAAGTTTGATTACATATTTAAGACGCCTGTTCTACAGTTCGCTTGACTGACCGCAGTATGTGGGTGTACACAACCTCTCTAACCAACAGGCCAAATATCAGCTTTAATAAATTCAGAGCATTTTTTGGCGCTGGCTCTCCATCTATTAGCTGAGTACGTTTTCTTGCCGTACAAACATCGTGTGAAAGGCTCTATGTTAAATATATACGCCACTGCTCATTCGCACGGATTTATACTGCAAAAAATCGTGCGGTACAATCTCGTGTGAACCAGGCCTTAGAAAATTATGATTGAGTTGATTTACATCAACATCATCTTGGACAAGGTTTTTTTTGCCAACTCCTAATTCCTTTAAGTTTTTCCACAGCTGTCTCCCACTCATAGACAAACTTAAGCGCCTGCTATACAATCTTGTTTTTGCTGTCTTAATCTTGCAAACAACCTTGTTACGAAGTTCACGATACATGCAGTGATGCACATCCAACTTGTGACGTTTCCAGCAAATGTAGGCTTGATTACGTAATTTCAGAAGTTGCCGGATTTCATCTGTAAGCCAAGCCATGTGTTGGTGGTTAACAGATTTGGTCACAAGGGGGACGTGTTGGTTGAAGAGGTTACTGATATTGCCGTTAAGGAATTCAATTTGCTCAGTTGACTATGTTAAACTATACACTCTCTCCCATTTAATACTTCTAGTTTGTTGCTTTAGGGTAGCATAATCAACATGATGGAAATCTCCATATTCGTAAGATGTTGAAGAATAATTTACACCAAAGTCGAAAGTTAAATAAATAAGATCATGAAGAGAAGGCAGGTGCAGAGAGCTGATCATAAAACAATATGTTATTTGGCTCGCTAACAAAGAACACATCCAAAAGTGTATTTGTACTCCAAGAAAAATGAGTAGGAATATAAGTATTCACAGGGAACAAATTAAATGTTCTCATATCTTCAATTAAGGAACTATCTTGTAAAAGATTGCTATTTAAATCACCAACTAAAATAACTTTGAATGCACTTACAGATATTCCTTCTAAGAGGTTTAAAAGTGGGTTAGTGCTAATATTCCGGTTAGGTCTGTATACAACTCCTAAGAGTAGATTACTTTCACCAGATATTAAATTTATAAAAATATATTCCATCTGACTTTCAATTCTGGACCTGCAATTAAACTTAAAAGTTATTCCGTCTCGCAAATAATTTGCAGTTCCACCGCCTCTACCATTTCTTTCAGCCCGAAACAGTCTTTACCCACTTCAGGGATATACGGCATCACAGTACACATATTGAAGGTAATATCATAAGCGTGTTCATTTTTGTTCAGTTCTGCGCACCCATCAAAATCAGTGGAAAATGGCGAATCCCGTGACCCCTACAAAATTTGTTGTGTGTTATGTGTTCATTTGTTACTTATTTACTAGCAAATACAATTATTTCAAGCTTTTTAGTATTTATTAACATTATATTGTCATGCAAACAACATTCGTTCCTGGTTTTTAGTGCTATTTAAATTATGCTTTTGTGTTTGTTTTCTTCGTTGTTGTTGTAATACAGCGGACGGGGTCACGTAAGGCTGCCATCTTGAATTTCTTTGACAGTTCTCATTTCGGACAAAATGCGCAAGATAATACCTTAGATATGTGTACTGTGATACGGCATCATCAGTGCTTGGAACGAGCCAGGTTTCCGACACGCACACCACATCTACTTTTGATCCCTCAAACAGGTACCTGAACTCGTCTATTTTAGGAAACAAACTCTGCGCGTTTATATGACATAATCTGTAATCCATTTTTCTTTTCACTGAATATATTGATCATCGACCGTTAGATCCCATCATTACATCCGCCCGTGGAATGTGCGTTAGATTGATTCGCAATCATAAATAAAAAGAAAAATTGGAAAAGACATGCAGTGAAGAATTAGAGACATATAAGCCTTCGCTACGACAAACCTACCTCCCATCCCGGCTAACATACAAAAACTAACTAAGAAAACGAGCATTTACAAATATATTTTCAAAAATTTTTATTTATTATTTTTTTTTTTTTTTTATTGATATAAATTCCACAATTTAAAGAAAGTAATTAATAATAAGTAGGTATTTATAATACATTTTTAAATAATGTGCTTTTACATTTGAGAGAGTACTTTCCCTCGAAAACTCTCAAGAGTGACTCTTGGATTTCGGATATCTGACTTCACCTCTGGGGAGCTAGTTTCAGTTTCAGGCTGTGTTAACTTATGAGTTTTACTCTTCAGGACTTCTTCAGACCTGCTCGCCGTCTTTTTGATCTCAAATGGAAATGCCAAACGCACCTTAAGTGTATGCACTTGTGTTTCGAATGCGGTGCTGTGAGTAGCGATGCGTGCAGACGTGCTGAACATCTGTTTTATTCATAAGATAGATACGATTCTGATGGGAATATTTGTGAGGATTTTGTCACTTTCGTGGATGCATTTAAGGAACTTATGTCTTCCGTATTATTAAACTTGCAAAAAGTACAAATCCGAGGAAGAAGATTGAAGAAAAACCAGGAAAGAAGAACCAGGAGTCACTTCCGAAGAGATGTCGGATGGAACTTCTACTCTACACCATTGTCAAATGATCGTAATTTTGTAACGCGAATATTGTCAAATATATGCAATCGTTCTGTTTGCACAACATCTTTTTTATCAACGTCACTCAATTTTCTTGCGCATTTCGCGTTCTCTGGCCTCTCAATATTTATGTCGTCAACTCAATTTTTGTAATGCAGAATTACACCGTAGATGATGTTTTCGAACAAGTGACTTTAACAAACTCCACTATCGAACAAAATGCTTATGAACTTGTATTTGCCTTTTCGATCAGAAGACTTGCAGTTTGCGTTTGAGAAAATTCTGCAAATGCATGCAATGCAGATGACGTTTTCGAAAACACCCTTTAACTGGCAAGACTATTGGACAAGTTATCTTGTTCCAGTTAAGGAAGAGGTTGAAACTTTCACTGGAACTCTAACGTCAAGTGTGGGAATTCAAACTTACCGATGTGCAAATAAGCTTTCCGAAATTCGAAGCAGTGTTACGCAAATCAAGAGGGAAATTAAAAATCGTTGTAAAAAAACTAAGAAACCATGCAACAGCCACAAACTGCATTACTTCATTGCACGAAGTTCCAAAATACCCACTGTTCGAGACACTTTGGCAGTTATGGAAGAGTTAATTGCTTTTTTTAAATTTCAAACTTATCTACATACCTATGCCGTGATTCAGCTAATTCCAAACCGCAGGGAGTGAGTGAGATGAGTCACTTTTCGTCGAAAATCGATTCAGTTAGCAAAAGTGAGTGAGTGAGCGAGTGAAATGAAATGTCAGATTACTCGCCAGATATTTCCGCAGTGACTTGGTGTATGTGTTGGTAAATTTCCAGTTTTGGATAAGTATGTGTGCTTTTCTCAAGAATTCCTATTCATGGATAGGAAATGAAATAAAAAACAACAATGTAGATAAAAACAACTACCCTTTTATTGATTGTAAAATCTTATTTTATTATCATATGCACATATGAATCTCGGCACTGGTCATCATATTAAATCTTTACTACCATCATGTTTAATCATTATTATCATCATGTTAAGCCATTGCTATTATCATGTTGAATCACCATGGTCTGAAAGTATAGGAATTCATTACATATTTATTTTATTTGAAAATTTTGAACTTAAGGTTTTTTTGTAACTCTCCAGAGGGGAAATTGAAATTTTTTTTTAGCTCAAAAAATAACGGTACTTGCCATACAACCGTTAAGGAAAAGCTTATTTATCTCAAAAACGGCTCCAACGATTTTGATAAAAAAAAATCAGTGTATTATTGTAGACATGGTGTACTTTCTGGTAAGAAAAAAAATCACCAAAAATATTTATTAACGGTACCTGTCATATAACGGCTTTTTTGATTTTCGGTTTTCTCATTAACCGCTCATTCGAATTCAATAAATTTTTTTGTACAAAAGCTTTGTTAAAATTTAAATAAAACTGTATACCAAAATTTTGGAAAAAAATAATTTTGGATTTTTAAAAAAAGATTCCAAATTTTTTTTTGAAAATTCAATATTTCAAAAATGGGTTGATGAATTGTTTTGAAATTTCAGTTTTAAATGTATATTAATATATTCTCAAAATTGTCATACCAAAATTTTGTTTGAAAAATGTTACAAAAATTTTATATATAAAAAATTAATTTTTAAGAAAACGGCTCCAACGATTTTAATTTTTTTTTTTGCATATATTCATATTTTTTTCAAGTTATTAGATGGCATACTTTTTGTTGAGCTCTAACTTATTTATCAGACTATTTATACAATTAAAAGAACGATTTAAATGCTTTTTATACTTTTTCTATAATAACTTGAATATTTTTTAAAGTTCTCAAGTCCCACACAACTTGAACATAAGAGCAAGTACGTGCGATCCAGTCGTGCATTTTATTTTTAAACAACTTCAAAGTTAAATCAAAGCGAAAACTGTTTTATATAAAATAACATTCCTGTTTATTTGTATTTCAATTTTAAATTAACAGGATTAAGTCATAAATTAATGCTTTGAAATGTTAAAATAAAATGCAAACGTATTAAATCGAAATGAAATCAAATTATTAAAAAATTCATCTTTTTTATCGAAATCAATAATTCGTCATGTTGATTTTACATTGCATTTTTTTTTTCTGTGTGTAATTAATTAAAAGTTGAAACTTGCAATTCAATCACGATTTTGGCTTTATATGTTTTTAATAGGCACTGAATTTGAGTTACAAGAATGGGTTCCTTTCTTCCTACCTTAAAATGAAGTGATAATTACTTAATGAGTTTTTACTTGCGATATAGGTACTATAGGGCAAGTTTTGGATTCGTGCAAAAAAAAATTTTCGAGATAACAATCAAACATGACACTACGATGATAGAGAACACGAAAAAAGTGGGTGGCACAATTCTGTCTGTCTGTCTGTCTGTCTGTCTGCCCGTACCTCAACCTACAGCCTAAACCATTGAAGCGATTTTCTTCAAATTTTGAACTTAAGGTTTTTTTGTAAATCTCCAGAGGGGAAATTGAAATTTTTTTTTAGCTCAAAAAATAACGGTACTTGCCATACAACCGTTAAGGAAAAGCTTATTTATCTCAAGAACGGCTCCAATGATTTTGATAAAAAAATATTGTTGAAGATATGCTATACTTTTTAGTAAGAAACAAAATCACCAAAAACATTTATTAACGGTACCTGCCATATAATGGTTTTTTTGATTTTTGATTTTCTCATTAACTGCTCATCCGATTACAATGAAATTTTTTACACAAAAGCTTTGTTTGAATATAAATAATACTGCATACCAAAATTTTTGAAAAAATAAATTTTGGATTTTAAAAAAAAAGATTCAAATTTTTTTTTTTGAAAATTCAATATTTCAAAAACGGGTTGATGAATTGTTTTGAAATTTTAGTTTTGAATGTATATTAATATATACTCAAAATTGGCATACCAGTTTTTTTTTGAAAAATGTTACAAAAATTTTATATATAAAAAATTAATTTTTAAGAAAACGTCTCCAACGATTTAAATTTTTTTTTGCATAAACTCATATTTTTTCAAGTAATCAAATGGCATACTTTTTTTTTGAGCTCTAAGTTATTTATCAGGCTGGTTATACAATTAAAAGAACTTATCAAACTTATCCAACTTATGTATTTACTTTACTATGACCCTTATTACGAGTGCTCTCGATAAAAGACTTTTGTCAAATTTGTTTTGGTGTCGAAAACTTTAATCTTCTTAAACAAATTTTAACAAATCAAAACGAATTTTTCTTAACACAATAATAATTAGGATTTTAAAATCAAAAGAAATTGTTTGATGACCGACTTTCGGCAAAATCTTTTAACGAAAGCAAACGACACACGTAATAAGGCCCTTTGTTACCTGAAAAATTTAACAGGCACCTGTTTGAAGATATATGTTGTATTATTACCTAGTAAAATTTAATTTCAATATTGCGTTCCAATTGAAAAAATAATATAAAATATAAAAAAATATTTGTGTATAAAATTTATTGAGAAATACCAAAAATAATCATACTAAAAAGATGACGGAGTTCTTTTTATGATAAATATTTAAATGTGTGTTTCCATTGAGGGAGTACTTTCACCAGAAAACTCTCGAGATAAAGCGAATCTCGGATATCTGTCTTCACCTCTGGTGAGCTTATTTCATAACTGTGTCTGTGTCCACTTTCGAGTTTTACCCTCGAGAACTTCTTCAGAGCTGCTCGATGTCTTTTTACTCTGAAATGGATACGCACCTTACTGGCTGAACAGAATAGAGTGCTGCCCTGCAACTGGAATAGCTGTACAAAATTGTCGTACGTGTTTTTTTTACGCGCCCACAATGCAGCTGTACAGCTTTCTGACATTTTATTATCGAAAATAAAAATTAATACAAAAATAAAAATTAATAATTATGAAAAAGAAGTTAAAATTTCTTTACGTCTTTATGAGTGATTGAAAAGAGTTTGAAAATCACTTTAACCCACATGTAAGCACTTCGTTTTGCTCGCAATTTTGAAACGTCAAAAAAGCTGCAAGCAAAATTTAAAAGTTGGCCAACTTGTCCAGCTGCGTCTGCAGCTCCGTCTGCAGTTGCGTCGTGTTCTGTTCGCATCAAAATTCAAATTTCAAAATGATGACAGCTATTCCAGTTGCAGCTCCATCTCCATTCTATTCAGCCAGTAAATGGTAAATGAAAAACGATGTGTTTCTTCTGGTGGTTGATATAATACTGATTCTAATTTATTTGACATAAAACAAAACTATTTTATACTTTGATTGAGATGACTTTACTTTAACATTGAATAATACAAAACCAATAGAATAATACAAAATTGAAACATGACTTGCAAATTAGAATATGACAACAGAAATATTTGACACTTTACATTTGACAGCAAACAAAATGACAGGAACACAAAAGGTGAGTAATGATCCTCATATTTCACGCACAGCGGTTACAACTGTCAAATTTTGCGCTGGAGCTGCGTACCGCTTGCAAAAACATCCGAGATAAAATTTGTCCTGAGAAAAATTTTATATGGGAGATAAATTTTATCTCGATCTGCGTACTATGCCTTAGGAACAAATAGTTGTTTAGCAACTAGATTTTTCTTTGTGGTGTTGTCTCCATGTTATGTGAATTTATCGATATGAAAATAAAAAATTAAGATAATGTTTATAAAATAATTTTTAATTTATTGAAAAAATTTTAATTTTATCACAACATTAATATTTTATTAAAAATTAGCGACGCGTTTCAGATATCCATCTTCGGGCTTAATCGGTTGAAATTTGGTATTTTTGCCAATTTGGTTGTCAAAGTATAAAGTTGTTATTGTATTTTGATTGTATGTATATGTCTCTTATTATCTATTGTTTCGATAGAGGTGGTTGATGGCTGTGTCATATAGTGCGTTTTGTTTTATAGTTAGTTTGTCGTTTAGTAATTTGTCTTTGTGTAACTTGTTAGCTTTGTAAATCTCGAATTCCTCAAGGGCGTCAAGTGTTGTACGTTTGTTGCATATGTGCATGGGTCTTACGTTTGTTTCAAAGTTCGTGTAATTGTGGTTATTGTCTATGAGGTATAGTCTAAAGGTCGATTTTGGTTTGTGTTCTTAGAATCTTTCGTAGAAAGTTCTACCTGTCTGTCCTATGAAGAACATATCACAATCATCACATTTAATCATGTAGACCCCTGGATTTGATTTTATTTCGCTTTTTGGTTTTTCTTTAAATATTTTATGTGTGTTGTTTTTGGTTTTAAATGATATGTTTATGTTGATTTTATTGAATTCGTATTTTAGTGTTTGCGGAAGTATATTCGTATATTGAGTATATTCAGATGTATTTTTTATCGGAACTGTCGTTTTTGTTCTTGTTTTTTATTTTCTTTTTCTTTTTGTAAATTAGTTTATCTTTTATTTCTGTTTTAAATCCATTTGCAAATGCTATGTGTCTTATGGTATTTACTTCGTCTTCATAATCTTCTTTACACATTGGGACGTTTAATAATCTGTTTACAAATGCATTATAGGCTGACATTTTTTTTTTTTTTGTGGGTCTAAGGGGTCCCAATTGTTTTTTCTGAGGTCGGCTCTTCCCGCAGTTGGCCCTTCGATCATTTTCCTCGGCTATTTTTCTCAGAATTAATTTTTTGATTTATTTTTTCGTTTTTTTTTTTGTAGATTATGGGGGGGGGGCTACTTCCCCTGATAGGTTGGGGGGCATAACCTCTGACTGCGAGAGTGAGGTGCAGGTTTTTAAGAAGCCCTCCAAGATTGATAAGTCCTTTTTCTTTAAGGATAAGGCAGGCGTGAATGACATGACCCTTGCTAGCGTCTTGGCAAGGGTTTCGGAGATCAAGATGTCTATGGCAGGCTTGAAAGCGGGCTGTCCTGAGGTTGGCAGCCAGGTTGTGGAATTGGCCTCTAAGTATGAGCCCTCATAATGGGGCTTGCGGGAGCGAATGAAAGGCTCAGGGGGAGACTCGAGAGGTGTTCAATCCCTCCTTATAGTGTGCCTGTAGGGTCACGCGGGGGTGTTAGTGGATCTGTATCCATCAAGTCCTTGGGTGCCCCTATGGGCATGGAAGTATCTGAGTGGCCTTCGTTCGCCTGTCAAGCCTGCGGAGACATGGTCAATGGTGCTCCGGGGTAAGACGACCGATTCCCATGCCGAGGTTAAGCGGAAAGGAACAAGTTCCTCTAGCATAAGAAATCTCGAGAAGGTGGGTATCTCGACGGAATCCACTCGGGGTACTCCTCTTGTTGTTCATGGGGTGGAGAAAAGGATTTCTCCGGAGGAATTCCTTAGTGAGCTGTATTAGTTAAACTTAGACAGCATCAACAAAGAGGATTTCCAAAGGGAGGTCTCCTTGTCGACCTCATGGAAGACTGGGGAAGGACGACTTAATGTCGCCCTCGATTGCAGCCCTAGGGTTAGGGGCCTGCTCAAGGGGGCTGGAGTGCTTGGTGTTGCATTAAGCAGTTCTCGTTCCCCATAAGAGATAGGTTTCCCGTTCAGTACTATAATCGGTGCCTTGGGTTGGACCACTTCTCCTGCAGGTGTAGGCAGAAGCAGTCAGTGTGCTGGCGATGTGGTCAGGCGGGTCACTCGAAGCGTGATTGTAGCAATGCTATTCATTGTCGTGATTGCGACTTCAGGGAAACTCGGCTGGACACTTCATGCTGAGCATGGACTGCCCTGTCTATGCTGGGGCAGTGGAGAGAGCGGGTTCCAGGCACTAAAATGGAAGTTAAATTATTACAATTACTGCCAGGGTGTCAGGGCGGTTAAGTTAGGGCAGTTGCTATCTAGCAATCGGGGTAGCTTTGCGCTGTTGCAAGAACCTTATCTTGTCCTAGGACGGATGACGGGTCTGCCTGTGCGCATGCGATCGTTCACGGACAACTAGTGGCGGTGCTGCTGTTGTAGTGAACGATGTAAGCACTGAGTGCTAGCTCATTGATTCTAGTGATTGGTAGACTGTTTTTATGCAGTCTTTACTTTAAGCATGCCTTAGACATTGAGCCATGTTGCTGGGGATGTTCCTGCAATTTTTGGCATAGACGCTAGTGCAGTCTCTCCTACCTGGTTCAGTAAGATTGCGGAACGTACGTCCGCATCTCACAGTGCCAGCAGGGGCGTACTGCTAAGCGATTTGACTGTCGCTAATTGCATGGGTTTTCTCAATGAGCCGGGTGACCTTTATACGTTTGATGGCCCAAACGGGTGTAGTGATATTGATGTTACCCTGGCAAACTTGCATGCTCTCCGTAACTACAATTTTCATTTGTCTATTCCGGGAGCTGAAGGAGTGAGTGATCACAGCCTTTTACAGGTTGAGATGTAAGTGTGGGTTTGGGTACGAAGAGTTGAAAAGTAATCGATTACTTTGATTACAAAGTAACTGTACAAACTCATAAATGTTTGCACACGATATGTATCATTGTTATTTTATTGTTATTTTGCGTAACTTGCATTATTGTTAAGTTTTCTATTTCTTAGTTCTATTCTTCTTTTTTTGTAACGAGAGCTCCTGTGTGAACGATTAATTCTAATGGTTCACCAGACGAAATACGAACTTTCGTCATTTTAATTAGTTTGCATATTCCCACGGGAAAACGAAAATATATCACACAGTAGCTCATCGAATAATATGCTTTGTAGATAATTTAATGTGTAAAATAAATCATTACAATTTCACCTCTCAACAATAGCAGTTGTCTTTTGATTTAATTCGTACACTCCGTTTCATCTTTCCCAAGTGAAAGATTTTGTATTGAACATTTTGGCGACCGTGACAGGACCAATGCTGAAAGAATTTAGTGTGCCTGAATTTTACTTACATTAATTGTGTTTTATTATCAAGAATATTGTGTGTGTTCAGTTTGCATTTGAACCAATACTAAGTGTCGGTTAGTATTGAAACCAAGTACGAGTGTCGTCTGTTAAATCGAAACTGTGATTGTAATCAAAAATATACCAACTTTATTTCAACAAATAAATTAAAATAAAAAAAAATAATCATGTCCCAGTCTCTAAAGGAACTAACTGACCTTCAAGAACAAATCGGAACCGAGATCTGCGTCCTTTACCGCAACTATGGGAAGGATAGTGACGATCGGAAAACGGTTACGAAACTGCAGCAAAGGAAGGAAAAGTTAGAGAATCTTTGGGATTATTTCGATACCAATGACAGCGAGATTCGGGATAAATACTCAGGCCATCTTCAACATGAGTACTTCACCAAGGAGTACTATGAAGAGATTCGAAAGGTTTATGAAGCCATGAAAATGGACATTATAAGTCGTTTGACAAAATTGCAAGGACGGGACGTTAATCAGATCCAGGAAGAGCCACCAGCAGCACTGCCATCAGGATTTGGATTATCGATGACACCGCCAGCAGCAATACCAACCAAGATGAATCCACCTGAGCATAAACAAAGGCTTGAGCTTAAAGTTTCTAAGCCAAACACGCTTTCACCAAGAGAAAGATTCATGGTGCTCTCAAAGCATCTCCAAGCATCATTGGACAAATGCTCAATAGATTTAAAGGGCACCAAACCCCAAATGTTTCAAGTTAAGGTTGCAAACATCAAAGAAAACTTTGAGCAAATCAAAGTTTTATATCAGCGACTGGATGGTGACTTAGACGAAGAAAATATCGAACAATATTTTCATCTACAGCAGCAGTTGGAGTTAAGGCTGATTGGGCTTCCAACAAAGGCAACTGATGCATCTGGTATACAAGATCCACCTATTTCAAGTACATCATTGAAACTGCCAAAAATTGAGTTGCCAAAATTTGACGGAAACTATCTAAAGTGGCGTCAATTTTATGATCTTTTCAAGCCAATGATCCTGGAACAACCAATATCACTTGCTCAAAAGCTCTATTTCTTGCGATCTAATTTGACCGGAAAAGCGCTCGGTTTAATCCAAGGATTTCCAGCAACAGACAACAACTTTGAAGCAGCCTGGCAGACGCTTATGGATAGATACGACAATAAACGGCTCTTCTTGTCGGCTCAATTAGAAAAACTTTTGAGTCAACCAGCCGCATCAGGAACTGCCTCCAGTTTAAGGAAACTGCACGATAACACCAAGGAAGGAATCCAGGCACTCATAAATCTGGGATTCCGCGCTCATGACTGGGATCCCATAGTTGTTCATCTGATGCTTAAGAAAGTGGACAAGGAAAGCAGGACACTTTTTGAGCAATCGTTAGCTGATCCAAGAAGCAGTCCTTCCTTGAAAGAGCTACTAAAGTTTATTGAATCCCGGTTTCAAACCCTTGAAACAATAAACAATACAGACGAGAGAAGGAAGCCAACAACCGTAGTAGCAGCCAAAGTTGATGGCTGCCCAATGTGCAGTTCAGGTAGCCATAAGATATTTAATTGTAAAGCATTTCTTTCTCTTTCAGGTGGTGATCGTGAGAGAACTGTTCAAAGGCTTGGAATTTGCCGTAACTGCCTTAAGTCAGGGCATGCCCCCAACACATGCCACGCCAGAGGATGCTTTAGTTGTAATGGCAAACATAATACCCTCCTACACCATAAGAAGGATTCAAGGCAATCTTTTAGAACAAAACAAATAAATAATCAATAGGTAGGTAGCCAGCAGCAGCAACCAGCTCAAAAGGGGGAGGTCCAATCAAATAACTGTTTTACACATTCCACAGGTAGCCAGCAGCAGCAACCAGCTCAAAGGGGGGGAAGGTCAATCAACATCAACCAACCACTATACGCATTCCAATGCAGCTACTTGTTGTAAATCAAAACCACGGCAAGTTTATCTAGCAACAGCATTGGTAAACGTCAGGTCGGCATGTGGAACATGGCTTCCTTGTCGGGTCTTGTTAGATTCAGGATCACAAATTCATTTTGTGACTGCTGCCTTTGCACAAGCACTGGGTATTCAGAAGCACCGATCGGAAACCTCAATAAGTGGCATAGGAGGACATGGCACACAAACACAATTTGCTGTATCACTCACACTTGTTTCAAGGCAAGTATTGAAGCAACCATACTAGCTAGGATTACAGATTACCAGCCACGATGTGAAGTTCAGTCACAACATTGGGAAATTCCGTCTCATATTCAGTTAGCTGATCCAGGATTTATGAATAATCAAAAAATCGATATGCCGAATTGTTTTTCGATCTTCTCCTTCCAGGGGAAATAACAGTTGGACCTCAACTTCCTACACTCCGTAACACAAAACTAGGATGGATAGTCGCAGGTGGCGTTCAAACTTCAAACCACATTGCTGTTTGCACCATTGCCACAAGGCCATCTCTATCCTCATTAGAGAAACTTGTGAGTAGGTTCTGGGAGTACGAGACCCATGATGCTCAAATCAAACGCATGAGTAATGAAGAGCATAACTGTGAGGAATTTTTCAACTCCAGCACAAAGGTTGTATCAAATGGAAGATTCATGGTAAGTCTTCCTTTAAAAAAAAATCCATCTTGTTTAGGTGCATATCTCGAAAGGGCACGCAAAAGATTTCTTTCATTAGAACGAAGATTTGAAAAAGATTATGCATTGCGTGAGCTTTATTCTCAGTTCCTATTAGAGTACGAAGAACTGGGCCATATGAGTCCCATTGAGAACTTTGAGATCCCACAAAATCATTATTTCATCCCGCATCATTGTGTGTTAAAGCCAGAAAGCTCCTCAACAGCATTGCGTGTGGTCTTTGATTGTTCAGCAAGAACAACATCTGGATTTTCTCTCAATGATGTTCTAGGCGTTGGACCAACAGTTCAACCTGACCTATTTTGAATCATTATTAATTTCAGATTAGAAAGGTATGCATTTACAGCAGATATAAGCAAAATGTACCGACAGGTACTGGTACGGCCAGAAGACAGAGCTTTTCAACTAATTCTTTGGAGACCTCAAAGCAATCAACCTCTGAAGACATACAAACTCAACACATTGACCTACGGATCAGCTTGTGCTCCATATTTAGCAACCAAATGTCTTGCCCAGCTTGCAGACAATTATCAACAGCTACACAAAAGAGCATCCCAAACTATACGTGAAAATATTTACGTTGATGATCTACTTGCTGGAGCAGACACAGTTTCAGAGGCCAGAGAACTGCTAGAAGACATAACGCTCCTTCTACAAAAGGGTAAATTTGAATTAAGAAAATTCTGTTCTAATGATAACAACATTCTCAAGAATATTCCTGATGCACACAAGGAGAGGTTAGTAAGATTCCATCAGTCTGACGAAATCAAAACCTTAGGATTGATTTGGAATCCAACTCTCGATCAATTTGAATTTGGATTTAACTCAGACAAATTCACAGCACCTAAAACTTCTGTAACACGAAGAACTGTTTTGTCAGACCTCGCAAGATTGTTTGATCCTCTAGGTCTATTAAGTCCAGTCATAATGCTTGGCAAACTCTTTCTACAAGACTTGTGGAAGACGGAGTTATCATGGGATGACCAGCTTCCTATGGACCTGACCGAAAAATGGAACAGGTATGTCAATCAATTCTTTGATTTAGAAAATATAAGCATACCTCGATTTGTAATGTGCCCATTGCCAAAAAGAACCGAACTACATGGGTTTTCGGATAGTAGTATGTCCGCCTTTGGAGCGTGTGCTTACGTCAGATGCATAGACGAATCAGGCAACATCTATAGTAAGTTACTTTGCTCAAAATCTCGCATCGCTCCAATGAAGGCCATTACAATCGCTCGTCTTGAACTTCAAGCTGCAGAGCTCTTGGTTGAGCTGGTAAGGAGAATACTCCTGACATTTAACAAGTTTGTTCATAAGATAGCATACTACACAGATTCAACAACTGTGCTGGCTTGGATTAACGCTCCCTCTTATGTCTGGGATACATTTGTAGCGAATAGGGTAGCCAAGATCCAAGCAAAAACTCAGATATCACAATGGAATCATATTAAAGGGGAAAAAATCCAGCTGATTTAATAACGAGAGGATGCACTCTCGTCGACCTTTCATCATCATTGACATGGTTTGAAGGTCCATCTTTTCTTAAAATAGATGAATCACTTTGGGAGTAAGTACACAGTAAGTACACCATTCCACAGGTCGTTCCAGAATTGCGAAAAACCAAAACGGCACTGATAACTGCAACTCACGATGAAGATATAATAAATAGAATTAATCATAGAAACTCTTTCTATACATTACAGAAAATATTGTGTGGGAAACGGCACTTATAATAATAACAATAATAATAATAATAATACTGACCACTGCTCCATTAACAATGTCATACCTGATGAACAGAAAGGTTGTAGTAGACAAACAATGGGCTGCAAGGACCAACTCACTATTGACTCAGTAGTCACGGGCCTAGCTTTGAGGAAAAAACGCAGTATCAGTATGGCCTTCGTCGATTATAAAAAAGCATTCGATTCGATGCCCCACAAGTATCTCCTGAAAATCTTGGAAGTTTATAAGATAGACGCAACCATTATAAATTGCCTGGCCACCCTAATGGCTGGGTGGAACACAAGACTATGCCAGAATGGCCTCCTAAGCAAAACCCTCCCCATCAGATGCGGAATCTTCCAAGGTGACGCTCTAAGTCCCCTTTGGTTCTGCATGGGACTTAACCCCCTTAGCAGGATCCTATCTGGAATAAAATCGGGCTTCATCATCAAAACGGAGACGTACGACTACTCCTTGAACCACTTACTATATGTCGACGACTTAAAGCTCTATGCCAGGAATAGAGAAAAACTCCACCGAATGATTGAAGTGGTGAAAAGCTTCAGTACAGATATACAAATGGAATTCGGCATGGAAAAATGTAAAATGGTACATCTGGTGAGAGAAAAAGTTGATACCAACGATGAAGGCTTCCCAATCGACCAAGAACGGGCTGTTGAAGATCTACAAGACGGAGAATCATATAAATATCTTGGATTCCTCCAACTTAAAGGTATAAACCACACTACTATCAAGGCAAGCCTTACCACCCAATTCAAAAGAAGGCTGAACACCATTTTGAAATCGGAGCTATCAGGAGGAAACAAATGCAAAGCCATAAACACCTGGGCTATCCCATTGCTGACGTACTCTTTCGGAATAATAAAATGGTCTTCAACTGAGCTTGCAAACCTGGATATGATGGTACGAACAACTTTTACAAGGCATAACAGCCATCATCCACGAAGCGCTATTGAAAGGATGACTCTGTCTCGAAAAATAGGTGGAAGAAGAATCGTGAACATAACGAACCTACAGCATCGCCAATGCCTCAACATCCGGCACTACCTACTTAGCAGTGTATCAACACTAATTAGGACCATTTGCTTAGTGGATGATAAGTTTACGCCCCTCAACCTTAGCTTGTCGAATTTTCCCCTCCCCGACAATGTTAGAACAACCGATGAACTGATTTTTTCTTGGAAAGCTAAATCACTACACGGAAGCCACCCGAATGAAGTCTGCCAAGATCACATCAACCAGGAGGCGTCTAACTTATGGCTAATACAAGGCAACCTTTTCGCCGAAACTGAAGGCTTCGTAATGGCCATCCAAGATAAAGTTATAGCGACGCGAAACTATAGGAAATTTATTCTTAGAGAAGATGTTGACGATAGATGCAGGCGATGTGGAGAGAACGGAGAAACCATCGAGCATATTATATCAGGATGCAGCTCCCTAGCTTCACAGGAATACATGCGCAGACATAACAACGTCGCCAAGCTAATACACCAACAATTAGCGTTGAACTGTGGCCTGATTCAACACCATACCCCGTATTACAAGTACCAGCCCCTACCTGTCTTGGAAAATTCCCACTTCAAACTCTACTGGGATAGAACAATAACAACGGATCAATACATCCCAGCGAACAGACCTGATATCATACTGTTCAACAAAAGGGAAAAAAGGATAGATATCTTCGACATAGCGGTTACCCTCAATCGAAATTTGCAAACTACATTCTGCACAGAGATTTCTAAATACGCTGGTCTGGCCATCGAAATGCGGGCCATGTACAATATGGAAAGGGTAGATGTGACTCCGATTATTATCTCAACAACGGGGCTTGTCCCGAAAAATTTGTGCAGCAACCTAAAAAAACTGAATCTGGAATGGCTTTTGTCTCAGGTCCAAAAATCGGTGCTATTGGACACATGTCACATAGTAAGAAAGTTTCTCCAACTGTAAATACATCGAAACACACACCAACGAACATTTTCAATAGACGGTTATGGGTTGGGGGACCACCTCTCCCCCTCATCATCAAATTAACAACGCGCAAGGGCTAGAACATGGTCTATGCTCCAACAGAGCCTAATCCCTTTGGCATAGCCCGGGATAGGTGATTTCCAACTCCATAGGAGTTGAGAAGTTTTACTTAAGTCGATAATAATATTAATAATAATAATAGTAATAATAATAATAAGCTTAATAAAAAAAAAATATGTATAATATTATCAATGGTAATAATCTTGCAGCCCGGACTGTTAAAATAAAAGAACTCAAAATGTAATCATCATACATAATATAATTATCAAAAGTTTTCTTTTATTCTCCACCCACACACATGTTAGCATATCTAAGCTAATTTGAAACAGCAAAATTGCATATTATGTACTTTCATACATATTCATGTACATAAGTACAACCCAAATGATAGTAGGAGAGGACCGCTAGGAGTTAGTGGCGTGATAGCCTTAACACGACCCCCAAATTTTGGCTTAACCCGTTGCCGTCGCTTCGGTGGTGCGAGAATCCCGATATGTACATGCAGGCATATATGTATGTACATGTATAAAGATCGCAAGAGGTAAACTGGCCACATTTTTCGCCTAGGATCGGTCAGTTGTTAAATTGCCAGAAAGGAGACGTGTCGTGGACCGAGTTGAAGTACGGAAGTTAAACAAAGAAAGACGAAACAACCGAAGTCTAAGAAAAACGGAGTTCTTTTTTGTTAAAGAAAATAGAAATAAACGAGTGAACGCGTACTAATAACAAAAAAACAAAAAAAAAAAATAAACGTCTCACGACCCACAAGAACCTGAAAACGTGCAATTATTTAAAACATAAAACAACCTACATTACAAATTAATCTAAGCTGATTATAAATTAAAAAAGGAAATAAAAGTCTAAAAAAAAAAAACAAAAAAACAAAACAGGTGTGCTACAAAAAAATAAAAAAAGCCGCCAAAATATTTCCTTACCTACGTGATTATCAGTTTCTAGTATCATATAAAAAGAAGAGATTTTGTGCGTGAAAAGAAAAAAAAAATTAATATACAAATATATTCCGCCTATACAAAGAATCCTTCTTACCTAAGAAAAAACGAAATTCAAAGTTAGAATCTGAAAAAAAAACATACCCTGAAAAAATAAAAGAAACAAAACAAAAATTAACCACCATACTACATACATATACTTACCTGCTAAAAATACCTAAAATAAACTATATAAAGTCTTATTCAAAACCTACCTTGGACTGGATACCCTATACTTACCTCCCTGTGTAACAGAAAAATCATCATCATCATCATCATCAGCAGCATCACCATCCCCATCATCATCATCATCATCATCATCATCATCATCATCATCATCATCATCATCATCATCATCATCATCATCATCAACATCATCAACTTACCTGTGTATAAAAAAAAAAGTGTCCCCTGTGCTCCTCATCTCCTAGCCATATCTTACCATCAGATCGTGTGTCTCCTTGTGTACTCCTTTTCCTTCAGGTCCGATGTGTTGTTTTTTTTTTTGTGTAAAATTATTATTTGAATTTATATAAAGTATACAAAAGTGGCCAATTCAAATTAAATAAAATAGAAAAAAATAAAAAACAAAAGAAAGATAAAGTATAGTAAAGTATCAAAGTAAATACAAAAATATAGAAATTAAATTATAGAGATCAAATCAGCAAGAAAGTAAGATAAAAAGAAAGAAAAACAAGTTTTTTTTTTTATTTAAATTTCAACCCTTGACAAACGAACTATATTTTACCCTTAGAAAAAAAAACGAGTGAAAATCTAAATCAAAACAAAATTCTAAACTATTTTTCTCTCCAGTGTTTATTTTATACAGAAAAAAAAAAACCTTTCGAAGGAAAAAGGTAAACATATACAACCAAAGTGGTGCACTACATTGGCGGTGATCAAAGTAAGTAAAAATTAACATTATTTTTGGTATTTTTAGATTTTTATTTTTATTTAGGGATTCCAAAAATCCAAATTAATATAAATAGAAAAGAAAATTTGCAATAATAAATGAAAGAACAAATAAAAAAAAAAAATACTATATAAAGGGAAAATTAAAAGTTAAATAGGTGCTATTGGAACACCATCGCTTCGTACCATAAATATACCAATTATTTCACCACCACTTCTTTTTACCTTACTCTCTTTACTTTTATAAAAAAAAACAGTGACGAAAACTATCTACGAATTTAATCATTAGTCTCGTTTTCAAAAATAAAATGGATAAACCATCGCCTTGCGGAAATTTAAACTGTACTATAACCATCAAAACCAACAATTGGGTGCCTTGTAGGGGAATTTGCGGAAAAATATTCCACCCTGTTTGCACAGGCCTTAGTAGAACTGCTAAAGCTTATCTACCAGAATATTCGGAGCATTTTAGTTTTTATTGCGATGAGTGTAGAATCATAACGCTTTCCCACATTATGCTTGCTCTTAAATGTAATAATGAAAGGGTTGATCAATTATCGGAGTCAATTGCTGAACTAAAGAAAGAAATTCGTCATGGTTTTAGTTTAACTAACGAACTTCTGGCAGAAAATAATGAATCAACCACTAAAAGCCTTGACAAATACCATTTGCTATCTAAAAAACAACTTAACAATATTGAAAGTATATCTAAACAATCATTCATCAAATCCTCCGAGTGCTTTGATAACTTCAACTCATTTCCCAACCACATCGATTCTCAACTCATCAATATAACTAAGTCGATTTCATCCTTACATCAACCACAGGAACAAACTTCATGTTTAGTCTCAATTAATTCCATTCAAGACAGTGTGACTAGCTTAGAGAAAACTATAATAGCACAATCCAAGGCGCTCAAATTCATCGATATTGACTTTTCTGCCACATATGGTAAGCTGATAAAAGATTCATTAGCTCTTGCTGACATCTTGGTAAAAGAATCTGTAGCCACTCGCATGGCCATCACCGAAGTATCTGAAGAAGTGAAGCGTGTATGTAGTAAAAACGATTATTCTGCACCTGAAATGATTTTCAACAACAATAAATCCCTCCTATTTGAGCTTGATGATCTGGAATATTCTACTGTACCTCTAACTGAAAGTTCGTCAGCTGTACATCTACTTGATACTTCTTCAACTGTATCTACTCTTCATACACCGTTACCAAGCATATCTCATGTAACATCTTGTACAATAAACAATAAAACGACAAATAATGTACTCAAGGAAGTCAACTCTTCTCACGAGCAATCGCACGTCATCGTCTCCACCGAAACTCCGCTTCCAGCATTAAAACCGCACACCATACCTCTACCATCTACTAGCATTTATAATACGACATCAATCTTCATCGTCAAGGATGCACCTCAACATGTGAATGAGTCCTGGATTAGGAACTTTTTTAGAACCAACTACAGTTTTTATCTCATCGTTTGTACTCGTCTTAATCCTGGAATTTTCAAAATCATTATACCACAAATTTATGAATGGATATTTTCATCATCCTCGATAAATTTAAAAAATAGTACCATGAAAATTGATCTTTGGGTTCAAAAACCATCTTCTATTAATAGTTTAAGTTCTAATTTTAAGCATAATACTAGAAGTAATCATGTATCCTTTAATATGCCTTTTCCTACACCTAACTTACCAAATTATCCACCTTCTTCTTCTTTAAAACTACCTCATAGGTCTTCTACCAAATACCCAAATTTTTATCGCTCACACGTTATGAACCCATCTGTACCCTCATTAAAAAAACAGTCAGCCTGTACACCATTTAATACTCCAAACCCTCCAGCTATTGCAAGAGCCGCTCCCGAAATATATCCAACTATTCCTCCATTTTCTTCTTCCTCCTTAATAACATCTTCTTATATAGATCCAATTCTACCTCCCTTAGTGAAATTGACCAAACAATTTTCGGAATCCTGCGAGGATAGCCGTTTTGTTATATCTCGCTTGCGTGATACTAAAACCTATGCCAATGTCAGACTCTACCTCGCATTTTTACACGATAAACCACATCATACCTGCATCGATGGGAAAACAAGAGTTTATCTTGAGCTTTTGATCTTAAAAGAAGGCCTTCCTCTTGATTTCTTAACCCTGAAAAAAATCTTCATTCATTATCATGAATGTTTTAATATTTCGCCCCTTAAAGTAGCTAATGACCTCTCAGCTTACGCCGCTTATTTAAGCTCCAAACTTAAACCACACGTTTCCCAAAACCAGTTTTTTCGTCACTGACAGTATCCCCTATAAACAAATGTCCAATGTAACAAATAGTCATCAATGTCTGTCTATTTATTACCAGAATGTACGGGGTCTTCGCACCAAAACCACCGAGGTTTATCTTAACTCACAAAAACTCCCATATAATCTGTTTGCCCTTACTGAAACAAACCTTTCCCAAGACATTGAGAGTAATGAGCTTTTTACCTCAGAATTTACTGTTTTTCGTAAGGATATCTCAGTTCTTGATAGTTCCAATTTAGGTGCTAATAACTCTATAGGCCGTGGTGTACTTTTAGCACTCCACTCCGATTTGGATGCATCATTAATTGTTATTCCCAACATTTTTAATTTGGAAATTATATGTGTCAAGATAAACTTGAACAATCGTTGCATTTACATCCTGTGTTGCTACATTCCTCCGTCTCAACCCACCAGTATATATGAGACTTTTTCTGATGCAGTTGATTTTATTGCTGATCAAACTAATCCCGAAGATGACATCATTATTGTAGGAGACTTTAATCTTCCACGATTGATTTGGACCTTTTCTGAAGATGAGATCCATTTGATTTCGAATAATGCAATCTCCGAAAAAGAAATCCTATTCATGGACCGTCTGCAAGCTTCCGGCCTTGTTCAGATGAGTAATATTAAAAATAACTTAGGAAGACAGCTAGATTTAATTTTTTCCTCAGATTCCGATAACACTGTAGCCTCGAAGAGCAGTCATCTTCTCACCAAACTTGATTGCTACCATCCTCCAATTTCTATTATTTTCGCATATATCAGCAACAATATTAATCCTGACGTATTAACACAGCGTAAATTCAATTTCCGTAAAGCTAATTTTGAAAAACTAAACGATCTTATTGGTAGGATAAATTTTGATTTTATATCTGATCATAGTACACATATCGACATAACTATCGCTACTTTCTACGCACATATTTTTGACTGTTGTTCCCAATCGATACCAATTTTTTCTCAAAAAAACATAACTTCTTCTCCTCCATGGTATAACAAAGAACTTCGTACTCTTCGTAATAAGCGTAACAAGCTTTGGCAAAAATTTCTAAAGTCCAAATCTGAGTCTGATTTTTCTAACTACACTTTAGCTTATAATAACTTCTCCGTTTTGTGTGAATGCCTATACACAAGATACCTTTCTCAAATGCAGACTGATATTATCTGTAACCCAAAATTGTTTTATCAGTTTATTAATAGTAAAAAAAAATTTGATGGTTATCCCTCTGTATTAAAATTATACGATTCTTCGTCAATGGATCCAAAAACTATATCCAATCTTTTCGCAGAATTTTTCGGGGCAGCTTTTTCGTGTGACAATTCTGAGGCTGACGTTAACTATTTTGGTTACATGAATGGCTGCACCCAGACTTCTTTAACTTCCATAAATATAGACATAACATCGGTGTTAAATAAAATGAATATGCTTAAAGATGATTTTTCTTTCGGTCCTGACGGTCTCCCTTCTGCTTTATTGAAAAGATGTACTGCCAACTTAGCCCAGCCACTAACTGCACTCTTCCAAAAGTCCATTTCAACAGGAATTTTCCCCCAGCTTTGGAAAGATGCTTTCATTATACCTGTTCATAAGAAAGGACCCAAAAATGATATAGCTAACTATAGACCTATTGCAAAGCTTTCTTGCATACCGAAACTCTTTGAGAGTATTATTTATGATAATATTTTCTTTTTTTGTAAACCGATTTTTTCCACTAAGCAACATGGTTTCCTAAAGGGCAGGTCCACTACCACTAACCTGGTAGAGTTTGTATCTTCTACCCTGTGTGCTTTAGAAGAAGGTAAAGAAGTTGATGCGATAGCGACTGACTTTAGCAAAGCTTTCGACAAAATATCCCATAATATAATATTATTTAAGCTGAAACAACTCGGCTTCCCGCCTTTGATGATTTCATGGATTCAATCATATTTATCGAAACGACAATACAACGTTATATTCAGGTCGTGTATATCAACCTCCATATGTGCAACGTCTGGAGTTCCACAAGGTAGCCACCTAGGACCACTCATTTTCGTTTTAACCACTAATGATGTTGAAAAAATATTTTCTAACTCTGACCTGTCAATCTACGCAGATGACATGCGAATATGCAGAAAGATCTCTTGTACCGAAGATTCCAGATCTCTGCAACTTGACTTGGACAAATTCCACATTTGGTGCCAAAAAAACCTCCTGGAACTTAACGTTAAAAAATGTCAAGCCATAACATATACCCGTAAGCGTCCTCCATTATTTCAAAGACAATATTTTATAAATGACGAACCCATTCCTATTGTAACTTCGATCCGTGATTTAGGTTTATTATGCGACTCCCAACTGAACTTTCGCTCTCATATTGATAGCATCATTAACAAAGCTAACTCTTCTCTTGGATTTATTAAACGCTGGTCAAAGGAATTCTCCGATCCCTACGTCACAAAATCCCTCTACATGACTTTTGTTAGACCACTTTTAGAATATGCATCTCAGGTCTGGTCGCCATATTATCAAGTTCATATTAATCGTATTGAAGCCGTCCAACGAAGATTTTTACGTTTTGCTTTGCGTGGACTTGGGTGGGACGATCCTTTTAACCTCCCTCCATATGCAGATCGTTTAAAGCTTTTAAGTTTACAACCTTTATATGCTCGCCGTAACACTTCTGATATTCTCTTCGTTCATCAGTTACTAACATGTAACATTGACTGCCCCTGTTTACTACAACAGATCGGTTTTAATACCACCCCTCATCGTTCTCGATCTACGACTCTTTTTCGACTCCAATACCATCGTACCGACTATGGACGAAATGAACCCCTGTCAAGAATGTTGAGTAGGGTCAATAATTCTAATATTTTTGACTTGAACCTTAGTAAGCCCTCACTTAGACATGCCCTCCTACGCTACCCCTCCTGATAGTTATCCAAATTATTTTTTTTTATTATTTAATTTATTAATTTTTAGACTTAAGTACTTAATGTTAGACTTAAGATATTTTATTGTGATATAGCATAATTGGCTTGTATTAAGCTTAAATTAAATTAAAATTAAATTAAATTAAAATTATATAAACTGGATAAAAAGAGAATAGAATCAAACCAATACATAACAAGTACAGACAAACAAAAATTAATAGAATAATAATAAAGTTTAATTAAATTAATTTCGATCATAGAGAGGGTTGCCATCTGCACCTAAAATATTATTTTATATGTACTATCAATTTATCTCGCAATCATTATCTAATTTAATATCTTTTTAATTAAAATAATTTTAGGGTTGCCAACTGTTCTTTTTTTTTATAATTAATAATTTTGTTGATAATTTTTTCTGTTTATAATTATAAAAAGAGAACTAAGTAATTTTTTTATATTTTATTAAAGCATTATATTTTACAAATTGTATTCAAAAATTTTCCACTTTTCTGGCCTAGAATAAAATTTATGTAAACCTCCTTTTTATGAAATATCGCTTTGAAGTTTATTTTTTTTCTAATGGTCGATTGAGGTTGTTCGGGGGTTTCCTTATGATTCATGGGAAGTTATCTTCTTGTTCCTGGTTTGTGAAAATTTTCTAGGATGAAGGCCTAAACCCAAACGGTCAGAGGTGGAGGTGACGAGTACTTACTGGAAGTGGCGATGGTGAAGATAGCCTGGTAAGCTAGATATTTATCCGGTTAGGGGCTACTGCGCAAATATTGGAGGACGCAGTAGCCATGGTGGTATCTCCGAGATACAATGGGTGGGCAATCCTCCTGAGGGTCAACAACACCAATGACCCTCCCTCCCCCTACAGGAATCACACCCCCTTTCAGGACGAATTCGGGCTCAACTTTTTGTTGAACCCAATCTTAGGCGTTTTTCTCTTTTCTCGGCATGATAAAAATTCGTTGCGGTGGCAAGGATCCCCCCTCCGACGAGCTCAGTCGTGCTTGAAGCAAGCATGCCACGCTACCGTAGCCTGAACAGCCTCTCCTTCCTGCTGCCAGGATCAGCCTCATGTTCCTGTAAGCATGGGGTTGTAATGGTGGTAAGGGAAGGAGAGGCGAAGGATTCCTGAATTGGTATATGGCTATGGGATTTCCACCTTATCGTAGTAGGCCATAGTACCTAGTTCGGGAATCCAACCAAACTACACCTTGGTTCGTTACAGGTGGCGCCCAACGTGGGGCCCGATTCGTCCTGATATTTTACCATCTTTTGTGGGAAGTTTGATCAGGGTTACAAATGGCAGACATTCGGTAGGCACGTATTGCAGTTTGGCCTAGTGATCTGTTATTTTTACATACCTAAATTTCGTTTAGACTTTTCTTTTAATTTTCTCTTTCTTTTTGGAACGACCGGTAAATGGGTTTATCCACCCACATTTACGCTGTTGCGTATCCATGAAACAGGAAAAAAAATAGTTTAAAGTTTTCTTATGATTTTGCTTTTCTAGTTACGACCGGTAAATGGGTTTATTCACCCACATTTACGCTGCTGCGTTTATATGAAACAATTTTAACGTAATCAGTTCTTGCAGAAATGCATTTAAAGCCTAAGTTTTGGAGTTTAATCAATCTTTACTTCAGCTGTTTAAATTTATTTTTGTTTGAAAGTTTTATTTTGGGTTAACGTGCGCAGGGTTATTGGGCTTGACTAACAACTGGCTGGAAAAGCAAGTTGATTATTGCAAGTACAGACCCTGCCACGTAATGACGTCCACGGGTCAAGGTACAGTATTGTGGGTGCAGTGTGGGGGGGGTACCAGTCTTCATCATCGCCAATCTTCTAACCCTACGGTTAGGCTGTGTCACTTTCCACCTCGACTATATGCATCTATCGATCGATATTTCTTTGGATTTCGATCGTTTTAATAAAACCTTTTATATTATTTCTTTTTATTTTTTTTTATTTTCATTTTACTTCAATTTTGGTTTTCGGTATTTGAAATTTAGTATCTTTTAAGTATTTTTTTTTTAATTTATTTTTATAATTTTCTTACTATTGATTTTTCTTTACTTTTCCTCAAGGAATATATTTTTTTTTTTTGAATTTATACGGTTTTTTCTTTAAACTTTTTTTTTTCTCGCTTATTTGAACATTAAACGGTTTCATTTGTAATACCTTTTAATTTTTCTTTATTTTTTTTTTTTATACATCCTACTCATACGTACAGAATAATACACGTATTCAAACATTCAATTCAAACACATACTAATACAAAAACTAAGAATCGCGTTTATTGGTCTATATATTAAATTTCCTTCTAAATTTCACACTCTAATATTTTTCTTCTCAATCATCTTTTTTTTCACGCTCCCGTTTTGGGCTAATCGTATTTTTGTCACCCTTTTTTTCTTTTCCCGACTTGATTTGCTTCCCCTTCCCCTGTCACGACGTAACAATGGATGCTATAAGACCAACTACACGTTCAAGATCTAAGAGCTTGCGAGAACAAGTTTTGAGGTCGCAACAACAACAACTGACCGATTCATTCGCCGATCTAGCCTTTCCACAGGGCCCACCACAGCCTCCACCACGACGTTCACTGGATAGGTTGAATCAGGGCGAAGGAGCGGCGTCATTGCTCGCTCAAGCCGATGAGGGTGCGAATAGAGCATCCCCACCGAGACCTACTCCAAGGCCACGAGACTCTTTAAGTGGCAATGACGAATTATTAACAGGTTACATCCATGACGTAGTTACTGCTGCTGTTGGTGCAAGTAGAGCTGAGGATTTTCAATTCCTTAGTGGTGAGATGGAACGAACGAGAACTGCTCTTCGAAACGAGGTGGCAAACATTGTACGAGAAACACTTTTAGCGCCAACGCCAGAAGGAAACCGCCTTTTTTCTCAACGGAGATACAGTCAACAGGATGGACAGTCCTTTTCAGCTTCGCGTTTGCCAAATAATTCACCACCTAGAAATCGTTCACCACAACGGAACCGAACTCCTCCTCGAACGCGTTCACCTCCATGTAGGAATCCAGCAGCAGATACGTCAAATATGGACGATTTTCTCCGAAGACTTCATGATCTGACTTTGAGTGACCCAGTCAACACCACTCAGTCGGTCCCTCGTCCGTCGAGCTATCGGTTGCAGAACTTCCACAAGTGGGGGTTGAAGTTTGACAACCGGGCGATGTCTGTTGACGACTTCCTGTTCCGGCTTGAACGTCTGAGGTCAAGCTATGGAGCAACGTGGGAGGAAGTAGTCATAAATTTCCACCATTTTATTTCTTGGTTTTGGGTCTACCTCAAAGCAAATCCGGATGTGCCCTGGTTGGTGCTGAAAAACGCTTTGATAGAGCGATTCAGGAGTCTGGAAACGGACTCGGAGCTGTCGAGAAGATTGTACGACAGACATCAAGGCCAGAACGAAACTTTCGATGAATTTTACACGGCAATACAAAAATTGAATGGTAGATTGAGAAATCCTAAATCAGATGCAGAGTTAATCGATGTTTTGAAGAACAACGTTAGAAGACAGAATGGATTGCTCCTGATTACTTTTCACACCAGCTGCCTGGCCGAGATGGTCCATGTTTGTCGTAAGGTTGAAAAGTACATACTCGACCGCGAAGCCGGCGCACAAAGAGCACGACTGAGAAATGTAGTACCTCCACGCAGAAGTGCTGTGTCCGAGCTAGTTGCTGAGGAAGGACGAGAAGAGGATCCCATTCCCGAGATAGAGGCATTCCACCCTAAAAAGGAAAAGGAAACTCGCAATTACATTTGCTGGAATTGCAAAGATAAAGGGCATTGAATGCCCTGATCCACAGAGGTTTCTTTTCTGTTTTAGGTGTGGATGGGAAAACACCACCTCACCGCAATGTCCTCGATGCGCGGGAAACGAACCGGAGAGCAGTTTAAAGCCCCGGGGGAATTGCTCTCTGGAGAAGAACCCGGAGTCCCATTAAACATTAGTGCTGTTCCTAGTCCGTTCCCCAGCAACTCTGAGTCCGTTTCAGACGTAGAAGACACTCCACCTATCGCCCCGATTCCAGCCATCAGAGTTTTAAAACGACCATGCAAACCCCCAGAAGCTGATGTTCAACCAACTCCCGTAGCTCCAAAGCCACCAGTCAAATCGCTGCTCGAACGTCTGCAAAACTACTTGGACGTCCGAAGACGAATTTTTGGAACGCAAGAAACTATAATCTCAGACAAAATAGCTAAGCTGAGGAAGAAATTCCAGGAAAAAAAGGAGGCATTCTGGGCCATCGAAGCCACAACACTGTGCAGCGCGGACGATCCACGTCCTTACGCTACGGTGCATATTTTTGGAGAGCCACTTCTAGGACTGCTTGATAGTGGCGCAAGCATTAGCTGCTTGGGCATAGATGGTTTTGAATTCCTCCGAAAGCACGGCCAAAACTATTCCCGAGTTTCTTCTGAAGTGAAAACGGCGGATGGGAAACAACAAGCCATAGTAGGCAAAGTCTATGCTGATGTTTCCTATAAAGGGATGACGAAAAAAATTCCCCTTTACCTGGTTCCGTCGTTACAGCAAAGACTTTATCTTGGAATTGACTTCTGGAGGGAGTTTGATATCGCTCCTCAGTTGATCTCTGAGATCTCTACAGTTCCTTGCCCGACAGACACCGATCCAAATGCACACATACTCACTGAACAACAGTCTAGGCGGTTAAATGATGCCATTAGCTTGTTTCCTTCCTCTGCTGTTCAAGGCTTAGGAAAAACCACGCTAGAGGTACATACCATCGATACAGGTGATGCGGAGCCCATTAAGCAGCGTCATTACCCGATTTCTCCAGCGGTGCAAAAACTGCTATATGAGGAATTGGATCGCATGCTTAAACTCGGAGTTATCGAGGAAAGTTCTAGTGCGTGGAGCTCTCCGGTAGTGCTAGTGCGAAAGCCAGGCAAAAATCGCTTATGCCTAGACTACAGGAAAGTTAATGCCAAGACAAAGAAAGATGCGTATCCACTTTCTCATATAGAAGAATTGCTATCGCGTCTTCCAGATACACATTTCATTTCGAGTGTGGATCTGAAGGATGCCTTTTGGCAGATCCCGTTGGAGAAAGCATCGCGGGAAAAGACGGCGTTTACTGTGCCCGGCATGCCCCTGTTGCAGTTAACGGTTATGCCCTTTGGCCTCTGCAATGCACCACAACGCATGGTCAGATTGATGGATAAAGAGGTACCCCACCAACTGCGAGAAAAAATCTTTCCGTACCTAGATGACTTGCTGGTGGTATCTAGTACATTTGAGGAGCATGTGAAGCTGTTAGAGGTTTTAGCAGGTCGACTGAAGGAAGCGGGTCTAACAATCAACGTCCAGAAGTCAAAATTCTGTTTTAAGGAGCTTAAGTACCTTGGGTATATTGTTGGAGATGGGTGCCTTAAAACGGATCCGGAGAAGGTGACTGCCATTGCGGACTTTCCGACTCCTACTTCGGCGAAGCAAGTGTGGCGATTTTTGGGGCTAGCGGGGTGGTACCGTCGGTTTGTGAAGGACTTCTCCTCTCTAGCGGCTCCAATCACCGACACGTTGAAGAAAGGGAAGAAGTTTGCCTTCACCGACGAAGCTATGGAAGCCTTCAACAGCATAAAGACTGCCCTAACTACTGCGCCGCTGTTGATGAATCCCGATTTCTCCAAGGAATTCCTGATTCTCTGCGATGCTTCCAACACCGGAATTGGTTGTGTGCTGAGCCAATTGGACGAAAGTGGTAGTGAACGTCCAATATACTACCACTCACAGAAGCTCAACTCGGCCCAGCGCAACTACAATGTGACCGAGCGAGAATGTCTGGCTGCTGTCATGGGAGTACAGAAGTTTCGAGCTTACGTTGAGGGACATGCGTTTAGAATTGTGACAGACCATGCGAGTTTGAAGTGGTTGATGAGCCAAAAGGATCTCAGTGGTCGGTTAGCAAGATGGAGCTTAAAGCTTCAGGGGTTCGATTTCACCATCGAACATCGCAAAGGATCCCAGAATGTCGTACCCGATGCACTTTCGCGAGTGTATGGAGTCGATGCTCTGGTCTGCGATGTTTCGATGTTGAAAGATCCCTGCGATGTGCTGCATATTGACCTTGCAGATCCTAGCTTTAAATCTACGGAATACTGCAAGCTCATTGACAACATCGAAGAACAAAAAGATAAGCTACCTGATCTTCAAGTGTCGGAAAATTTCGTCTACAAGAAGGTCAAACATTGCACAGGGATTCCTGAAGAGGATGACCTTGTTTGGAAGCTTTGGGTTCCAGAACCGCTGACCGAGGGCTTGATCGCTCTCGCTCATCAGCCTCCTCGAGCGTCGCATGGAGGAATCGCAAAAACCTTGTACCGGCTACAGCGACAATTCTTCTGGCCTAACATGGCAGCCCAGGTAAAGGCGTTTGTATGTGCGACAACTGCAAGGCCTCAAAAGCTCCAAATTCCACCCTGAGACCTCCGATGGGTAAGGCATTTGTGGCTGAGAGACCTCTTCAGATGTTGTACATCGATTTCCTGGGTCCTTATCCTCGATCAAGAGACGGGAATACGCACATTGTGATTGCGCTGGACCAGTTGACAAAGTTTGTGGTCGTAAAGGCATTGCGCAAGGCAACAACTGATACGGTGTTGAGATTCTTGCAGGATCAGGTATTCTGTGTCTTTGGAGTACCGGAAACGCTTCTCTCCGACAACGGCAGGCAATTCACAAGCCATGAGTTTGAGAAATGCATGTCGTTGTTGGGAATAAGCCATGTCAGGACGGCTGTTTATTCTCCGCAAGCTAACGCAAGCGAGAGAGTAAACCGATCGATCTTGGCAGCAATTCGGTCCTACATCGACTCCGATCAGAGGAACTGGGATAGGAACTTGCAGTCCATCGCCAGCGCCCTTCGCACAACTGTCCATTCAGCCATAAACATGTCTCCGTATGAAGCCCTGTTTGGGCAAAGTTGTGTGGAGCATGGTTCGGACTACAAGCTACTACGGAAACTGAACGTCCTTAACAACTCCGGCGTCGACATCCTATCGAAGTCATCGAAAATGAACATCATACATAGTCACATAAAGAATTCTTTGGCTAACGCTCATTCCCAGTATGAAAATACGTATAATCTGCGAAGCAAGAGCGTAAGGTTTGGCGCAGGAGACACGGTATTTCGGAGGAACTTCGCTTTAAGCGACGCTAAGAAGAAATTTTGTGCTAAACTGGGCCCGAAGTTTATTAAAATGAAGGTGTGTAGAGTCGTGGGAAATAATCTGTATGAGCTGGAGGACGAACAAGGCAAAAAAGTCGGAATATTCCATGGAAAAGATCTAAAAAAGTAAAATCTACGGAAGCCCGGCGGCAGTCTGTGCACCAGACCACCTCTCAGGGAAAGTAATCAACCGCACCGTTTCTTCTCTTCTCCTTTCAATGCGGAAGTTTCCTAAAGAAAGGACAAGTTTTGTGGGAAACGGCACTTATAATAATAACAATAATAATAATAATAATAATATTAATAATAATAATAGTAATAATAATAATAAGCTTAATAAAAAAAAAAATATGTATAATATTATCAATGGTAATAATCTTGCAGCCCGGACTGTTAAAATAAAAGAACTCAAAATGTAATCATCATACATAATATAATTATCAAAAGTTTTCTTTTATTCTCCACCCACACACATGTTAGCATATCTAAGCTAATTTGAAACAGCAAAATTGCATATTATGTACTTTCATACATATTCATGTACATAAGTACAACCCAAATGATAGTAGGAGAGGACCGCTAGGAGTTAGTGGCGTGATAGCCTTAACACGACCCCCAAATTTTGGCTTAACCCGTTGCCGTCGCTTCGGTGGTGCGAGAATCCCGATATGTACATGCAGGCATATATGTATGTACCAGTGGCGACGCGTGAATGAAAAATATAGTCGTTCACTTCATTTATTTTTATTTTCTTATGATTTAAGTTTGCACACATTTTGGTGTTATGTACCTACAAGTATTTTTATTCAAATTTTCTCGATTTTTTTTTAAATATTTGCACTACACTTTTATGAGATGAACTGTTTTCCTCAATTTTTTTCAATAATTGTCCTAGAAAAGGTAGATCTTAAATCTTTTAAGTTAAGCAAAAGATTTTCAAGTTTCTGACAAAAAATTGCATTTAATTTTTATAGATGCGATGTAAGAATTAAAACAATGGTTTAATAAAACAAAAATGTAGTTAAAAACGATTTAAAAAATTTCCAACAAAAATATATGAAAAGATTCAACATCATAAGGAAATTGTTCTACTTCAGACAACGCCTATAGCTGCAAAATTAAAAAAAAAATCAATAAAAACCTACTTTCTCTGTTTATGGACCTATCTTCTTTTTTTCAAAAACCTAATACCTACATATTCAAATTTCTAAAACAGTCTCCTGATTTTAGACACTTTTTTTCTTAAATTTCTATTTTGGAATAATTAGCTAAGAAACCCTACTTTACTGCAGGGTCATATTCATAAATATTATAATATATGAGCTTATAATATAATTTTTACTTTTATTCTACCACCCACCCACTTAGCTATGGTAATTTTCGACTTCATGTTACCTGCCTTAATTTTTTCATGCACTCAATTTTGCTTTGAAATTTAACTCTTCAGAACCCAGAAAAGTTTCACATAAAAAAACTCAATCCCTCGAACAAATTTCCCATTTCGTTCATATTCTTCTTGCACGAATAGCAAAAGGCATCATACATACAACCACTCATACTTTGCCCACCCATCCATCCTATATCGAACACAAAGCATAAAAAACCTTTGCTTAATTTCGTTTGAAGTTCGAACCCACCACTACCATCAGAAACCATACCGACCAAACACCAAACAAACAAAATTTGAGTATTATAGACTTGAGCAAATCTCTCCACTCCACACTTGCTTGAATTCGTTCACAGGTAGTTTGAACGAATAGGTCGGTAGTATTTTGGTTATACTTTTTTTGTTGTCTGTATGCTTTTAGTGGTTACATTTCGTTCACAATTCATGTGAACGAGTTGAAGGTTAAAAATGAGTAGGAATTTCGGTGTCGCAGTAGCAGGTTTTTTTGTTTGTTTGTATTTAAACTGCGTGCACAAAAGGGTTGCACGAGTTGGAAAATTGGAATTTGAGTGCGAAATTGGCTCAAACTAGTAGAAAAGCAAAAGATTATTGTGGGTGGTTAGGTTAATTTAATAAACTTTTATCATAATAATTTTATCTGAAAGCTAGTCGTGCATGAACGAATTGAACAATAGGACGCCTCGCCACTGGTATGTACATGTATAAAGATCGCAAGAGGTAAACTGGCCACATTTTTCGCCTAGGATCGGTCAGTTGTTAAATTGCCAGAAAGGAGACGTGTCGTGGACCGAGTTGAAGTACGGAAGTTAAACAAAGAAAGACGAAACAACCGAAGTCTAAGAAAAACGGAGTTCTTTTTTGTTAAAGAAAATAGAAATAAACGAGTGAACGCGTACTAATAACAAAAAAACAAAAAAAAAAAAAAATAAACGTCTCACGACCCACAAGAACCTGAAAAAGTGCAATTATTTAAAACATAAAACAACCTACATTACAAATTAATCTAAGCTGATTATAAAATAAAAAAGGAAATAAAAGTCTAAAAAAAAAAAACAAAAAAACAAAACAGGTGTGCTACAAAAAAATAAAAAAAGCCGCCAAAATATTTCCTTACCTACGTGAATATCAGTTTCTAGTATCATATAAAAAGAAGAGATTTTGTGCGTGAAAAGAAAAAAAAAATTAATATACAAATATATTCCGCCTATACAAAGAATCCTTCTTACCTAAGAAAAAACGAAATTCAAAGTTAGAATCTGAAAAAAAACATACCCTGAAAAAATAAAAGAAACAAAACAAAAATTAACCACCATACTACATACATATACTTACCTGCTAAAAATACCTAAAATAAACTATATAAAGTCTTATTCAAAACCTACCTTGGACTGGATACCCTATACTTACCTCCCTGTGTAACAGAAAAATCATCATCATCATCATCATCATCAGCAGCATCACCATCCCCATCATCATCATCATCATCATCATCATCATCATCATCATCATCATCATCATCATCATCATCATCATCATCATCATCATCATCATCAACATCATCAACTTACCTGTGTATAAAAAAAAGTGTCCCCTGTGCTCCTCATCTCCTAGCCATATCTTACCATCAGATCGTGTGTCTCCTTGCATAGGCGCCCGCAGGATTTTGTCCAGGGGGGGGCAGACACCAAACCAATTTTGAAATACATATCGAATTTTCAAAAAAAAAATTGTTTGTTAATTTTAATATGCAAAATAATTTGAGCTTTTTGGAAGTTTTTATAAATAATTTAATTTAAATCCTTCAGTCAATAATGAAAAAATTTAAAATAACGTTCTATCTTCTATGGGAGATACTGTTAATAGTTATCCAGCGTAAAATTAAAGAAAGAAAAAAGGACAGTTTCAAAAAAAAAGTTTCGAAATCCTTTGACCTTAAAAGATTTCAATGAAGTCTCATTGAGTGATTTCAACGAAATTGCCACATGTCATGGTGATGATGGTATCATTTTTTGAAACACCGTTTTGAAAATATTCGTTTCTGTTATAATTCTATCTCAGCTATCCTGTCAATTTTATTTAAATCACTCAACGAACAACGAAGTTGACATTTTTTAAAGCACCCTGTTTTGAAAATATTTTTTCTTTTTTAATTCTGTATAAGCTATCACCTGTGTCAATTTCATTGAAATCTTTCAAAACAACACAACAACGAAGATATAGTAGGTACTTTTCCATTTTCTTGAGTGCGTTTTGTCAATACTTTGCAAATCTAATACATCAGCTGTTCGCTTCAGCTTGTAGGCAAATCAAGTTGACAGCTGAGGATTGGCTTCTTTATTTGATATTTTTTGGTGAGAAGGGCAGGAGAAAAGATGCGTGAACAAAATCTCTCCGATCGAGTATTTGAAGATATTTTTTCGACATTACAACCAAAAGGCTTTCAAAGGAAATTTCAAAAATATCTTACTTACTTACTACTTACATTTGCTGTCAAAAACCATAGGAGCAAAAAACCCAAGTTTGAGAAACTTGGTGAAAACTTCACATTATCAAACAGGCATAATATATATATATATCTGCCTCGTTCATTTCTTAAAGAAACGGGGTTTCATTTTTACTTGCGATATAAATACTATAAGGCAAGTTTTGGATTCGTGCAAAAAAAAAATTTTGAGATAACAATCAAACATGATATTACGATGATAGAGAACATCAAAAAAGTGGGCGGCACAATTCTGTCTGTTCGTCTACAGCCTAAACGGCTCGATCAATTTTCTTCAAACTTGGTACATAGTGGCTTTTAGTGGTTATGCCCACACGTTTTTTTCTTTTTTTTTAAAACCGGTACCTGCCATACATTTTTTTTTAGCAATTTTACATAGTCGTATTTTTCTCTAAAACGGCTCGAAAAAATTTCTTAAAAAAAATTCAATTAATTTATTTTAGTAAAGGCTTCCTTTGGGTGAAAAACCATTTTTCAAAAATGGCTATTAATGGTACCTCCCAAAGAACCGTTTTTTTAATTTTTGATTTTCTTCAAAACAGTACGACCGATTTCAATTATTGTTTTTATACAAAAGCTTCCAAAAATATAATTAGTTTTGTGTACCAACATTTTTAAAAAAATATTTTTTGGATTTTTAAAAATGTTTCAAAATTTTTTTTTGGGAAATCAAATATTTCGAAAACAATATAATCAATTTTTTTGAAACTCGATATTTCAGAGTTTTTTAGTACTTTCTAAAATATTTTTATAAAAAATTTTACATTTTTGAAAAAATAACGGTACCTTCCATACAAACGTGAAAAAACTGCAATGGAAAATATTTGTTTGCTCAAACAACTCCTACGATTTTGATTAAACTTTTTTCATGTATTAAAATTAGTATGATCTACAATCAAAAATTACAAAATTTTGCACTTAGCAACTATTAATAGTACCTGTCATAGAAAGTATTTTTTATTTTGAATTTACTCGTTATCGGCTAAACGGATTTAGATGAATTTTTTATACAAATTTAGATAAAATTAAATAATAGATATTGCATATCAAAATTTTCAAAAAAAAAGGTTTTGGAATTTAAAAAAGTTAAAATTTTTTGTTTGAAAATTCTATATCTCAAAAATGGGTTGACAATTTTTTTTAAATATTGTTTTTAAAAACACATAAATATATACTCTAGATTTGCATACCAAAATTTGTTCTTTAAAATGTTTTAAGAATTTTATATATGTATAAAAAACTTATTTTTTAAAAAACCGCTCCAACGATTTTAAATTTTTTTCCCATACAATCATATTTAATCAAGAATTAAAATGGCATTCTTTTTTTCCACCTCAAAGTGTAAAAGGAGTTGTTTTAGCTAATTTAAATATCGTATTTCATGCTTCTCTACATTTTCTCTCATAATTTAAATGTTTTTATACACAATTTTCTTAAACCCGCAGTGTCTTGAACATAAGAGCAAGTACGTTGATCCAGTCGTGCATTTTATTTCTTTTGGAGTGGCAGTGAGATAGAATGTTAAATTTGTGTCAAAGAATGAAGAACTGTTTCATTCAGTTCAATATAAGAATAGGTTAGTTTGATTGGTGCAGGGAATTAGCTTCACGGGAACTATCTTCACATGGAAATTTACTTCACCACTAGTGAGAATTAATTTCACCTTTTTTTTGTGAAGTAATTTCCCACGGAAGGTGGGAAATAATTTCATCCGAAAATTGTGTGAAGTTATTTCCCACTTGATATGATAAAATTACAAAAATATAAAATTGTGTTTCCTTAAATCCCTTTTCTGTAAATGTAAAAGAAACTTGCATACACCCAGCCTCGCACCTACCCCAAATCTTATAATTTGCCCAAGCGGGGGGGTTGCAGGGGGGGGCAGCATGCCCCCCCATACATACCTCACTGTTAATTCGCCGTAATGCTTGCTGCTAGCACTGTATTTATGTAAGGCAAAGCATTACGGCGAATAAACAGTGAGGTATGTATGGGGGGGCATGCTGCCCCCTGCAACCCCCCTGCTTGGGCACATTATACGATTTGGAGTAGGTGCGAGGCTGGGTGTATGCAAAGTTTCTTTTGCATTTAAAGAATCTGGATTTAAAGAAACGCACATTTAAGTGAAATTAATTCCCACAAAAAATTGAAATTATTACTCACTTTCAGTGGGAAGTAAAACTATTTGTCCTAGGAAGATTTAACTAGATTAATTTCTAGTCTTCAAAGACAAAAAAAGCACGTAGGTATTTGTTAAAATTCAAAGTAAAAATGCAAGTTGCGTAGTAATGCCAGGTGGGCAAATCATGAACTCAATAAAGAAGCTTTAATATCCAAATATATCGAAGCTAAGGATAATTTCAGATACATTTGGCATGATCCAGAGCCAGGAGGGGGCAAATCATGAACCCTGACAAAAAAGACAAGTAGGTTGTTGTTAAAATTCATAGTAAAAAATGCATGCAAAAATGTGGTAGTGCCAGGGGGGGGCAAACCATAAACTCAATAAAGAAGCTGTATAGAAAAATCCATATCTTCCAATAATATCGAAACTAAGGATATTTTCAGGTACATTTAGTATGATCCAGAGCCAGGGGGGGGCAAATCATGGAGAGAAGGCAAAGTATTTGTTAAAATTCAAAGAAAAAAATGAAAAATTTCTTAGTTGTGTGGTATTGTCCAGAGCCAGGGGGGGGGCAACTGCCCCCCCTTGCCCCCCCCTCCGGGCGCCTATGTCTCCTTGTGTACTCCTTTTCCTTCAGGTCCGATGTGTTGTTTTTTTTTTTGTGTAAAATTATTATTTGAATTTATATAAA
The DNA here is from genome assembly GCA_963921185.1 of Dasysyrphus tricinctus. Taxonomy (NCBI): domain Eukaryota; kingdom Metazoa; phylum Arthropoda; class Insecta; order Diptera; family Syrphidae; genus Dasysyrphus; species Dasysyrphus tricinctus. The sequence continues at coordinate 24,497,430 of OY992534.1, forward strand.
GTATACAAAAGTGGCCAATTCAAATTAAATAAAATAGAAAAAAATAAAAAACAAAAGAAAGATAAAGTATAGTAAAGTATCAAAGTAAATACAAAAATATAGAAATTAAATTATAGAGATCAAATCAGCAAGAAAGTAAGATAAAAAGAAAGAAAAACAAGTTTTTTTTTTTTTATTTAAATTTCAACCCTTGACAAACGAACTATATTTTACCCTTAGAAAAAAAAAACGAGTGAAAATCTAAATCAAAACAAAATTCTAAACTATTTTTCTCTCCAGTGTTTATTTTATACAGAAAAAAAAAAAAACCTTTCGAAGGAAAAAGGTAAACATACAACCAAAGTGGTGCACTACATTGGCGGTGATCAAAGTAAGTAAAAATTAACATTATTTTTGGTATTTTTAGATTTTTATTTTGATTTAGGGATTCCAAAAATCCAAATAAATATAAATAGAAAAGAAAATTTGCAATAATAAATGAAAGAACAAATAAAAAAAAAATACTATATAAAGGGAAAATTAAAAGTTAAATAGGTGCTATTGGAACACCATCGCTTGGTACCATAAATATACCAATTATTTCACCACCACTTCTTTTTACCTTACTCTCTTTACTTTTATATAAAATGGATAAAAAGAGAATAGAATCAAACCAATACATAACAAGTACAGACAAACAAAAATTAATAGAATAATAATAAAGTTTAATTAAATGAATTTCGATCATAGAGAGGGTTGCCATCTGCACCTAAAATATTATTTTATATGTACTATCAATTTATCTCGCAATCATTATCTAATTTAATATCTTTTTAATTAAAATAATTTTAGGGTTGCCAACTGTTCTTTTTTTTTATAATTAATAATTTTGTTGATAATTTTTTCTGTTTATAATTATAAAAAGAGAACTAAGTAATTTTTTTATATTTTATTAAAGCATTATATTTTACAAATTGTATTCAAAAATTTTCCACTTTTCTGGCCTAGAATAAAATTTATGTAAACCTCCTTTTTATGAAATATCGCTTTGAAGTTTATTTTTTTTCTAATGGTCGATTGAGGTTGTTCGGGGGTTTTCTTATGATTCATGGGAAGTTATCTTCTTGTTCCTGGTTTGTGAAAATTTTCTAGGATGAAGGCCTAAACCAAAACGGTCAGAGGTGGAGGTGACGAGTACCTACTGGAAGTGGCGATGGTGAAGATAGCCTGGTAAGCTAGATATTTATCCGGTTAGGGGCTACTGCGCAAATATTTGAGGACGCAGTAGCCATGGTGGTATCTCCGAGATAGATTGGGTGGGCAATCCTCCTGAGGGTCAACAACACCAATGACCCTCCCTCCCCCTACAGGAATCACACCCCCTTTCAGGACGAATTCGGGCTCAACTTTTTGTTGAACCCAATCTAACGCGTTTTTCTCTTTTCTCGGCATGATAAAAATTCGTAACCACGGTTCAGTGTTGCGGTGGCAAGGATTCCCCCCCCGACGAGCTCAGTCGTGCTTGAAGCAAGCATGCCACGCTACCGTAGCCTGAACAGCCTCTCCTTCCTGCTGCCAGGATCAGCCTCATGTTCCTGTAAACATGGGGTTGTAATGGTGGTAAGGGAAGGAGAGGTGAAGGATTCCTGAATTGGTATATGGCTATGGGATTTCCACCTTATCGTAGTAGGCCATAGTACCTAGTTCGGGAATCCAACCAAATTACACCTTGGTTCGTTACAATTGTCATACTGTAGCAGATTCTTAAGGAACGCCAGACGGCCTGACCTCCTAAGAAGGAGTGGCATGCTTTCTGCTGATGAACTGCGTGAAGGAACCCGCCTTCTCTTGGTATACAATCAACGGATGGCCTTTCCAGAAGAATACAAGGCTTTAAAAGGCAATGTAAGTACAATTGCTCAATCAAGCTTAGCAACATTAACGCCCTATTTTGATAAAAAAATACAACTTATTTCGAGTGGGTGGGAGATTAGCAAATTCTGTGCTTCTGCCGGATGCCAAAAGTCAAATACTTTTGCCTAAGAACAACACTGTCACAAGGTTGCTTTTAGAGCATTTACATAGAACAAACTTACACATATCCCACAGGGCCCTAATAGCAATTTAGCGACAACAATATTGGATATTAAGCATTGGAAGAGAAGCAAGATCAGTGATAAGAAAGTGTATCATATGTGCGAAGTCCAGGCCAACATCTATAACACAGCTGATGGGTGACCTACCAATGGAAAGAGTAGCACCATCTCGCCCATTTTACTACACTGGGGTTGACTTTGCTGGTCCTATAAAATCACACTACAAAATCAGAGGTAAGACTCCTTCAAAATCGTATTTAGCAATTTTCGTATGCTTTTCCACAAAAGCAATTCATATACGTCTGTGAAGTTAGCAGGGCAACTTTCACCCACGCAATTGGGACCTTGACAGGAATTTGCAGTTTTTTTGCATTTTTTTTGCATTTCTATTCCCGATTTTGCAGTTCGCCAAATAACGGTGTAATTTAGTGACCTGCTAACTTCACAGTGAAGTTAGCAGGTCACATGGCGTATCTCAGGAACCAAACGTGCTAGGAACTTGTAGTAAGGCTCCAAATTTGCAGTTTTTTTGCATTTCAAGAATAGGCTAGGTCAGAATTTTGAAGTCCTTTTTTTGAAAAAAATTTCATACTGACCTGCTAACTTCACAGTGAAGTTAGCAGGTCACATGGTGTATCTCAGGAACCAAGCAAGCTAGGAACTTGCAATAGGGCTCCAAATTTGCAGTTTTTTTGCATTTCAACGATAGGCTATGTTCAAAATTTGAAGTCCTCAATTTAAAAATTTCCCAAGTTTGACTTCAATATGAAGCAAGTAGGTCACATCGTGTATCTCAGGAACCAAACGTGCTAGGAACTTGCAGTAAGGCTCCAAATTAGCAGTTTTTTTGCATTTCAAGAATAGGCTAGGTCAGAATTTTGAAGTCCTTTTTTTGAAAAAAAATTTCATACTGACCTGCTAACTTCACAGTGAAGTTAGCAGGTCACATGGTGTATCTCAGGAACCAAGCATGCTAGGAACTTGCAATAAGGCTCCAAATTTGCAGTTTTTTTGCATTTCAAGAATAGGCTAGGTCAGAATTTTGAAGTCCTTTTTTAAAAAAAAATTTCATACTGACCTGCTAACTTCACAGTGAAGTGAAGGTCAGTATGAAATTTTTTTCAAATTGAGGACTTCAAAATTTTGACCTAGCCTTTTCGTGAAATGCAAAAAAACTGCAAATTTGGAGTCTTACTGCAAGTTCCTAGCACGTTTGGTTCCTGAGATACACGATGTGACCTACTTGCTTCATATTGAAGTCAAAATTGAGGACTTCAAAATTCTGACCTAGCCTATTCTTGAAATGCAAAAAAACTGCAAATTTGGAGTCTTATTGCAAGTTCCTAGCACGTTTGGTTCCTGAGATACACGATGTGACCTACTTGCTTCATATTGAAGTCAAACTTGGGAAATTTTTAAATTGAGGACTTCAAATTTTGAACATAGCCTTTTGTTGAAATGCAAAAAAACTACAAATTTGGAGCCTTATTGCAAGTTCCTAGCATGCTTGGTTCCTGAGATACACCATGTGACCTGCTAACTTCACTGTGAAGTTAGCAGGTCAGTATGAAATTTTTTTCAAAAAAAGGACTTCAAAATTCTGACCTAGCCTATTCTTGAAATGCAAAAAAACTGCAAATTTGGAGCCTTACTGCAAGTTTCTAGCACGTTTGGTTCCTGAGATACACCATGTGACCTGCTAACTTCACTGTGAAGTTAGCAGGTCAGTATGAAATTTTTTTCAAAAAAAGGACTTCAAAATTCTGACTTAGCCTATTCTTGAAATGCAAAAAAACTGCAAATTTGGAGCCTTACTACAAGTTCCTAGCACGTTTGGTTCCTGAGATACGCCATGTGACCTGCTAACTTCACTGTGAAGTTAGCAGGTCACTAAATTACACCGTTATTTGGCGAACTGCAAAATCGGGAATAGAAATGCAAAAAAAATGCAAAAAAAACTGCAAACTCCTGTCAAGGTCCCAATTGCGTGGGTGAAAGTTGCCCTGCTAACTTCACAGACGTAATTCATATCGAAGTTGTTGGAGACCTCTCCACCGAGTCGTTCATCAATTGCCTTAAAAGGTTCATAGGCAGACGTGGATTGTGTCACACTATTTTCTGCGATAATGCGACCAATTTCGTCGGTGCTAGTAACAAACTCAAGGAGCTTAAAGGAGTTATGCAATCAAAGAGAATGGAATCAGCCATTCAATCAACATGTATTCAGACGGGAATTAATTGGAAATTTATTCCCCCTCGTTCTCCGCACTTTGAGGGGCTCTGGGAGTCAGCTGTAAAATCAGCTAAAGGGTTGTTGGTTCGACACCTGGGCGAGGCTTCGTTAACATACGAGGAGCTAACCACAATCGCAATTCAGATAGAAGCAATACTTGATTCGAGGCCGTTGATGCCCATTTCATCGGACCCAAATGATCTAGAAGCTCTTACCCCCGGCCATTTTTTGATAGGAGCACCACTTCTTTCCATAGCTGAGCCCGATGTCACTGACAAAAAAGTAAGTTCTCTTAATAAATATCGACAAATCCAGCATGTACAGCAATCATTCTGGAAGAGATGGTCTGGTGAGTACTTACATACATCTCTTACAACAACGAGCTAAGTGGAAAACTGAATCCCAAAACTTAAAGCCAAATACTCTTGTTTTATTAAAGGAACCCAATATGCCACCAACAAAATGGAAGTTGGGGCGTGTAGTAGAAGTAATCAAAGGAAATGATGGATTGGTTCGTGTTGCCAACATAAAGACCCATGGAAGAATTCTCCAGCGAGCTATTCATAATTTGTGTCCCTTACCGGTAGAAGAAGCAGACAAAACAGATCATCCACCAGATCATACAAAAAAGCCACCTCTTAAAAACGATGGAGAACCAAATATATATTCAACATCACGGAAACTGAGAAGCGGCAGATTTACAACGGGATCTTTATTTGTATCCCTTTTCATCGCATTATTGATTGCGCCAGTTACCACCGCGAACACAGACAACGACGTCATTATCAACCAGCTCGATAACGCAGTCGGAATCTACTTTGAAGACATTGGAACACTGCGGGTAGTTAACAATTTCTGGAGCGTTTATGTCTATTACAATCTAACCAATTATTGGTTAGAATTAACCGAAATAAAAACCTACTTAAATGAATTGGAAAGCGCTTGCGCGGAAGATAAATTGGGCAAGATTTACTACTGTCATCAGACTATCGATATTTTTCGACAAAGAGTCGCTGTCATTGACCAAAACAACGAGTTCATTAATGGGTTTAACACCTCAAGTCGGACAGCCATTCGGCATCGCAGATCTCCATTCGATTTCGTTGGTAGTGTGGCGCATAGTTTGTTTGGTGTCCTCGATCAAGAAGAGGCTCAGCATATTCAAAATCAGATTGACCTAGCAAATAAACATGAAATTCACTTATCGGCTCTTATTAAAAAACAAAGTTCTATTTCAGATTCAACCACAAATATTTTGAGACGCAATACAATGGAAGTCAAAGAGCAATTCCAGACATTGAACACATACCTGGCTAGAACGTTTAATGCAATTGAAAAACAACAAGATGGCATTAGCACGTTTTCATCCTGCAAACCTATAGCCACGAGAAACCATCTCTGTACTCAGGTTGTCCCGACAAATATCCATCAACACAATTTGCAAGTTTGTGAAATGGCCCTACTGAATCATGAAGATAATGCATTGAGCGATTGCATCTTGAATGAAATACCACCTCAAAATCGGTGGCTCGCACTCAAGCAGACTAATAGTTGGTTATTTTCATTGATTACTAATTCAACAGGTCTTTTCATTTGCAATGGAGTAACAAGCAGCATAGCCCTAGCAGCCAATGGAGTGATTGAGTTCAAAGATATGTGCACTCTCAAAATAGGAAATATCATCATAAACGGACGCTCAAACTTCAAAACTACTATAGCCAAGTCGTTCATACCGAGTGTAAGAATCCACAACTGGATTGGAACCCATAACCTTACAAAAGACCTTGTCCCCCCATTGAAGGTAAGCACTATTGATTATGACCAATTTAAGAATCTTACGCAGGAAATAGAAGACATGAAGAAAGACATAGCGTCACCCGAAGAACCCCAATTGAACATCCATGATTATCATCATTATGGTTTGAGCTCCTTGCTGCTGATGACTACTATTGGAATGATTATCTTTTATTGCCTACGGCAGAGAAGGCCAATTCCAACACCAAGAAGAACAGTTCCTCGCTTTGAAGCCACCTTATAAATTGAAGCTTAGGAACCTCCAAGGAGGGGTGTATGTACAAACTCATAAATGTTTACACACGATATATATCATTAGGCGTGTTTTATTGGAATAAACTATAGCTAGCACAGTGAAATTTCCCTCGGTAAACAACAACAACCCCAAAAGTGTCGATAAATAAGGCAGTATAAAAGTGAATATAAAAGTTGAGATAAAGTTTCGTAAGGTTGAAACTAAGGCGGCGCTGAACTAAGTTATAAGCAAATATTCATTACTTGAAGGTTGGTAGCCTTTGCTTTTATGTAAAAATTTGTTCGAATTTTTAATGGCGAATAGTTTTGACATTAAGTGGCATGTCTGCCAACCTTCAGAAAAAATACAAAGTGAATATAAAAGTGAGTAAAGCGTTTTATTGGTGCTTGCATTGCTGCGCTAGCTATAAATACCAATAAAACGCACCTATTGTTATTTTATTGTTATTTTGCGTAACTTGCATTATTGTTAAGTTTTCTATTTCTTAGTTCTATTCTTCTTTTTTTGTAACGAGAGCTCCTGTGTGAACGATTAATTCTAATGGTTCACCAGACGAAATACGAACTTTCGTCATTTTAATTAGTTTGCATATTCCCACGGGAATACGAAAATATATCACACAGTAGCTCATCGAATAATATGCTTTGTAGATAATTTAATGTGTAAAATAAATCATTACAATTTCACCTCTCAACAATAGCAGTTGTCTTTTGATTTAATTCGTACACTCCGTTTCATCTTTCCCAAGTGAAAGATTTTGTATTGAACAGTAACGATTCCTTACACTACTACTCGTAGGTATTTTAATGTTTCCAGGAAAAATATTTCTTACAGGTATTTATGGAGAAAAAACGATTGCGAAAATAATGGCCTCAAATAAGTGACGCGCAGCGTATTATTGCTATATTTTTTTATATACACATGTGTTTACTCCAATACAACCGATTAAATTGATTTGAACCAATTGGTAAATAAATTAATTTCGCGGTTGATATTTGCATTACGAAACTTAAAAAAAATTAGAAGAAATATGCGAATATTTGAATAAATTAAAATTATTTATGATGAAAAGATAAAACTTTCTTTTTTGTTTATTATTTTTCTGATCGATGAGTTTTTATTTTTTTTATACCCTCTACCACTATCCAATCTGGGCTGGCTGAACATCATCAGCCAGCCTGAGGAAGAAAATCGTAAAATGCAAAGACATTCGTGCAGATGTTAAATTTATGTCACCCAATTCACTTGCATTTACGTATTTTATGTTGTTATATCTGCTTTGCATGTGTTTTGCTTTGCAAATCTTGCGTTTGAGATTTTGGCCGAAGAAATGCTTGAATTGGTTCAGCTTGTGATCTGGGAAGGAAAGTGTAAATTTATGTCATTATGTGTATGGTAGGAAGGTAAGAAAAAAGAATATAAAAATCAGTTGTAGTTTTTTTTTCATTTATTAGTAGTAATTTGTCAAGTGTACAACTATTGTTCTCTAAAAAAAATCAAAGTAGTTTTTTTTTATTTTGTTTAAATTTTCTTGATAGGTACATAATCCTATTCACATAAAAAAATATAGATACACTTGTATAAATTTATACATCATACAAAGAAAATTCCTTCACACGAAATTTAGTCCCTTTACTTCTTAACTTCTAATTTTTATTATTAAAATGAAGTAAATACAAATAAAAATAAAAAAAGTAAGCAATCATGTTAAAAGAAATAATATAGGAACATAAATAAATAATAAATTGTTTTCTACTATTGATAAATTCTATACATAGTTTCATATAATTTAACTTTTATTTTTTTGTTAATTTTATAGTTATTTTTAACTATAAAAATAAATACAATAATAAAAAATAAATAAATTTTTTCAAATATAAAAATAAATTTATTTCGAAAATCTTTTTGTTCTTATTGTATTTTTTCTTTGGTTCATTTTACTATGTTTGTATATTTATATATAATTATAACACTTATATGATATATGTATATATGTTTTTTTTGTTACACCAACACACATAAATAATAATAAAAACATATAGTACATCTACTTGTGCGAGATACATTCATAGTTATTTTGTTTTATTTGAAAAAGTTTCAATTGGACAAGATACACAATTAAAAATGAGGTTTTGTTTTTCTTTTCAAAGTTTTGCTAATACGTGTTCAATTTTTTTTTTTTTGTATTCAAATAGCTAGTAGATAAAATTTAAAATAAATACAAATTTTTAAATGTAAATTTTTTTGATATTTTTCTTTTGATTTGTTTTTTTTTTTTTAGTTATTTACCAAACCTCACATTTTTTTCTTGGATTCATTCGTGATCCTAATGGACAATTAAATTCCTTGGAAAATTCTTTTAAATTTGATAAAGGACCAATGACACGATACTCTGGTGGAGCATGTGGATCCTTTTCAATTTGTAAGGTTGCTGCTTCGTCTGTAACTGCTGAGCACCAAACCTTTTTTGGAAGAGTATTTTATAATATTATTATTTGAAAAATCTGTGTAGATGAAAGGGACTATGAAAATAGTTTTGGCGTTGAGATCCCAGTTCTTACCAACAGGGCAACAGCAGATAAAAACGGATGCGGATTTATACAAAACGTACAAATGGATAGGTAGATACTTAAATTTATTTGGTGCAGGCACATATACACAAACACTCTTAAACCCTCCCTGGAGTATAGGTTATAAATAAATAAATTGGGTGACGCGACAGCTCGTGGAAAACCAGGGCCTAGTGACTAACAACTCTCAACCATTCCTGTGTGCGTGTTGTTGGCAGGAATGGAGGGGACCTACAGTTTTTTGCCGAGTCCAAACGGCTTAATAGCAGCACTTTTTCATGACAAGTATACTCTTGGAGGATTTGTCTCTTCCTCACAAGAGGCAGTACCTCGGATAAAACATTTCTGTTTTTAGGAGGATAGGTTAGGTAAGGTTAAAAGTGATGAGGTGATGACATGAAAAGGATGCTTCCCCTCACTCGGATCTCAATGGATCTATTGTGCTCCCTAGGATGAATCTAGGTAAGGTAAGTACAATGAATGTCATTTGTTTGAGGGTACTATTTCCGCAATCGTTTTTTCTTGATAAACACCGGTGAGAAATATTTTTCCTAGAAATTTTTGATACCGTAATACCTACTGTTTGACTGTTGAAATTTAATGATTTTTATTTGAAAATATGTGTACTTGCTCATGCTCACAGGTGTCAAACATTTCAAGGAAAAATATTTCTTACAGGTATTTATTCCAAACAACGACTGTGTTAATAGTGGCCTCAAACAAGTGACGCGCAGTGTATACAGGAGAGGTGAGGAAATAGATAAGCGGAATCTTAGGTATGGGGAGCCATACCTAACCATCTCAACCATCCTGAATTCTGTCAGTTTCTGAAACATTGACTTTAAATGCAAAAAAAAAACATTAAAAATCGACGAAAGCAGATCCAATAATGTGCTATAGTTTTTTTTTTAAAGCTAATACATCATTCTTGCATTTGGTTTTCAAATCAAGTTGTTTAAACGAATATCAAAATTTTCCGTTAGTAAATTGATGTTTTTAGGTTCAATATTATAGCACATTATTGGATATGCTTTCGTTGATTTTTAATGTTTTTTTTTTTGCATTTAAAGTCAATGTTACCCTAAAGCCCGATACATGATTTTAATTAAGCCCCGTCCTTGAGGGATTATCTGTTAGGGCTACTGGACTCTAATCAATGAGCGGTAAGGTATTTCATATACCTGTCTGTATGTTTATATCGATAGATTTAATAATGGTTCTATGAGTATAGTGGTCGTCGCGCGTCGGTCTATTTCTTCCCTGGTGGAGGTACCATACTCTATTTCCCCGGTTCCTAAATTGTGTTCCGCGGAGCCCAGGAGTTCAGTGGAATAGTATAGAGGGTTCCGCAAATTTCTAGAAGTAAAAACCAAAGATACAAAATTAAAAATACTTCAAGAGAAGTTTAATGAAACAAAAGTTTCGTCGTTTTTATTTTTATAATAAAAATTACGGGCTATACTCTCAAGGTGTTTTGTTTTGCACAATGGGCAGCTATCCGACTCCTTCGTAGTGCAACAGGGTGTGAGACAAGGGGATGTTCTATCGCCAATTCTCTTCCTGCTGGCGATAGACGACGTATTGACGGCCAGTGTTGGTACAGCTGAGAGGCAGGGCATTCAATGAAGACCGTTCGAAAGGCTCAGGCATTTAGACTATACCGATGACATATGCCTACTGGCAAATAACATCAGTGGGCTTAACGGGATGTGCCAAACACTGCAAGTGAAGGGAGAGTCGAGTGGTCTAAGAATAAACAGCAAAAAGACAAAAATAATGCTCACAGGCCGCTCCACACAGCAGCGTATTTTTCTACAGGAGACGCCAGTTGAAGTAGTGGAACAGTTTAATTACCTTGGCAGTATTGTTTCAGCAAATGGTGGTACTGATCTGGACGTTAAAAGTAGAATAAATAAAGCTCGTGCTGCCTTCGGTACTCTGCCCCCAATCTGGAAATCAAGTCAAATCTCCTTACGCACTAAGTTGAGAGTCTTCGAATCCAATGTCAAATCCGTGCTGTTATATGCTTGTGAAACCTGGAAAGTCACGTCTATCATTTCGAAGAAATTGCAGGCTTTTGTGAATCGCTGTCTTCGCCACATCCTAAAGATGGCCACAAATAATATCAAATGAGGAATTGCGGCGCAGGACAAGACAAGAGCGGCTGGACGTCGACATAAGAAAGCGTAAATGGCGTTGGATTGGTCACACACTGAGGAAACCAAACGATGAAATTGCAAAGCAGTCCTTTGAATGGAATCCTCAGGGTGCACGGTGGGTTGGAAGACCAAGAACAACATGGAAATCAACTGTCTTAGCGGAAGCAGAATCCCAGAGAAAGACGTGGCCACAGCTAAAGTACCTTGCAGCAGACCGTGAAGGATGGAGACGTTTTGTTGACGCCCTATGCCCCAGTAGGGCTGCAAGATAAATTTTTCGGAATATCGGGACATCAGTGACAAAAAATCGGGACTAAGAAAAGACAATGAACTGTTAAATATACAACAAATAGAAACATGTTTACTAGCTAACACTTATGACAAAAAAGAAATAAAAAGATTATATCGGGAGCATTGAAAATTCAGTTTTGTAATTAAATATCTTCGGGTTCCTTGCTACTTTCTGTCATTTCGAAAGATTTGCAATTCTGGTAAAATGTTTAAGCATTGACCTAGCTGTTGTCTAATGATCACTTGAAAATAAAAATGTCTCGATCTCTTATTTCTACTTGATGTCTTTGCAAATAATTGTAAGATTTCGCCGTGGTCAATATAAGTATGAAAGCAATTTTTGTTTGAAGGATTAATGAATAAAATTTTATAACTAATCGCAATTATCATGTCCGGTGTCTCTTAGGCAATTGCCTAAGGCCGCACATTGCCTAGGGCTGCAAGGTCGATGAAAATTCATGTTTTAAGGCAACACATTAAGATTTGACAAAATGAAATCATGCAGAGCAGCATTATATTTTTCAAATTTTATAAAATTGTATTTTGTTGAAAACCTTGAAGCAATATTAAATAAAACCGTAAATATTAATTTGTTTGGTTTTCTTTTTTAAAACTTTTGGGTGGCAAAATAACAATTTTCCGAAGGTGGCAGAAACTCCAGGTTCGGCAACGATCATGTGCATGTCTTGTTCCTTTGCAAGAAATACCGTCGAAATAAACTATACTAAATATGTACTACATCACATATTTCTACTTAATTCGGGAAATCATTTTAATAATATTCTTTGATACAAGAAAGTTATTCTCATGAGTAAAAAAGAAAAGTCGGGACAAAATCGGGACAGTTTGTATATCGGGACATATAGGGTTCAAATATCGGGATTGTCCCGCCAAAATCGGGACGTCTGGCATGCCTATGCCCCAGCCGGGGTTACAGGACACGATGATGATGATACTTTCACATGAAGCATGTATGCATAAATGTGAGTATTGTTCGCACATCACTTTTATAAGTTTGCAAACTATCTCAGAAGGAAAAAACATTTTGACCCGAAAATTGATCAAAATAGAGACAAAAATATTCAAAGCCATTATAAAATTGTTTCATGAATAAACACAGAGTTGAATGTATTTATATAAATGTGGCGAAGCAACGCACGGTGGTCCGTTTATTGAATTGTGGTGACAAAAACCATTTCCCACGACAATTCTTCATTTAAATTAATGAATTTAGGGACGATTGACTCAGTGGTAATTCATTTTTTCCCTTTCAAATGGGGGATTCACAATTAAGGTTAGAACATGCTACAAATTTCTAAATTCTAAAATCCAAGTCAGGAACTGAGTAAAGTTCATGCCTACAACTTTCATTACATAACCTCAAAAGTATTGAGAAAAATACCAAAAACCAATTTTTTGGTATTATCTTTATCGACGAAAATAATTCGGCTTTAATGAAATTAAATGTACATTTATGGGTTCCAAGCAAGCTGTAATTCACTGTGGAAGTGTGTTGACGTTTTCGGCTTCCCAGATTATTCAATTATCTAACAAATTCGGAGTGAACTAGTCAAGTCTTAATTAAAGCAAGCTATTTTCAATAGCGACTACAGCTAAGTGGTAAGGGAAGTGGGTTCGAGTCCCAGTCGGGCAAAAAAATTTTAGCCGCTTTTTTCACAATGGCCAGGTGGAAAACATCATCGAGTGGGAAGAGCGGCAGCTGGAAATAAGTAAAACGGCGGGGACATCGAAAATTGTTCCAGCAGCAACAACAATGAACCAAGCTATGGCACCACCAGCCGTAGTAACAGCAAGTGCAATAGCACCAACAACATCAACGAAGGCGATGGCACCACCAGCCATACCGTCAGCTAGTGCCGTAGCAAAAACGGCAAATCCAGCAACGGCAACAACAGCCGATACAAAAAATAATAGGAGGAAGAGGATAAGCTATGCGCCGAACCTCGTGAAGCGCCGCTCCACCATCACCTCGGCCCAGCTGCCAGCCGGGGTGAAGGAGACGGCGCGCACAGCCAAAACATCAGCAGCAGCAAAAATCCAACAATAACTTAATACCTCGCCATCGGACGATCACATTGAATATATGTCTGAAGGTGGCGAGGGATTATATACAACAGGGGATAGCAACAGCAACCTGCTTGTAGACTTGACATCACCAGAGGCGTCCTCCGAAGAGGAAAATGAGGCGCTAGAAGCACTTGATGAGCAGGCCATCAGCCAAAAAATCGATGCCATTCGGGGGGAAATGGAACGGCTTAATGCTGTAGTTACCCCTCTTATACAAGCCCAAAAAGTAAAACAAGAAGCTCGACGAGAACGAGGGAGGCAGGAGCGCGAGCAAAAAAAAGCGCTACCAGCGCCACAAAAAGCAGCGCCACAACAAGAGCTGCAAACGAAAAAATCGCAGTCAGAGCAAAATCAAGCTCAGCAGCAACAACAGCAGCTGTCACAGCAAAAAGAAGGAGGAAAGCAGCAACAACAACAGCTGCCAACTGAACAACCACAGCAGCAACCGAAGGTGCAATGCACAAAAAAACAACAGCAGCAGCAGCAACACAGAAGCGGAGTCATCAACAGCGGAACCAGCAGCAGCAAGGACATCACCAGCAGCAGCGACAGCCGCCCCAAAATAAAAAAAAGAAAAGATGCCACCAATAAACACCTATAAAATGGAACTTAAGGAAAGAAACCATAGACCTATGTAAGTTGGCCATAGGCCAAAACTATTTTATTAAACGCTTAAGCAAAGATAAACATGCGATCCACTGTTCTACAGTGGCGCAGCACAAGATAATTTAAGAATTATTAAAAAAAACACGACTGAGTTCTTCAGATTTACCCCCAAAGTGGAGAAAATCAAACGGTCCTCTTGAAGGGCATAGATTCCTGCACGGAACCAGAGGTGCTCTATAAGGAGTTCTGTGAAAAAACGAGTGGTGATCTTGAGTTTATCGGGCTCAAGCCGTTTACCACAGTCAAGGCCAGCTTTCGCCCAGCAGCAAACTGGATAGTTTGAGGAATATCTCCGTCCTCAACTACCAGGTTGTAACTTGGGATAAATTAAAGAGATGCGGCGACATGCTTTAATGCATGCAAACTGCGAAATGCAGTCACGCTACGTGAAGTGTGGTGAGAACCACATTAAGGGAGAGTGTAAAATCGGCGAGGAAAGGGTCGATGATATGACCCAGCTTAAATGTGCACTTTGCGGAAAGGAAGGGCACCCTGCTAACTATAGGGGTTGCTCAGCTTTTCAGCAAATCCGTACCAATAAAGCGGCTAGGCAAACAGCAGTAGAGATACGCCCATCAACGCGTGCTCCTACAGCAACCCCCGTCAATCCCCAAATTTCCTACGCCCAAATGGCGGCAGGAAGGGGACGCACAGTACAGCCTGCAGCTAAGGTTGACCAACCGGCCCTCGTGCCTAAGGCTCCCGACGCTCAGGCCGAAATTAGAAGCATGTTGATGGCAATTCAAAGCCAATTGACAGGACTTCAAAAACAGATAAGTGAGCAGGCGGCTAGGGAAGATCATCTCTACTCTGTTTTGCCTAGCCCATCGCATTTTAGAGGCTAAAGGTGCGCTGTCGGAGAGGCCTCTTAGGATCCTTGCTGTGAATGTAAATTCACTGATTAGGACCGAACGTAGAGCTAATCTTTTTCAACTGTTGAAAGACCAAAGCCCAGATGTGTTTATGGCCAGCGAAACAAAGCTGAACCAGAAGCATAAGTTGACTAACAACAATTACAATATCGTTAGAAGAGATCGACCCAACTCCACTCAAGGGGGGGGGGGGGGGGGGGGCGTTGCAATCTTCATACGAAAAGGCATTAATCATTAAGTAATATATAATAGTGATCTGCGCAGATTTCGGCTGTTAGAGGCGTGCATCGTGTGCACTCCTCTCCAACAGGGGAAGCGAATGTATGTGATCGTGGCTTATGCACCGGAATCACCTCAGCCAACTGATTTAATGACAGAGCTTGAAAAACTTTTCGAATGTCTACGCTTGAGCTTGGAAGAAAATTACTTTCTCATGGCCGGTGATTTGAATACCAAACACCTAGATTGGGGAAATCAAATACAGAATCCAAGAGGTATTCATCTTTTTAATTGGATGAGTCGATATAACACTGAATATGGTGTCGACCTGCTGGCTACAGATCGGCTATCGTTTCCAAGAAGCGGTGCCCATCTGGATTTATTGCTAATAGACTCAAGACTGACAATTACTGATACTATGGGTTAAGGACAAAGAAACTGTTTACGAACGATCGAGTACGACAGTGACCTCTGCGGACTCGCTGCCGTAATACAGCTTCCGAACGAGCTCGTGGAGTTGGATGAGTATGTGTCTGTGCATACATACAATTACAGTAAGGTGCGTTGGCCACGCTTTACCAACGCCTTATCAAGTGAATCAGTTCGAATAATATATCCCCACCACATGACAGGAATTTGACAAATAAAGAAATAGACCAATACTTAGAACAAATGGACGAGACAATCAAACGAACAATGAACAGAACGATACCGAAATAAAAACAACGGGACGCAACCGACATGTACCGGAACACGACCATTGACGCATTACAGAGACAAAAAAGTGGACTGCTGACAAGACTCAAACTCTTGTACCGACGGTTTACTGACCCACACAATCTGGAGATTAGGACACTGAATCCTTCAATCAAGAACATCAACCAACTAATAAAGGAAAATTATCGGTTGTCGATTAATTTGTATTGGGATAACAAAATTCGGGCTGTTAATTCTAGCGACCCGAGTATGTTTCCCCAAATTAACAAAATATTTAGAAGGAATGATCAGAACGACCTTCCGTGTCTTACTGGCCGAACAGAATGGTGTAGCTGTAGTTGTCGCGTGTAGCACTGTCAAAGTAGAAAGATACAAAAAAAGTATACAGTGCCACAATGAGAAGCTGTAAATGTAGCAAGGAATGTATGGTGTAGCAGAAGTTAAACTAAATTCAACTCTTGCTACCAGCTGCAGCTACGTTCATTCTGTTCAAGGGGTTAAGCTCAAGAGAACGACAGATAACAGAGACGTACTTCTGACAGCAGGAATTAATCCAGAGGACGCCTTCGTGGACGATGACCTCTTTATTGTTGAAGATCCGCAGAAGAAAGTGGAGGCTGTGGGGGCTGCTTTCCAGCAAGTGTTAAAGGTGAATGCATGCATTCGCCCGAACCATGACCTGGAAAACAGAGCCTTGCTCCACCACTTCTACCTTCGGGATGACATCACACAATGGCGATCAGAGAACCTCAGTTTCACCGGGTTCAATGAATATCATTTGGAAAACGCCATAATCGCCGAGCGAAATGTGCTCAGTTCCCTGTTAATTACGAAGGTGGAGCTTCAGCTCATCTTCGATTCATTAAAGAAGAAGAATTTCAGCAGGAGTCGATGGCATATCCAACGTTGTACTTCGACATTTACCGCAAGAAGCAGTAGACATTTATACCACACTGTTTAACAACGCTCTGAATAATGAATATTATCCAGTGCGGTGGAAGACGGCTGTGGTGAATCCTCTCCCGAAAAAGGGAAAGGACAACTCCAATCCGGCGAATCTCCGGTCGATAAGTCTTCTTCCGAGTATCAGCAAGGTAAAAGGAAAAAGTTATCAACAGAGCTCTGTCTAAGTGGGCAGAGGACAATAATATCATACCAGATAATCAGTTCGGTTTTAGGCGGGACATGACACCATTCATGCCGCGTCTAAACTTGTTTCTGATATCCAATGGAACAAATCTAAAAGCAGTGTACGGGTGCCTTTCTGATTGATTTGGAGAAGGCCTTCAACACCGTATGGCTAGAGGGTCTTTATCTAAAGCTGACCAGACTGGGCATTAGTAAACCACTATTATATATGCTTTATGATATGCTCAATGGTATAAAGTTTGTTGTCAAGAGTGGCAATGTGACTTCTGCCACAACCTTTAACATTAAAAATGGTCTTCAGCAGGGAGCGTTCAACTCGCCGATTCTATTCAACATTTACACCAGCGATCTGATAAGTAGTATAACTCAGGCAATTGCGTATGCCGACGATCTAATTGCGTACAGAACAGCCCCAAAATTCGAGGTCCTCAGAATTCTCTTGCAGCGTGACTTCGAAAAGATTCAGCAATATTGCGATGACTGGAAGTTGAAAATCAACTTTCAGAAATCAGAAACTATCCTGTTTAGGACTCCGTTGCATGGAGCCACAAGGGATATGAGAAACCCAACTAACAAAATTGCTTCGCATTTCAGACATTATAGTGTTATTTGTTTCTATAGCGCGCCTATTACCCTCTGACGTGAAGTAAATACCTTATTGGAGCATTACTGCTTCCTTAAATATTTTCTAGTGCAAATTATTTAAGGTTGATAGAAGCGATATACCAATGTTTCTTTAATCTCTCTATATTGCTTTTATGAAATGACGACGGAGCTTTTGTTCTATAGTCATCCTGTAAAATTATTATACAATCTCTATGTAAGTTTCTGTTACTTGCTAAGTTCAGCCACAAACCATTTCTGCTGTACTAGTAAAAAAAAAACCACTTCTGGTATACTAAAGAGTATAGACACAAACCAGTAGTGTGGAGAAAGTGAGTACGTTTTTTTTCATCGTAAATATATTCTTCCATGGCCGAGCGGTTAGCGTGGTGGACTTTCAGTGCGAGAGGACCATGGTTCGAATCTCACAGGAACCTTGTAATTCTTATAACTTAAATAATATCTAATAAATTCTAAGATTGTATTTCAGATAAAAGCTTTCAAATAAAATATCAGCAAATTAATAAAATAAAATAAAATAAAAATATAAATAAATAAATATAAATCCATTGTGAAATATTTTTTTTTATTTTTCCACCTTCTTCTATAAGACCTCTAAATTGAGTCCAGTAAGTGTTTTTCGGGGCAACTGAATTTAGTCCATAAAGGTCCAATAGGAGCTTAAAAAGTGCGCCCTTTCAATTCTATGGACTATTATATAATGCTTGTATGATTGCAAGAGATGATTATGGGAAACTTTTTTGGATGATTATAGGGGCAAAATTGTTAGTTGGGAAGAACTGGCGTAAGCTTGTGATCGTAGGGTCTAATGGACAGCCACTCACTGGCGAGTAAAAGTGTAGTAAAGTACCTCGGCATATGGATGGATCGGTATTTGTATTTCGACGGACATATAAATGCTGCTCTGTCCAGGGCTAGGGGAGCTTTTGCCCTGACGAAACGGTTATTTTATAGCAGCCGGTTTGACAGCAGGGTGAAGGTGATTTGCTACATGGCCCTCATACGGCCGATGATTGCCTATGGGTGCCCGGTTTGGTTCAACGTTGCCCCATCTCAAATGGAAAAGATTCGGGTGTTTGAGAGGCAGTGTCTTAGACGCTGAACATGATCACGAAGATCCTTCGGATATTTAAAAGTTGGATATGCATTTTTCTATGCCATGGCCGACTTACATAGGTTAAGGTAGTTAGCTTTAAGCAGGGACAGTCAGGGTGGAAAAAAAAAACAAATTATAAACCAATAAAAGCACAAAAAAAAATATAAAACCAATAAAAACAAAAAAATTATAAAAACCCAGTAGCCTTTAGTAGTTTTATAGTAGTTTTAATTAGTTTTAATTAGCTTTAATTTGGTTTGTAAGTTTTATATAAAGATAGAGATATCGAGTTTTGTTATAAATTATTCTCGGTGACAAATAAAACCGATATGAATTCAAGTTTTATGATAGTTCTTAGGTCGAAAGGCATTAGCATTAAGTTATTAGTTTAACTTAGAGCGCCCGAATGGGGCCAGTAAGTTAGTTCTTATAAGATATTGATAAGTAGGTTATTTTTTATTAATTTTTGTCTAGCTTTAAGATAGTTTTAAGAAAGTTGAAAAATAAAAATTGAATTAAAAAAAAAAGCAGGCTGTAATTTTTTTGAAGCCAAATATACATTTTTGGATTTTTTGTGAATTTAATTTGAAAAATGGCACATTTCACTGGTATATTGGTAGAATATCGTTAGTAAAGAAAAATATTTTGAAATGTTTTTTTCTTTAATTTTTTCTATCATAAAGTGTTTGGGTTCCTAAATGTATTTGAATCTTGGTAAGGGTTCCACAGCCTATAAAGATTGGGAGCCGCTGCGTCTATTTGCATAAGGCTATAAGTATAATTACATTTTTGGCATAACCATATTTTTGCTGTCAATGATTACAAATATTTTTTCAAAAATCAGAAAGTTAAAACTGGGCACTTCTAACTTTTTTGAAATATGTATATATTTAGATAAGGACTAAAAAAATTTCTTCTAATTTAACCCTGTTCTTATCTTGGTTCCCTATTAATAAGTTTAAGATAGAACCTACAGTCAACAGTTATGGGTAAACCTGTGGACTTCTTTCTTACCTAATTAGCCGACAAGCCTCTGCAACCAGTCCGGTTCCAGTTACAGCTGCTTCTAGTTAGACAAACCAAGCTGGTTCATGCCAACCAATTCGAAGTCTTTTTCTGCTACGTTTCCCATCAGTGGTAGATCTGAAGATTTGTCGGGCTGATGCCTCAGCCGCTTCCATTAGCTCAGCCATGTATTGTTGACCAAATACACATGGTTGTATAGTTTTCATAGTGCTTGTTGTCGAATTTTCTTCCACTCACTTCATTGATATAAACCGAGGAGATTTGTTTACTATAGGTAAACTAGTGCATGTTAGGGTTCGTGGTTCGATATCATTAATACTCTCATAGAGCAAAACGGTAATGACTATAGGAACTAATATATGTTTGCCTTGGTTTTTTGAGAGAGTTAAGGCTTGAAGGAACGAATTAATTTTTGAAACGTTGTTCCTCATTTTACGTTTGTCGTTTTGAAATTTTGTTTTCAATGTTCTACATGGATAATGGAATTGTACACTACAAAAATACCTCCAAGCCGAAAATCTAACAAAATTTCAATGAAGAATTCTCGAGAGTCAGGGGCCAGTTATGACCGACCATTTTCATTCTGAATTTTCCGGCTTTTTAACCGAGAAATCAATGATTATTTTGATACCAAAGCAACGCTTATTTTTTAATTATTATTTTTAGTACCTTAGTTAGCTTCACATAAGATTTTTTTAATATATCAATGATCATTGAAAAGGTAACAGGAAACAGGTGGTTCAATGATTGAAATAATAAAAGTAATTTTGTGTGTCCTTCTGCTGTTGTCGTTGAAAACTGGAATCTTCCATCTACCAATTCAAACACCCCTTTAACACACCCAATTTGCATAGCAACACTCATTAATGATTTAAGAATCTGAACTTACTTGAGCAAATGAAACAAAAAATAACTGTCTATGAGTAAGATTCAAGCCCGGTAAGGATAAGTAATCAGCTTCCTTTTCGTTTTTGGAACTAATATAGGCGTTAAAAGCTGCCTTAAGACCACCATTGTCTGCTATGTTTTCTCCTGGGAAAAAAAAAATATTTCATGGGGCAATTTAGAAACAAGAATAAAACTTGACACCAAAGCATCCTATTATGTAGGTTTATCATATGAAGGGTGCTGTATATTTTGTATGTTTCTTTTTTGTTGGATATAACCACCCAAGTTGTCTCAACACTTACCCACAGTCTGTTTGCCATTCAAATTGATTCCGATAACTTCGAAGTCCCCATACTGCTTGATTATACAATCAGTCTGTTCGACAAATCTTTCAATGCTCTTCGGCTCCCACCATTTATTCAAATTTCCAAACTTATCATACTCCCTACCCTGATCATCGAATGCATGTGTCAATTCATGTCCCATCACCACCCCCATAGCTCCGTAATTGAAACTCTTTGGATTGTTCACATCGTAAAATGGTTTCTGCAAAATTCCAGCCGGAAAGACAATTTGATTTTTAGTCGGAGTGTAATAGGCATTCACAGTCGACGGGGTCATCCCCCAACCGCTCTTATTCACCGGTGTATCCAACTTCTCTAGATTCTTCTTCAAGTTAAATTGATTTATTTGCAAATTATTATTAAAGTATGCCGTGGCATTCAAATGCAAATCCTTGTACTTCTCATCCAGCTGGGTGGTGTTTAAAATATATTCTGGAAATCCAATCATATCGGTTATTGCATCGGCTTTTTCTTCGGCCTTTTGTCGGGTCTTTAAATCCATCCATGCGATGTTGCGGAGATTCTTCTTGAAGGCGTCACGAACTTCTTCGATCATTTTTTCAGCTTGGGGTTTGGCGTTCCCTTGAAATGTTTCTCGTACAAATATTGCCCCAATGGCAAAACCAATCACATTATTCGTATCACTCACACAATATCGCCAAGTTTCTTCGGTTCCATCCGAACCGAGCAAAGCCTTACGCACACCCTTGTAAGCATCGCGAAAAGGTTTTGATAGGCAGGTTGTGAGAGTACGTACGCCTTGCCAGACTAGGTAATTATTTAGGGTTCTGGAAATAAAAACGAACAAAATTTACGATCTTAAAAGTGTTGAGAATTTTATTAAGAGTAATTATCAGCTAGTCCAGTAAGTACACTAAGGCTAAGAATCGAAAAGCGTATGATTTCGTTTTATTTTAGTGAAAAGTTGGATTTAAATTTTTGTACTAGCTCTTTAAGCTTTATGATATAACACATTAGTGCGCACAAGAAACTCAACTTTGAGCGGCAGAAATGTTGAAATAATATTATTCAATTAATAAGCTATTGATTATGTCCTAAAAAACAGGGCAATTCGTAACTAAGACGTTCATTGTTTTTATTGTAAAAATCCTTAAAGCCGCGTAGTGCTATTAAATTAGAGGGTGCAACAGCACTCTTTTAATTTGTTTGCATATAAATACATATGCAGCCTTTTCTGAAGAGAAGAAAATTTACCATCGAAATGGATTATTCAAACAAAAGTTTTTAATTTTTAGTTATTTAAATTAAAAAAAAAATCATTGCAAGAGCAAATGTGAAAAATCACATGTTGTTGTTTGTTTGTTTTACTTTTTTGCCTATACGCTATATAGTGGGGATGTTAGTGAGACCAACCTTTCATTTTAATCTGACGATGACGGGTTGAGCTTTACTATGTGTACATTAGGGTGGTCGTTAAAAAAAAGGTCATCCCGGATGGGCCCAAGTCGGCTCTAAATGAAGAAAAAAAAAATTCCCTAATTTTTTCAGATTTTTATTTTCATCCCCTATAGTCCTGTAGGGGTAAATTAAATTTCCCCTCTTTTTTGCATACTAGAAAATTTGCGTGAGATCTGCCAAAAAAATTCAGAGCATGTAAGTGGGAACTAGACAAGAAAAAAATGCTACAGGAGGGGGGTAATATCTAATATCTCTCCTCGCTTGGACGGGAGGGGCAATTTAATAAAATATTAGCATAAAATAGACAAAAATTAATTAAAAAACAACGGTTATACTTACAGTAATGTTTTGTAGCTTTTTGGAAAGCCAGAAGTCCATTCTTATGGCTTGTATTTAAATTAAGTATTTTTGATGAACAGTTTTGGCAAAAAATTGTTTCAAACTCAACATTTTGAAGAAAAATTATTACTTTTTTTTTAAATTATAGGTTTGAAAACAGATTTTGCTGAAATTGTTTACTCAAAGAATTTTAGTTTATAATCAACTATTAGAATGGACTTCTGGCTTTCCAAAAAGCTATAAAACATTACTGCAAGTGTTGCCGTTGTTTTTTATTTACTTTGTTTCTATTTTATGCAATTATTTTATTAAATTGCCCCTCCCATCCAAGCAGTGGGAGATATTACCCCCCTCCTATAGGATTTTTTTCTTGTCTACTTCTCATCTACATGCTCTGAATTTTTCGGCAGATTTTACGCGAACTTCCAAAAAAAGGGTACATGTACATATAGTTCATGTCCTACTTTACTGTCAGAAGGACAAGAAAAGGGTTGCCACTTAACAGTTTAAATCCCGAAATATTGCTCATAAATCGAAAACCAGGGTTCGGATGATGACCCGCGAGCAGGGCTACCTTGATGGCTCCAAAGAGCCACTTTGGCTCTTTTTTTCATGTATGGCTCTTTGGCTCCACTTTCCTAAAATCATCCAAATTTGGCTCCTTTTGAGATTTTCGTGGCTCTTTTCACCCTTTTTCAGAATAAAAGCCTAACTACATTCATTTCACTTTTGTACAAAAGTGCAAAAGTGAAAAATACAAATATTTTCTAGTGACACCTTCCTGCGAAAAAGCATATGAGATTTGAGTTGAGCTGAATGCATTCAAACACGGAAAAGGCTAGAGCTACAACTATAATGCTCTGAGGGGCACTTAAGTGGAGGGTGGAGCATGAAAGTAAAAATGACATTTGATGAAATAGGAATGTCAAAAAGAGATAGATGATAAGTACATTATGTGTGTGTTCCCCTTTTGACGCTACGGAAATCTACTTTTCATTGGTTTATGACTTTATCTTTAGTGACTTTCTGACCATTATAGTAGTACTACCTTAGTTCAGCAACTGTTTTCGATGTGACATCCATGAATTTGTTTTTTTTACTATGTGTTTAGATGAAGTTGTGTTTCATTTTTCTGCAAAAGTAAAAGTTAGGAACGCTATTACTTTTACTATTGTATCATATTCCATCATTCTAACCAAAACGGAAATTGAATTAACCTTAGATTGATTTATTGTTCCAGCTGTACTTTTTGGGTCTAATGAGTTTTGGTATTATCCATAATTGTTAAAAAGCCATTATGAAGGGATTGGCCTTTTATTTTTCGGTAAGTTCTTGGAAAAAATGCGCAGAACTAGTTGAATTTACAATTGGGGTTTTGTAAAAATCTTATGGTAAACTTTTCCTACTGTTATAATCCTTCCATTTCTTCACCACACAGCTGGAACAACAACAAGTTGAGACCGGGTTAATTCAATTTGCGTATTGGTTAAAATAATTTGTTAATAGTTTAAATTTTGTACGTATAGTTTAGCTATATTTGCGTTTTCTTTAAATCGAATTGCGATTGGGTTAATTCTATTTGCGTTTGGGTTAAATCTATTTGCGCTTGAGTGAAACTTATTTGCGTTTAGGTTAAACCTGTTAGCGACTTGGTTAATTTAATTTGCGAATGCTATATAAACTTAAATTTCCTTTTTCAAAATGTTCAAAGTTCTCTAATAAAAAATAAAAATTGTTGGAAATTCTTCCTCTGAGTAAAAAATTCTTTGAAATCTGAACGCGTTCATTTTCATTAAAAAATTGATTTCTTTTATTGAAAATCGATGTCTATTCTTGAAACACAAACAAAATCAAAATATTAACTACGAAAACGAATTGCTCATTAAAAATTTGGAAGATAATTATATCGGCCACGACACGAAGCTGAAGCTTGTTTGAAAAAAGAAAATGTTTCCCATGATGATTTTGTTGCTATAAGAAAATGTTTTATTATACTATCAGACAATCTGCGATGAAATCACGTTAAGAATTGATTTCAAATATAAAAGTTTGTTTGTGCTAAGATTTTTTGATCCACTCATTATTAATTCTGATGAAGAGATATCATGTTTTGATCCAGAAAACGTTATAAATTGACTTAAACTTTTTGAACTAAAAGCAAAAGAAAAGGCTTACAGAATTTATTTTGTAATCATAGAGGAATTTCGGTTAAAAATTGGAAATATGTTCATATTGTTCATAATAAAAATTATTTGGACGATTAACTCTTTCCCAACTTATACAATTTTCCAGCACACATTTTTACTCTCCCGCATAGCAGCATGTGTGCCAGGATATTTTTTTCGAAATTGTTTTTAATGAAAAATAAATTTACACACTTCCTTAAAGAAGAAACATGCCAATCGAATCTTTCAGCTTTGAATTTAGTGTTAACAAAGAGCTGCAAAATTGGAAAACAAAGTTAGTATGTAATTTTTTTACAACACTTCTTAAGCGTTTAGTTAGGATATGAACTAGTATACTAAAGTTCAACCAGTGGCGGATCCAGAGGGGGGGCTATAGGGGCTGAAGCCCCCCCCACGGCTGATTCAGAAGAGAGTTAGACAAACAAAACTAAGATTGTGGCTACAAAATTTACATGTGAGCTGTGTTTTTCCAAGCCCTTGGAAAATTGAACCATAATATATGCAGGCTGTGTTTTTTTTTCTAAGCCCCGGGGGAATTGGATGAAAAAAGACGATTATATAAAAAATAAAATATACCTACGTAGACGTATACGTTTTTCAAGCCTTAAAGGTATAAGACAAAAAGTTAAGGCTTGGGGCTAAGATGAAAACTATAACACTGTTAGGGCTAACAAAGGGCTACAAAATTAGCATGGAATTGAGGTTGGGGCTTAACAATTTGTGTGTAAGCTTTGTTTTTTTCTGAGCCTTTAAGGATTCGGACTAAACAAATAACAAGTTTGGGGCTAGTAAGTATGCATACCTAAATGCTGTGTTTTTTTCCAAGCCCTAATATTGAAACTAGTGAGGTTGACTTTCATGCTATTATTTTAACTTGATTTCCTTAAGTCTCGATATTTCTTAAAGATCCGATTAAGTTTGAGAAAATGAATGAATGTTACCTTTTTCTTAAACTCCTCTTGATATTTTTCGGACTTAGCTAAGCCCAGATAACTTTTCGGGCTTAAGTTTAAAAAACTCAGTTTTCGGTGTAAGAAATCACCCTGATTACAGAATCCGACGAATGAGTCGGCCCAATTTAGACATTTGGATCATAGTTAAAATGTCAAACTTCAGTCTGATTCGCTCCGCAGTTCATTCGACGGATGCTATAAGTAATCGGGCTGAATAACTTTGATATGGATTGTTTGCATGATAACATCCAAATATTGTTTTACAAATTGAAACTTATGTTCTTATCTCAGATTGTTTTCGTGTGTCGAAGGATATTTTGACGATTTCAAAGACTGCTTTAAGACGAAGCGATTTTTGATCTTAGTTTCTCTTTTGATTTCCTTTGTGCTCTAACGAAAGATTATAGAGCTCTTTCATTAAATGAAATGAGAAAGAATTTCAATTCACTTCGAACTCGTTTTCGAAATGTTAAAATCAGCTGTAACGGTTAATTTATTTTTTCTTTAAAAAGTATAATATACATATTTGTTTTAATATGGACCCAATACCTTTGAATTGACAAAAAATATGAATGGAATTCATGTTAAAATAGTTAATGATCGGAATGTTGAACAGGAATTTTTATGTTCGAAATACCAATCCTCATGGACTAAGGTCATTTTCGGTGGAATAGGTACAGAATATCCAAATTATTTTTTTTCCTCAAACTTACAAAAAGTGAATTGAAAAATCTGATTTAGCTAATTTCCTGGAACAGCTATACATGTACAGAAAACTTGCAATTGTTTTTTTTTATAGGGAGCTTAATTACCTTCCTTTTATCTTCTGTAGGAATTAAATTTTAAGAATTAGATAGGTGAGATACAAGGGCGCACGCCGGATTTCGATTAGGTCGGAGCAAACTCATTCAAAAAATAGTTTTATTACAGAAATCTTGCTTTAAAATGTTTACATCAAAAGAAGAAAAATTGAATAATATATGAAATATATTCTGATTAGGGAGTGGGGCAAGCACATCTAGCTGCCCCCTTGCGTACGCTCTTTTGTTTCAATTTTGTCCATTTAACTTTCGTACTTTTTATCTAAGTTATTAGATTTTTAGACGGTTACTTGTTAGAAAGTTTTTCAAATTTTCTCATTAGTTGGAAATATGCTTTATTTAAATATGTAAATAAAATGTCTAGTTAATCAAATCTTGGACAACCAATCCAAGTTAAGAAATTGGCAACAGTAACCTACAAAGTTTATCAATAACTTTTCGGAGGTGGACGGCTGTGTAAAGTTAAACCAAGTACTTAAGGATGAGGTTTTATAAATCCTACAAAAAATATTCAAATTAAAGAAAGGTACCTACCAACTTATTTAAAGTTCCTATAAACATATCCTTACAACTTTTTTATACGATGTGTCTTTGTGGAGAAACTGGTTAAACCGTCTTTTTAAAAAAGCAGCTGAAGCTTAATAACTACCAGATGCTCCATTTCCAATCATAAAATTTTGTAGAATTTTCCTATTTAGAACCTACATATATTTTTGCATTAAACAAGATCTTTTTTGATTCAGCTGCCGAATAGCCTACTTTCTGAGAAAAGAAAATTTGGGTTGGTAGGGCATTCGTATATGATAAAGAATTTTTCAAAAGATGTGTCTTAGGGAAATCCAAGACCCCCCACAGCCAAATACTGGATCCGCTACTGAGCTCAACCCATCAGGTCAAAATGAAAGGTATGCCCTCATATTGTGCACTAACGTCGTTACTAATAACTTTCTTAGTAGCAGAGACAAGTATTGGCATTGCTTTATATAAAAGAAAGATAATTAAACTTCCTTTATTCAGAAAATGGTTTGGATAAAATCGACCACAGTGGCTCAAACTAGGTTGATTTTAAGTTCTTAAAGTTTATTAAATGGCATTTTTGGCTATTTTGAGGTACTCGTTAGATTATAAGCTCAAACTGTGTGTTTTATTCATTAATGACCACTCAAGTCAAAAGCAAGATTCAAACTTAAAATATATTGTAGTCTTATAGGTTTGCCATCTTATTTTTTCAAAATTTTAAAAAAATTTTAAAGTCAACATACTCTTACAAAGCCGGGTTAGGCCACGAGTACGATAACTTTGGCGCCAAGATATGCTAACGGTTTTTTGTAGAACAGTTTAATACAATTATTTTTTATTATGGCCGGGAGGGGGTCTATCTCCCCCCGTGTGGGCGTGAGGGGCAATTTAATAAAAAATATACTAAAAATGGAAAACAAATATATAAATATAGCGGTAACACTTACAATTAATTTGTATACCCTTTTTTAAGGCCAATACTCTGTGCTAATTTTTGAATCAAGTGAAATTTAGCATATTTTTTGAAAAACGGGTTTTAAACTAAAAATTTGGAAAAAAAAAACAATTAAAAAGGGCTAAAGTGTAATTTTTCAAAACTGTTAGATTTTTTATATTTTTTTTCTGAAATTCGTTGCTTTAATTAATTTGTAATCAAAAACTGAAAACTAAATGATTTTATGTCTTCTAGTTTTTGAGAAAATTGAAAATTACTAAAACTACTACGGTACAAAACTCGAATGTTTGTTCGTTTTTTTTTATGATATAAAAAAGTAGGTATGCATACTTTGAACATTACAATTGCATTATATCGGTATGTAAGACACAAACATGTGATGTAAATTTTTTCATAATGCATTACATTTTAATGTCTGAAAACTTCAAATGTGCAACTTTAGGCCACGTATGTCGTATATGGATACATAGAAAGCAGCTATTGACATTGGATATAGGATAAGTTCAAAGTTTCTTTAAATCCAGATTCCTTAAATGGACAAGAAACTATGCATACCTACACCCAACCTCGCACCTATCCCAAATCCTACAATGTGCCCGAGAAGGGGGGTTGCTTGGAGGTAGCATGCCTCACTGTGTCGTAATGCTGGGTGCTAGCATGCAAACTCAAAATTTTGATAAAAAAAAAAAAACAGTTTACCTAGTAAGACCATTTTTTTCAAAATTGTGAAGTGAAAAGCTAAAGTGGCTTTTGTGGTCAATGCTAATATGTATCAACTTTCAATCGAACACAAAAACGAATTGGTCTTGTCTTCTAGTTTTTGAGAAAATTGAAAATTACTAATACTACTTTTTTATGATTTTTGTTTTTTGGTTACTTATATACATAAATACAGTGCGGTATGTATGCAACCCCCTGTGCTTGTAGTCTTATAGGTTTGCCATCTTATTTTTTCAAAATTTAAAAAAAAATTTAAAGTCAACATACTCTTACAAAGCCGGGTTAGGCCACGAGTACGATAACTTTGGCGCCAAGATATGCTAACGGTTTTTTGTAGAATAGTTTAATACAATTATTTTTTATTATGGCCGGGAGGGGGTGTATCTCCCCCCCTGTGGGCGTGAGGGGCAATTTAATAAAAAATATACTAAAAATGGAAAAAAAAATATATAAATATAGCGGTAACACTTACAATTAATTTGTTAACCCTTTTTTAAGGCCAATACTCTGTGCTAATTTTTGAATCAAGTGAAATTTAGCAAATTTTTTGAAAAACGGGTTTTATACTAAAAATTTGGAAAAAAAAAACAATTAAAAAGGGCTAAAGTGTAATTTTTCAAAACTGTTAGATTTTTTATATTTTTTTTCTGAAATTCGTTGCTTTAATTAATTTGTAATCAAAAACTGAAAACTAAATGATTTTATGTCTTCTAGTTTTTGAGAAAATTGAAAATTACTAAAACTACTACGGTACAAAACTCGAATGTTTGTTCGTTTTTTTTTATGATATAAAAAAGTAGGTATGCATACTTTGAACATTACAATTGCATTATATCGGTATGTAAGACACAAACATGTGATGTAAATTTTTTCATAATGCATTACATTTTAATGTCTGAAAACTTCAAATGTGCAACTTTAGGCCACGTATGTCGTATATGGATACATAGAAAGCAGCTATTGACATTGGATATAGGATAAGTTCAAAGTTTCTTTAAATCCAGATTCCTTAAATGGACAAGAAACTATGCATACCTACACCCAACCTCGCACCTATCCCAAATCCTACAATGTGCCCGAGAAGGGGGGTTGCTTGGAGGTAGCATGCCTCACTGTGTCGTAATGCTGGGTGCTAGCATGCAAACTCAAAATTTTGATAAAAAAAAAAAACAGTTTACCTAGTAAGACCATTTTTTTCAAAATTGTGAAGTGAAAAGCTAAAGTGGCTTTTGTGGTCAATGCTAATATGTATCAACTTTCAATCGAACACAAAAACGAATTGGTCTTGTCTTCTAGTTTTTGAGAAAATTGAAAATTACTAATACTACTTTTTTATGATTTTTGTTTTTTGGTTACTTATATACATAAATACAGTGCGGTATGTATGCAACCCCCTGTGCTTGTAGTCTTATAGGTTTGCCATCTTATTTTTTCAAAATTTTAAAAAAATTTTAAAGTCAACATACTCTTACAAAGCCGGGTTAGGCCACGAGTACGATAACTTTGGCGCCAAGATATGCTAACGGTTTTTTGTAGAACAGTTTAATACAATTATTTTTTTATTATGGCCGGGAGGGGGTCTATCTCCCCCCGTGTGGGCGTGAGGGGCAATTTAATAAAAAATATACTAAAAATGGAAAAAAAAATATATAAATATAGCGGTAACACTTACTATTAATTTGTATACCCTTTTTTAAGGCCAATACTCTGTGCTAATTTTTGAATCAAGTGAAATTTAGCATATTTTTTGAAAAACGGGTTTTAAACTAAAAATTTGGAAAAAAAAAACAATTAAAAAGGGCTAAAGTGTAATTTTTCAAAACTGTTAGATTTTGTATATTTTTTTTCTGAAATTCGTTGCTTTAATTAATTTATAATCAAAAACTGAAAACTAAATGATTTTATGTCTTCTAGTTTTTGAGAAAATTGAAAATTACTAAAACTACTACGGTACAAAACTCGAATGTTTGTTCGTTTTTTTTATGATATAAAAAAGTAGGTATGCATACTTTGAACATTACAATTGCATTATATCGGTATGTAAGACACAAACATGTGATGTAAATTTTTTCATAATGCATTACATTTTAATGTCTGAAAACTTCAAATGTGCAACTTTAGGCCACGTATGTCGTATATGGATACATAGAAAGCAGCTATTGACATTGGATATAGGATAAGTTCAAAGTTTCTTTAAATCCAGATTCCTTAAATGGACAAGAAACTATGCATACCTACACCCAACCTCGCACCTATCCCAAATCCTACAATGTGCCCGAGAAGGGGGGTTGCTGGGAGGTAGCATGCCTCACTGTGTCGTAATGCTGGGTGCTAGCATGCAAACTCAAAATTTTGATAAAAAAAAAAACAGTTTACCTAGTAAGACCATTTTTTTCAAAATTGTGAAGTGAAAAGCTAAAGTGGCTTTTGTGGTCAATGCTAATATGTATAAATTTTCAATCGAACACAAAAACGAATTGGTCTTGTCTTCTAGTTTTTGAGAAAATTGAAAATTACTAATACTACTTTTTTATGATTTTTTTTTTTGGTTACTTATATACATAAATACAGTGCGGTATGTATGCAACCCCCTGTGCTTGGGCACATCATAGGATTTGGGGTGGGTGCGAGGTTGGGTGCAAGCAAAGTTTCTTGTGCATTTCAATAATCTGGATTTAAGGAAACTTTGAACTTATTGGCTTTAAAAAGTTACAATACTCAATTCTAAGTGTTACCGCTATTTTTAAATATTCTTTTCCCTTTTGCGCCTTTCGTGCCAGAGACGAGTTTTAAAGTCAAAAAATCGGGCCAGACGAGCTCAACATTTTTAAAGTCGGTATTATAAGAAATTACTTTTTTATTTTTCTATTAAGATTATTTTTGACCAATTCTTTGTTTAGTTTTAGTTTTTAAGATTTCTCTTATTCGGCTTTTTTGGTCTCGATAGATTATTAATGAAAGATATTCATTAGTTTTCCCGACGTTTCGACTGAGTTTTCAGTCTTCTTCAGGGGCACTTTATTAAACATGAAAAAATAAGCATATTTGAAAATGTACAATATCATATACAAATTAGCCATAAGGAGCAACTTACAGTATTTTAAACAAATTTGGTTTTTTTAACATTTGTAAAATAAATAAAATAAAAACAGATGGTTTATTATTACAAAATTTTTTAAAGCTCTTTTGAGCACCTCTTAATTAGAAGTTTTGTCAACTATAAGAACACAGACAAAAAGAAGCAAAAAGAAAAACCAGAGAGAGAGAAAGAAAGAAAGAAAGAAAGGAGGAAAAACAAAAGTAAAGAAATAGATAAAGAAAGAAAAAAAAAAAAAAAAAGGTTATGTAGAGACTAAAGAACAATACACTGACGAAATGCACTGTGTGTCCTGCTTTCTATTCATATTGTTATTGTTGTTTAAGATATGTAGTGTCTCCAAAGTGTATCTCTTCGACCAGTGTTTCTCAGATTGGAGAATTTCTGCATTTGCAAAGTCGGGAACATGGTTATTCTCTATGCTGTGGCTGGCAAGGGCTGTTTTTTGTGAGCTTTTTGTTTTTATGTCCGACTTATGATCAGAGATTCGTTGCTTTAGAAGTTGTTTTGTGGTGCCAATGTAACAAAGCTCACAGTTCTCTGTCTCACTACCTAAGCAGTTAATTTTATACACCACATCAGCACACTGATCCTTTTCATTCCTCTTAGTCAGTTTTGTAAACAGAGTGTTGAGGGTTTTGTTCGATTTGTAGGCCAAGTTGGTATCTTTGGCATTGTTTGAGATGGTTTTCTTAAAATTTTCCGAAAGCTTTGGAACATAAACCATGCTCTTGAAAAATCCAGCTGTCTTTTCTTTTTTAGTGTTTTGGTGGTTTCTCTGGTGCCGTTCAAGTAACTCACGAATAATATCCCAGGGATATCCATTGTCAACAAGGATCCTGGTGAGCTTTTCCTTATTGGCGGGGTGGAATTTGCTATCACTTATCGTAAAAACTTTGTTGACAAGATTGGAAGCTGTATTAATGATGATGTGTTTAGCCTGATTCGATCGAAAGTTGACAATTCTTCCAGATGCAGTGTCTTTTTGGTGCCAATCAAATGAGAGTCTGTTCATCTCACGGTGGATTTTTTACGTCCAAAAATGCTATTGTTTCGTTTTCTTCTTTCTCAACTGTAAACTGGATTTTGGGGTGGAAACCATTAAGACACAGCATTACCTTTTCCACTTCACGACGATCTATAACTGCAAAAATGTCATCAACATACTTTGCAATAAATTTTGGCGGATTTATCGTTGCAAGAGACTCTTCCAGCAAAAAATCCAAAACTAGATCAGCGATGGTGGGTGAAAGTGGATTACCCATTGGAACTCCTTGTATTTGCTTATATAAATTGTTCTTATATTGCAAAATGTTGTTGTCTTTAAGACAAAACTCCAAAATTTCTATAAACTTATTCAAACTGAGGTTTGTATTATCATTAATAATATTCCACTTCTTCTTTACGATATTAATCGCAACTTGTATTGGAATATTCGTGAACAAAGACACTGCATCGAACGAAATTAAAATATCATCTTCACCTATTTCCAAGTTCTTTGCCTTTTCAATAAATTCAAAAGAATTTTTTACCGTGTACCTCGAATTGTGTGTGACACAGTGTAAAATTCTCCCGATGTATTTTGATAGTTCATAACAAGGAACTTTCATAGATGATAGAATAGGTCTTAGTGGTACATTCGGTTTGTGGATCTTTGGCAGTCCATAGATGGAGGGGAGCTGTGCAGTGTATGTGGTCAATGGTTGATTTTTCTTTATCGGTTATTAATTTGTGTGTGTGAAGATATTTGATCAATTCGTTGTTTTTGTTCTGAAGAGAAGAAATAGGGTTATTTCTTACTCCTCTATAGACATTTCTGTCTGATAGTAGTTCGAGCATTTTATCTTCGTATTCGCTTTTATTCATGGCCACAGTGACGTTGCCCTTATCAGCGGCGATGATGACGATGTTTTTGTTTCTTTTTAAGAAAGAGGTCGCCTCCTTGCACACCTTAGAGACATATTTACCAAATTGACCATTGTTGTTATTTCTTTGAAAAGAGTGAATCATATTACCAAACTTAGATCTCATCAATTCCTGTTCCCTTTCATCTTCTACACACCTTATTACCTCTTCACCATCTGCTATGAGCTGGAAAAGAGGGAAGTTGTCTCTTTCTATTGGCAAAGCGAATTTTTTGCCCATCGATAGAAGCCATCTGATTTCTAATGGGAACTGGGTAGAACTTTTGTTAATGAACCATTTCTCGTTCATTTTTATATTAAAAAATCTCCACAGCGATGACTTTAACTTTTCTATTTTTTGTGAAATTGATTCTTGTTTTTTTATGCTGAAATTTTTGTAGACTTGTTTCTGTTTTGAAGTGAATTGTTTGTACTCATCAATTGAAAGTTTGTTTTTAATGCGTTTGTCAATCAGTCTGAGTGTATTTTCTGTTGTTTTTATTGTGTGGCAAGTTTCGGTGATCTCAATGTTTAGGAACTTCTGGTGGAATTTAAACTCTATTTTCTTGTATATTGTTTGTGATTGAGAATTCTTAAGAAGAAGTTTTGTCGCGTTTGTTGAATTTTGTATGTGGTTGGGAATAAGTCCATAGTCTCTACATGTTAATAGAAATATTCTATTTTGTTTCTGTTTTGCTAGTTTCTTTTGGGATTGGGTACGATATGTCGACTTTTAAAATATCGACTCCATAAGATCGACTTTTAAAATCTCGACAGAAAAAATCTCGACTGGTTAAAAGACCGACAGATCAAAATATAGACACAAATTTGACCGACATTTTAAAATGTCGATTTTTCAAAATGTCGATTCTCAAAATAACGACAGTGATCGAGATTTTGTGAATCGAGATTTCAACAGTCGACATTTTAAAAGTCGACATTTTGAAAGTCGACGTTTTGATCAGATCATAGTTTAGGGAATGATGTTTACAAGCGCGCGCTTGTAAACATCATTCCCTAAACTATGATCTGATCATTATTATCTAATATCGCACTGTCATAGTTCAATAAATCGCATTTTTTGTAATTTAATTTTTGTTGCCTATATATTTTGAAGTCTTAATTGCCCATTATTCAGGGTCTGTAATGTATTTTAATATTAATACAATAGTAAAACATATAGAAAATGAGGCAGTTAAAAGTTCGTAATATAGGGTATAATGTAGCTAGGCAACAAAAATGCGTTCTATTGAACTTTCTTGAAGCTTAACAAAAGGTAATATAAAATTAATAACTACCTTAATAAGTAAATTATTATAAGAATCAAATAAGAACTTGTGTCTTAAACATAGTCTTAAATTTTCCACAGCATCAAAAAACTGTTAAGTTCATGTTAAAAAATCAGACAAGAATTTATGATTCTTGAGTTTATAGTTATTCCGTACATTTTAGGCAGAGCTTTGTTCCTTAGGTTAGTTTCAAATGACCGACAGACAAAATATCAACAATTCAAAATGTCGACTGGTTAAAATGTCGATTTATATTTTATATCGACTTTTCTGTATGGAAAAAATTCCGACAAGTCGATATTTTTCTCGACTTCTATCAGGGCAGTCGACTTTTTGTCAAATCGGCATTTCAAACTGTCGACATTTTAATAAGTCGGTATAAACAAAGTCGGTATTTTAACTTTCAAAAAAGTCGATAAAAGTCGACATTTTAACCAGTCGACATTTTATTTGTCGGTCATTCGTACGTAACCCTTTCTTTTGTAATTTACTGTACTGTTTTAAATGTAAGCAAACATTTTCTCCGTATTTGTACCTGATATGCTGGTAATAATTTTTCATGGTTAAAAGATGATGATCACGGAAGGCCGACCTCTCTCTGGTTTTTCTTTTTGCTTCTTTTTGTCTGTGTTTTTATAGTTGACAAAACTTCTAATTAAGAGGTGCTCAAAAGAGCTTTAAAAAATTTTGTAATAATAAACCATCTGTTTTTATTTTATTTATTTTACAAATGTTAAAAAAACCAAATTTGTTTAAAATACTGTAAGTTGCTCCTTATGGCTAATTTGTATATGATATTGTACATTTTCAAATATGCTTATTTTTTCATGATTAATAAAGTGCCCCTGAAGAAGACTGAAAACTCAGTCGAAACGTCGGGAAAACTAATGAATATCTTTCATTAATAATCTATCGAGACCAAAAAAGCCGAATAAGAGAAATCTTAAAAACTAAAACTTTTTTATTTTTCGTCTGGCACAATTTTTGCTTATAACAAAAGGCAAAAAGCTAACAAATTTTTAAATTCTAAAACCCCAGTTTGTGAAAGTAGATTTGTTAGTCTTGATAATTATTTAAAATTTTGGAAACAAAAAAAAATCACCAACCTTATAACTTTTAGGCCCGCCTGGCAAGCATTTTCGACAAACAAACTCGTCTGGAACTATTTTTTCCATATTTAAAGATACATAAGCGAACATATATTGAAAACTCGGATTTATAAAACAAGATTTGACAATTATTTGAAATTTTGGAAAAAAATTAATTTCTAATAATACCTACTTTAAAAATGTTCAGCTCGTCTGGCAAGGACTTTCAACCGAAAATCTCATCCCGCAATATTTGTTCATGTTTAAATAGGTATAAGCGAACATGTGTTCAAAACCCGATTCCCGATTGTATTGGTTACAAAATGAAAATACAGTCCACTCTCTATAAGTCGAACTCTTAACGGGATATCAAAATTATTTCGAGTTAGTGAGTTTTGCAAAAATTCGATTTAGAGAGAAATAAACAAGTTTGGAAATTTGAGAGGAGTATACAACAAACATGGTGAAAAAATTCTTGTTAGAGGGAAATTCGACTTAGGGGGAGTTCGACTTAGAGGACGTCGACTGCAATTGCATGAAATTGGTAGCCGATTAAATTATCTACAAGATTGATTATGAAAAATGTTACCCTAAACTTGACGGTAAAGGAGTTATTCTGCTGTAAAGAGGGAAGAAACTGAACATCTTACAAAATACGAAATTTTAGCCTTTTTTGGGAGCTCTATAGCGCCGTTTGTAGTGGTTGTACAAAAATACTTTCTGAGTCATATTTGTAGGAAATTTTATTGTCTACAAATGTCCCTCATACTTTTTTCCGTAAAAATATACCGGAAAGAAGTTATAAGCAAAAAACTGAAAAAAGTGCCGAGTTTTTGTAGTTTTTCCACGATTTTGAAGGGGGCGGAGGGGGCGTAGTTGTGGAAATTTGGAATTTTCATCTACCAACCATACCATATAACATATCAAAAGTTTAGAACTACCCGACCTTTTGTAGGGTAACCCCCCTATATTTACCTCTATTTACGGGACTATATAGTATTGCTGCGTTCAAGAGACAGCGAGATGCTGAAGCAGCAGGTCCATCTCTTCTTAGTCCACCTCGAGTGAGAACACGGTCAAGTGGAGGATTTTCATTTGAAAAAGAATGTATTTTTTGTGGTAAAGAAGCCTCTGAGGAAGAAGAAAAAAAGAAAAAAGTTGAATCTCGCCTTAAATAATATGGTTTTGGAACCAGTAACAACTCTACTACAACCGGCCCCTGATATACTACTTAATACGATTTTTTGTAATTGTATTAAAGTGTGTGGTACTAAATACGGTTGTCGTAGAGCAGGACTTATTTGTTCAATTATTTTTAGTCACTGTCATGGTCAAGCATGCCTTAATACTGACCCTAAAAACTATAACGAAGAGGAGACGAACGATGATATGGATCCATCATTTGCTCTAGAGCAGCACGCAGAGTCAGATTTGGAAGACGATGTGGATTTATCGTGCATACTTCAACAATTGAAAACAATAGAGTCAGATTCAGATGATTAAGATGAGAGTCCAGTGCCATCAAACTAATTACAAAATATACAAAAAAAAATACAAAATAAAAAACAAACACAAATATAAATATCAATAGGAAACAGTGGATAAGTAAAAAAAACGCATCTTGTACTCAACCTCTCAGGTGATATGAAAGAGGGTACATAAATGTACATACATATCTACATTGAATATCGCAAGGCTCGCAATGTGCGAGATATCCCGAATAGATATCCGATTTTCTTGGGGTGACTCTCACAGTCATTTTTATTTGATAAAGTAACTCTATTAATGGTGTATATTTGACTGTTTCAACAAAAAAAAGTTGTCTTGCAAACAGGCTCATAAGTTTTATTTAAGCAAAAAAAGACGTCTGTAAAAATTTGAGCTCTTAAAATTCATGTTTAGACATGCCTCATCGCAGATATCGGTTTTCCATACGATTTGTATGGGAGAAAACACCTGTTTGTGTTTGGAATTTTATAAATTAATAATAACAAGCATTTAAACTAATGGCATATGTTTTTCTTGTAGAAAATTAAACGTTCTTCAAAAAGTTCTTGACATGTTTTATCATAAATCCAGCCATTTTAAAGTTACAGTCAGTCAAACTCATTCCATAAAATTCCCATACATTTATTTATCGTAAAATTAGCATTTTTTTAGTAATTGAAGATATTATGGTAACTAATATGTCTCTTATCGAAAAATGTTTAAGACCTTTTTTGTAGAGGACCAATTTTCCTTTCCAATGGTGCCTAACAATATTACTTCACTTCAACTAATACAGTTATATTACAATTTTTTTTTAAATTAATTTTTAGTGGGAAATTACATAGAAATTCCCTAATTAAACTCGACAGAAAATTTTTTGAAACAGAAACTAAAATATACCTTTTCCAAAGGTTTTTGGGGTGCTGAACTCGAATCGGATGTCAGAAATATTCTACTACGTCACATTTGTGAGATATTGCCGTATGGAAAATTGAAAAAAAAGTTTTTTTGCAGCGAAAAACTTCTTTTTTTTTCAATTTTCAAACGGCAATATCTCATGCACGTGAAATAATAGAATATTTTTGACTTCTGATTCGAGTTCAGCACCTCAAAAACCTTTGGAAAAGTATATTTTAGTTTCTGTTTTAAAAAAATTTCTGTCTCGTTTAATTAGGGAATTTCCATGTAATTTCCCACTAAAAATTAATTTAAAAGCGACTAATTATTGTGATATAACTGTATTAGTTGAAGTGAAGTAATATTGTGAGGCACCATTGGAAAGGAAAATTAGTCCTCTACAAAAAAGGTCTTAAGTAATTTTTCGATAAGAGTGATATTAACTACCATAATACCTTCAATTACTAAAAAAATGCTAATTTTACGTTAAATAAATGTATGGGAATTTTATGGAATGAGTTTGACTGACTGTAACTTTAAAACGGCTGGATTTACTATAAAACATGTTAAGACCTTTTTTGAAGAACGTTCAATTTTCTACAAGAAAAACATATGCCATTAGTTTAAATACTTGTTATTATTAATTTATAAAATTCCAAACACAAACAGGTGTTTTCTCCCATACAAATCGTATGGAAAACCGAAATCTGCGATGAGGCATGTCTAAACATGAATTTTAAGAGTTCAAATTTTCACAGACGTCTGTTTTTGCTTAAATAAAACTTTTGAGCCTGTTTGCAAGAAAATCGAAAACAAAAATTTTTTTTTGAAACAGTCTAGTGTATATAGCATCCTGATTTTTCTTTTATTAGATCCAGCATTAAAAAATACCCTAAAATGATGTGACATATGCCTAGGTTTTTTCAAAACAATTTTTCGGTTTTGAATACCCCCTGACTCCTCCTCAAAAACCAAATATCTACCCTATATATTTCCATACACCCTCAAGAGTCTTTATTCTCATGACAAATGAAACGCTTTTGCACAGTTTCATCGCTGACACTATTCTTTTATAGGTTTTTTTTTTCTAATATAACCCCCACCCCATTAACCATTCCCCTCCCCCTAAAAACACCCTTTCACCCCTCATATTTTTATGATTTCTTTTGGTCCTTCATTATAATGATAATTGAAACATTTTTGCCAAGTCTCATGAGTGGATGATTATTGTTTGATATATTCTAGTTAAAATTTATTAAAACAGCGAAATACCATGTTTCGTGACCTTTGACCCCTTTTTTTTTAAATAGACGTAGAGCGCGGATCGATTGGGATCTTTCCTCAAATATTCATAACAGTTAAACAATTATGATTCAAAAATAAAAACCCTGTATATAATTTTTCCGAACTTTGTTGAAATGTATGTCTAATTTTCCTGGACTATTTAATGATTTTAACAATAAAAACCCATCAACGTCGTTATTCCTCTTAATATTACGAAATCAGTGGCTTAGAGCCGTATGAAGAAGATCCAATGAAAATATTTTGTAAAATCTTATAAGAAATTACTAGATTTTGATGTTAAGTTTTAAAGTATTTAGCATTTGGGCGATTCTCCGTAGACTGATACTTTTGGGATTGCGAAATTAATGAAAAAAATTTAAATTTCTTGAACTTTTTTGATGCTACAAAAATTGGAATCCTAGCTTATAGTGACCAGATTTTTTTGAAGCCATTCAGGATATATATATATATATTTATGACAACCAAACAAGGCCGTAGCTAGGGGGGATCACAGGGATTTTTTCGCGGCACACTGATGTCAAATTTTTCCTGCTCGATATCTTATGAAACACACCAATTTGGAGCTATACGAGTCCGAAAATAAAAGCAAATTATTTGTTTTAATTTTTTTCAAAACTCGGGGACAGATTTTGAACTCAAACTGGAAATTCTGTAAATGAGGTATAACTTATATAAATATGGAGTGCTATAGAGCTGCAACCTGCAGTTATATATTTGACTTCAAATCAATTTTTTTTTTTAAATTTTATTAATGTCGAGTTCTAACGAAATAGTTATTAACCTCAGGGTGGGGACCTTCCACATTTGGGGTATAAAATAGTTTTTTTTTTTAATGTATACACTATTTATTTTTTCGTAATTGAACTTGCCATATATCAAACACATTATCCACTAGCTAATACAGTTGTAAAAAGTGGAGAAAATGCTTAGAAAATAGTAAATACTTAAGATCAGTTAGCTGAGAATTACCCATTTATTGATATAAGACCGTAAGCAAATTAAGACATGGTATATTTTTTTTCATACTTAGTACAAGTAAATTAAAACACCTCATTATTATAAATTGTGAAAAAAAGAAAAACATCAATAGATTTTAGACTTAAAAGTTTATAAATGAGAATCCACTAAAATGAATTTAGTTTAAAAAAAAGAAAAGTTTAGAAACATTCAAGCATCTGTGGTTGGTTTCCAAAGAAACCTCAAAGGTCTTGTAGCTGTTATCTTCTTCGTCTTATTAGATCGACTGACAGGGTGTTCCCAAGACCAGCCGTATACGCAAGAAATTGTTGCTTCGAATTTCTGTATTTTAAAATAGGCACCTAAGGCTTTTGAGATATACAAAAATGAGTTTTTCAGGATTTTTGCTATGCATAAGCTTAAATAGAAAGGTCAGTACTAGAGTAACTAGAAATACGTACCTACGCTAATGTGGAAACGCTCTAAGGTTATAAGGTCTGTTTCTGTGAATGCTTTTTACATATCTCTGGGCCAATATTCCGGTTCTGTGATAAAATTAATTGATCAGTGTTTATCACGAGACTTTCCATTTCCATTAAATCATTTCATTTTACTCAAAACGTAGATTTTCGGTATGATTATAATAAACTTAGTAAATTCGGTGAATGTGTGTTGAATGCAACAATGTCATTTAGTTTTTTGTTTTACAATTTCAGCATATTGCTGAGACTGTATTTAACAGAAGGCGTGAAGGAGTGTTCCCACTAAGGCACTTCTCCTTTATCCAGGTGGCAGCGGAAGAATTTTGAAGATGGAATCAACGGTGGCGTCTACAGTTCCAGTTAGGCTGAACTACTTAGTGAACAACTTATACAGGCTACTACGCTACGACATATTCGGAGCTCAGGCCTATAAGGAGCGGTTAATCCGGCTCCCCGCCCTTGGAGTTATATTGTAAGGGTCTGGTCCTCCAGGTTGGGGGTCGTGCCGTCGGGGTGACTCTCCGGCCACGTAAAGCTATTTTAGTTGCGAAGCAACAATACAAGCCTCGGATACGGACTTATTTACTGTTGACGACCATAGCAAACGAAATAAGGCAACGAACTTCGGATCTGCAAGTGAAATGTTCTGTCTCTCTATAGACCACGTGCAGCCGAACATTTAGCGGAGGCCCTAGACTGCTACAAAGCAGACATCACCGCCATCCAAGAAGTGCGATGGGATGGGCCGGGCAAAATAGAATCTCTCTTTTTTCTCTTTTTTTTTTAATTAAAATTCAAATTCCTAAATTAATTTAAAGGCTGCAAAACTTTATAAGACTACTTTGTAAGCGATTTTGAAATAAATAAATATAAATACAAATACAAAAGAAAACTGACAGACTGCGATATCTACTACGGTGACTGTTACCGACCACAAGGGCAGCGTCTTTTTGGACGTGGATTTGATGTTGAGTTTCAACTATGTGAACGAGCGCCTCACGACAATTCGCATCAATGCTAAGTTCGCAAACAGCAGCCTGATATGCGCACATGCCCCCACAGAGGAGAAAGATGACGACACCAAGGACGAGTTCTACGAGCTCCTGGATAAGACATGTGAGCAATGCATTAGCTATGACATTAAAATTGTCTTGGGTGATTTAAATGCCAAACTAGAAAGATAAGACGTCTTTGGTGGCACAATCGGAAAATACAGCCTGCACGAAACCACCTCCGATAACGGACTCAGGTTAACCGAGTTTTCTGCGGGGTGAAACGTTGTGGTAGCTAGTACACAGCTCCCGCATCTCGATACACATAAAGGGACATGGCGAATTCCTGGTCAATCAACCACCAACCAGATTGACCACATTGCGATAGACGCAAGGCACTCCTCCAGTATCAAGGATGCCCGAAAGTTCCGAGGAGCCAACGTTGACTCGGACCACTACGTCGTTGTAGCCAAGCTAATGCTACGGATATCCAGACCAAAGCCAAAGCAGGGAAATACTGTAAGGAAGTTTAACGTGTCGGACGGCTACAGTCGCAAGAAATCGCCAGGTCCTTTTCCGATCGAGTCTCTCGCATCCTCTTAAATAGTCCTATGCCACCAACTGGAAGTATCGAGAACCAGTGGAAGAATTGCCAGGAAGCCATCAGAGATGCCGATTCTGACGTGCTGGGCTTGCACGACCACCACAGCGAAACCCCTGGTTCGACGGAGAATGTCGACAAGTACATGCAGCCAAACAACATGCATACAAAGCGGCGCTGCATAGAAGGACCAGAGCTGCTCACGAGCTCTACGAGC
Source organism: Dasysyrphus tricinctus (assembly GCA_963921185.1). Classification (NCBI taxonomy): domain Eukaryota; kingdom Metazoa; phylum Arthropoda; class Insecta; order Diptera; family Syrphidae; genus Dasysyrphus; species Dasysyrphus tricinctus. The sequence continues at coordinate 24,540,726 of OY992534.1, forward strand.
AAAAGGAAAGAGATGAACACAAGCTTCTAAGAAGGAAAATGAAAGAGCATGAGAAGCGCGCGATCGAGGAAATAGAGGGATGCCATTGCAGGAATGAAGTTCGGAAGTTTTACCAAAAGGTAAAGAGAACCTCCCAGGGTTACAAGGCCCGGACCGAAGCCTGCAAGGATGATCAGTAGAACATCGTAGTGGAATCGCAGTCGGTGCTGAGGATATGGAAAAATCATTTCTGCAAGTTGTATAATGGCGAACACGAACCAAATTCCACTACCATGCAGATTGCACCACTCAACCTGGACGACGTAGGCCAACAATTCCGTCCACCCGATCTCGACGAAGTAAAGATAGTTATATCTAAACTTAAGTCCAATAAAGCTGCTGGAGCTGATGGCCTTACGGCTGAGCTATTCAAAGCGGCTGGCGATGAATTGGTTAGGAGTATGCTCCAGCTTATCTGTAAAATATGGTCGGACGAAAGCATGCCCGATGAATGGAACCTCAGCATTGTTTGCCCGATCCTCAAGAAAGGCGATCCTCTGGACTGCACCAACTGCAGAGGCATCAGTCTTCCTAATATCGCCTTCAAGATCTTCTCTGCCGTACTTTGTGAACGCCTGAAGCTATTGCAACAACCTGGTAGGTCCATATCAGTGTGGCTTTAGGCCAGGGAGGTCCACCATCGACCAAATATTCGCACTACGGCAGATCTTGGAGAAAACCCAGGAGTTTCAAATCGATACCCACCACCTTTCCATCGATTTCAAGGCCGCGTATGACAGCATCTATAGAGACGAGCTATATAGAGCAGTGTCTAGTTTTGGAATCCCTGCCAAACTCGTCCGTTTGTGCAGGATAACGATGGAGAATGCACGCTGCTCCATCAAGGTCAGCAAAGACCTCAACGACACATTTGATGTCAAAAAAGGTTTTAGGCAAGGCGACGCGCTGTCATGCGACTTCTTCAACATCGTTCATGAAAGAATAGTGCAAAACTCTCACGTCAACACTAGAGGCACAATCTTACAAAAGTCCGTCCAATTATTCGCTTACGCTGACGACATTGACATAATCGGACGAACAAAGCGGGATGTCAGTGGTGCTTTTGTGAGTATTGAGAAGGAAGAAGATGAGTTTAACGGTGAATGAAAGCAAAACGAAATACATATATGCTGTCAACAAAAAAGGACACCCAACACCGACGTCTAGGACAGTACGTCACTATAGACAGCTATAATTTTGAGGTGGTCAGAGACTTTGTCTACCTAGGATCCGCTATAAGCTCAGCGAACGATACCACTGCTGAGATGTATTTATTTATTTATTTATCATCTACAAGCAAAGCTTAACAGACTAATTATAATCATTTATAAAGGGAAATAAACCAAATATATATATATATATAGGTATGTAATGTACATATATACAGTAAAAACATAAGTAAGAATAAGTTTAATTTTACTATACAAAATATAATCAAAAAATTGCTTCAATCGAATGAATATAAATTAAATACAATGTTTTTGAAGCGGTCCCTTGAATAGTGCAATTCTAAGACAACACAAAATTTATTAAAAGATCGAATAGCTCTGCAGATAGGTTCATTCATCCCATAGTTTTTTCGATGCTGTTGCTGGAAAAGAAAATTTCGTTCCCTCAGTGTTCTAGCAGGAGCATAAATGGCAATAAGACTTAAAAGTGAGGGGCAATTAATATGGTTACATAATACATCTTTTATAAGCATTACTTCATGGGCGTTCCTTCTTTTAATAAGAGGCAGTATACCCAGTAACTGGCATCTAGCAGCATAAGAGGGGGAAAAATCCCAGCCCATTTTCTAAATATATATTTAGTAAAACGTCTTTGTACATTTTCGATGCGATCTGAATGTACTTTGTAGATAGGGTTCCATATAATATCTGCATATTCAAGAATAGATCTAACTAATGCTACAAAAAGAGAAATGAGAGTGTGCGGATCAGTAAATTCCTTACTGTTTCTTTTAATAAAGCCCACAACAGAAATAGCTTTTGCTATCATATAATCGATATGTGAGTTAAATGTTAGTTTCGTGTCAACTATAACACCAAGATTTTTAATTTGATCTACTCTTTTTAGCTCACATTGATTGAGATTATAATCATAGATATAAATTGAAGAACTTTTAGAAATGGTTAAGACATTGCATTTTTTAAAATTAAGTTTGAGGCAATTATCATCACACCACTTCGAAAGACTAAGCAAATCATGCTGAACATTTAAGCAATCACTAGGGTGATTAATTTTGAGAAAAAGTTTTAGATCATCAGCATATATTAAACATTGACAAAATTTAATTTTTGACACTATGTCATCAATAAAAATAATGAACAACAAGGGTCCCAAACGACTGCCCTGGGGCACACCAGATGTACAGATTATGGATCTTGACAATCTATTATCAATAGTTACTCGCTGAGTTCTACCAATTAAGAACGAAGCAATCCAATTGAGCCTTGCTGAGTGAAACCCAAAATGTTCAAGTTTCTTAATAAGAATACAGTGGCTAACGGAATCAAACGCCTTGCTGAAATCAGTATATATTGAATCTACTTGTGATCCATTTTCAACGGCATTAGCAACATAAGAAGTGAAGAGCGCGAGATTAGAGACTGTTGATCGGCCAGCGATGAAGCCGTGCTGATTTTCGGATAAATGTTCCTTGATATGAAATCGTAATTTAGATTTAACAATTGACTCGAATACCTTTGGTATTGGTGACAGTTTACAGATACCTCTATAATTTTCAATATTACTTTTGGATCCTGACTTGAAAATAGGAATTAAAAAGGAAGATTTCCATTCTTCAAGAAAAATTCCTGAGCTAAGTGATTTATTGAAAATCATGGATAATGGCTTGGAGATTGTCTGAAAACACTCTTTTAGAATTATGGCAGGAATTCCATCTACCCCAGGTTTAGAATTTGGCTTCAGTTTAAAAAGCGCATTTTCAACATCAAGGAAATCAAGCTGCATTTATCCGATATCAATTCTTGAAGCTATTTCAACATTAACATTTGAATTCGTTGTTGAATTTGAGTATACAGATTCAAAAAATGAAGCAAATAAATTCAGGGCTTGGTCAACGTCATTAGATTCAATATCCTTATAAAACATAGTTTTAGGTATTCCTACTGATTTCTTTCTATCGCTTATATAAGACCAAAATGTTTTCGAATCAAGTCTGAGCTTACTTTTGATATCTAAAATGTAATTTTTATATAGAAATTTGCTTAAAACCTCAAACTCTATCCTATAAACACTGAAGAGATTGTAATCGGTTTGGCTAAGGGTTTTTTTGTATTTAGTATGAGCTTTATTTTTAAGGTTTTTTAAGTGAACTAGCTGATTATTGTACCAAGGGGGCTTTGACAATTTTCTTTTAGATAAACATGGAACAAACCTAGAAAAAGAATTTATTAAAATATTTGTAAAACGAGAAAACATTTCTTGGGTATCAAGAAATTTGAATTCATTTTCCCAATCAAAAATGTTTATGAAATTATTAAGTCCCGAAAAATTTTATCTCGCGAAATTAAAAACTTTCTCAGAGTTTACAATGGGTTCCAAGAATGTATAACCCCTCATTTCTATTAAAATTTGATTGAGCCTCAAAAACATCGGTTTTAAAATCATCATTACACACAAAAATTAGATCAAGAATTTTATGTAAGGAGTTAAGGATTGAATTTTTTTGTACAAAGTTTAAAGAATATAAATAATCAACGAATTCAAATTCAAAATTTTTTTTTCATGTTACAAGGAATCAACATTTTTTCATTATCAGACCAAGTCCAAACAATATCACCGAGGTTAAAATCTCCAATAACACAAACATTACTAGATGTATTGCACTTATTAAAAATAAAATCTATATTCATCGTATGATTTAAGTAAATATCCAAACCACTATTTGGTGGAATATGACTAACTATAAAGTATAATATATGAGAGGAAAGATTTACTGATACACATAATTGTTCGACATCAGGAATAGGCAAATCAATTTTACTACCCGCTAGAGATAAGCGAGTTGCTATTAAGACTCCACCTCCACGATCAGCAGCTGTCTTACAACGATCAAAGCGAAAAACATTATAGAGTTTACTATCAATAATTGAAAGCAAGACCAAAATAATAAGATCAGCGCGCGAACTGTCAAGTGAGACATATGTCATCGGTCTAACTCTTTAGCTACACCAACGCCACCTGTGGGTTGATAGACACATCAAGTTACCTTCTGTTAAAGTGAAAACGTACAGGGTGATGCAAATGAGATCGTAGAAAACATAAATTAAAAAAAAAAATATATTTCTACTGATTTATCAAAGGATATCCCTTAGTTTAGTTGATCGTCTACACTACCAAGGAGAATTAAGGAAAAGTAGTCAATACAGTAAAAAAAACTCTGGAGAACAAATAGCGATTAGAAGAAGAATCCAAACCCAGCAGTCTGTGTAGATTGAGTAGGGTTATTGGCGACTACACTGCGAAAGCACAGTTCTGAACCCACTATAAGCATTATAGTGATCTAGAGTACCAGTCTACTGCCTAGATTTAACTACTAAACTGGGGTGTTAACCTAACAAGCAAACTGGAACAATCAGGTAAGCGATCGAGAACACAGCTTTCACCAGATCAGACCGGGATACCGAGCAAAAAACCACATCCTCGCAAAATGCCTGAAAGCTCGGACGAAGACTCAACCAAATTAGACCAAACAGTAATTGAAATGTCCACCTGGGACACAATGATGGAACAATTTCGTAAAATTATACAAGAAGAAATGAAAGGCACAAAAGAAACAGTAGAATCGCATTCAAAGGAAATAGAAGAACTGAAAAAAGAAAACGTCAATCTCAAAAACAAAATACAACAGCTTGAAGAACATAAAGAAGAGAGCTTAAGAAAAACCGAAACTTTTGATAAATATACACGAAAAAACAATCTAATATTTAAAGGTTTCGAAAAGGATTCACTGGATAAAAATGATATATGGATGCTATGTAAAAGTATCCTTAAAATAAATGAAAGCTTCGAAATAGTAAGAATTTTAAAAATAGGAAGAGGTGATAAGAAGAACTTTCTCGTCGAATTCGAAACACATTCAGCAGTCGCAACAGTCCTACAAAATACTTCTAAGCTAGCTGGAACAAAGTATGGTATTCAAAGAGATATGACACAGAAAGAAAGAGAACAACACAATTATCTGCTCCGAATAAGAAATGAAATTCGAAAAATTGATAAATCAAAGACAATCAAGTTCAAGGGCAGAAGCTTGGAAATAGAGGGAAAAATATTTACGGTCGTAGCGAATGAGTTGCAAAGTGAGGGGAAACCAGCTGCTGTGGTTCTTGGCCAACTTTTTAACAAGGATTTCAAAAAGATAGATTTTCATCTGGAATCCGGTAGAGTCGAGACTACTGCAGATTAGCAGTTAGATGTTTGTTGTGATGAAAATTTAAATATTATAGACTGCAAAAAAACTGAAATAAAAATTGTGTCCTACAATGTATCAGGACTAGCAAATAAGTTAATAGTTCCAAATTTTTTTAATTATTTATGTAAATTTAACATTTTTCTGTTGTATGAAACATTTCTCGTGGATAAGTTTGAGAGATATGAAAAATTATTCCCAGGATTTGAATTGATATGGACACCAGCAGTACGCTCTGCGCAATTTGGAAGAGCGAGTGGTGGATTACTAGTTGGCATTAGCCGGGTTATTAACAAAGAGCTACGAATCGATTGTACAAAAATGTTGGATAGAGACGTTGTCCGCATCGTGTCAACCAACTGTGAAATATATCTGCTGCCTACATATCTTAATTGCAACAAATGGGAAGAAGACTTCCTAGCGTACAGCAGAATCATACAAGAATCAAACTTCCAAAACGTGATTGTTATAGGAGATTTCAATGTACGAATAGGAGAAAGCCAAATATTAATGGAAGAACAAACTGCAAATCTCAATGTATTGCTTAAACCAGAACGATATTCTAAGGACAAGGTAATCAATAGTAAAGGAAAACGGTTCATTGAGACGTGCAACGATGCAGGTATTGTAATTCTAAACGGACGGACACCGGGAGACTTTGAGGGAAATTTCACCTTCATAAACTCAATTGGTTGCTCAGTTAATGACTTATGTGGAGCTTCGTATAATATACTTAGCCACGTAAAGGAACTAAAAGTAGAGGAGATGGTCTACTCAGATCATATGCCTCTTGGGTTAACTCTACAACTATCTGGCTTTCAACCTTCTGAAGAACTGAGTCTGCTTCCCAAGTTAGTATGGCTGAATCAAAATGAGAACAACTACAAAACTGGAATACAACAAAGGATTTTGACAAAAGAAGTGGGAGATTTTGGAGTGGATAGCTGGACGACAGAACAGATAATTTCCATCGTCAAGGAAGTAGTGGGCGAGCAGAGATATTTCTCAAACAAAAAGAATTTTAAGGAAAGTTGGTTTGATGCAGCATGTATGGCCGCAAGGAAAAATGCTTTTAAATGGCTTAATAGGTGGAGAAGCGAACCCGCAGAAATTCTGAAAAAACATACCTTGAAGCAAATCGAAAATACAAACAGATCTGTAAGACGAAAAGAAAGCTATACTATCAGTCGTTATGTATCAGTCTTAGAAACGTTAGAGATACAAAGGATTGGTGGGATATTGCAAACAAATTGCGAAATAAGATCCACAGAATAGGACCAAACATAAAAAGTAGTGATTTTAAAGATCATTTTCAACGGCTCTTGAACCCACCACTACAGGCCATAGCAACACTGGAAGACACGATAGAAGATTCCTGGGATGAGCAGCTTGATGGCGAGGTTACGAACTTCGAAATCCTAGAAGTACTGAACAAAGCTAAGACAAACAAAGCTGCCGGATATGATCGTGTCCCATATGAGTTCTTTATTCATGCTCCGCAGATACTTTTAGATCGTCTGGCTGGAATCTACAATAGGATCCAAATCACAGAAAGCGTTGAGCCATCTTTTAAGAAGTCGTTGATTTTTCCAATATACAAAAAGGGAGATATAAACCTCGCACAAAACTACAGAGGAATTTCCTTTATGGATGCCATTGCGAAAATTTACACGGGTATACTACTCAAAAGGCTACAGGAGTGGGAAAAAAGAAACAATATTCTGAACGAGTACCAAGCGGGGTTTAGAGAGGGATATAGCACATCAGACAATATATTCAATCTACTAAACATTGTCAAAATCAGGATGAATGAAGGCAAAAAAACTTACTGCTTCTTTGTAGACTTCAAGGCAGCGTTTGATAGTATTTGTCGGAATGCTCTTTTTGTCAAGCTAAAAAGAATGGGTATGTCAACAAAATTCCTAAACATCATAAAAGATCTCTATGCAGGGACAGCAAGTGCAGTATGGGATGGAAAAAATCTATCAGAGTGGTTCGATACAGAAATGGGCGTGAAACAGGGGTGTCTCCTAAGTCCTATGTTATTTGCACTATTTATAAATGACATGCATGACTTCATAGGTGGAGGAATACATTTAAATGAACAAGTTATCAGAATGTTACTGTACGCAGACGACATTGTAATTTTTGCAAACACGCCAATGGACCTACAATTTATGAGAAACAAGCTTGAAGAATATTGCAAAATGTGGAACCTCATTATTAATCTTGAGAAGTCAAAAATCATTATATTTAGAAAAAATGGAGGCAGAAGAAGTAATGTAGAAAGATGGACTCTCGGAACGGATGAAATTGAGGTGGTCAACAAGTATAAGTACTTGGGCTTATGGGTGACACCAGGGCTGAGTATGGCCGAGCACTTCAAAGAAAGAGCGCAGCAGGCAAAAACGAGCTTAAACTTGACTTGGCATAGTTTTGTTTCGAAAAAGGAAATCAGTAATTCAACAAAACTGGAACTGTTTAACGCAGTAGCAAGATCAATTCTGGGGTATGGTGCACAAGCTTGGGGACATCAACAATACGATGAAATGGAAAAGGTCCAACGATATTTTCTAAAAAAAACTATGAAAGTTCCAACCTCATCTCCTAACTACATGCTTACCTTGGAACTTAAACTGAAACCACTTTTTATTTACACAATGAAATGTCACATGACCTACATTAGGAAAATACTATGTGTGTATGACGAGAACCGTCTCCCACATATTTTGGCGAATATAGTAGTATCCAAAAATATATACTGGATTGCACAATGGACGGATGTATTAGAAGGTAGGCATATCCATGAGGTTGTTGGAAACAACAGGTTATTCCAGAATGCAATTGATGCGGCCGACACGCAAATAATGGAAAGAGAATGGGATGTGGCATTTCAAAGAGCACAAGCGTCAACATCACATGGACTTTACAATGCCCTAAACTACATCGAAGGATGTAGATACTTTCAGGAAGAAAGGATCTCATCCGAAATAGGTTGGATTTTTAAAGCAAGAGGAGGGCTTCTGTATTTGAACGGTACATTTCCAACGAGCAACAGAAGTACTCAATGCACCTTGTGTAACCTGAGAGAAGACGAAACATTTGTCCACTTCCTCCGAATATGCCCTGTTTTCAAAGAACTACGTTTGTTATATTTAGGGACAAGAGCACTCAGCACGGAAAACATGGTGAATATTCTTAATGGAGACGGGAACTGGATCCCGTTAATAAAATACCTCTCCGCAGCTATTAAATATCGAAATGAACTTATAAGAGAATATAATGGATAGAACAACAACACCATAAACACCAACACCACAACAACAACAACAACAACAACAACAACAACAACAACAACAACAAC